>CM065654.1:7101047-7128547 GCA_033220385.1 Triplophysa yarkandensis
TCTCTGGTTTCTCTCTGTCTCTCTCTGTCTCTCTCTCTCTCTCTCTCTCTCTCTCTCTGGTTTCTCTGTGGTCCCTCTCTCTGGTCTCTCTCTCTGGTCTCTTCTGGGGTCTCTGGTGTCTCTGGTGTTTCTCTCTCTCTCTCTCTCTCTCTCTCTCTCTCTCTCTCTCTCTCTCTCTCTCTCTCTCTCTCTCTCTCTCTCTCTCTCTCTCTCTGGTCTCTGTCTCTCTCTCTCTGGTCTCTCTCTCTCTCTCTCTCTGGTCTATGGTCTCACTGGTCTCTCTGGTCTCTCTGGTCTCTCTCTCTGGTATCTCTGGTATCTCTGGTCTCTCTCTCTCTCTCTCTCTCTCTCTCTCTCTCTCTCCTCTCTCCTCTCTCTCTCTCTCTCTCTCTCTCTCTGGTCTCTCTCTCGTCTCTCTCTGGTCACTATCTGGTCTCTCTCTGGTCTCTCTCTGTCTCTCTCTCTCTCTCCTATCTCTCTCTCTCTCTCTCTCTCTCTCTCTCTCTCTCTCTCTCTCTCTCTCTCTCTCTCTCTCTCTCTCTCTCACCTGTGTAGAGTTGTAGATCTTCACTCTCTCACTCCTGACTAGAATATCACAGAAGAGAAATCATTTCTTCATCACTTTTCACTTTGACATCATGTAATTTTCATCATATTTAAAGTTTACTTCATGTTCATCTCCGCTCTGATCTCTCTCTGGTCCTCTCTCTGGTCTCTCTCTTTTCTCTCTCTCTCTCTCTCTCTCTCTCTCTCTCTCTCTTTCTCTCTCTCTCACCTGTGTAGAGTTGTAGATCTTCACTTCCTTAAGTCTGTTCACAAGTTAGCTGCTGCCATGCATGTGGCCTGTCAATAGGTCCACCAGGGGCCTAATCTCTAAATTGGAAGATACACAGTTTATCGTTGTGCGCTGCAGTGTCCTCACCTTAAGGGCTCGCTTCGCCTTAGCCTCCGAGCAAAATGGCTGTCACTCCAGTGCCTGCTGTAAGTAAGCTGGCTGATGCTTCTGTGCCAACGGCAAGCAAGTTTGCCAAAGCTTCCATGCTGCTGCATGCAATATGGCTGACACTCCTGTGTCTGCTGGGAATGAGATTTAATGCACCCATGCTGCTCCGCCCTGGTGCCAGCCCTGCTTTCTCTGCCCTGGCCATCACTACCAGCTTCACCTGGATCCTCGTCTCCGCTCCATTGCCTGATTCTGCCGCACAGCTTTGTACCTACGTCCCTCCCACTGTACTGCTTCACTACGCACCTTGACATTGCGTTGAGCGCATCTGGATTAAACCCTAAATGATTATCTGATATTGCAGAAACGCTTACTAATCTGCCTGGAGCAGTGGCTCAAATTAGCTAATTGAATATTTCCATTCATCTTCTGCTCCATGGTTTACACCCCTGTACATTTACATATAGTCATTTGCAATTTACAAAAGAGTTTTACAAAAAACGCATTTACAATTGCAGGTAACAAAGCAATAATAAGCAAAATTTATGCAAGTCCTAGTGAGAAAATACAACATACTTGCCAAGTGCCAAGGGAATTTTTTTATAGAAAAGTGAGGATGAAAAAGAGGTTCATTAGTAAGTTAGAAGAGAGAGAATGTCAAATGGTTTATTTTGGGAATTAGGAGCAAATAGAAAAGATTGGTTTTAAGGCTGTTTTTGTAAATGTAGACAGAGTCTCCCAACGCATTGTAACGGGCATATAGTTCCACCATTGTGAACTGCTCCAGAGAAGGTGTGTGAGAGCAATTTCTTAAATTTCTGGGTTGGCACCACCAAACGTTGATCATTCCCTGAGCGCAGGGTTCTGGCAGGCACATACTAATGAAGGTAGGGGGTTGCTACACCTGTGGTGGTTTTGTAGGCAAAGACGAGAGCTTTGAACTCGATGTAAACGGCTATAGGGAGCCAGTATAACTTCATGAAGAGAGGTATGATGTGCTCTTTTAGTTTCCTTTGAGATCATTCTTGCCGCCGCATTCTGAATAATCTGTAGAAATTTGTTAGTGGAAGTCGGGAGTCCAGCGAGGAGAGTGTGCAGTAGATTCAGCTTAGGCAGGACTTGAGCCTGCACTGAGATTTTTGCCGCATGCTCCAAGAAGAACTGTTTTATCTTCCTGATGTTGTAGAGAAGGCTTCGGCAGGACCGGATGGTCTAACCTTGTAACTTACACCCACAGCTGTTACTCATTATCAGGACAATTTAAGTCTGTCATTTTTCATGGTTCCATGAAACAGGATTTAGTACAACTATGACATTACAAAAGATCTTTTGTTTAATTTTGTAGTCACACCAAAAGTTCTGCAGTGGGACTTCTTAAAGACATCTAGAGTAGACTAACATAAAGGCTAGCTCATGTGCAGATGTGTTGTGGTCAAAGAAAAAGGAGCAAATATCAGTGTCAAGGATTGGCCAGGTTCATCCACCACAATCACCCAGCGATCCCCTGAGTTCAAACGACATACACTTGCACCTTATCAGCCTCACTACAATATAAGCACACTCCATGCATCATTCATTTGCAATGTTCCTACGAAGCGGAAGTCATTGTGACACTCTCTGCAAGCATTCTAAATATCTTAAATATGCTTACCTGTCTCTCTATTCTGTTCCGATCTGTCAAGAAATGTTGTTTCTAGTCCACGGTGTGTGTTTCGTGAGCCAGCCATTTCAGTCCTGTTTCCAGTCAGCGGTGTGTGTGCAGTAGGCAAGTAATCTCAGTACCCAGTCTTCGGAAGCAAACCTCAAGATGATCATAGATTGGATTAGGTGGGACCCTATGGAACCTTCGAGTGATAAAAGCGGTCAATGATCAAAGCCCCAGCAAGTTGACCGGATGGATTGAGACTGAGATGGGCAAAGCTGCTAGTACTCATGCTGCGGCAATGGATCGGAAATTGGAAAACATCACGGTGGTCTTAGACCGAAAACTGGAAAACAACGGAGTGGCTATAGTGGCCATAGACCGCAAAATGGAAAACAACGGGGTGGCTATGGACCGGAAAATGGAAAACATCGACAGCAAAATGGAAAACATCTTGGAGAAACTAGCAAGTTTGCAAAGGAATTTGGCTGAAATGGCGACCAGTGATGGACATTAGATAACTGCGAAAACTAGCAGATATCGTCCCAAATTTTAAGAAGAAATAATTTGTTTTCGGCGTCAACCCTTTCAGACAGCCTTGGCCAAGGCCTGTGCTGAAGATAAGCAACCCCCACGAGAACAAGATAATGAGACTCTCTGACTTTCCTGTACCCATTCCAAGGACTTTACCTCTACCCCCATCCCACGCCTTCGCATGCTTATCTCCTCTGGTGCGGGCAGGCGGGTCTGGATCCAGCGCTGTACTCCATAGCTGCAGGGGCAGATGGCTGTTGCCCACATTGGACACCTCAATTCCCTGTCCCCCTCCCCATTGCTATGTCATGTCCAGTTTATGTGCTTAATGCAAGGGCTTTTTTGTCTCCCGGGTCTCACACTGCCCTAATGTAGGACAGTCTGAGAGGGGTTCTTTTTTTGAGCCAACTTTCCCTGTGTATCATGTTGTTCCTTTTCTCTGTACTATCTCTCGGATCTGTCTTCCCTTGATGTGTTATGTGTTTATGGTCCGAGGGGTGCCATTTCACGGCATGTAACAGTGTCTGTGACAAATAAAAGATTGATTGATTGGTACATAACTCATTCATTAATACACCCTTGAACTGTTATACTTAACCATATCTGCATGTCACACTACATCTTATGCTCTGCTTGTGAAAAAGGGGCATGGGCGTTTTATATTTATGTTGTTATTATAGTTTTAAATTGCTCCATTCAAGTGTTGAGTTTGCTGAGTGGGCAGTGTTTGAATCAGAAACCCTGCAAATTCTGTATAGAATGTCGCAAGATCTCATATTCGCGGCAATGAAGAAAACAGTTTAGAAATCGTAAGCGAATTATAATCGTGAGCACACGAGGGTCAAGGTGCATCAGAAGGTCATAAAGTTATAGATCGATAATATAGCTGGTGAGCAGTTTGGTAATTTACATTGACATTTAGGCATTTAGCAGACGCTTTTATCCAAAGCGACTTACAATAGTCGAGGAGACTATGAAGCGGTAAATAGCCGATACAACAATAGTTGAACAAGTGCTACAACAATGCCACCAAGTTACACAGAGAGAGAAGTTACAAAATATTATTTTTTTTTTTTTTTTTTTTTTTAGATTGAGTGAGTAGGTTAGAAAAGAAGGTACTCCTAGTGAGTTTGGTGTAGCCGGAAAAAGATGAGTTTTTAGGTGTTTTTTGAAGATAAAGACCGAGTCTGACAAGCGTGAAGCCAGAGGCAGATTGTTCCACCATCTAGGAACTGAAACAGAGAACGTTCGAGAGAGAGATTTCTTACCCTTTTGAGCTGGTACCACAAGTCTCGGCTCATTTGCGGAGCGCAGAGATCTTGAGGGCCTATACCTTTGCAGTAGTGAGTTAAGGTAAGTGGGTGCTGAACCGGTAGTGGTCTTGTAGGCAATGAGAAGACATTTAAATTCAATGCGAGCTGCTACAGGACGCCAATGTAGATTAATGAAGAGAGGTGTTACATGGTCCTTTTTGGTTCCTTGAACACCACTCTTGCCGCTGCATTTTGAATCATCTGCAGAGGTTCAGTTGTGCACATCGGGAGTCCAGCAAGCAGCGCATTGCAGTAGTCTAGCCAGGACAGGACCAGAGCTTGAACCAGGATTTGTGTGGAGTGTTCTGTGAGAAACTGTCTAATCTTCCTGATGTTGTAAAGCAGGAATCTGCAGGATCTGGCAGTTGCGGCAATATGATCTGTGAAGTTGAGCAGATTATCGATGATTACTCCCAAGTTTCTCGCAGACCGGGAGGGCACAATAGTTGATGCTCCTAGTTGGATAGAGAGATCGTGACGAGTCTTCGGGTCGGCAGGGATGACAAGAAGTTCCGTTTTCGCAAGGTTAAGTTGTAGGTGGTGTTGCTTCATCCAGAGGGAGATGTCGCTCATCGTCGAGATCGAAATCGTCTGATCTTCCGGATGAAACGCAAGGTGGAGTTGCGTGTCATCCGCATAACAGTGGTAGGAGAAGCCATGCTTACGAATGACTGATCCCAGTGATGTCATGTAGATCGAGAAGAGCAACGGTCAAAGAACTGAGCCCTGAGGTACACCGGTGTCAAGAGGTTGCGGTTCTGAGACTTCACCTTCCCACGAAACCTTAAAAGGGTCTAACCGAGAGGTAGGATACGAACCATTGGAGAGCCTTGTCGGAGACGCCCATTTCCTTGAGAGTCGAAAGGAGAATACTGTGGTTAACGGTGTCAAAAACAGCGGATAAGTCTGGCAGGATGAGAACGGATGACATGGAGGCTGCCCTTGCCAGTCGTAGGTCTTCAACAACTGAGAGCAGAGCTGTCTCTGTAGAGTGTCCTTTCTTGAAGCCTGACTGGTTGCTGTCCAAGAGGTTGTGTAGAGTACGATAGGCCGAGAGTTGATCTGAGACGACACGTTCCAGGGTCTTTCAGATGAAGGGCAGTAGAGAGACTGGGCTGTAGTTCTCTAGAAGTGCGGAATTCAGCGAGGGTTTCTTCAACAGCGGGGTGATCCGGGCTTCTTTGAAAGCAGTAGGAAATGTGCCAGAGTTGAGCGATGAGTTGATGAAGTGAGTAATTGCAGGAATGGGACCATAGGAGAGATGTCTTGCAGGAGATGTGTGAGGATGGGGTCCAGCGAGCAGGTAGACGGGTGATTCGACGCGATGATTCTCGCAGCGCCGTTTTCAGTCAACGGAGAGAAAGAGCGGAGGGAGGTGGTCAAAGGGGCCGGAGTATGGTCCAGCAGTGGTGGAGCGGAGAACTGACTGCTGATAGCGGTGGTCTTCCTAACAAAGAAGGATGCAAAGTCATCAGCTGTTAGGTCCGACGAGGGAGGAGGGGTTGGAGGACAGAGTAGAGCAGAGAAGGTCTTAAAGAGAGCGCGAGAGTCAGTTGAGCTGTTTACTTTTGCCTGGTAGAACTGAGTCTTTGCGACCGAGACATCCTCAGAGAAAGAAGAGAGAAGAGTTTGATAGAGAGAGAGATCTGCAGGGTCATTAGATTTGCGCCATTTTCTCTCAGCTGCCCTGAGCTTGGTTCTGTGTTCCCGGAGGACATCAGAGAGCCAAGGTGTTGAAGTGTTGGCACGGGCTGGTCGAGATGTAAGCGGGCATAAATTGTCCAAGCAGGTTGTTAGTGTAGAGCATAGGAGGTGAGTGGCATTGTCAGTGCTAAGTAAAGCAAACTGATCAGGAGGAGGGAGTATAGAGGAAACAGCAGAAGATAGGGTGAGAGGAGAGACATTTACTCAGGTTCCTGACATCTACGCATCCTTCCAGGATATTTTCTGCCCCAAGAGAGCTTCACAGCTAACAATTCATCGGCCTTGGGACTGCGACATTGACCTGATCCCAACTGCTGTGTTACTGGGAGGTAGGCTTCCAGAGACTAATGCTATGGAGGAATACATACATGAAGCTCTCAGTCAAGGATACGTTCATCATTCCACTTCCCCCGCAGCATCCAGTTACTATCGGATCCTTAACCAAAGCACCGTCATGTTCAAATATCCACTTCCTCTCTTTCCTTGAACAACTCTGATCTCTACTGCCATCTTCAAGTAGTTGGACCTCCGAAGTCCTTACAACCTGGTGAGAATACAGGAGGGGGAGGAATGGAAAACTGCTTTTGAAACCCCTACCGATCACAACAAGTACCTTATTATGGCCTATGGTCTGTTCAACAACCCCTCAGTATTTCAGCACTTAATCCACGAAGTCCTCCGGGAGTACCTTCATCACTTCCTTATTGTCTACATTGACAAATCCTCATCCACTCCGGGAACGAGGAAGAACATCACCACCACATTACAAAGGTTCTCCAGATATTTAGACAACACCAACTCTTCCTGAAAGCTGAGAAAGTGTTCATTCCATCTCCCATCAGTCCATTTCTTGGTTTACATTATAGATTGTCATGGGGTCCATATGGATGAGAGGAAGATTTCAGAAGTAGTCAACTGGCCAGAACCCACCACAATCAAAGAGCTTCAAAGATTCCTTGGATTTGCAAACTTCTATCGATGGTTCATACAAGTTTACAGTATCATCACCACTCCACACAATAACCTACTCAAGGGTAAGCCTAAAAAATGTAATCCTTAAACATGTCGCAGTCTTCCAATCCCTTAAAACTGCATTCACTCATGCTCCACTCCTGACACATCTGGACCTCGAACTTCCTTTCATGGTAGAAGTGGACGCGTCAACCTCTGGAGTTGGAGCTTTAATATCTCACTTACATTTACATTTTGTCATTTAGCTGACGCTTTTATCCAAAGCGGCTCACAAATGAGGTTTACAAAACAAGAATATACAACAAGTGATAAAAAGCTAAATTGATGCCAGTTCTAGCAAGAATAATACAACATACGAATCAAGTGCTATCTTTTTTTTGAAGAGTGAGGATGTTTAAAGAGGTTTATTAGTAGTAGATTTATTTGATTGTTAGGTGGCAACGGAAAAGATGGTTTTTAAGGCAGTCTTTGAAGTTGGAGACAGAGTCAGCCGGACGCGTTGTGAAAGGCAGATCATTCCACCATCGTAGAACTGACCCAGAGATGGTGCGTGAGACCGATTTTTTAACTTTTTGGGTTGGTACCACCAGACATCGATCATTCTCTGAGCAAAGGGATCTGGCAGGCACATAGTCTGTATCAGTGAATGAGGATAGGGGGATGCTATACCTGTAGTGTAGCTGTAGTACCTGATAAAGAGAGCTGTTACGTGTGCTCTTTAAGGTTCCTTGAAGATCACTCTTGCAGCCGCATTCTGAATCATCTGCAGGGGTTTGGTGGTGGAAGTCGGCAGTCCCGCAAGCATTGCAGTAATCCAGCTCGGACAGGACTTGCACTCGGATTTGCGCAGCATGCTCTGAGAGGAATAATAATAGTTTCACTTTCACTAATAGTCACGAGACACGTCATTTAAAGTCACAGTACACATTTACATTAGTTCTCTCTCTCTCTCTCTCTGGTCTCTTTCTGGTCTCTCTCTCTCTGGTCTCTCTCTCTCCGGTCTCTCTCTGGTCTCTCTCTCTCTGGTCTCTCTCTCTCTGGTCTCTCTCTCTCTGGTCTCTCTCTCTCTCTCTCTCTGGTCTCTCTCTCTCTGGTCTCTCTCTGGTCTCTCTCTCTCTCTCTGGTCTCTCTCTGGTCTCTCTCTGGTCTCTCTCTGGTCTCTCTCTCTCTGGTCTCTCTCTCACACTACTCTCTCTCTCTGGTCTATCTCTCTCTCTCTCTCTCTCTCTCTCTCTCTCTCTCTCTCTCTCTCTCTCTCTCTCTCTCTCTCTCTCTCTCTCTCTCTCTTTCTCTTCTTTCACTTTCATCTGAGGTGATCAAAAAATATTTCCAAAGAAAAGATAAAAGGTAAAAAGAATCCAACACATAATCATAAGAATTGATAACAATGATCATTTACAAGTTTCAGATTTACACTCAAACACACACACACACACACACACACACACACACACACACTGCTTGACTGTAATGTAGGCTAATGAGGAGGTCAAAGGTCAGAATAACTGTTTTGGACTGAACTCTGTGACCTCACACACACAATTGTGTTCTTCATTGTATTAAAGTTAAAAGAAAATAATTTTGGCTCCCATATGTTTAAGCTTTTGTTATATGTTACTTTAAATACAGTTTCAGATTTAGAACAATAGTGATATGTTCAAGTGAATTATTTGTGTAGTTGTGTAGTTGTGTGTTAAGAGTTTATTAAAAGCACTGGAATCAATGACATGTTTGTCTCAATGTTCTAAATGATTGTTGTCACTTGTGTTTAGCCATATGGATGTACATTAGACTACAGAATTTGTTTTTAGAATGAGAACGTGTGTAGAGTTTTGTTAAAAAGTGTGATCTGTTAATTGTGTATTACAGAGGGAATTAATGGACAACAGACTGCACAAGTAACTAAATGAGTTCAACTGAGAACTTTGTTCAGCCAATGAACTTTAATGTTTTAACAATTGAGAAAAACTGTTCATGTAAGGTCTTGTGACCTTCATAAATGTGTGTAATGTGTACTTTTAAACACTGGAGGTCACAAAACAATAACACAAGTGATGTGTGTTACACAGAACAATCTCACATTGTCTACAGATCAAGTGCACACGGCAGTGTGTAGATTTACTTTTCAAAGACACTTTTATCCAAAGCCACTTACACTTCATTCTACTTGACATTAGTTTCTGACTATGTACAATCCTTGAGATCAAACCCATGACCTCAGTGATGCTAGAACAACAGGAGAACTCCATCTAGTATATGAACACAAGTCCAGAGAAGAATCTGAGGAGGAGTCTTGTTAAGAACACGGATCGCTGTTCATTCACTTTCCAAACACTCTCAGAAATAAATGTGCTTTACAATGCCATAGAAGAACCCTTTTTGTCTAAACGGTTCCATAAAGAACCCGTAACATCTGAATTCTGGATAGAAAGATGACTGCTGGCTTTACAAGAACATTACAACAACAACACACAAAAACTTTCTACCTGATGATGACGGTACAACTTGTTTTTAACACAATATCATACAGACTGTATCATATTAACTTATATAAAGTATTTATAATTATATATATTAAAAGTGCTGTATGTTGATGTGAATAAAAGTGTGAAATACAAAGAATATAGATCTGAATGATTTATGAGTGTTATAAATGTTCTTAACAAACTCAGACTTTATGACGAGCCATAATTTAAATCCACATTTGATATTTTATCATTATGTGAGTGATGTTGTGTTCTGTCCACATGTTTGTTGTGTTGTTGTCATTGGTTGTGTGTCTATACAGAGTTTAGAGAAAAGACACTCCTTCTTTTCTTGAAATAAACAATGATATAAGTCATGTCATGTTCTCTTCAGCTGGGATTTGACTGACACAAGAAATGTTTCATATATCAGTTTTGATTCTGTTTGGCACGGGTAAGATCTATAAATATCATTTCATAATCCTATATTTACAGTTCGACTTTGATATAGTATTTATATAGTATAACTGTGTTTCAGGTATATTCACTGTCATGTGTTCAACAGTCACTATGAAGGTTCAGACAGAAGATCCTGAAGTTATTATGGGATGTCAACACAATATTCATGTTAATGGAGATGTGTGTTGGTTTAAACAGACGGTTGGTTCTGTACCCATCACTATTGTGTGTATGATGTACACGGATAGTCTTCAAATAATAAATCTGTTGTCACCACAACGTCCCTCAAAACCTGTCCGAGGGATACTGCCACTCGTAAAAAGGTCCTGGAGGACCATGGGCTAGGGTGCTCTGACACTGAGGCGTGATGGCAATCCGCCTGGTGCCTGTGCGCCACGTGCTCCTCGGAACCCGACTCTGAAGCCAATGCTGAAGTGGTCGCATTTGCATCAACCTAAGTGGGATCACCCCAGTCGTGGATGCTATACGCCCCAGGAGCTTTTGAAAATATTTTCAGGGGGACCACTGGACGCCTGAGCTTGCTCAGGCATCGCAGCAAGGCTTGGGCACGCTCATCCATGAGTTGTGTAAATCTGGTGACAGAGTCTAGTTCCATACCGAGATAAGAGATATTCTCGAGGAGAACTTCTCTTTCCTCAGTTGACCTTTAAACCCAGTCGGCTTAGGTGCGGGAGCACCAGATCCCTGTGTGTACTTTTAGTACATGCACGCCCTGCTCTCTGAGGGGGGTTAGTGCAGCTTCCACGTCTTTCGTGAAGACGGGGGAGTAGGGACAGACCGAAGGGCAGGACTTTGTACTGGTACGCCCAACCCTTAACGGCAAACCGTAGGAACGGTCTGTGCCGAAGAAGTATCGAGACGTACGCGTCCTTCAGGTCGATTGCCACAAACCAATCCTCGTATCTGACAGACTCGAGGATGCGCTTCTGTGTTAGCATTCTGAATGGTCGTCCGTAGACACCAGTTCAGTGAATGCAGGTTCAGAATTGGGCGCAGCCCTCCACCTCTCATGGGGATGATGAAGTACGGGCTGTAGAGCCCGATGACATCCCGGCTATGGGAAGGGGATCGATCACTTCTTTTGCCAAAAGAGTCGCCACCTCTACCCAAAGAACGGTGGAATCCTTCCCTCGTACCGAGGTATAAGGATTTCCCGAAATTTGGGGGGGTGTTTGCGAACTGGATCGCATAGCCGAGACGGATCATTCTGTCTAGTCACCGCCCCGGTCTGCCGGGCATGGATCATGCGTGCAGTCGTTGGGCAAGTTGGACCAGAGGAACGATCTCCCTCACCACCCCCATGGAGGGGGGTTCTGTGGCTCTCGGGACGGCTGCTTCGCTTGGGGACGGATCCCCTAGGAGCTTCCTGTCCCGAATACTTATCTGCTTGTGGGGGCTGCAGTGTAGCACACCATCTGCTTGAGAGTATTTCTCACTGCAGCGCCGCCGAAGTGACGCAACGTCAAGTCATGACGCACTGTTGGGTCGGATTGACGCAACGTCGAGTCAGACTAACGCAACGTCTTGTTACCGTACACCGTCGCTTGGAGAGTGATAACGGTTGTGTTTCAAGACCAGGGGAGGAAACACTCTTTAGAGAGAGTGGGCACCGGACCCTGAAAAGGGCCTGGTACGAGTTGGGACGTGGCAGGACCGCCCCGCTCCAGCCACTTTGGAGATAAAATGTCCAGGGCTGAGCATGGTGGTGTTTCCCCCACTGGTTGCCCTCCATCGGGACCACGTCCAACGCTTTCTGTGGGGTGGTTGCTGACGAGTAGGAGTCGCTCTCCTCCGGTTCGCCGTTCTCCGGGTCGCCATCCGAGGGGGAGATACAGCCGGAGTGGTCAGTTGGGAGGGGCGAGGCTGTCTGGGAACAGACGATGCACGGAGCCTAGACGGCAGGGAGGCGGCCTGGCTGCGACGGGGGAGGATATGCTTAATAGCCTCCGTCTGCTTCTGCACGGCGGAGAACTGCTTAGAGAAGCTTTCCTCAGTGTCACCAAACAGCCCACCCTGCGCAATGGGGGCATCGAGAAAGCGAACTTTCTTAGTGGCCCAGAGGGCCAGGTCAGTCGCAGTGCGCAGCTCCTGCATAACTGCGGGGTCAGAACTTCCCTCTTCGAGCTCCTTAAGTGCCTTGGCCTGGTGGACCTGCAGGATGGCCATTGCATGGAGCAAGGAAGCAGCCTGTCCATCGGCAGCGTAAGACCCGAGGGTGGAGGAGATCTTTCATGCCTTGGATGGGAGTCTCGGCAGTGGATGCGGCCTGAGGGCACAAGTGCACCGCATCAGCCCGCTCCACCTGGGGTGTGTCAACGTAACCCTTAGCTACTCCCTCATCGAGGAAAGTGATGGCAGAAGAGCCCATCTGCCGTGTACGCGCCGAGAACGGCGCATTCCACGACTTCGTATTCTCTTCGTGCACTTCCAGAAAGCTGCTGAGACGCTCAGGGGAGCCGACGTTGGACAATCCGCTGCAAAACGTGTCGTGACACCAGCAGGAAGATGATCGCCAGAAGTCAATTCTTGCTTCAGACTCGAAGTCATCCGCCAGGTTCCGAAGAACAAAAGGTAATGAATGAGCACGCCGTCTCCCCTTTTATACCCGGATGTCCAGGGCGGGGCATGGCATGCAAATTTCATTCGCCAAATTTCATTGGCCTTTTAAATATAGTCAGAGTCGATTGGTTCTCAAGAGCGAACCCCCATACTGTCGTCTTCGACCCAACGTCGAGAGACCAACAGAAAGGGAAGCTTGATTTTTCCTCTTCTATGAACAAATGTGAAACATGTCTCGATTGTGAGTAAATAATCAATATTATGCTGTTAAAGGGATGTCTTTAATTCAATTTCACTTAAACAACCAAACTAATAAAACATTACAACTATTCTGAATAGATTTAATGTATTAAAATATAAAGATAAAGTTTGTAAATATAGTTCTGTATTGAAATATTTCTAGATTTTTAATTATTTGCCAAAAGCTTTTTATTAAAAAGATGAATGTACAATAGCACTACAATTACAAGCCTTTGAATATATGTTATATTTTTACTTTACCTTATATAATCTTTATAATAGTTAACATTCAATATTCCATATCATACTTCTTAGTCTATTCTTAAAAATAAAAAAAAATTACAAGCAAATCTGAATATTTGTGTTTTTACAGGAACGGGAACCCAAGTTTGTTAAATCTTCAGCTGTTCATTCCTCAAAAAAGAAATATAAGTCAGCAGATATTTGTACAGTTGTTGTGTATACTGATGTCTCATGAGACAAAAATCACATTTCAATATTCTTCAAATTCTCATGAATAACATCTGACATTTCTGTAAACATTTCTTTTGTTTTTGTATTCGGATATTCCTTATTAAAAAGGTTTTATTCTAATAACATTCTACCATAAGTCTGATGAGAAATAAAAAGGTTTTGTGGTCAAATTGAAGACATTTTTAAAATATACCAAGGTTCATCATGTCATACTGTAATGTCTTTATTAAATCTACATCTACAGACCAAAATCACAGTTATTCTTTTTATTCTTTTTATTAGAAATGTATGTATAGCTGTATTACTAAAAATGTAAAGCTGAATCATTTGTCCATACGGTGTATTTCACATAACATTTGATTGTGATGACTTATGAAGATTACAATAGTTTAATAATTTACAATGGAATTATTTCAGTAAATAAAACTCTTAAACTTTAAGATTTGGTTTAAAACTGCTTGTTGAGATTTACCTCCAAACCCTTAAATGTAGAAAAACACGACAAATGTCATTACCAAAACTTGTGCTAAAAATATTATAATCATTTTATTTTCATGTCTCTCGATAGCGAAATAAAACTCTTTTTGATCCACAAGTTTGTTTGGAAATAAGCAATAGATGAGATCAGAAAGTCCTGTAAAAGTGTTAAAAGTGACATTTTGTAACAAATGTATATCCATATGTTAAGATTCAAATCTTGTTGTGTTTATATAGAAATCACACGTCTAATAAGAACCAAGACTTCACTTTCTGTATAATTTGTGTTTTTTTATGAATCTTTTGCTTTGTTGACATTTACACGTTGATAGTATTGTGTGTACATGTGTGTGTGTTTTTGTGAATATATATGTGTGTGTGTGTGAACACAATTCTGTACATCAGTATATCCAGCGTATGATTGTGAACTCACACTGAAATTGTTTCGTGTCTATGCACAAATAATAAAAAGAATGTTGTGAACATATATGATCTGTGAGATATGATTAGAATGTTTTCTACACATCAGATTGACCACCCGTCTCCTAACACATCCTTCACACCCTAAACTACACAAACATCATTCACAATAAATGTGTTTCCAGAACCACAAACAACATAAACATTCTTTATATTTTAAATGAAATATTCAAACATTAACTTTTAGAAAGCACAAATCTAACGGCCAAGTGTCTTAAGATTGTCCATAAACTTCTTGACAGTCAAATTTGAAAAATAAAGTTCGGATCAATTTATATTCCTGACATAAAGACATGTAATGTTAAATAAAAATCCTCTTTATAATCAGATATTTGAGTGCCTTACAAAATCTCTTTGCTGTTATAAAACTTTAACATTTGAAGAATTATTGGTGTATTAAAAACATTCTTATATTTAGATTTCAGAACATTACTGAAAATCGGAGGTCAAACTCAAGCTATGAGGTGTAAATATTCTGATATCCCATCATGAGATCAAATGAGACAACATTACATTCCGTTATCTCTTCATGTCTTCATATGAAAATGTTTTTAGGTTTGTTCTCATTTCGGTTTTTAGTGTAAAATAATAAACAGAATGATGTAAAGACAGTTTCTCATACAGCACAACGAATAATTCACTATTGCACAACACTGACACACACACACACACACACACACACACACACACACACACACACACACACACACACACACACACACACACACACACACACACACACACACACACACACACACACACACACACACACACACACACACACACACACACACACACACACACACACACACACACACACACACACACACACACACACACACACACACACACACACACACACACACACACACACACACACACACACACACACACACACACGTCATGTTGGCCTTTAAAACTGTGTGTTGTTTTTCATCTTTCTCAATGCTGTAAGTGTAAAATCACACATGTCTTGAACACGTTCACATTTAACACAATGAATTTCTGCTGCGGTTCTCCTTTACATCTGAAAATAGAATAGACTTTAGTGCTGCTTTGGTCTCTGTGGGTAAAAGTTTCCATACATCAGTTTATTGAAATCAAACCTAAGTGTCATAGCAAAGGGCAAAGTGACATGCAGTCAATATTCATTTTCAAGCAACCAAAAAAATCAAACATCAGAAATGATGAAATTTAAATCTGCTGGAATAATAAAAATGCATTTTTGCACATGAGAAAATCTGTATATCACCAAGAAATATTAACAAAGACGAAAATACAGGATAAAGTAGGACTAAAACACACCATCACATCATAAATATACTGTATGTTACCATTAAATCTAAATTTGTGATTCTGCCTTTAAAAATGAAAATAAAGTCTCACAAAAAAATGTTGAGAACATGAGCAATTAAGTTTGTTCCCTTTCAGGTCTCTCGACGTTGTGTCGACTGAATGGGCTTGATCTTGAGAACCTGTTTGGCCTTTTTTTGTCTATTGAAAAGGCCAAATAATATGCCGAATTAATCAATTCGTGTCCCTGCCCACGGAGACGGGTATAAAAGGGGACGGATCATTCCTTACCTTTTGTTTTCGGAACCTGGTTGCCATTGCGCATGCCTGTAGAGGGTCTCGAGTCCTTTTTACATGATCCTCGATCTATGGCGCAGATTAACGGAATGTTCCCGTGTGTGACATCACCTAAGCCTTTCGGCATAACCCGATGTGGTTTCCCAATCTGGGCACATCGAGTGGTACAGTAATGAGACCCGGTCGTACTCTTGGGTCTAATCGGTTGGTTGAGGATGGAGATTCTCACGAGGTCTACTTCCAATGTTTGGGTTTCCAGCACAGTGAGAAAGTCCACGTGAAATCATGAAGTTGCGGTCGCATGTGTATTTTTTCTGTAAGAAATCAGTCACCACTTTGCGTACTTCCCATCGGCGAGCAATGTTGGCGATTTGGGGAAGATGTGGGCATTAAACCGTCAGCCTTGAGCTTGCTGATCGTTCACAACCCAACAGGTTTGTCATCTCCATCTGAGCGAGTTGCTTTTTGCCTCGCGTTAATGCATTAGCAGCATGAGCTTCCGGTTGTAGCCTTCAGGGCTCCCCATTCTCCCCCATTCATGCGGTGACAGCAGGTAGGATGTTGCGCCTCTCCTCAGCCTTCATTGCTTTCCCCTGGACGGTGTGTCAAGCCGCAACCGTTGTCACTCTTCTTCGGATGGTTCACTGTAGATGGAAACACCTTTCGCTGCCTTCAATGCCCTGCCTTAAGACGGTGTGTTGTGGTGACTTGGAAGACGGTTGTGTACTCCGTCCCTGTGGCTGGAAAGGACTATCTGTCTCAGCTGTGCGGTCACCCCAAGTTCCACAGGATCATCTATACCTTGGTTAGAGGCGAGGAGTCCTTCGTTCTTCGGGTCGAGGTGGCCACCCCTTGGGCAAAGGTGCCATCGAACCTGTCCCAACCGAGATGTTCCCGGGTCTCCATAGCCCTGACTTCACGATACCCGAGAGCAATGGAGGATGGCTGGTTCGGGGCAATTGACCCTTAAGGACGTGTACTCCCATGTCTCGATCCTCCCTCGTCATCGACCCTTCCAGGCTCAAGTCTGAGGTACGATATATCTATTTACGTATAAGGTCCTGCCTGTCAGGCCCTGCCTATCCCCTGCGTCTTCACCAGTGTTCATTTCGTTGACGAAGACTATGACGAAAATTATTCATCAACGAACATTTTTCACAGACGAAAACTAAATAATAGCAAAATTTTAAGTCAAATATGATGAAACTTTAGTAAACAAATAAAAACTAGTAAAATGTCAGGGCGGGACGAATAGAGAAGAGATCCAATAAGAATTACCCTTTTGTTGAGAAATCCAATCAGAGCGAATCTTTTGAGGGTAGGTTGATCTTGGCAAAGCCATTTTCAAAAGCCGCGGTTTTCAAGTTATAGGAGCTTTTTTATACATTATATTTAGTTATACATTATATTTAGTTATACATTATATTTAGTTATTATAATAGTTATAATTTAGTTTATATATTATACTTGGTTACACAGTCTTGGTTACAAAGCTTTGGTTAAATTAAGTTGACTCTTCTTGTTAGCAACATGCGGTCCCCGGGCAGAGGTATCACTCATGAACAAACAGACAGACAGAAATATCAGAGCTTAGTTTTTATTTACTTAAACTTTAAGGACTATTTCTTTGGCATTGTGTGGCTTGCAGCCAATACATCTTTTGTTCTTCATTTAAGAATTGCACTAATTTGGTTCTGTTCCACATCTTGTTGATTTTACAGAGTAGCGAGGCATTGTGTTTTAGCAGTTATATAACTTCTCTTGAGGTACATGAACACATTCATTAGTGATTTTTATTTTTTGTATTTAGATACCCTTTGCAGTGGCATTACAACCAGCTATTACATTTTTGAGAATTGTGCTTTATATTTTTTTATGTTTTAATTTTGCAAAGACTATAGAATACAGTAAGTCCATTGGTTATCTATTTCAATAATGCTGTATTTAATCTTGAAAGAATGTCATATGTGTTTCATATAATTCTGGGACAATGCATATCTTTTTCATGGAGCATGTATATTGTTCAGGTAGGGCAGGTCTTTTGGTTATTTTTGTCAAAAAGACTCATGTTTTGGACATTTAATAAAATAAATGTTTTTATTAAAACAATTAGATATGTGCCTGTGTTCTTTATATACCTCCATATATTGTACTACCCCAAATCAGAAAAAGTTGGGACAGTATGGAAAACGGAAAATAAAAAAGAAAGTAGTGATTTCTAAATTTACTTTGACTTGTATTTCATTGCAGACAATATGAACATAAAATATTTCATGTTTTGTCTGTTCAACTTCATGTCATTTGTAAATATGAATCCTTTCCTGTCATTCAAATCTGCAACACATTTCAAAAACAGTTGGGACAGTAAAGCATTTATCACTTTGTAATGTTGCCATTTCTTTTCACAACACTTAAAAGACATTAAGGGACTGAAGACACCAAGTGATGAAGTGTTTCAGGTTTAATTTTGTCCCATTCTTCCTGCAAACAAGTCTTAAGGTGGGCAACAGTACAGGGTCTTCGTTTACGCATTTTGCGCTTCAAAATGCCTCACACATTCTCTATTGGAAGAAGGTCGAGACTGCAGGCAGGCCAGTCAAATATCCGTGCCCTCTTCCTCCGCAGCCAGGACTTTGTAATGTGAGGAGAATTTGGTTTTGCATTGTCTTGTTGAAATAGGCATGGACGTCCCTGGTAAAGTTGTCTTCTTGAAGGCAGCTTATTAGATTCCAAAATCTCTATGTACTTTTTAGCATTAATGGTGCCTTCACAGAAGTGCAAGTTACCTATACCAAGGGCACTTACATAACTCCATACCATGACAGATCCTGGCTTTTAGACTTGTTGCTGGTAACAGTCTGGATGATCCGTTTATTCTTTGCTCCAGAGCACAGGGCGTCCATTCCTCCCAAAAAATACCTGAGAAACTGATCCATCTGACCACAGTACTCGTTTCCACTGTGTGATGGTCCATCCCAAATGGCTCCTAGCCCATAGAAGTCAACGGCGCTTCTTGACACTGTGAACATAGGGCTTCCTTTTGGCACAGTATAGTTTTAACTGGCCTTTGTGGATGTACCTACGTATTGTGGTACTTGACAAAGGTTTGCCAAAGTAGTCCGGAGCCCATGTGGTGATATCGCTTATAGATGAATGACGATTTCTGGTGCAGTGCCGCCTGAGGGATCGGAGATCACGGTTGTTCAGCTTAGGCTTGCGCCCTTGTCCTTTACGCACTGAAATTCCTCCAGATCCCTTGAATCTTTTAATTATGTTATGCACTGTTGAATGTGAAATATCCAAATCCCTCCTATCTTTCTTTGAGGAACATTGTTTATAAATTTCAATAATTTTGTCACGTATTTGTTGGCAAACTGCCAATCCTCGGCCCATCTTTGCTCCTAAAGGATTAGACCTTTCTTGGATGCTCCTTTTGTACCAAATCATAATTACCATCACCTGTTGACATCACCTGTTTCAAATGACATCATTATTTAACCATTTTACCTCATTACTAGCCGTAAATTGCTCCTGTCCAAACTTTTTTTGAAATGTGTTGCAGGTCTGAATGACAGGAAAGGATACATATTTACAAATGACATGAAGTTGAACAGACAAAACATGAAATATTTTGTGTTCATATTGTCTGCAATGAAATACAAGTCAAAGCAAATGAGGAATCACTACTTTCTTTTTCATCTGTGTTCTCCATACTGTCCCAACTTTTTCTAATTTGGGGTTGCAATTAGCTCCACTGCACAAAAGACTCCACCTCCTCCCAGTGACCAGGTGATGATGCTGAGCCCAGACAGCGTGAGGAGATCCTTCATCAGGATCAATGCTCGCAAGGCTCCAGGTCCTGACAACATTCCTGGGCGTGTACTGAGAGACTGTGCAGCAAAACTCACAGATGTCTTCACAGACATTATCAACATCTCACTTAGTCAGGCTGTTGTTCCCACATGCTTCAAAGCTACCACCATCATTCCAGTCCTGAAGAAGCCATCTCCATCCTGGTTCAATGACTACCGACCTGTTGCACTTTGTCCCATCCTCATGAAGTGCTTCGAACGGCTAGTCATGCACCACATCAAGTCTGCCCTCCCCCCCTCCCTGGACCTATTCCATCGACCGATGATGCCATCTCAACGACCCTCCACTCAGAAGTCACAAATCTAGAGAAAAAGGACTCATACGTCAGAATGCCTTTCATAGACTTAAATTCAGCATGCAACACAATCATCCCTCATCAGCTCATTCACAAACTGGTCGAGCTGGGGCTCAACACTTCGCTGTGCCACTGGATGGGGGACTTTCTGACTGGAAGACCTCAGGCAGTACGTGTCGGCAGCAACACATCCAGCACCATCACACTGAACACCGGGGCCCCCCAAGGATGTGTGCTGAGCCCACTACTCTTCACTCTGACTGCACACCGTCACACAACTCCAACCTCTTCATAGAGTTTGCGTATGACACGACTGTGGTGGGTCTCATTAGCAAAAGAGATGAGACAAACTACAGGAGCAAGGTGAGCCGCCTGGCCAGGTGGTGCAGTGACAACAATTTCTCTCTGAACGTGGAGAAGACGAAGGAGATTGTGGTTGACTTCAGGAGAGCGCTCACTCAGCATGTTCCTCTGACCATCAACGGTGTGACTGTGGGGAGAGTGAGCCGCACCAAGTTCCTGGGTGTGCACATCACAGAGGATCTCTCCTGGACCGTCAACACCGCAGCGCTGGCCAAGAAATCACGGCAGCATCTCTACTTCCTCCGCAAACTGAGGAGAGCCAGAGCCCCACCCTCCATCATGTACACCTTCTACAGAGGCACCATCGAGAGCATTCTGACCAGCTGCATCACTGTGTGGTATGGCGCCTGAAACGAGTCCTGCCGGAAGACTCTGCAACGGATAGTGAGAGCAGCTGAGAAGATCATTGGTGTCTCTCTCCCCTCCCTCCAGGACATTTATGGAACGCTTCTCACGAGGAAAGCCCTCCGCATCGCAGGTGATCCCACTCACCCATCACACAGCTTCTTCAGTCTGCTGCCATCAGGGAGGAGACTGCGAAGTCTCCAGGCCAGGACCAGCAGACTGAAGGACAGCTTCATCCATCAGGCTGTCAGGAAGCTGAACTTGCTCCCGATCTTGCCCCCTCGTCTCTCTTCTGCCCACGGAACCACTGAACTGTGAACCCCCCCCCACCAGGTCCCACATTCCCAGGTCCTTCCACCCCCCCCTCCCTCTAACATACGATGTCATGCACCAGTCACTTTGGACAGCAGTGGTCTGCTCACTACCTCATTCATCATGAAACGGACACCATTCTACTACCTCATCAGTCAGTTCAACAAAATAACTGCTCTTTCACTTGTCACTTTGTCACTTTAATCAGTCTGGTGTAAGCTATAAGCTATTTATTTGCAGTAAAAAAATCTTTTTTTATCTGCACTGTTTGTTCACTGGTTTGCACTATTTACTGTTAGTGTTATCTGTATGCACCGGGGGACTGAGAGTAACGCAATTTCGATTCTCTGTATGTATGTACTGTACATGTGGAAGAATTGACAATAAAGCAGACTTGACCTTGAACTTGAATATACTTACAATTATGTGCATTATGTAGAAAAATCAGCTAATATTTGGTCTACTAAAACTATACTAAGGCTGAAGACAGAGACTGCAAGGGCCCCCAGTGAGCCTCATTAAACAGTGCAAGTGTCCTGTGCAAGGTCAGGTAGAGGAGTATCAAGTGGTCCTGGTTGCCCTGTACAGGCCCAACTGCACTTGGCTCTTGGAGCTCGTAGCCTGGCCAATACCCCTTACGGAGGTACTTCTTACTCAGGGGAAGGGCATGACCCGGGCAAGGTCATTACACTTAGGTAAACCCTTAGGGCTGTTTCGGGTGAATCCACCCAGTCCGCACTCTGTACCCTCATGGGCTCGACTGTGATCAGTGATCAGCAGTCCCTTTCGAGCCCCTGGATTGAGCTATTTTTCTAACCTTATGATGAAGACAGCTCTCTGGGCAGAGCTCGAGAGGACCTTCACGCATTCTCTGTGTCCAGCGAGTGTCTTCAGTTTAAACCAGCTGATTCTCACGATATCCTGAGATCCTGGCCCGGCTTCATGGCCATTGTTCCCAACACTCCCCTTGGGGACCAGTTGGTGAGCCTGCAGGTGCTCCCCGCTGGGGAGGAAGACCCAGTCTCATTCGTATGCTACGCCCACCACCTTAACCTAAGATCAGTGGGTATACACCTGCGAAAAGCGCCAACTCCCCTTCATAGACGAGCAAGTGTCTTGTGAGCCTCCCTACTTACTCCTTCAGGGGTGAGCATAGGCACCATATCCTAAGCACTTCCTACAGTAGCTGGCCGAGCGGAGTGGCCTTGCCTACTTAGCCGGGATTGTGGAATTTTCCTACAGGCATCACGTGCCCCTGTTAAGTGACTCCCAAGTCCGGGCGGCCCCGCACATTGTATTCTGTTACTCAAAATTTCCCTGTCCCAATCCCAGTGATCTTCCCCTAGGTGGGCTTCCATCTCAGCTGTGTTCCCTGCAAAGTGGGATTGCACGCTCTCAGCCCATGAGTTCTTATCTAGACAGGTGAGACCATGGGGTAATCCTCCCATGTTATACCCTAAATGCGGGATGTGATTTCCTTAAGGTATGCCCTCGGTTAGGAGTGGTAACGTTCTCCCAGTCTTATGGTGTCGGGCATCTTCTAAGGTAAGTGTTTAGAGGCAAGGACATCCGCCCTTACCTTACCGGTGCCACTGGAAGGTCCTGACTCAGGTACATTGATTCTGGGGACACGCCGAGGGCCTATCAGCTTTGCTCAACTACGGTAACCTCAGTTACCTGATGTAAAGAACGAGACGTTGTGTCCTTCCCTCCCACGAAACCCGGCTGCTGCTGCAGCGGCAGGGACAGGCCTTCCAGGTTCCTCAGCCCAAGAGGTAAGGAATGATCTCTTCGGTCCTCTTTTATGCCCGTCTCCATAGGCGGGGACATGAATTGATTCATTCGCCAAATTAATTGGTCTTTTAAATAGGATGAGAGACAAACGGGTTCACAAGATGAAGCCCATTCAGTGGACACCACGTCTTGTTCCCTCCTTAAGGTAACTGAGGGTACCATACGTAACTAGAGATGATGTTTAGCATTAATTTATTGTATAAAAACCTCATTTGATATCATATATCACTTCATTAATACATATAAAATAAGCCTAAAATTACTATTATTATTATTATTTTTGATATGATTATTATTATTATTATTATTGTTGTTGTTGTTGTTGTTGTTGTTGTTGTTGTTGTTGTTGTTGTTGTTGTTGTTGTTGTTGTTGTTGTTGTTATTGTGAAATAAATGATGCATGATTTGAAAGCACTGTGTCAGAGAAGAAAATAATGTGATTGTGATTTCCAGGAAACACACATAGTGATAAAAAACTGTACATTTCAAAATTATCTTTCGAATATGTAAGTGTAAATGTAATTTTTTTTATAAATTTAAGCCAGAAATACAAAAAACTGATTCTGAGTGTTGTTGTGTTCTGTCCACATGTTTGTTGTGTTGTTGTCATTGGTTGTGTGTCTATACAGAGTTTAGAGAAAAGACACTCCTTCTTTTCTTGAAATACACAATGATATAAGTCATGTCATGTTCTCTTCAGCTGTGATTTGACTGACACAAGAAATGTTTCATATATCAGTTTTGATTCTGTTTGGCACGGGTAAGATCTATAAATATCATTTCATAATCCTATATTTACAGTTCGACTTTGATATAGTATTTATATAGTATAACTGTGTTTCAGGTATATACTCTGTCATGTGTTCAACAGTCACTATGAAGGTTCAGACAGAAGATCCTGAAGTTATTATGGGATGTCAACACAATATTCATGTTAGTGGAGATGTGTGTTGGTTTAAACAGACGGTTGGTTCTGTACCCATCACTATTGTGTGTATGATGTACACTGATAGTCTTCAAATAGTAAAGGCGCGATATCATAACACTTTCACAGAGGATCATATGATCATGAAAATCAAGAGAAAAAACACATCTTTAATCATAAAAAGGGTGAAGATTCATGATTCTGCTTTATACTTTTGTGGATCTGTGAATTATTTCAGCAGATTTTTCAATGGAACCAAACTTGAAGTGAAAGGTAATCTATTCAATAATAATACTAATAATAATAATAATTATAATCATATAAATATGATATATTTAAGTCAGTCTGGATCAATGTGACTATAACAAATAAATCATGACAGGAAACTGTTTTTATTTCTTCAGATAAGAATTCAGAACCAGAATTAAGTACAAATGACACAGACATCTTAAATAGCGGTATGTTTAATATTTTAATTATATTTTATTTTAAATAATATATATGAACAGTATGTGTAAGTAAATGATATTTATTTGAACAGATCAGGAGAAATGTGGTGTGTCTGCTGAGGATTATTCTGGAAATCTATTTTTCACTCTGACTCTTCTATTTGGTGGAATTCTTCTTTTTATTTGGAGTTTTCTGCTCATTTGGACTGTTAGCAGACATTACAAACAACAGAAACGGAGAAAAGGTCAGTTCTTGTCATCAGTTTTAACACATGTAGAAAAGAGTTTTATTTCAGAAGAATTAAATACACATCATTTAAATATTATTCCAATTTCTTGTGTCTTTATGTGTTCTATATCAGCGGCAGAACACCAAACACATCAACATGATCATCAGGTAAATTATAAATCTATTCAAAGACAAATACATATTAAAAACATCTAAACAATTACAAAAGTAAAATCTGTTTTTAATAATATGAATGCTTGCTTTTTTTAATAATATATATTTAACTTTGATGGAAATAAATGATCGGGATATGAATAAAACATTGTACTTTTAAAATAATTAAATACTGTAAAAAGCACTTCTTAAGTGAGAAATATAAAACATGATTATTAATAATTATTCTGTTGTGTTGTAAATAACTGACATTAAAATAGAATGGATGTTTTTTAATTAATAACATGTAAAAACATAAACGAAGTAAAAACAAATTCAAGATTGTTTCAATAAAATCAATTATTTCCCATTTCAAAGACCATTTTCTACATTTACCATTTACAAATATGATCAAATTAATATTTTTGTTTTATTTGGTGAAATCTTAAAATGAAAACTACAATACTGGTTATTTGCATGTATTTTCAGAAAGTGTAAAATAAAGGAACAGATCAAAATAAAAGAAAAGATGCTCTGTATTTTTTCAGACCAGACACTGAAAAAACTAATTTAGAAACCTAAAAATGTTCTCATGTATCCAGAAAATGTTCAAAAATGATATTTTTATGAGATATAATGTTTTGTGTCTTGTTGTGCTGTCAGTCTTTCCGTCCTGAGGTTTGATTTTACTGAAATTCAACAGACACTGAATTTAAACGACATCTAGAAATTAAGATTATTTTAATTTAAATAATATTTAGTCTTTGAATATTTATAAGCTATTTCAGAAAAAAGTCCAGATTAATATCTCAGGATATATTTCTGTTTTTACAGGAGCAGGAAGTCGAGTCAGTAGAATATTCTGCCGTTTATTTCTCCAAAAAGAAATGTAAGTCAGCAGAAGAATATATTGATCCATATCTTGTGTATACTGATGCTATATGATGCATATCTCACTTCTATAAAGCTTTTTTATGCTGATTTACATGAATCTGTCATGTTCAGTGAATACACAATTATTCATTTTAAACCTCTTTGGTAACTCTGATACTAATTAAACAACAATTATATATTAAAGATTAATAGATTGTAGGATCAGAAATGTTTAAAAGAAATCTTTGTGTTTGTTTTATTTCTCTAAAATGATGATATTCTTACTACAGTACCGACAGACATTTTGTGTTGTATTATAACTCTTTATTTCAGTTTTTTTCAGTGTTTAGTCATTAAAGTGTCATGCTCAATGTTTTAGTACATTTAATTGAATTATATTTGTCCAATTTCGTTCAGAAGTGTCATCAATCTATCATGAGTCTGTACTTGTGAGTCACTGAAAGATCATAAATGAGATGGGAAAAACACTGAAAAGATGTTTTATATTAGAATAAAAGTGACAGACAGTTGTTCGGATCAAAAGTTAAAGCCATGTACATGTTTCTCACACATCAGACAAATCCTTCAGTTCACAACTTCAACCACAAACATCATTTATAAGAAATGTGTTTCCAGAACCACGAACAACAAACACTTTCTTTCTGTTGTGTGCTGAAAACAACACAGAACATTAAATGAGAAATACTGATGCTTCTGAAATATTCATAAATAAAGAACATGGAACAGAAATAAATGTCCCAGCTGAGAGAGAGGATGAGAGAGAGAGAGAGATTGAGGTTATAATGTATAAACAAATATGACACTTTTTTAATATTATAAAACCAGTTGATATAAAGAATACAGTATAATATTCTATTTGTTTTACATGGAATTACTATGATAAAGTGTAAATAATTTACTAAGAGACATGAGGTCAAATGAGGACAAAGACATATTTAAAACAAGACATATAATCTCTTTGTATTTATACTGTATTACTCGTCTTTATCTGTCCAGAAAGAAAGAATTGGTACTTATAACACATGTATAAAAACTCAGAGGGGTTTGAGGAGACGTGTTTGATTATAAAGTGTTGTTATAATAATTCACTATTGCACAACACTGACACACACACACACACACACACACACACACACACACACACACACACACACACACACACACACACACACACACACACACACACACACACACACACACACACACACACACACACACACACACACACACACACACACACACACACACACACACACACACACACACACATATGTCATGTTGGCCTTTAAAACTGTGTGTTGTTTTTCATCTTTCTCAATGCTGTAAGTGTAAAATCACACATGTCTTGAACACGTTCACATTTAACACAATGAATTTCTGCTGCGGTTCTCCTTTACATCTGAACATAGAATAGACTTTAGTGCTGCTTTGGTCTCTGTGGGTAAAAGTTTCCATACATCAGTTTATTGAAATCAAACCTAAGTGTCATAGCAAAGTGCATCACTGTGATAGTCCAACCACATTGAATTCCGGCATTTACAGCATGACATGTTTTATAATAAATTACTGTCTACAGATATATTTAAAACTGACACCTATAAACATAATCTGTTTATAATGTCTAATATAACATCCAGTTATGATATCTGATATATAGATGACCTATCTAGTCAAAACTGACACCTGTGCTGCTCAGGAGAATAGTGAGAGAGGTAAAAGAAGAATGTAAGGATCACCATCAAGGCCATCCTGATGAATCTGGGCTCTGCTGGTGGCAACATCTCAAGACAAACAGTCCATCAAAGACTTCACACTGCTGCTTTAATATACACTTGATTGACTACAATAGATGATGTTAATGTGCAGCAAACAGCAAAATAAAACCGAACATATATTATTAATTCCTAATGAATGATGAGACATTCAATCACAATGATGAAAATAATAATGTTGTTAAAATCATTACATATGTTGTAATAGAACTGTTTCTATAAA
>CM065654.1:7141047-7153352 GCA_033220385.1 Triplophysa yarkandensis
ACATCTACAAACATCATCTGACTGTCACAACACAAACACACAACACACAACATCATTAATGCAGATATTCATACACATGTTTGTGTGTTTAACAGATGTTTCTCATGTTGAGTTCTGCTGTTTGTCCAGTAGCAGACAGTAAACACATCTTGTAGTTTATGACAGAATACAGTTGTTGGTTTTGTGTGTTGTAGTTCTTGTAGATTATTTATACTGTTGAGACTCAATACTGTAAAACATTGAAGAGAAAGATCAGACATTAATATCCACTCAACAGTCATTATTAACAGATATCATGTCAGAATGATGTTTATATTTATCATTATTATTCATTTACATTTAGTGACACACGAGAATAATCTAGAAGTATTTCTAGAAATAACACATTTCATCAGTATCAGAGTAAAAGAACACTAGAACAGAAGTCATGAAGAATGATTATAAACTCACTGTAGTTTCTGTAGTTTACAGTTTGGATCCTTCAGTAGATCTGAGATCAGTTTCACTCCTGAATCTCCTGCTTTATTATATCTCAGATCCAGTTCTGTCAGATGTGAGTTTGTGTTTGATCTCAGAGCTGAAGCCAGAGCAACAAAACCTTCATCTCCAAAACTGCATTTACACAAACTGAAGAGAGAAGAAAAACTCCTGACACTTACAGCAAATAAAGTCATGAATTATAATGAGATGTGTGTGATTATTATCAACAAAACATATAGAGTCAGTAAATAAACCAACTGAGATATAATATAAAGATTATCTATCTATTTATCATGATGAACAACATTATATAAACATGATTCTCATGAACTTTTATATAACTCTTACATTTAATCTTAATATTTTAAGGATTTTCTTACTGTAATGTCTTGAGTTTACAGTTTGGATTCTTCAGTCCATCAGAGATCAGCTTCACTCCTGAATCCTGAAGATTATTGTCACTCAGGTCCAGTTCTGTCAGACTTGAGGAGTTTGATGTGAGAACTGAGACCAGTGCTGAACAACTTTTCTCTGTCAGATTACAGTTCATCAGTCTGAGAGAGAAAGAACAAGAGAACAGTGTGTTAAACTACAACTTTTAGTGTCACTCACAGTCAGAGAGAAAGAAAACAAGTGTACAGAAATGAAGAGTGAAAAATAAAATTCACCTGATGACGGAAATAAAGTCAAACTATCTGAAGAGTTTTGTAAAGATTTTATTATTTTAAACCTGAGAATATTTATATTTTTGGCATAAATAAGGATTTAAACACCACATAATATTTTATTTTGTTACATTTAATCATATGTTTCTATTAACTGTCATGTCTGAAATGTTTGTAAAAATGCATTTCTGAGTTTGAACATTAATATAAAAAAATTAAAATTAAAAATTAAAAATGCAAAACAAAGATTTCAAACAGGAGACAAAAACACAAACTACTGATATTTTCATTTCTTAACATCCTTTAGTCCAATCTGTAAAACTCTAAACACAAAAAGCATAACATCCATCTGTTGTGAATATAACATTAACACAATTCATATTGTTTTAACACAAAATTCAGTCAATTAAAACATTTCTAATGTGATTAAATGAGAAGATCTGAGAGATAGACGGGTTAAAGTCTTTCCAGAACATGATCACGATCATCTTTATACTGAAGATCAGATAGATTCACTATGATGAACATGTTCTGTATTTGGGGTGATCGGGGCACAAACTAACACACAGTTTACTGTACCATGATGTTTAGTATAGTTATGAAGGGTCAAGCAAATTATGCTTTTGGTATTTTCATTATCTTAAAGATCAACATATTGAAACATGACATCGACTCTTAACAACTGTTACTGTAAATGTAAAAACAGGTTTTGGTTGTGTAAGCTAATTTACATTACATTTAGTCATTTAGCAGACGCTTTTATCCAAAGTGACTCACAATAGTCGAGGAGACAATGAAGCGGTAAATAGCCGATACAACAATAGGTGAACAAGTAGAAAAAGTTTTTTTTTATAAAGAAGGTACTCCTAGGGAGTTAGGTGTAGCTGGAAAAGTTTTTAGGGGTTTTTTGAAGATAGTGACTGAGTCTGACAAGCGTGAGTCCCCCAGACGCAGATCGTTCCACCATCGAGGAACTGAAGCAGAGAACGTTCGAGAGAGAGATTTCTTACCCTAGAGAGAGATTTCTTACCCTAGAGAGAGATTTCTTACCCTAGAGAGAGATTTCTTACCCTAGAGAGAGATTTCTTACCCTAGAGAGAGATTTCTTACCCTAGAGAGAGATTTCTTACCCTAGAGAGAGATTTCTTACCCTAGAGAGAGATTTCTTACCCTAGAGAGAGATTTCTTACCCTTTTGAGCTGGTACCACAAGTCTCGGCTCATTTGCGGAGCGCAGAGATCTTGAGGGTCTATACCTTTGCATTAGTGAGTTAAGGTAAGTGGGTGCTGAACCCGTGGTGGTCTTGTAAAATTATAAATATAAAAATTAGTGGTGGGCGGTTATCAGCGTTAATGCGCTGGGTTAAGTTGAGACTCTTATCGCGCGATAAAAAAAATGATCGCTGTTCATTTCAAAGTTGGGTTGGGAGCTGTGTCTATACTACACAAGCTATGATGACCTTTCACCTTTAATCTTTAACAGCGGATTTATACGTAACTGAAGGACAAAGGTGCTTCTGTCAGGGGAGGGGCTTCTTTCAGGGGAACTCATCAGAGGAAAAGTCCTTTTATTGTAAAATAAAGCAATTGAACTTCATGTGACCGCTTTATTTATAGTCTCAATATGAGTATAGAGCTCAAATTGAGTAGATACTTGTTTTTCCTTACTAAATTTCTTCCAGTAAATATCACTTTTATTACTGTCTTTGTTTAAGTATAACAAAAGTTTAATAAAAGTATAATAAAAATATAATAAAAGTATGTGTATTTATAAAGCTCTGTATTTCCACAAAAAGCCCTGATGAGTTTCTCCTCCATGTTGGATATGATGCGTTGGACGAGAATGAATTTAAATGTTCAAGCGTGTGGTGTGTAATGACTTACTTTTGCTCATTATTTGGGTAGCACACATATTCTCAATGCCTTCCACAGAATTCAAATTAGCCATTTGAATCTAGACCAGGGATGGGCAACAGTTTTAGTCTGAGGGCCACGGTTACTTTGGCAAAGTAAACGGAGGGCCACACTTTGGACAGTTGCAATTAAACATAGTTACATGATTAAATGGTACAAATTAATGCAATGCATATATGTATAAGGCTACTCTACAGTTACTTTGACAGCCTGTTTCAAGGCCTGATACTTATTTTTGCTAGGCCTGTCTGACCTAGGTTACTCTAAGTTTACAATAACTGGATTTACTTTCAAGGATTCATTTCCTACACAACCCTGCATATTGTTCAACTGTCATTCATACCAGCTGTAGCTTTTCAAGATAGAAAACTATTAACAAAACTGCAAATGTATGTGTGCAAGTTAAATTAACATACAGACTTCAGGCAATCTGGCTTGGAATGATCAAATTTAATTGAGGCTATATATCAGAGGGAGACCTTCATCACTGAATGAAAAACATATTCAGTTATCAGTTGTTGTTATTATTCTTCTTGTAATGTCTTTCACATATTTTGTTAAAATCGTTTATAAAATAGAACACAATTTAAGTGCAGATCAAATTCATCACACGTATGTTTGCTTGAAAGGTATAAAGGGCCTATATAGGCCTATGCATCTCACAAAATTTAAATTTGATTTAGCTTTATCATCACTATCTACGGGACATGCATAAGAACAACATGGCAACAAGAAACTGAACAAGTTGTAAAAATAACATCATCAATCAAGGCTAACTTAATGGAACTTTGGCTAGGCCTACCTTAGAAAAATTTATTTCGGCCTATGCAACTGAGATGAAGAGCTTTTTGTCTGTGGTCTGTAACTCAATGTGAACAATTGAGACGGTCGCCTTTCTTTACTAAGTCACCGAAATCTGGGGTTGTGTTCGTCGTTGAGATGCGCAACACTGACGACAGGTGTGTGTCGGTTAGTCGTGATCTGTAGCGTGACTTGTTAAAGTTCATTTCAGAGAAAGTTTGCACGCATACATACGTGTGGATATACCCGAATAAAACAAACATCCTTTGCGCATGCCTTCGCATGTTAGGAAACTTGCCCTTGTACAATGCACCGTAAAACCTGTCCAATGATGACGAGGCGAATTTCTCCTTGAGAGTGGGATCGCACTGCATGTCAATCAACTCAAGCTGAGCTTCCGGAGGCGCTTGGTCGCTGTCAAAGGTAAAAGGGGGCGGACACCAGCTCCATCTCTTTTTCAACTTTGCGTCAGACCTGTCAATCATTTCACGTCACGTGGTTCATCATACGTGATAACTAAGCTAAAGTGACATTTTTTCACTGAAACAAGAAGATAACAAATGCACAATTTAAGTATTTGTAGGATTATGTGTTTTTCATATAAATAATGAATGTCCAAATTGCGAGTGCAAGGAGCCCATCGCAGGGCCCGGATTGAAGCAATATGCGGGCCGGACCCGGCCCCTGGGCCGTATATTGCCCATGTATGATTGGTAATCTAGATTAATTTCAATTTTACAGGGAGATTAATCTAGATTAAAAAATCTATGCCCACCTCTAGTAGAAATACAAGTGAACTCGACAAACACGACAAGACAACACAGCACGAGGTTAACACTGAACACACACAACAGAAATAAAAAAAACTGTAAATAGAGAAACATAATAAGAGTAAATAAAAAGAGACATGTGGAGAATAAAACACTTATAGAGAGATAGATGGAAGAATGTGTGGACAGGACTGAGACTGATAAACACATGTCAAACCACAAACAAAACCGTGTCCATGTGCTTTCATACAAACACAACACGAACATGTTACTGTCATGACCGGTCCACAAAACTAGAAAATATTTCACAAGGCAGACTGGATCATGACAACAGACTGTCAGATAGAAAACTCAACATAAGACAAATCCAAAAACACAATCTGTAAGAGATGGAGTTTCTGTCTGGAGCACATGGACTTCTTGATCATGTGGATCACCTCCAGAATGAGATCAAACCCACAGAACATCATCATGATCAGACAAAACAGAGAAGAAACCAGAATGTGATCATGTACCGATGAAAGTGTGTTGTGTTCTTTGGTCTCTGTTTCAAGAGGTAGAAAACAGTCTAAAACTAACAGAATTATATTTAAGATTATTCTGCTATCATGATACTGTGACGCTGTTTCTTCTGTCACATTTCTGTTATTACAAAAGAACATACACTAGATCCTAGATTGAATTATTATTCTGATTAAAGAATATTCAGTTCTATTAATTTATCTACAATCCTATCCCAGAATATTCCAGTGGTTTATCTACAGTAAATATTCAGATATCTGTTCATGTCATTTCTAGAAGTGTTGTGTGTAATGTTATTCTACAGATCAATAGAAGACGTGTCATCTGATGTAAGAACACATTTCACCTCTGATGATGTTGAAGAAAAGACTGTCGACATTTACAAATACTGAACAAAGACTTAAGAGTGAAACAAAGCAGAATAAAGTCATATGAGCAAATATGATCAACTACATTACACTTCACTCTTACACACTAACCTGCACATTTACACTTTATTCTCATTTATTTCACTTTATATCACACATAGTCATTTACATTCTTATTGACTTTTACATTGTGTGTGTGTGTGTGTGTGTGTGTGTGTGTGTGTGTGTGTGTGCGTGCGTGCGTGCGTGCGTGCGTGCGTGTGTGTGTGTATATGTGTTATGATGTAATAATATGATGATAGTATCACTTACTGTAATGTCTTGAGTTTACAGTTTGGATTCTTCAGTCCATCAGAGATCAGCTTCACTCCTGAATCCTGAAGATTATTGAGACTCAGGTTCAGTTCTGTCAGACTTGAGGAGTTTGATGTGAGAACTGAGACCAGTACTGAACAACTTTTCTCTGTCAGATTACAGTTCATCAGACTGAGAGAGAAAGAACAAGAGCACAGTGTGTTAAACTACAACTTTTAGTGTCACTCACAGTCAGAGAGAAAGAAAACAAGTGTAAAGAAATGAAGAATGAAAAATAAAATTCACCTGATGACAGAAATAAAGTCAACCTATAAGTAGATTATAAATTGAATTATAATTCTGATTAAAGAATGTTCAGTTCTATTCATTTATTCACAATCCTATCCCAGAATATTCCAGTTGTTTATCTACAGTAAATATTTAGATATCTGTTCATGTCATTTCTAGAAGTGTTGTGTGTAATGTTATTCTACAGATCAATAGCACACGTGTCATCTGATGTAAGAACACATTTCACCTCTGATGATGTTGAAGAAAAGACTGTCAACATTTACAAATACTGAACAAAGACTTAAGAGTGAAACAAAGCAGAATAAAGTCATATGAGCAAATATGATCAACGACATTACACTTCACTCTTACACACTAACCTGTACATTTACACTTTATTCTCATTTATTTCACTTTATATCACACATAGTCATTTACATTCTTGTTGACTTTTACATTGTGTGTGTGTGTGTGTGTGTGTGTGTGTGTGTGTGTGTGTGTGTGTGTGTGTGTGTGTGTGTGTGTGTGTGTGTGTGTGTGTGTGTGTGTGTGTGTGTGTGTGTGTGTGTGTGTGTGTGTGTGTGTGTGTGTGTGTGTGTGTGTGTGTGTGTGTGTGTGTGTGTGCGTGTGCATGTGATGTAATAATATGATGATAGTTTCACTCACTGTAATGTCTTGAGTTTACAGTTTGGATTCTTCAGTCCATCAGAGATCAGCTTCACTCCTGAATCCTGAAGATGATTGAGAGTCAGGTTCAGTTCTGTCAGACTTGATGAGTTTGATGTGAGAACTGAGACCAGTGCTGAACAACTTTTCTCTGTCAGATCACATTTCCTCAGTCTGAGAGAGAAAGAACAAGAGAACAGTGTGTTAAACTACAACTTTTAGTGTCACTCACAGTCAGAGAGAAAGAAATATCAAGAGAACATTGTGTTCAACACCAGACTTGTGGTGATGATCGAACCCGGTTATCCAGTCTTCAAAGAGAGAGCTTTTTTATTGAAATAAAGTTTCAAATTCATAATCATAAAATTCCATCCACATGATCACAAAAGTGTCATAAAAACATTGTTCCAAAAAAACTTAAATCATGTAGAGTATTAAAGATTTAAACAGAGATAAAAACAGGCTTTTAATAGATTTTCAAAATTAAATTAAAACACTTAAATTCGACAGCACTCCATACACCCTTTCTTGTTAAACTCATAAAACTCAATCAAAACCTTACTAAAATTATTTTCCACATTGCATTGTCCACAAAAGATCCTTTAATACTTGATAGACTTGAGGTGTAAAAAATTAATAAATAAAATATAAAACATATTTGAAATAATCATGCAGTGTTTCAATGTACATTTCTGTTTTAAAAGTCCAAACATTCAAAAACACTTTCTCTTTCTTAGACACATTTCTTCTTTCCTATATTGCACTTTTCATTAAACTTATCCACAGGTTTATGATTGTTTTCTCTTCTTTTCCCAACCAAACACCATCACTCTGTCCCATCTCATTATATTTCCATCTCACTCCTTCATCCGAACTTTCATGACGTCTCAAAAAATCCTCACAATTCTTTACAGTAAAAAAACGTATGTCGAATGTCTTCCACTTCTTTTTGACATACTTTACAAACAGCACTTTATTCTTCCAATCTTATTTAAAATAAAAGTCAGTAAAAATCACCTTGTGTCTTATAAAATAGTCTAAATATTCTAGCTTTATCTGCACACACTTCCCTCTCATGTTTCTCCATATACACTCTTTCTTTAAATCTTTGTATTTTTATCCCCAGTACTTATTTACAATCGGTTCTGTAAAAACTCCATCTCTAAAATCAGCATCTAAAACCTTGAGAATGCTGTAATGATTATTCTGTAAAAGTTAAGAAGTCCGTCCGTCATCCACAGCTTAGTTTTCATCGACAGTACATCATCTCCCATTTTAAAATCCCACATTTGTTTCAAAAGAATTTCTTTGTTTTAATCCATTCTGTTTTATTCTCTTTGTTTAAATATTTCTTTACAACTTTACTCTCAAAGTATTTTTCTGCTGCTCCACGTCCATTAAACTTAAAGTTCCCTTTTCAATCTCCTAAAATTGTATTACATGTTATTCTAGCTGGTTTTCCGTTCCATTAATAATTCATAATATATTTCTTCAGTCTTTTTCCAATCCACACCGGCATATCAGTTACGTATAAAACATACCATAATTTAGAAACCATTAAAACATTCCATGTTAAAATTGTAGTTATATGTTCTCATGAATTATATTTATGTCAGTTGCTTAATATTATGCTTATGTCTATTTTATATGTCAAATATAGTGAACAAAACAGGACTTTGATTTGACTCGCATTAAGTGAGTGTATATACTTTGTGCTCTGTACTTTTGATTGATTGTTGTTAATCTCTCGGGTGCTGATGTTATGCCAGTGCTTTAAGATGTAAAACCAGCAAATAATAATAATACAAAGAAGTTATATCGGGATTATTCTTTAATAGATGAATGACAACAACATATTGTACATAGATATAACGGATAGAAATGAAACCTCAACAAAAACCTTTCCCTTCAAGTTTAGTTCTCTCAAAAGTTTAACCTCCGCTCTATCTCCATGATCAGCTGATCCCACATTTCATCCCTTGTTATTTTCATTCTCCCCATTAAAATTCCTAAAATATTCATTCCCTCCCCTTCTTTAACGTGTGTGTGTGTGTGTGTGTGTTTGTGCGTGTGCGCGTGCATGTGATGTGATGTAATAATATGATGATAGTTTCACTTACTGTAATGTCTTGAGTTTACAGTTTGGATTCTTCAGTCCATCAGAGATCAGCTTCACTCCTGAATCCTGAAGATTATTGTAACTCAGGTTCAGTTCTGTCAGACTTGAGGAGTTTGATGTGAGAACTGAGACCAGTGCTGAACAACTTTTCTCTGTCAGATTACAGTTCATCAGACTGAGAGAGAAAGAACAAGAGAACAGTGTGTTAAACTACAACTTTTAGTGTCACTCACAGTCAGAGAGAAAGAAAACAAGTGTAAAGAAATGAAGAATGAGGATCAGCTGGTGTGAATGAAGATGGAAAACATGAGATGAGTTTATTCAGATGAGCAGAAGATTGACAACACACACTGTGTATCATCTAACACACAAACTTACAGCAACATAACAACACACACTTTGTATCATCTAACACACAAACCTACAGCAACATAACAACACACACTGTTTATCATCTAACACACAAACTTACAGCAACATAACAACACACACTGTTTATCATCTAACACACAAACTTACAGCAACATAACAACACACACTGTGTATCATCTAAGACACAAACTTACAGCAACATAACAACACACACTGTGTATCGTCTAACACACACACTTGTGTTCACTCATCTGTATGATTTAGTTTCAGGATTAAATGACTCACTTAGCTCTTCTGGATTCTTTGACCACCGGCAGCAGCTTCAGAAGACATTCATCTGATGGATAATATTTCCTCAGTATAAACTCATCCAGATTCTGATCTGAGTTCAGTAACACAAACACCAGAGCCGACCACTGAGCAGAAGACAGACTGACACCAAAGAGACACCAGTAATCTTTTCTGTTCAGGTATGTCTGAATGTCATTGACTAGAGAATGATCATTGAGTTCATTCAGACAGTGGAACAGATTGATGGATTTCTCTGGAGAGGGATTCTCTCTGATCTTCATCTTAATGTACTCTGTAACTGTTTGTTGTGTGCTGTCAGATCTTCTTTCTGTCTGTGTGAGAAGATCTCGTAAGATCTTCTGATTGGACTCCAGTGAGAGACCCAGAAGGAACCGCAGGTAAAGGTCCAGGTGTCCGTTCTCACTCTGTAAAGCCTTGTCCACTTCACTCTTCAGTAAATCACTCATAGTTGATGATCCTGATGATGTTTGTGGAGAGAATGTCAGAAACACAAATAAAGCAGCCAGAAACTCCTGAACGCTCAGATGAACAAAGCTGTAGACCTTCCCCAGGTTCAGTCCAAACTCCTGTCTGAAGATCTGAGTACAAACTCCTGAGTACAGCGACGCTTCTCTGACATCAATGTCACACTCTCTCAGATCGTCCTCATAGAAGATCAGGTTCCCTTTCTCCAGCTGTTGAAAAGCCAAACGTCCCAGTGACACAAGACTCTTTCTAGACTGCTGAACATCCACCTCACATTTCCCATCATACTTCTGACTCTTCACTTTGATGTGAAATATCAGGAAGTGTGTGAACATTTGAGTGAGAGTCTTGGGGATGTGTGCTTGACTCTCTTCTTCACTCAACATTCTCTCTAGAACAGCGGCAGAAATCCAGCAGAAGACTGGGATGTGACACATGATGTACAGACTCCTGGATGATTTCATGTGTCGGATGATTCTAGAGGCCAAACTGGGATCTTTGATTCTCTTGCTGAAATACTCGTCCTTCTGAGGGTTATTGAAGCCTCGTACATCTGTGAGCTGGTGGACAAACACAGGAGGAATCTGATTGGCTGCTGCTGGTCTAGAGGTGATCCAGATCAGAGCAGAAGGAAGAAGATTCCCCTTCATGAGGTTTGTCAGCAGCACATCCACTGAAGCTGTTTCTGTCACATCAAACAAACTCGGATTGTTGGAGAAATCCAGAGGAAGACGACACTCATCGAGACCGTCAAAGATAAACACAACTTTGTAGACGTCAAAGTCTCTTGATGTCAGTCCTGTTGTATCTGTAAAGAAGTGATGAAGAACCTTCAATAGACTGATATTTGTGTTCTTCATCAGATTCAGCTCTCTGAAGGGAAGTGGAAATATGAAGTGTAGATCCTGATTTGCTTTTCCTTCAGTCCAGTCCAGAATGAACTTCTGCACAGAGACTGTTTTTCCAATTCCAGCGACTCCTTTAGTCAGCACAGTTCTGATGTGTTTGTCTTGTCCAGGTAAGGCTTTAAAGATGTCGTTACATTTGATGGGTGTCTCGTGTGTCTCTGATCTTCTGGATGTTGTCTCAATCTGTCTCACCTCATGTTCATTATTGATCTCTTCACCCCCTCCCTCTGTGATGTAGAGCTCTGTGTAGATGTCATTCACAAGTGTTGAGCTTCCTTGACTTGATATTCCTTCGTTCATCCTCTGGAATTTCTCCTTTAGTCTGGATTTGTGTTTTTTCACACATGAAGGTGCGAGTTCTGTTGTGTAAAAGAAGAGAAATGGATGTGAATGTCTGACAGATGTGAAATGAAAGTAAATGAAGGTGATTGACAGGAATGAGTTCATGACTTGTCTCTTACTGTTCTGTAGTTTCTCAGCGAGATCTGTCTGCTTCATCTTCTTCAGGACATGCAGTGTGATCTTCAGATGCTCCTCTCTGACTCTCATCTGATCTTCATCCTCTTCCTCCTCTCTCTCAGAGCATTCTGGGTAATCTGAGCTCAGGAGATTCTTGAAGTTCTTCAGCTCTCTCTTCATCAGAGAGATGATTTTGTGTTCAAGCTCCTGAAATCATTGTTCACACACACACACACACTTTTATTCAAGTGCAGAAAGTCTTTTCTAAAAATGTGAAATTCAGTGAATGTAATATTATTGAATACATTTATTTTCAGATCAACTCTTGTGTATTAATAAAGAGATCTTACTGTGTTGTATCTCACCATACATCCTTATTATCATTTTAATAAGAACAAATAATAAAGAACAAACACATTAAGAACTCTTATCTTGAATTGTATGAACCTAGAGATATTTTTTAAACTTTGATTGTGTTCAGATATAGAAATATCTTTTACTGTGAGTTATTGGAGAGATAAATAATGTGATATTCTCACATAATATATGTGATGTGTTGGTCTGAACTCTTCCTTTAGGTTTTATATCAGATGAAGTCCTGTCATCTCAACACCAGAGCTCACTATCACTTAACTTCTGATCACATGACTCTTTAGCAATACTCTTAAAGAATGAATGACTTTCTTCCAAATAACACACATTTCATTCATAATATTATAAATATTGGCATTTAGTTCCAGCAAATTAAAAAATTGTCGAGTCAAATAAACAGAGATAAAAAAGAAAAGGTCAATGTCACCAGGGGCCCAAAACATCTGGGTTTCTGAACATCTGTCAGATCTGAACATCCTACCTGGAAAACAGAATCCATGCGCTTCCCTTTGAATGACTTTGATCCAT
>CM065654.1:7153852-7266352 GCA_033220385.1 Triplophysa yarkandensis
ATGAACAGGTGACACAATCTTATATTAATATGATTCAAACAGAAGTTGATCATTCTTTGTATAATATACTATGTGTCAGGGCTGTAAGAGTATAGTTTTGGATGAAACAGTGTTTAATTGTTGTTGTGTTTTAGTTTGATTGATAAAGAATCTGCTGAATTCAGCTCTGTGTCTATGAAGAGTGATCGATCGATGGGTCGTCCACTTAACTTCAGTTCAGAAGACTCTGGTGCAGATGTGAGGTGAGAACAAACACACAGACATTCATTCATGTGTTTACTGTTGTGTATGACATGTTACAGATAAATACATATTCAATGTTTTCTTCAGTTACAGAAACACAACAGATGGATCAGAGTCATTCAGAGGGAAGCGCATGGATTCTGTTTTCCAGGTAGGATGTTCAGATTTTACAGATTTTCAGAAACCCAGATGTTTGTGGCCCCTGGTGATATTGACCTTTTCTTTTTCATCTCTGTTTATTTGACTCGACAATTATTTTAATTTGCTGGAACTAAATGCCCATATTTATAATATTATGAATGAAATGTGTGTTATTTGGAAGAAAGTCATTCATTCTTTAAGAGTATTGCTAAAGAGTCATGTGATCAGAAGTTATAGTGATAGTGAGCTCTGGTGTTGAGATGACAGGACTTCATCTGATGTAAAACCTAAAGGAAGAGTTCAGACAGACACATCACATATATTATGTGAGAATATCACATTATTTATCTCTCCAATAACTCACAGTAAAAGATATTTCTATATCTGAACACAATCAATGTTTAAAAAATATCTCTAGGTTCATACAATTCAAGACAAGAGTTCTTATTGTGTTTGTTCTTTATTATTTATTCTTATTAAAATGATAATAATGATGTATGGTGAGATACAACACAGTAAGATCACTTTATAAATACACAAGAGTTTATCTGAAAATAAATGTATTCAATAATATTACATTCACTGACGCTGGACAGTTTACAGTATTATAATATTTAAAGTATTAACACAATATCAGCAAACAGTGATAACAAAATACACTGAACCCTTGTTGTCCCATCTATCTATGTGTGTACCTGTGCTTCTGTTGTGCATTCAGTTGAACATTTTCAGAAGAACACTTTCTGCACTTGAATAAAAGTGTGTGTGTGTTTGAACAATGATTTCAGGAGCTTGAACACAAAATCATCTCTCTGATGAAGAAAGAGCTGAAGAACTTCAAGAATCTCCTGAGCTCAGATTACCCAGAATGCTCTGAGAGAGAGGAGGAAGAGGATGAAGATCAGATGAGAGTCAGAGAGGAGCTTCTGAAGATCACACTGCATGTCCTGAAGAAGATGAAGCAGACAGACCTCGCTGAGAAACTACAGAACAGTAAGTGACAAGTCATGAACTCATTCCTGTCAATCATCTTCATTTACTTTCATTTCACATCTGTCAGATATTCAGATCCATTTCTCTTCTTTTACACATCAGAACTCGCACCTTCATGTGTGAAAAAACACAAATCCAGACTAAATGAGAAATTCCAGAGACTGAATGAAGGAATATCAAGTCAAGGACGCTCAACACTTGTGAATGACATCTACACAGAGCTCTACATCACAGAGGGAGGAAGTGAAGAGATCAATAATGAACATGAGGTGAGACAGATTGAGACAACATCCAGAAGATCAGAGACACACGAGACACCGATCAAATGTAACGACATCTTTAAAGCCTTACCTGGACAAGACAAACACATCAGAACTGTGCTGACTAAAGGAGTCGCTGGAATTGGAAAAACAGTCTCTGTGCAGAAGTTCATTCTGGACTGGACTGAAGGAAAAGCAAATCAGGATCTTCACTTCATATTTCCACTTCCTTTCAGAGAGCTGAATCTGATGAAGAACACAAATATCAGTCTGATGAATCTTCTTCATCACTTCTTCACAGATACAACACGACTGATATCAAGAGACTTTGATGTCTACAAAGTTGTGTTTATCTTTGACGGTCTGGATGAGTGTCGTCTTGCTCTGGATTTCTCCAACAATCCGAGTTTGTTTGATGTGACAGAAACAGCTTCAGTGGATGTGCTGCTGACAAACCTCATGAAGGGGAATCTGCTTCCTTCTGCTCTGATCTGGATCACCTCTCGACCAGCAGCAGCCAATCAGATTCCTCCTGAGTATGTCCACCAGCTCACAGATGTACGAGGCTTCAATGACCCTCAGAAGGACGAGTATTTCAGCAAGAGAATCAAAGATCCCAGTTTGGCCTCTAGAATCATCAGTCACATGAAATCATCCAGGAGTCTGTACATCATGTGTCACATCCCAGTCTTCTGCTGGATTTCAGCCGCTGTTCTAGAGAGAATGTTGAGTGAAGCAGAGAGTCAAGCACACATCCCCAAGACTCTCACTCAAATGTTCACACACTTCCTGATGTTTCACATCACAGTGAAGAGTCAGAAGTATGATGGGAAATGTGAGGTGGATGTTCAGCAGTCTAGAAAGAGTCTTGTGTCACTGGGACGTTTGGCTTTTCATCAGCTGGAGAAAGGGAATCTGATCTTCTATGAGGACGAGCTGAGAGAGTGTGACATTGATGTCAGAGAAGCGTCGCTGTACTCAGGAGTTTGTACTCAGATCTTCAGACAGGAGTTTGGACTGAACCTGGGGAAGGTCTACAGCTTTGTGCATCTGAGCGTTCAGGAGTTTCTCGCTGCTTTATTTGTGTTTCTCACATTCTCTCCACAAAAATCATCAGGATCATCAACTATGAGTGATTTACTGAAGAGTGAAGTGGACAAGGCTTTACAGAGTGAGAACGGACACCTGGACCTTTACCTGCGGTTCCTTCTGGGTCTCTCACTGGAGTCCAATCAGATGATCTTACGAGATCTTCTCACACAGACAGAAAGAAGATCTGACAGCACACAACAAACAGTTACAGAGTACATTAAGATGAAGATCACAGAGAATCCCTCTCCAGAGAAATCCATCAATCTGTTCCACTGTCTGAATGAACTCAATGATCATTCTCTAGTCAATGACATCCAGACATATCTGAACAGAAGAGCTAACTGGTGTCTCTTTGGTGTCAGTCTGTCTTCTGCTCAGTGGTCGGCTCTGGTGTTTGTGTTACTGAACTCAGATCAGAATCTGGATGAGTTTAGACTGGAGAAATATAATCGATCAGAGGAATGTCTTCTGAAGCTGCTGCCGGTGGTCAAAGAATCCAGAAGAGCAAAGTGAGTCATTAATCCTGAAACAAAATCAAACAGATGAGTGAACACAAGTGTGTGTGTTAGATGATACACAGTGTGTGTTGTTATGTTGCTGTAAGTGTGTGTGTTAGATGATACACAGTGTGTGTTGTTATGTTGCTGTAAGTTTGTGTGTTAGATGATACACAGTGTGTGTTGTTATGTTGCTGTAAGTGTGTGTGTTAGATGATAGACAGTGTGTGTTGTTATGTTGCTGTAAGTTTGTGTGTTAGATGATACACAGTGTGTGTTGTTATGTTGCTGTAAGTTTGTGTGTTAGATGATAAACAGTGTGTGTTGTTATGTTGCTGTAAGTGTGTGTGTTAGATGATACACAGTGTGTGTTGTTATGTTGCTGTAAGTGTGTGTGTTAGATGATAGACAGTGTGTGTTGTTATGTTGCTGTAAGTTTGTGTGTTAGATGATAAACAGTGTGTGTTGTTATGTTGCTGTAAGTTTGTGTGTTAGATGATAAACAGTGTGTGTTGTTATGTTGCTGTAAGTTTGTGTGTTAGATGATAAACAGTGTGTGTTATGTTGCTGTAAGTTTGTGTGTTAGATGATACACAGTGTGTGTTGTTATGTTGATGTAAGTTTGTGTGTTAGATGATAAACAGTGTGTGTTGTTATGTTGCTGTAAGTTTGTGTGTTAGATGATACACAGTGTGTGTTGTTATGTTGCTGTAAGTGTGTGTGTTAGATGATACACAGTGTGTGTTGTTATGTTGCTGTAAGTGTGTGTGTTAGATGATAAACAGTGTGTGTTGTTATGTTGCTGTAAGTTTGTGTGTTAGATGATAAACAGTGTGTGTTGTTATGTTGCTGTAAGTTTGTGTGTTAGATGATAAACAGTGTGTGTTGTTATGTTGCTGTAAGTTTGTGTGTTAGATGATACACAGTGTGTGTTGTTATGTTGCTGTAAGTGTGTGTGTTAGATGATAAACAGTGTGTGTTGTCAATCTTCTGCTCATCTGAATCATCTCATCTCATGTTTTTCATCTTCATTCACACCAGCTGACCCTCATTCTTCATTTCTTTACACTTGTTTTCTTTCTCTCTGACTGTGAGTGACACTAAAAGTTGTAGTTTAACACACTGTTCTCTTGTTCTTTCTCTCTCAGTCTGAGGAGCTGTAAACTAACAGAGAAAAGTTGTTCAGCACTGGTCTCAGTTCTCACATCAAACTCCTCAAGTCTGACAGAACTGAACCTGAGTGACAATAATCTTCAGGATTCAGGAGTGAAGCTGATCTCTGCTGGACTGAAGAATCCAAACTGTAAACTCAAGACATTACAGTAAGTGAAACTATCATCATATTATTACATCACATGCACGCGCACACGCGCGCACACGCACACACACTTTAAAGAAGGGGAGGGAATTAATATTTTAGGAATTTTAATGGGGAGAATGAAAATAACAAGGGATGAAATGTGGGATCAGCTGATCATGGAGATAGAGCGGAGGTTAAACTTTTGAGAGAACTAAACTTGAAGGGAAAGGTTTTTGTTGAGGTTTCATTTCTATCCGTAATATCTATGTACAATATGTTGTTGTCATTCATCAATTAAAGAATAATCCCGATATAACTTCTTTGTATTATTATTATTTGCTGGTTTTACATCTTAAAGCACTGGCATAACATCAGCACCCGAGAGATTAACAACAATCAATCAAAAGTACAGAGCACAAAGTATATACACTCACTTAATGCGAGTCAAATCAAAGTCCTGTTTTGTTCATTATATTTGACATATAAAATAGACATAAGCATAATATTAAGCAACTGACATAAATATAATTCATGAGAACATATAACTCAACAATTTTAATATTGAATGTTTTAATGGTTTCTAAATTATGGTATGTTTTATACGTAACTGATATGCCGGTGTGGATTGGAAAAAGACTGAAGAAATATATTATGAATTATTAATGGAACGGAAAACCAGCTAGAATAACATGTAATACAATTTTAGGAGAGATTGAAAAGGGAACTTTAAGTTTAATGGACGTGGAGCAGCAGAAAAATACTTTGAGAGTAAAAGTTGTAAAGAAATATTTAAACAAAGAGAATAAAACAGAATGGATTAAAACAAAGAAATTCTTTTGAAACAAATGTGGGATTTTAAAATGGGAGATGATGTACTGTGGATGAAAACTAAGTTGTGGATGACGGACGGACTTCTTAACTTTTACAGAATAATTATTACAGCATTCTCAAGGTTTTAGATGCTGATTTTAGAGATGGAGTTTTTAAAGAACCGATTGTAAATAAGTACTGGGGATAAAAATACAAAGATTTAAAGAAAGAGTGTATATGGAGAAACATGAGAGGGAAGTGTGTGCAGATAAAGCTAGAATATTTAGACTATTTTATAAGACACAAGGGGATTTTTACTGACTTTTATTTTAAATAAGATTGGAAGAGAATAAAGTGCTGTTTGTAAAGTATGTCAAAAAGAAGTGGAAGATATTCGACATACGTTTTTTTACTGTAAAGAATTGTGAGGATTTTTTGAGACGTCATGAAAGTTCGGATGAAGGAGTGAGATGGAAATATAATGAGATGGGACAGAGTGATGGTGTTTGGTTGGGAAAAGAAGAGAAAACAATCATAAACCTGTGGATAAGTTTATTGAAAAGTGCAATATAGGAAAGAAGAAATGTGTCTAAGAAAGAGAAAGTGTTTTTGAATGTTTGGACTGTTTTAAAACAGAAATGTACATTGAAACACTGCATGATTATTTCAAATATGTTTTATTTATTAATTTTTTACACCTCAATGCAATGTGGAAAATAATTTTAATAAGGTTTTGATTGAGTTTTATGAGTTTAACAAGAAAGGGTGTATGGAGTGCTGTCGAATTTAAGTGTTTTATTTTAATTTTGAAAATCTATTAAAAGCCTGTTTTTATCTCTGTTTAAATGTTTAATACTCTACATGATTTAAGTTTTTTTGGAACAATGTTTTTATGACACTTTTGTGATCATCTGGATGGAATTTTATGATTATGAATTTGAAACTTTATTTCAATAAAAAAGCTCTCTCTTTGAAGACTGGATAACCGGGTTCGATCATCACCACAAGTCTGGTGTTGAACACAATGTTCTCTTGATATTTCTTTCTCTCTGACTGTGAGTGACACTAAAAGTTGTAGTTTAACACACTGTTCTCTTGTTCTTTCTCTCTCAGACTGTGGAGCTGTAATCTGACAGAGAAAAGTTGTTCAGCACTGGTCTCAGTTCTCACATCAAACTCCTCAAGTCTGACAGAACTGAACCTGAGTGACAATAATCTTCAGGATTCAGGAGTGAAGCTGCTGTCTGATGGACTGAAGAATCCAAACTGTAAACTCAAGACATTAAAGTAAGAGAAACTATCATCATATTATTACATCATCATCACACACACACACACACACACACACACACACACACACACACACACACACACACACACACACACACACACACACACACACACACACACACACACACACACACACACACACACACACACACACACACACACACACACACACACACACACACACACACACACACACACACACACACACACAATGTAAAAGTCAATAAGAATGTAAATGACTATGTGTGATATAAAGTGAAATAAATGAGAATAAAGTGTAAATGTGCAGGTTAGTGTGTAAGAGTGAAGTGTAATGTAGTTGATCATATTTGCTCATATGACTTTATTCTGCTTTGTTTCACTCTTAAGTCTTTGTTCAGTATTTGTAAATGTTGACAGTCTTTTCTTCAACATCATCAGAGGTGAAATGTGTTCATACATCAGATGACACGTGTGCTATTGATCTGTAGAATAACATTACACACAACACTTCTAGAAATGACATGAACAGATATCTAAATATTTACTGTAGATAAACCACTGGAATATTCTGGGATAGGATTGTAGAGAAATGAATAGAACTGAACATTCTTTAATCAGAATAATAATTCAATCTAGGATCTAGTGTATGTTCTTGTGTAATAACAGAAATGTGACAGAAGAAACAGCGTCACAGCATCACGATAGCAGAAGAATCTTAACCCTCCTATTATCTTTGGGGTCAATATGACCCCATTCAATTTTTAACATCTGTAAATATATGATTTAAAAAAAAATTTTGCTTCAGATTTTATGACTTTTTCTAATTTAATGGGGACAACTCTGTAAACATAAAATTAACCTGCTGAGATTATTTTCAATGTCCTGTACTCATTTTGTAGCATCGGTGTTCCTTGGGGTCAATTTGACCCCAGGCTCTTTTAGCTGTATAAAACTAGAAATATTACAATTTTAAACACATTAGTTTTGGATGCGTTATTGAGGTCCCTATAACATTATTATAAAATGGTTATTATAGTTTTACATATTCAATATTATATTCAAAAAACTTCACTCTGTTTTAGGGCTCTAACCTAACATAACAATATCTGTAGTATTGCGATGAGAATGAGACTCCTAATGTTGACTTTCCTGTTGTCTCTCAACCATCCACAAATCCATTACCTTCTAAACATGGAAAGTTATCATGGTCCCGCTCACCACCTGAACAACAGGGTAGACTTAGTGCTGCTTATGTCATCAAAACGGTTCCAGGGCCCACTAAATATGCTGTCGGCCATGTCCAAGATATAAAATCAGCATTTCATCTTTTCATCAAACATCACACCATCAATTGAAAAGGATGTACTTGAAATGACAAATTTAGAGGCTATGTGTGTGTATGGGGATGGTTGGAAAGACTTCAATGTGACTGACTTGCAAGCCTACATTGGGTTGCTCATTTTGGCAGGAGTCTACAAGTCAAAAGGAGAAGCAACAGCAAGCCTTTGCAATGCTGACACTGGAAGGGCAATATTTCCAGCCACCATGTCTCTAAAGACATTCCATGTTTTCTCCTATGTCATATGCTTTGATGACAAAGAAACAAGACAGGGCAGACGAGAGCGTGACAAACTCGCATCAATACGGGATGTATGGGACAATTGGGTCCAGTGATTTTCCTTTCTTTACAATCCAGGTCCCCACATCACTGGTTCCATTTTGTGGGCGCTGTCCTTTCAGACAATACATACTGTAAGGGCTCCCCACCCACTGGGCCAACGACGAACTCCAATGGCGTGGGTGAAGGGTTCTCGTGCTTTATCTCTATTTCCGGTTTCTTTGTTAAACACTAGTTTCAAACTAGTTTGTTCCAATTTCCTATATTTTGATGACTTTATGGGTATATCCAATCTGACTCCAAATTAAATGTATCTTTAACATTGAGATTACTTTGCTTTTCCATACTCTAAGATTATTCTATCATTGTTAGTCTGTGTAGTACAGAGGCTCACGAAAGCCATTCTTTAAGCGTGGATCTCATGATCATAGAAACTGCTGATCTGATCTAATCAGAGGTATACTAAATATACAGGGTATACTAAGTATAATAATAATAGTTTAGTCACGATTGTGCAACTAAATATAATAATAATAGTTTAGTCACGATTGTGCAACTAAATATAATAATAATAGTTTTAGTCACGATTGTGCAACTAAATATAATAATAATAGTTTAGTCACGATTATGCAACTAAATATAATAATAATAGTTTTAGTCACGATTATGCAACTAAATATAATAATAATAGTTTTAGTCATGATTATGCAACTAAATATAATAATAGTTTAGTCACGATTATGCAACTTAATATAATAATAATAGTTTAGTCACGATAATGTAACTAAATATAATAATAATAGTTTAGTCACGATTATGCAACTTAATATAATAATAATAGTTTAGTCACGATTATGCAACTTAATATAATAATAATAGTTTAGTCACGATTATGTAACTAAATATAATAATAATAGTTTAGTCACGATTATGCAACTTAATATAATAATAATAGTTTAGTCACGATTATGTAACTAAATATAATAATAATAGTTTAGTCACGATTATGCAACTAAATATAATAATAATGGTTTTAGTCACGATCATGCAACTTGCTAATCAGAAGATGAGTATCTATACTGATTTAGTCAGAGGTTGCTGGGTATACTAAATATAATAATAATAGTTTTGGTCAACTAGTCTGATTTTCTCAGTACCTTATCCTAACATTAGAGTTTGTGGTAACATCAAATTCATCTATAAAATAACGGTCTTTAGAATATAATAAAATACCAATAACAACAATTTATTATGCCAGGCAGGTACAACTTAAATTCAATCAAAACAATGCATTTTTAAAGAAATCTTCGAATTCAACAAATCAACATAATATAAAATAAACCCATAGAGTCTTGTCATACCTGGCAATTTAAGACACACATATAGTGTGAGAAGTTCTGATTACAGATCCCTCCAAAAATAGAGAAGACATAGCAGTGCATATCCTAAGACATACAGTGCTATGGGGTTCGTCCTGTTTGGATTTCCCCCCGAATGCTGTGCCTGAGTTCCTTAAATATTCCAATGAAGTCGTAAATATCATAGTCCCTGTGAAACCAAACAGAATACCAAATGGCAACAACTCCTGTAATCAAGAGATGGACACACCTCCTGAAGAGGTGTAGATTATGTTAAAAGTTGGTACAACTTCATTATCCTTCATTTTAGGATTACAAAAAGTAGACCCTTTTGCCCATCGCACCATAACCTTCCAAATGATACTAAACATGATAATGAATCTATGCAACATCACAGACTTGACATATGTAATGATATCAATGTTTCTCACATTCCTGGTGATTTGAGCCTAAAGAGAAAGAGAGGAGGAGTTAGGGGGGAGAGTTGAGGTCAGTTCCCGGGCTCCAATGACCCCTGAAGTGAGGGACAGGGTTCCACTCCACAGGATGTAACACCAAATGAGTATATATTGTTTTATAATCTAGCACCACAAACAAACTCAGTTCTCGTCACTTTTCCATCTGCCTTACAGTTCCCCCCTTGGCCCCTTGGGGCAATTTGTAGAAGTGACCTTGAGGGGTCAATCCTTGACATTACACTTTCAAGTTTTTGTGAGTTTGACATCATGCAACATTAAAATAACCAGTCCCATCATGTGTACATACTGCAGAGCGAGTGGATGAACTGGACAGAATCTTTGCTGTTCTTTTGGCTGGATTCGTTCCCATCTGGCATTGGGGTTAGAATAATTTGTCACCCAAAGTCCATTGTGTTACTCAGAGCTTATGTGCTCTGTTCGTAGGTGTCTTCCCGTCAATGAGAAACTCTGGTGTTTAGCGATATCCTTCCCAAGATGATTATTGGAATATCCACCATTTAGAGAGGGCAGGTCAGACCACCATAGATGAAGGATTTCATCTCACTTATATAACAACATTGCACATATAACACTTTACATGAACATAGAAGAAACACAAGGAATGTTAAAGCAACAAACACAAAATAATCTTCATGGCACCTGGTGCGAGTGGCAAATATGGTCTGTTTTTTCATTTAAACACATACAGAGATCCCATTTGATATTCTGTATATTAAAAAAAAAGTGGTAAAAGTCAACTTAACTGGAATATTCACCATTGGTATTCATCACTGAATCATTGGGTTTAATTATATCATTCAAATAAACTGCAGATAAAATACACAATTATAAATGCATATAAATGTATTTTCAAAAATTCAGATATAATATTATGCCCATTATGATAGAGTTATGCAAAATATTTTTTAACACCATAGCATTAATTCAGAACTGAAAATAAGGCACACATGCATATCAAGGGATTGTCTACAGACATATTCTAAACAAGAATATCTAGTTTATCTATTATCAACCATTCTATAAGTATGATGTATTTAATTCACATTCAATGGTATATAAGTCTGACTGATTTTATTTTTAACAACACAACTGAAATACACGTCTACACTTCAGATGTTACTGTACATTACTATTAAAATCCAGTGGGCCCTCTGGTTTAAAACAATGCCAATGATTTTGAATTGAATCTCAAGTAGAGTTTACTCTCTTTTTCAGTCAGAAAATATCCATTGACGTTTGACTTCAATCATGTAGATGTTATATGAACATTGCAAAGAGTCAACAGAATATTGTAACAATAGGTTCAATATTATAATTAGATTAGCATCAGGTGTTTGTCCTATGTGTAAGATGCTATACGATTTGTGTGTTTATGAGAGGCTTTAGATCTTAGTCAACTATCCTTTTAGGAGATATAAGCCATCAGACTTTATGTGTAGCATTTTAAGTCTGGATAAATTTAAAGGTTAAACAAAATAATAATGTTTTGTGGTTTTAGTGGTTAAAGTGTTTACACTATATGCTCATGTCTGGGAGATGGGTGGATTCTACTCTACAACAATCTGTTGCACAAATTGGTTCCGGTGTTACACCGGGAGGTCATATAACTACTTCAATGGTGTAATTCTCTGAGGTGTGAAAGACCCCTTTAAATATCAACACATCCATCTCCTCCATTCCAGACTAAAGACACCTCTATGGTATCTGGACTCAGTAATGAGTTACAATGATTGACCTGAAAGGAAAGATGTAAGGGTAACAGACAGTGATAAACATTTCATTTCAAAACCGTTCATTAAAACATGTGATGTCATCCTCAATTTGTACTATGATCATGTTACTTAATGCAAATGTGAGTTTCAAAGGCCAAATTATTGTCCTGGATTACATTTGATTTACACATTTCTGTTTTAGTGTAGTCTGAGTGTATATCACCTTAAACAGTTAATCATAAACAGTCTCAGTTATACATCCACAGTTTGCAATTGTCTTAGCAGTAGAAGCCCCAGATGTGCTGGGAAAATTTCTGAAGCTTAAAAAGCTTTACCATTATTTGCTTTCAATTCAGTCAAATCAGTGAATTAGTTATCACGCTGTTTGCTTAGTAATCTGCATTTTAGGGCACTTTTCACTCTTGTCATCTCAGATCTTTACGATTTGTAGTGACTGTGGGATTTCTTGAGTGAAGTTAATTATCATCTCCCACATTTTAAATTAAGTCTCTTGAACCAATATGATGTAATGTTAAAATGATTTGGTTCAGTATACATGTGCCATGGTTAATGCAGTTTTTCAGTGCTAATATGAAAATATGCAAATGTAAGAGTACACCCTCCTTTTTGGCACAGGTAAATGAACCAACGAAGTCTCAATGAAAAATATCTAGGTACTTAGATGGCTTTGGCCCATTTTGGTCAGAAATCATGCAATGCATCACTTTTCTCCACATAAGGCCTGTCTGGCCGTTATAATATAATCTATATTATAATGTTCTTATAATATACATTCTATTATAATAAAAAACAATAGACATTAAATAATAATTCTATTACTGGTCTCAAGGTCTTATAAAGGTATATTAATAAATTGCAAGATTAAGAAAACATTTTATCAGAAAGTAAACTGCATGTACAAAGTAATTTGTGCAAGGCACAAGTCATTACACAGTCAGAGATTTTTGTGACAAAATGGAGTTAAAGACAATTTTCTTATGTTTAGCTTATATTTCAAAAAGGTGTTTTTGTGTTGATTGATCTGATTATGAAAAGGAATTTAGGGATTGGGTGTATTGACAACCATATATATATATTTTTTCTTCTGTTCTCGACGACACAAGCCCTAACTTTACATATAACTAGAAGGAAAAACTTTTGCCTACTCCCGATAAGTTAATAGCCTGTTTCTCCTGAAATTCAGTGGGGCATTTAACTGATCCACTGGAAATTAGAGTAATGTTGTTTCGTTTGTTATAATTAAGCTGAAAATCTCTCTTAAGATGATTTCTGAGTGGGGGTTATGTCCTCTGATCTCTCAAGGAGATAAGATAACGTTTCTTCACCTTTTTAACAATATATTTGCCTTAATTTTCCTGCATTTTCCAAATTTAGTGTCTGAGAAACCTTCAATGTTTTTCAGGAGTTGTGGTTTCATTCTACATCACTTTTTATATCCTGAGTGTTCTTTAAAGATTCACACAGGCCCTCTGCGCACACTTCAAGTTACCTTCTCTCTCATTCTCCTGTCTCCAGTTGTTATTTAAGCAGTCATTCATTTCGCATTGATAATATTCACATTTTCAAATTGTATTTTCACATGTTAACATATTAATCTTTTATGCAATTTAAATTGATTCCTCAACACTTCTCACTTTTTGCTCAGAAGGAATTGGTTCTTTGTACATGTAACATGTTTCTGGCAACAACATACATTTTGAAGAGAGGTTCATTTGAATCCTTTGATGAGAACCAGAATAAAATTAGGATGTTTCTCCTTTTAAATCCATCTCTTTCTATTGTATTCCAACAACAGGATCTTTGATTACAGAGCAAATGTAACATCTGCTGCTATCATTTATCTGATAGTATGGTTATATCTAACTCTTATGCCCATCCGGATTTTTGTAGTCTCCGGTCTAATAGTTGATATTTTGATCATTTTATAAATTTGTTTATATTGAGTGCATCTTAGCATTCCCTTAACACTTCTAGAAGGCAAAGTAAGATTAACTTACCAATTCAGCTGAAGAAATAAAAGTTCAAACTTTTTGCTCCGAAAAACCGGCATGCTGCACCAATGTAGCCTGTCACTGGAAAAGTTAAACCGGGAGAGACGATATCACGTCGGGGTCACCAACTTGTAAGGGCTCCCCACCCACTGGGCCAACGACGAACTCCAATGGCGTGGGTGAAGGGTTCTCGTGCTTTATCTCTATTTCCGGTTTCTTTGTTAAACACTAGTTTCAAACTAGCTTGTTACAATTTCCTATATTTTGATGACTTTATGGGTATATCCAATCTGACTCCAAATTAAATGTATCTTTAACATTGAGATTACTTTGCTTTTCCATACTCTAAGATTATTCTATCATTGTTAGTCTGTGTAGTACAGAGGCTCACGAAAGCCATTCTTTAAGCGTGGATCTCATGATCATAGAAACTGCTGATCTGATCTAATCAGAGGTATACTAAATATACAGGGTATACTAAGTATAATAATAATAGTTTAGTCACGATTGTGCAACTAAATATAATAATAATAGTTTTAGTCACGATTGTGCAACTAAATATAATAATAATAGTTTTAGTCACGATTGTGCAACTAAATATAATAATAGTTTAGTCATGATTATGCAACTAAATATAATAATAATAGTTTTAGTCACGATTGTGCAACTAAATATAATAATAATAGTTTTAGTCACGATTGTGCAACTAAATATAATAATAATAGTTTTAGTCACGATTGTGCAACTAAATATAATAATAGTTTAGTCACGATTGTGCAACTAAATATAATAATAATAGTTTTAGTCACGATTGTGCAACTAAATATAATAATAGTTTAGTCACGATTGTGCAACTAAATATAATAATAATAGTTTTAGTCACGATTGTGCAACTAAATATAATAATAATAGTTTTAGTCACGATTATGCAACTAAATATAATAATAATAGTTTTAGTCATGATTATGCAACTAAATATAATAATAGTTTAGTCACGATTGTGCAACTAAATATAATAATAATAGTTTAGTCATGATTATGCAACTAAATATAATAATAGTTTAGTCACGATTGTGCAACTAAATATAATAATAATAGTTTAGTCATGATTATGCAACTAAATATAATAATAGTTTAGTCACGATTATGCAACTTAATATAATAATAATAGTTTAGTCACGATTATGCAACTAAATATAATAATAATAGTTTTAGTCACGATTATGCAACTTAATATAATAATAATAGTTTAGTCACGATTATGCAACTAAATATAATAATAATAGTTTTAGTCACGATTGTGCAACTAAATATAATAATAATAGTTTTAGTCACGATTATGCAACTTAATATAATAATAATAGTTTAGTCACGATTATGCAACTAAATATAATAATAATAGTTTTAGTCACGATTATGCAACTTAATATAATAATAATAGTTTAGTCACGATTATGCAACTAAATATAATAATAATAGTTTTAGTCACGATTATGCAACTTAATATAATAATAATAGTTTAGTCACGATTATGCAACTAAATATAATAATAATAGTTTTAGTCACGATTGTGCAACTAAATATAATAATAATAGTTTTAGTCACGATTATGCAACTAAATATAATAATAATAGTTTTAGTCATGATTATGCAACTAAATATAATAATAGTTTAGTCACGATTGTGCAACTAAATATAATAATAATAGTTTTAGTCATGATTGTGCAACTAAATATAATAATAGTTTAGTCACGATTGTGCAACTAAATATAATAATAATAGTTTAGTCATGATTATGCAACTAAATATAATAATAATAGTTTAGTCACGATTATGCAACTAAATATAATAATAATAGTTTAGTCACGATTATGCAACTAAATATAATAATAATAGTTTTAGTCACGATTATGCAACTTAATATAATAATAATAGTTTAGTCACGATTATGCAACTTAATATAATAATAATAGTTTAGTCACGATTATGCAACTAAATATAATAATAATAGTTTTAGTCACGATTATGCAACTTAATATAATAATAATAGTTTAGTCACGATTATGCAACTAAATATAATAATAATAGTTTTAGTCACGATTATGCAACTAAATATAATAATAGTTTAGTCACGATTATGCAACTTAATATAATAATAGTTTAGTCACGATTATGCAACTTCATATAATAATAATAGTTTAGTCACGATTATGCAACTTAATATAATAATAATAGTTTAGTCACGATTATGCAACTAAATATAATAATAATAGTTTTAGTCACGATTATGCAACTAAATATAATAATAATAGTTTAGTCACGATTGTGCAACTAAATATAATAATAATAGTTTTAGTCACGATTATGCAACTTAATATAATAATAATAGTTTAGTCACGATTATGCAACTAAATATAATAATAATAGTTTTAGTCACGATTATGCAACTTAATATAATAATAATAGTTTTAGTCACGATTATGCAACTAAATATAATAATAATAGTTTAGTCATGATTATGCAACTAAATATAATAATAGTTTAGTCACGATTATGCAACTTAATATAATAATAGTTTAGTCACGATTATGCAACTTAATATAATAATAATAGTTTAGTCACGATTATGCAACTTAATATAATAATAATAGTTTTAGTCACGATTATGCAACTAAATATAATAATAGTTTAGTCACGATTATGCAACTTAATATAATAATAGTTTAGTCACGATTATGCAACTTAATATAATAATAATAGTTTAGTCACGATTATGCAACTTAATATAATAATAATAGTTTAGTCACGATTATGCAACTTAATATAATAATAATAGTTTAGTCACGATTATGTAACTAAATATAATAATAATAGTTTAGTCACGATTATGCAACTAAATATAATAATAATAGTTTAGTCACGATTATGCAACTAAATATAATAATAAGTGTTTTAGTCACGATCATGCAACTTGCTAATCAGATGATGAGTATCTATACTGATTTAGTCAGAGGTTGCTGGGTATACTAAATATAATAATAATAGTTTTGGTCAACTAGTCTGATTTTCTCAGTACCTTATCCTAACATTAGAGTTTGTGGTAACATCAAATTCATCTATAAAATAACGGTCTTTAGAATATAATAAAATACCAATAACAACAATTTATTATGCCAGGCAGGTACAACTTAAATTCAATCAAAACAATGCATTTTTAAAGAAATCTTCGAATTCAACAAATCAACATAATATAAAATAAACCCATAGAGTCTTGTCATACCTGGCAATTTAAGACACACATATAGTGTGAGAAGTTCTGATTACAGATCCCTCAAAAATAGAGAAGACATAGCAGTGCATATCCTAAGACATACAGTGCTATGGGGTTCGTCCTGTTTGGATTTCCCCCCGAATGCTGTGCCTGAGTTCCTTAAATATTCCAATGAAGTCGTAAATATCATAGTCCCTGTGAAACCAAACAGAATACCAAATGGCAACAACTCCTGTAATCAAGAGATGGACACACCTCCTGAAGAGGTGTAGATTATGTTAAAAGTTGGTACAACTTCATTATCCTTCATTTTAGGATTACAAAAAGTAGACCCTTTTGCCCATCGCACCATAACCTTCCAAATGATACTAAACATGATAATGAATCTATGCAACATCACAGACTTGACATATGTAATGATATCAATGTTTCTCACATTCCTGGTGATTTGAGCCTAAAGAGAAAGAGAGGAGGAGTTAGGGGGGAGAGTTGAGGTCAGTTCCCGGGCTCCAATGACCCCTGAAGTGAGGGACAGGGTTCCACTCCACAGGATGTAACACCAAATGAGTATATATTGTTTTATAATCTAGCACCACAAACAAACTCAGTTCTCGTCACTTTTCCATCTGCCTTACAATACCAAGCAAATCAGCCAAATGTGGCATACAAATATGGACTGCACAGTCCAACTATGCCTGGAATATGCAGGTGTACACGGGTAAATCCCCTGGAGAAGCACCTGAAAAATCAGGGCATGAGGGTGGTACTAGACATGACTGAATGGCCATAACATTCCATGTGATAATTTTTCACATCGTACATACTGAGTGAAGAACTGCTAAAAAGGAAGGTTACCATGTTGGGGACAGTGAGAAAAAATAAGCCAGAACTTCCCTCTGAGCTTCTTGCAATGAAGAACATGAGGGTAACATCTTCAATGTTTGCCTTCACTGAAAAATCCATTGTCGTCTCCTGTTGCCCCAAGAAAGGGAACAATGTCCTGCTAATGAGCACAATGCACAGAGATGCTGTTCTGAGCACCAGAGAAGACCGAAAACCACAAATGGTGCAGGATTACAATGAGACAAAGGGAGAGGTTGATCATTTGGACAAGGTTACAGCCGCCTACAGCGGCCAACGCATGACTGCCCGTTGGTTCTGTTTAAAAATAATATCCTTCTAAATGTTTGAAATTGTGTTTTTTCCCAGGGGTCAAATTGACCCCAAACACAACTCGTGTTACTATCCGTAATAAAATAAATAGTTTTTCTTTTCAAATTTTATAGATTATAAATATCTATACTTAGAAATATTATAAAACATATAAAACACCAAAAATGTATATACTTTTCCAATTTTAGGTAATCAGTACGATTTGATGGTGATTTGTAAACGTGTCCATAGTCGTGCAATTGGTATTCTGGATATAAAAGGGGTGGGGAGGGGGGTGGTGGGTGGATGTCAACTTAAAAGTTTATCTAAGTAGTCAACAAAGACATAAATTACCTGAGACACAAACACTTGTTAAAAAAAATCATATTCTGGAGGTTTACATTATTGGGGTCAAAGTTACCCCAGTGGGTAAAAAATATTATCAGATTTGAGGGTAACAGGAGGATTAAATATAATTCTGTTTTCTACCTCTTGAAACAGAGACCAAAGAACACAACACACTTTCATCGGTTCATGATCACATTCTGGTTTCTTCTCTGTTTTGTCTGATCATGATGATGTTCTGTGGGTTTGATCTCATTCTGGAGGTGATCCACATGATCAAGAAGTCCATGTGCTCCAGACAGAAACTCCATCTCTTACAGATTAGGTTTTTGGATTTGTCTTATGTTGTGTTTTCTATCTGACAGTCTGTTGTCATGATCCAGTCTGCCTTGTGAAATATTTTCTAGTTTTCTGGACCGGGTCATGACAGTAACATGTTCTTGTTGTGTTTTGTATGAAAGCACATGGACACGGTTTTGTTTGTGGTTTGACATGTGTTCATCAGTCTCAGTCCTGTCCACACATTCTTCCGTCTATCTCTCTATAAGTGTTTTATTCTCCACATGTCTCTTGTTATTTACTCTTATTATGTTTCTCTATTTACAGTTTTTTTTTATTTATGTTGTGTGTGTTCAGTGTTAACCTCGTGCTGTTTTGTCTTGTCGTGTTTGTCGAGTTCACTTGTATTTCTACTAGAGATGGGCATAGATTTTTTAATCTAGATTAATCTCCCTGTAAAATTGAAATTAATCTAGATCATACATGGGCAATATACCGCCTAACATGCGAAGGCATGCGCAAAGGATGCTTGTTTTATTCGGGTATATCCACACGTATGTATGCGTGCAAACTTTCTCTGAAATGAACTTTAACAAGTCACGCTACAGATCACGATTAACCGACACACACCTGTCGTCCGTGTTGCGCATCTCAACGACGAACACAACCCCAGATTTCGGTGACTTAGTAAAGAAAGGCGACCGTCTCAATTGTTCACATTGAGTTACAGACCACAGACAAAAAGCTCTTCATCTCAGTTGCATAGGCCGAAATAAATTTTTCTAAGGTAGGCCTAGCCAAAGTTCCATTAAGTTACCCTTGATTGATGATGTTATTTTTACAACTTGTTCAGTTTCTTGTTGCCATGTTGTTCTTATACATGTCCCGTAGATAGTGATGATAAAGCTAAATCAAATTTAAATTTTGTGAGATGCATAGGCCTATATAGGCCCTTTATACCTTTCAAGCAAACATACGTGTGATGAATTTGATCTGCACTTAAATTGTGTTCTATTTATAAACGATTTTAACAAAATATGTGAAAGAAATTACAAGAAGAATAATAACAACAACTGATAACTGAATATGTTTTTCATTCAGTGATGAAGGTCTCCCTCTGATATATAGCCTCGATTAAATTTGATCATTCCAAGCCAGATTGCCTGAAGTCTGTATGTTAATTTAACTTGCACACATACATTTGCAGTTTTGTTAATAGTTTTCTATCTTGAAAAGCTACAGCTGGTATGAATGACAGTTGAACAATATGCAGGGTTGTGTAGGAAATGAATCCTTGAAAGTAAATCCAGTTATTGTAAACTTAGAGTAACCTAGGTCAGACAGGCCTAGCAAAAATAAGTATCAGGCCTTGAAACAGGCTGTCAAAGTAACTGTAGAGTAGCCTTATACATATATGCATTGCATTAATTTGTACCATTTAATCATGTAACTATGTTTAATTGCAACTGTCCAAAGTGTGGCCCTCCGTTTACTTTGCCAAAGTAACCGTGGCCCTCAGACTAAAACTGTTGCCCATCCCTGGTCTAGATTCAAATGGCTAATTTGAATTCTGTGGAAGGCATTGAGAATATGTGTGCTACCCAAATAATGAGCAAAAGTAAGTCATTACACACCACACGCTTGAACATTTAAATTCATTCTCGTCCAACGCATCATATCCAACATGGAGGAGAAACTCATCAGGGCTTTTTGTGGAAATACAGAGCTTTATAAATACACATACTTTTATTATATTTTTATTATACTTTTATTAAACTTTTTGTTATACTTAAACAAAGACAGTAATAAAAGTGATATTTACTGGAAGAAATTTAGTAAGGAAAAACAAGTATCTACTCAATTTGAGCTCTATACTCATATTGAGACTATAAATAAAGCGGTCACATGAAGTTTAATCGCTTTATTTTACAATAAAAGGACTTTCCTCTGATGAGTTCCCCTGAAAGAAGCCCCTCCCCTGACAGGAGCCCCTCCTCCTGAAAGAAGCCCCTCCCCTGAAAGAAGCCCCTCCCCCTGAAAGAAGCCCCTCCCCTGACAGGAGCCCCTCCCCCAGACAGGAGCCCCTCCCCTGAAAGAAGCCCCTCCCCTGACAGGAGCCCCTCCCCCAGACAGGAGCCCCTCCCCTGAAAGAAGCCCCTCCCCCTGACAGGAGCCCCTCCTCCTGACAGAAGCCCCTCCCCCTGACAGGAGCCCCTCCCCTGAAAGAAGCCCCTCCCCCTGAAAGAAGCCCCTCCTCCTGACAGAAGCCCCTCCCCCTGACAGGAGCCCCTCCCCTGAAAGAAGCCCCTCCCCCTGACAGGAGCCCCTCCTCCTGATAGAAGCCCCTCCCCCTGACAGGAGCCCCTCCTCCTGAAAGAAGCACCTCCCCTGAAAGAAGCCCCTCCCCCTGAAAGAAGCCCCTCCCCCTGACAGATGCTCCCCTTGATGCTGCAGGACCTGAGCAGAACTCTCATAGTTTGATAAACAGAGGGTTATATAACTCGCTCTCACCCCCACCTTTGTCCTTCAGTTACGTATAAATCCGCTCTTAAAGATCAAAGGTGAAAGGTCATCATAGCTTGTGTAGTATAGACACAGCTCCCAACCCAACTTTGTAATAAACGGCGATAATTTTTTTTATCGCGCGATAAGAGTCTCAACTTAACCCAGCGCATTAACGCTGATAACCGCCCACCACTAATTTTTATATTTATAATTTTACAAGACCACCACCGGTTCAGCACCCACTTACCTTAACTCACTAATGCAAAGGTATAGACCCTCAAGATCTCTGCGCTCCGCAAATGAGCCGAGACTTGTGGTACCAGCTCAAAAGGGTAAGAAATCTCTCTCTAGGGTAAGAAATCTCTCTCTAGGGTAAGAAATCTCTCTCTAGAGTAAGAAATCTCTCTCTAGGGTAAGAAATCTCTCTCTAGGGTAAGAAATCTCTCTCTAGGGTAAGAAATCTCTCTGTAGGGTAAGAAATCTCTCTGTAGGGTAAGAAATCTCTCTCTAGAGTAAGAAATCTCTCTCTAGGGTAAGAAATCTCTCTCTAGGGTAAGAAATCTCTCTCTAGAACGTTCTCTGCTTCAGTTCCTCGATGGTGGAACGATCTGCGTCTGGGGGACTCACGCTTGTCAGACTCGGTCACTATCTTCAAAAAACACCTAAAAACTTTTCCAGCTACACCTAACTCACTAGGAGTACCTTCTTTATAAAAAAAACTTTTTCTACTTTCAGGTTTTTATCTCGCTCTGTGTAACTCGGTAACATTGTTGTAGCACTTGTTCACCTATTGTTGTATCGGCTATTTACCGCTTCATTGTCTCCTCGACTATTGTGAGTCGCTTTGGATAAAAGCGTCTGCTAAATGACTAAATGTAATGTAAATTAGCTTACACAACCAAAACCTGTTTTTACATTTACAGTAACAGTTGTTAAGAGTCGATGTCATGTTTCAATATGTTGATCTTTTAGATAATGAAAATACCAAAAGCATAATTTGCTTGACCCTTCATAACTATACTAAACATCATAAACTGTGTGTTAGTTTGTGCCCCGATCACCCCAAATACAGAACATGTTCATCATAGTGAATCTATCTGATCTTCAGTATAAAGATGATCGTGATCATGTTCTGGAAAGACTTTAACCCGTCTATCTCTCAGATCTTCTCATTTAATCACATTAGAAATGTTTTAATTGACTGAATTTTGTGTTAAAACAATATGAATTGTGTTAATGGTATAGTCATGACGGATGGATGTTATGCTTTTTGTGTTTAGAGTTTTACAAATGTGACTACAGATTGGACTTAAGGAAGTTAAGAAATGAAAATATCAGTAGTTTGTGTTTTTGTCTCCTGTTGGAAATCTTTGTTTTGCATTTTTAATTTTTAATTTACATTTTTTTATATTAATGTTCAAACTCAGAAACGCATTTTTACAAACATTTCATAGAAACATATGATTAAATGTAACAAAATAAAATATTATGTGGTGTTTAAATCCTTATTTATGCCAAAAAGATAAATATTCTCAGGTTTAAAATAATAAAATCTTTACAAAACTCTTCAGATAGTTTGACTTTATTTCTGTCATCAGGTGAATTTTACTTTTCATTCTTCATTTCTTTACACTTGTTTTCTTTCTCTCTGACTGTGAGTGACACTAAAAGTTGTAGTTTAACACACTGTTCTCTTGTTCTTTCTCTCTCAGTCTGAGGAGCTGTAAACTAACAGAGAAAAGTTGTTCAGCACTGGTCTCAGTTCTCACATCAAACTCCTCAAGTCTGACAGAACTGAACCTGAGTCGTAATAATCTTCAGGATTCAGGAGTGAAGCTGATCTCTGATGGACTGAAGAATCCAAACTGTAAACTCAAGACATTAAAGTAAGTGAAACTATCGTCATATTATTACATCACATGCACACGCACACACGAACGAAAGGGATGAGGTGAAATGAGAGAGAACCCAAATGCAGGCGAGATTGTGGGGAACAAACAATACTTTAATGCACAAAACAGAAAACAAAAACCCACGATGGGGAAAACAGTAACACTAAGACACTATAAAAACGGCAAACAAAAGACTTTCCACAAGGGGAAATAAAACAAGGTTAAATTCTAATAAACTACAACGTCAAGGTTACTATTGTAACCCCGGTTCCCTGATGGAGGGAACGAGACGTTGTGTCGAAGAACGACAGTATGGGGTTCGCTCTTGAGAACCAATCGACTCTGACTTTGTTTAAAAGGCCAATGAAATTTGGCGAATGAAATTTGCATGCCATGCCCCGCCCCGGACATCCGGGTATAAAAGGGGAGACGGCGTGCTCATTCATTACCTTTTGTGCTGAGGAACGTAAGGATGACTCACGATCGCTGCAGCGAGCAGCACAGCGACGTGGCACGAAAGGACACATCGTCTCGTTCCCTCCATCAGGGAACCGGGGTTACAATAGTAACCTAGACGTTCCCTTTCTGTCGGTCTCTCGGCGTTGTGTCGAAGAACGACAGTATGGGGTTCCTATGTAACACGCCACGGCGCTGTGCTGCGTCAAGATCTCTAGCGGAGCGACCCTGACAGGCTCGAGCGGGTCCAATGGTCTGTGCTTCTACGCGAGAGCGTAACCTTCCAGTGGGGAAATGGTAACACGTCCCAGAGCTTTTTGACAAAAAGGTGAGAGGTAACTTACCACCGGTCTCCACGGGCGACGGCCTTCCTATCTCTACAGCGAGATAGCCGCCCGACCGTGAACTGCACTGGGAAACGCGGCCCCTTCAAGGAGGGAGTGCGTTACGGAGGCCACATCCTACCGTAGGAAGGTTAACATGTGGAGATGTACCAATGGTCTCACCTGATAAGGGCAGAACTCATGGAAAAATTAGTGTGCATTGCTACCTGTATTTTGGGAGCACCACGTGAGGGAGATCACACATTCACCTTATGGGGGAATTCTGGTGAAGGAATTACATCGTACGGGGCCACCCCTGAGGGGGGAGCCACTACGTACGGAGCACTGGCTGAAGAAAGGGGCTCACCTGAAAAGGGCAGCTCACTCCGATGTTCAGCCTGGTTACAAGGTCCGCTCCGCCCGGCCTGTTACCATGGAGGTGCTGAGTGATGGAATTAGGTTACCTATACTCACCCGTAGGGGAAGCAGAGAGGCAGATTAGAGCACTGAACTCACCTGAAAAGGGAAGAAGGCTCTTTCGCAGGCGTACGCCCGGCCAGTGGCTAGTTCTACCTGCGTAAAACCCGAGCTGATACTGGTTCCACCCTGAGGTTATAAAACCTTGCAAAGGTGTTGGACGTAGCCCAAACCGCAGCTGTGCAGATGTCTGCCAGAGAGGCGCCCTGAGCCAATGCCCACGAGGAGGCTACACCCCTAGTAGAGTGAGCACTCACTGCGAGAGGGCATGGCAGGTTCTGGCATCGGTAAGCCATGGAAATAACATCCACGATCCATTGTGCCAATCTCTGTTTGGAGACAGCTCTCCCTCTTTGCTGACGTTCCAGGTAGAAGCGTAACGCTCGTACCGGCCACAGCACTGAAGGTGTTGGGTCTTCCTCCCCCGTGGGGAGCGCCTGCAGGTTCACTACCTGATCCCGAAAGGGGGTGGTAGGAACTTTGGGCACGTAGCCGGGTCGGGGTCTCAAGATAACGTGAGAGTTATTCGGCCCGAACTGTAGGCACTCGTCGGACATGGAGAGTGCATGTAGGTCCCCTACCCTCTTGATAGAGGCGAGCGCTACTAGGAGTGCTGTCTTCCCCGTGAGACGAGGAAGGTCAGACTCTACTAGGGGCTCGAAAGGAGTCTCGGAAAGGCCCGCTAGGCCCACATTGAGATCCCAAGAGGGTATGGAGCGTGGACGCGGGGGATTAACCCGCCTCGCACCCCTGAGGAACCTTGTGACCAGGCTGTGCTGTCCGAGAGACTTACCCTCCACCAGCTCATGGTGTGCGGCAATCGAGGCAACATATACCCTGAGCGTAGATGGCGAAAGGTTGTCCTCTAGTTTCTCCTGGAGAAAGGACAGCACTGCACTGATCGCACATGCTCCGGGCTCTTCACCGTGTGAAGAACACTAGGACGAGAAGATGCGCCACTTTGCAGCGTATAAACGCCTCGTGGTTGGTGCCCTCGCCTGAACAATTGTGTCCGCCACCGCCAGAGGCAATTCGACCAGACATGGAGATTCCAGAGGTCTGGTCGCGGGTGCCATACCGTACCCTTCCCCTGGGACAGAAGGTCCTTCCGCAGGGGAATGGGCCAGGGGGGAGCTATCGCTGGAGGTATTAGCTCTGCGAACCAAGCCTGGTTGGGCCAGTATGGCGCAATTAACAGGACCTGGTGTTCCTCGACCCTGACCTTGCACAGGACCTGTGCAAGAAGGCTCACTGGGGGGAAGGCGTACTTCCACTTGTCTCGGGGCCAGCTGTGCGCTAGGGCATCCGTGCCGAGGGAGCCCTCGGTCAAGGAGTACCACAGGGGGCAATGGGTGTTGTCTGGCGAGGCAAACAGGTCCACCTGTGCCTGACCAAACAGTTCCCATATCAGCCGGATCGTCCCAGGATGGAGTCGCCATTCTCCTCGAGGCGGCGTCTGACGAGAGAGCGCGTCGGCTGTCTGGTTCAGGTAGCCTGGGAGAAATACGGCTCGCAGAGATCTTATTTTCTGCTGACTCCAGAGGAGGAGGTGTCGGGCAAGTTGTGACAAGCGGCGCGAGCGCATTCCGCCTTGGCGGTTGATGTACGCTATCGCGGCCCTGCTGTCGGAGCGGATCAGCACATGCTTGCCTCTCACTAGAGGTAGAAACCTCCTGAGGGCGAGCATGACCGCTAACAACTCCAGGCAATTGATATGCCAGTACAGTCGGGGACCCGTCCATCGACCCGAAGCTGTATGCCCGTTGCACACTGCTCCCCAGCCCAACAGGGAGGCGTCCGTTGTCACCACAACGCGTCTCGAAACCTGTCCGAGGGGTACTCCCGCTCGTAAAAAGGTCCTTGAGGACCATGGGGCCAGGGTGCTCCGACACTGAGGCGTAATGACAATCCGCCTGGTGCCTGTGCGCCACGCGCTCCTCGGAACCCGACTCTGAAGCAAATGCTGAAGTGGTCACATGTGCATCAACCCGAGTGGGATCACCCCAGTCGTGGATGCCATATGCCCCAGGAGCCTCTGAAAATATTTCAGGGAGACCACTGGACGCCTGAGCTTGCTCAGGCTTCGCAGCAAGGCTTGAGCACGCTCCTCCGTGAGTCGTGCAAACATTCCATACCGAGATAAGAGATGCTCTGGACTGGGGCGAGCTTGCTCTTCTCCCGGTTGACCTGTAAACCCAATCGGTTTAGGTGCTGAAGCACCATGTCCCTGTGTGTACATACTAGATCTCGCGAGTGAGCCAAGATGAGCCAGTCGTCGAGATAGTGCGGCTTCCGCGACTTTCGTGAAGACGCGGGGAGATAGGGACAGCCCGAAGGGCAGGACTTTGTACTGGTACGCCCGACCTTCGAAGGCGAACCGTAGGAACGGTCTGTGCCGAGGAAGTATCGAGACGTGAAAGTACGCATCCTTCAGGTCGATCGCCACGAACCAATCCTCGTGTCTGACAGACTCGAGGATGCGCTTCTGTGTTAGCATTCTGAACGGAAGTCTGTATAGACACCTGTTCAGTGAACGCAGGTCCAGAATTGGGCGCAGCCCTCCACCTCTCTTGGGGACAATGAAGTACGGGCTGTAGAAGCCCGACGTCATCTCGGCCATGGGAACGGGTTCGATCGCTTCTTTTGCCAAGAGTCGCCACCTCTGCCCGAAGAACGGCGGAATCCTTCCCTCGTACCGAGGTATGAAGGATTCCCCGAAATTTGGGAGGGTGTCTGGCGAACTGGATCGCATAGCCGAGACGGATCGTTCGGTCTAGCCACCGCCCCGGTCTGCCTAGCATTGACCATGCGTGCAGTCGTTGGGCCAGCGGGACCAGAGGAACGATCTCCTTCACCATCTCCATGGAGGGGGGTTCTGTGGCTCTCAGGACAGCCGCTCTGCCTGGGGACGGATCCCCTAGGGGCTTGCTGTCCCGAGTACTTACCTGCCTGTGGGATTTGCAGTGTAGCACACCGTCTGTTTGAGCGTGTGTCTGTCTGCAATTCCGCCGATGTGACGCAACGTCTAGTCGTGACGCAATGTTGGGTCGGGTTGACGCAACGTCGGGTCGGACTGACGAAACGTCTTGCAACCGTACACCGTCGCTCAGAGAGTGATAACGGTTGAGTTTTAAGACCAGAGAAGGAAACAGCCCTTTTTGAGAGGAAGTGGGCGCCAGGCCCTGAAAAGGGCCCGGCACGAGTTGGGACGTGGCAGGACCGTCCCGCACCGGCCACTTTGGAGATCGAATGTCCTGGGCCGGGCATGGTGGTGTCTCCTCCGCTGGTTGCCTCCCGTCAGGACCGCTTCCCGCGCTTCCTGCGGGGTGGTTGCTGACTGGGAGGAGTCGCTCTCCTCCGGGTCGCCGATCTCCGGGTCGCCGCCTCAGGGGGAGATACAACCGGAGTGGTCGGTTGGGAGGGGCGAGGCCGTTTGGGAGCAGACGATGCACGGAGCCTAGACGGCACGGGGGCGGCCTGGCTGCGGTGAGGGAGGATATGCTTGATAGCCTCCGTCTGCTTCTGCACGGCGGAAAACTGCTGAGAGAAGCTCTCCACCGTGTCTCCAAACAACCCACCCTGCGCAATGGGGGCATCGAGAAAGCGGGCTTTCTCGGCCTCACGCATTTGCGCAAGGTTCAGCCAGAGGTGTCTCTCTTGGACCACCAAAGTGGACATCGTTGAACCCCGCTCGGATCCCAGGTACCATGCGTCCAGCCGCGAACGTTGGGGTGACGGCGGGGCCGTACACTGAAGCCCAATGCTCGTGGCGGCCTGGGAAAGCATGGCCGCCATCTCAGGATCCGGATCATCCCGGGACTTACCCGGATGTCCTCCGAATCCGAGGCTAGCAGGTCACCCTCCGATGCTGCGACAGACAGCTCGTCCTCATCCCGGGGGGAAGCGAGAGACGGCGTACCGTCTCTCACTGATGGGGTAGACGAGCGTGCCGAGGTATGGATGCTCCGCGAGCCAGAGGCTGACGGGGTGACATCTATAGAGCCCTCGTAATCACGGATGCCGCTCCTCGAGACCGCTGACCGTGCCGTAGCCGCAGCCAACGATCTAAAGGGAGCTGACGAAATGGTGGCTCGCTCTCCAAGGAAAGAAGCCACCCGTGACCGCAACGTCTTGATCGACATCTGCTCGCAATGCGGGCAGGTCGGTCCCATAAATGCCGCCTCAGCGTGTTGGAGACCCAAACACACGAGGCAGACATCATGGGTGTCCCCATCTAGGACAAGCTTGCCGCAACCAAGAGAACAGCTATGCGCCATGAGGCAACACGCTGTTTAGAAAATTGCTCTTTTAAGAAAGAGAAGTCACTCTCTGTCTTCTGCTGGACGCTCAGGGGAGTCGAAGATGGACAGTCCACTGCAAACCGCGTCGTGACACCAGCAGGAAGATGATCGCCAGAAGTCGATTCTTGCTTCAGACTCGAAGTCATCCGCCAGGTTCCGAAGAACAAAAGGTAATGAATGAGCACGCCGTCTCCCCTTTTATACCCGGATGTCCGGGGCGGGCCATGGCATGCAAATTTCATTCGCCAAATTTCATTGGCCTTTTAAACAAAGTCAGAGTCGATTGGTTCTCAAGAGCTAACCCCATACTGTCGTTCTTCGACACAATGTCGAGAGACCGACAGAAAGGGAACAAGGTAAAACAGGTAACAAGCAGGAATATAAACTGGAAACACTAAACAGGAACAGGAGGTCAGGAGGTCAGGAGGTCAGGAAACACAGGTATCAACATTTACAAGACACGAGTCAAACATGTAATGCAGCGACACAGGACAGAAAACACAAGGGCTTTATATAGTGAACATAACAAGGGATAACGACACGAGGCAGGTGTGGGGAATGAAACACTGATGGGAAGATAGACAGGATAACAAGACACACACAGGCACACACGGACACACGGACACACGCACTTTGTGTTCATTACAACAAACAATGTATGATTAATTTCTCCTACTGTGGGTATATATATATATATATATTTACATTTACATTTACATTTACATTTAGTCATTTAGCAGACGCTTTTATCCAAAGCGACTTACAATAGTCGAGGAGACAATGAAGCAGTAAATAGCCGATACAACAATAGGTGAACAAGTGCTACAACAATGCTACCGATTTACACAGAGAGCGAAGTTACAAAAGTATATATATATATTTTTTTTTTTGATAGAGTGAGTAGGTAAGAAAAGAAGTGAGTTCCACCATCGGTTCAGCACCCACTTACCTTAACTCACTAATTCAATATTCAATATAATATAGGCCCTCAAGATCTCTGCGCTCCGCAAATGAGCTGAGACTTGTGGTACCAGCTCAAAAGGGTAAGAAATCTCTCTCCTGACTCTCTCTCAAACGTTCTCTGCTTCAGTTCCTCGATGGTGGAACGATCTGCCTCTGGCTTCACGCTTGTCAGACTCGGTCTCTATCTTTAAAAAACTCCTAAAAACTCATCTTTTCCGGCTACATCTAACTCACTAACTCACTTCTTTTCTAACTACTCACTCTATCAAACAAAAAAACTTTTGTAACTTCTCTCTCTGTGTAACTCGGTAACATTGTTGTAGCACTTGTTCACCTATTGTTGTATCGGATATTTACCGCTTCATTGTCTCCTCGACTATTGTAAGTCGCTTTGGATAAAAGCGTCTGCTAAATGACTAAATGTAAAATGTACTGTAATTATTTTAAAACATGATGACACATTATTTTGAGACATGATGACACATTATTTTGAGATATGATTACACATACTTTTGAGATATGATGATACATTACTTTAAAACATGATGACAAATTATTTTAAAACATGATGACACATTATTTTGAGATATGATGGCACATTATTTTGAGATATGATGACACATTATTTTGAGATATGATGAAGCATTATTTTGAGATATGATGAAGCATTATTTTGAGATATGATGACACATTATTTTGAGATATGATGACATTTTTTTCAGATATGATGACACATTATTTTGAGATATGATGACACATTACTTTAAAACATGTTGACACATTATTTTGAGATATGATGACAAATTATTTTCAGATATGATGACACATTATTTTAAAACATGATGACACATTATTTTGAGATATGATGACACATTATTTTGAGATATGATGACACATTACTTTGAGATAGGATGACACATTATTTTAAAACATGATGACACATTATTTTGAGATATGATTAGACATTATTTTGAGATATGATGACACATTACTTTGAGATAGGATGACACATTATTTTAAAACATGATGACACATTATTTTGAGATATGATGGCACATTATTTTGAGATATGATGACACATTATTTTGAGATATGATGGCACATTATTTTGAGATATGATGACACATTACTTTGAGATAGGATGACACATTATTTTGAGATATGATGAAACATTATTTTGAGATATGATGAAACATTATTTTGAGATATGATGACACATTATTTTGAGATATGATGACACATTATTTTGAGATATGATTACACATTATTTTGAGATATGATTACACATTATTTTGAGATATGATTACACATTATTTTGAGATATGATTACACATTATTTTGAGATATGATTACACATTATTTTAAGATATGATTACACATTATTTTGAGATATGATTACACATTATTTTGAGATATGATTACACATTATTTTGAGATATGATTACACATTATTTTGAGATATGATGACACATTATTTTGAAACATGATGAGACATTATTTTGAGATATAATGACACATTATTTTAAAACATGATGACACATTATTTTAAAACATGATGACACATTATTTTGAGATATGATGACACATTATTTTGAGATATGATTACACATTATTTTGAGATATGATTACACATTATTTTGAGATATGATGACACATTATTTTGCGATATGAGGACACATTATTTTGAGATATGATGACACATTATTTTGAGATATGATGACACATTATTTTGAGATATGAAAACACATTATTTTGAAACATGATGAGACATTATTTTGAAACATGATGACACATTATTTTGAGATATGATTAGACATTTATTTGAGATATGATGACACATTATTTTGAGATATGATGACACATTATTTTGAGATATGCAGCGGTTGAGATTAATATCACGGTCCAGATATAAAATATTTCTGGTGGTTTCTTCCGCCCCTCCTCAGACTCGACACTTACAGTAGTTTTATAGAAAGCATTGACACTTATACTCTAAGTTTTTCTGTAAATGTTAATGTGTGCAGTTTTTTTGTTTGTAAATGTAACTCAGTGTATAATAATATCAGAAAGGGTGGAGTCTGCTTTCTCTGGTCCAGATGGTTTCAAAGCTGTCATCAGCTGTCAATCAAACTGTGGAAGAACACTATTGGGTAACTCATCATTGGGTGGAGTCACATTAAACTGTAGAAATAACTTATATATGAACTAAACAATTTTACTAAATATCTACCAACATTTCAAGAAATTTTATTTTCATTCTTCATTTCTTTACACTTGTTTTCTTTCTCTCTGACTGTGAGTGACACTAAAAGTTGTAGTTTAACACACTGTTCTCTTGTTCTTTCTCTCTCAGACTGTGGAAATGTGATCTGACAGAGAAAAGTTGTTTAGCACTGGTCTCAGTTCTCACATCAAACTCCTCAAGTCTGACAGAACTGAACCTGAGTTACAATAATCTTCAGGATTCAGGAGTGAAGCTGCTGTCTGATGGACTGAAGAATCCAAACTGTAAACTCAAGACATTAAAGTAAGAAAATCCTTAAAGTAATAAGATTAAATATAAGAGTTCTATAAAAGTTCATGAGAATCATGTTTATATAATGTTGTTCATCATAATACAAAAGATAGATAATTTTTATATTATATCTCAGTTGGTTTATTAACTGACTCTATATGTTCTGTTGATAATAATCACACATCTCATTATATTCATGACTTTATTTGCTGTAAGTGTCAGGAGTTTTTCTTCTCTCTTCAGTTTGTTTGGATGCAGTTTTGGAGATGAAGGTTTTTTTGCTCTGGCTTCAGCTCTGAGATCAAACACAAACTCACATCTGACAGAACTGGATCTGAGATATAATAATGCAGGAGATTCAGCAGTGAAGCAGATCTCAGATCTACTGAAGGATCCAAACTGTAAACTACAGAAACTACAGTGAGTTTATAATCATTCTTCATGACTTCTGTTCTAGTGTTCTTTTACTCTGATACTGATGAAATGTGTTATTTCTAGCAATACTTCTAGATTATTCTCATGTGTCACTAAATGAATAAATGTAAATGTATAATGATGATAAATATGAACATCATTCTGACATGATATCTGTTAATAATGACTGATGAGTGGATATTAATGTCTGATCTTTCTCTTCAATATTTTACAGTATCTACAAGAACTACAACACAAAACAAAACTTTAAAATGCATTAAAGAATCTTCATCAACATCACAAAATAAACATTCTGTCTTTATTAATCACATTCTTGTCAAACCTGTGTGATTTTATTCTGCAGAAAACAAAGAAGAAAATTAAATATTTGCAAGAAATAAATAAATTCACTTTAGAGCATTTGTACATCACACAAGAAATTGAACACAAGTCAAATAAAGAAGTCAAAGTGTGTGTGTGTGTGTGTGTGTGTGTGTGTGCGCGCGCGCGCGCGCGTGTGTGTACGCGTGTGTGCGTGCGTGTGCGTGCGTGTGTGTCTGTGTGTTCGCTTCCGAGTCTGTGTCCACTGCTGTGTGTGTGTTCATGGTCTGTGTGTGTTTACTGTGGTGTCTATGTTCACTGCGGTGTGTTTGTTTTCACTATTGTGTGTGTGTTCACTACTGTGTGTGTGTTCACTACTATGTGTTTTCACTGCTCTGTTTGTCGAAGGACACTTGAAAAGTCCAACAACGCAATCTCTTATAACAGTGTTCACTGCTCTGTTTGTTCACTACTGTGTGTGTTTGTTCACTACCATGTGTGTTCAGTATTATGTGTGTGAGTTCACTGCTGTGTGTGTTCACTGCAGTGTCTGTGTTCACTGTGGTGTGTTTGTTTTCACTATTGTGTGTGTTTGTTTTCACTACTGAGTGTATGCGTTCACTACTGTACATGTTTGAATGTAGTTTTAGAGTGTGTCTTTTTTGGCTTGCCCTTGACTCTTCACTACCAGTGCCACCTCTCTCAAATGTTAATCTAGAGCCCTGCCATTGGAAAGGCTATTCAAACGTTCACTATAGAAGGAAATCTGTGTTATAAAATAAAATGGTAATTTGTGACAGGAGTCACAGCAGCAGGTTTAAGAGCTCAGTCTCTTTGTCTTTCCCAAGTGAATCTAAGTAATATTACTGCCGGCTCGAGACTTGAATCCGTAACCCTCGATTTCAGGAGTCAAACTCTCTAAACACTGGACCATTACATTGCAGCGTTGCGTTATCTGGGGTTAAACGTTTATATAGACAAAATCTACACCAGCATTATGAAGCAGTGAACTGACTTTACTGAGAACAAGTTGACTGACTTTGACTTGTTTTAAACAGATGTAGAAAAATATAAGTTATAAATTAATCAAAAATAAATTGGTTAACACATGGATCACACATTGATTGGCTATGGGCCTTATATCAATAATCTATGATCTGTCATATTCTCTTTCAGCACATATTGTCCAGTTGATACTGTTTTTATGAAGGTTTTTGGTGTTGTTAATGTCGTTTAACAGAGGATCTACAGTCATGTTCTTCTAACTATTGACACCAACGTTCTTGGATTATTAATCTTTATTTGTGTTATGAAGAAGAAAGTCCCACAGGTTTGAAATGTATAAGGAAAGAATAAATGATGAGAATTCTTTAACTTTAACTGTGGCCAGATTCTAAATTCTTCTGTTGTGACACATCAGTCTTCTTCACATTACCAGAAATTTCCAAAACTCCTTCTCACCCTAAATTCTCATTCACATTAAAACATTTACTATAAAAGTACTTTATTTATATATATATAAACATGAACACTGTTCATTAACACGTTACGTGTGGATTTGTCTTATAACTATTATCATAATGATAATTTTGAGCTATACATTTACTCCAATAGTTCTCAATTTTTGTGGTCCCCCCTTTTAAAATAAAATCATATTAATTATAAAATAAAAATAATAATTAAATAATAATAATAATAATATTAAAATAACAAAATAATAATAATAATAATAATATTAAAATAAAATGATAATAATGATGATACTAATAATAATGATAACAAGAATAATAACAATAATAATAATTATAATAATGATAATAAGAATAAGAATAAGAATAATTATAATAATAATAATAATAATAATAATAATAATAATACTGTCCACGAGATTAAAGAGATAATCCACTGAAAAACGTCTAGGTTACTAGTGTAACCCCGGTTCCCTGATGGAGGGAACGAGACGTAGAAACCTCCTGAGGGCGAGCATGACTGCTAACAACTCCAGGCAATTGATATGCCAGTACAGTCAGGGACCCGTCCATCGACCCGAAGCTGTATGCCCGTTGCACACTGCTCCCCAGCCCAACAGGGACGCGTCTGTTGTCACCACAACCCGCCTTGAAACCTGTCCGAGGGGTATTCCTGCTCATAAAAAGGTCCTGGAGGACCATGGGGCTAGGGTGCTCTGCCACGCACTCCTCGGAACCCGACTCTGAAGCCAATGCTGAAGGGGTCGCATGTGCATCAACCCGAGTGGGATCACCCCAGTTGTGGATGCCATATGCCCCAGGAGCCTCTGAAAATATTTCAGGGGGACCACTGGACGCCTGAGCTTGCTCAGGCTTCGCAGTAAGGCTTGAGCACGCTCCTCCGTGAGTCGTGCAAACATGGTGACAGAGTCTAGTTCCATACCAAGATAATAGATGCTCTGCACTGGAGCGAGCTTGCTCTTTTCTCGGTTGACCGGTAAACCCAATCGGCTTAGGTGCTGGAGCACCATGTCTCTGTGTGTACATACTAGATCTCGCGAGTGAGCCAAGATAAGGCAGTCGTTGAGATAGTTTAGTACACGCACGCCCTGCTCTCTGAGGGGGGATAGTGCGGCTTCCGCGACTTTCGTGAAGACTTGGGGAAATATGGACAGACCTAAGAGCTGGACCTTGTACTGGTACGCCCGACCTTCGAAGGCGAACCGTAGGAACAGTCTGTACCAAGGTAGTATTGAGATGTCAAAGTACGCGTCCTTCAGGTCGATTGCCACGAACCAATTCCCGTGTCTGACAGACTCGAGGATTGGTTGTAGACAGAACGATCCGTCTCGGCTATGCGATCCAGTTCGCCTAACATCCTCCCAAGTTTCGGGGAATGCTCTTCACCTCGGTACCAGGGAAAGATTACACCATTCTTAGGGCAGAGGTGGCGACTCTTTTGGCAAAAGAAGCGATCGAACCCGTTCCCATAGCCGAGATGTCGTCAGGCTTCCGCAGCCTGCACTTCATCATTCCCAAGAGAGGTGGAGGGCGGTGCCCAATTCTGGATCTGCGTTTACTGAACAGGTGTCTTCACAGACTGCTGTTCAGAATGCTAACACAGTAGCGCAACCTCGAGGCTGTCATATACAAGGATTGGTTCGTGGCAATTGACCTAAGGACGCATTCTTCCACGTCTCAATACTTCCTCGGCACAGGCCGTTTCTACGGTTCGCCTTCGAAGGTCGGGCGTATCAGTACAGGGTCCTGCCCTTCGGTCTGTTCCTATCTCCCCGCGTCTTCACGAAAGTCCCGGAAGCCGCACTTGTCCCCCTCAGAGAATGGGGCGTGCGTGTACTAAAATGTACACACAGGGACCTGGTGCTTCAGCACCTAAGCCGACTGGGTTAAAGTGTCAACCGAGAAAAGAGCAAGCTCTCCCCAAAAGTGGTGTATCTTCTCGTCCTCGTGCTCCTCACACGGTGAAGAGCCCGGAGGATATGTGATCAGGGCAGTGCTGCGGCACACCACGAGCTTGTGGAAGGTTAGTATCTCGGACAGCATAGCATGGTCACCAGGTTCCTCTGGGGCGCAAGGCGGGTTAATCCCCCATGTCCACGCTCCATACCCTCTTGGGATCTCGATGTGATCCTAGGTGGCCTTTCCGAGACCCCCGTTGAGCCCCTAGTAGAGTCTGACCTTCCTCGTCTCAGGGAGCCTCTCTGCCAGACATCTGCACAGCTGCGGGTTGGGCTACGCCCAACACCTTTGCGAGGTTCTACAACCTCAGAGTGGAACCGGTATCAGCTCAGGTTCTACGCATATAGGACTAGCAACCGATTGGGCGTACGCCTGCGAAAACGCCTTCTTCCCTCTTCAGGTGAGAACAGTGCCCTATTCGCCCTCTCTGCTTCCCCATCGAGTGAGAATAGGTCACCTATCTATCACTCAGCACCCCCCCCATGGTCACAGGCCGGGCGGAGCGTCCCTGTTGACCAGGCTGAAACATCGGAGTAAGCTGTCCCTTTTCAGGTGAGCCTCTTTTTTCAGCCGGCTGACGAAATACCTTCACCAAGATTCTCCTATTCAGGCGAATGTGTGACCTCCTCTCATGTGGTGATCCCCACAAGGGTAGCGATGCACACTAATATCCCCATGAGTTTTCTTCCCTTTTCAGGTGAGACCATTGGCATATTCCACATATTAACCTCCCTACGGCGGGAAGTGGTCTCTGTAACGCACTTCCTCTTTGAAGGGGCCGCGTTTCCCTGTGCAGTTCACGGTCGGGGGCTATCTCGCTGCGGTGATACGAAGGCCATCGCCCATAGAGACCGGTGGTAAAGTACCTGTAATCGTTTTTCAAAGCTCTGGACGTCTTACCATTTCTCCACTGGCAGGTTATGCTCTCTTGTAGAAGCTCACACTTATGACGCACTGGAGCCGGTCAAGGTAGCTCTGCTGGAGATCTTGACTCGGCAGAGCGCCGTAGCGTGATTACATAGGAACCCCATACTGTCGTCTTCGACACAACGTCGAGAGACAGAAAGGGAACGTTTAGGTTACTAATGTAACCCCGGTTCCCTGATGGAGGGAACGAGGCGTTGTGTCCTTCATGCCACGCCGCTGTGCTGTTCGTGGGTCATCCTCATGTTCCTCGGCACAAAAGGTGATGAAAGAGCAAGCCGTCTCCCGATTTATACCCGGATGTCCGGGGCGGGGCACGGCATGCAAATTTTTTTCGCCAATTCCCATTGGCCTTTTTAAATATAGTCAGAGTCGATTGGTTCTCAAGAGCGAACCCCATACTGTCGTCTTCGACACAACGTCTAGTTCCCTCCATCAGGGAACCGGGGTTACACTAGTAACTTAGACGTTTTTTATCACTCTGTTTGTTTCCTGGAAATCACAATCACATTATTTTCTTCTCTGACACAATGCTTTCAAATCATGCCTCATTTATTTCACAATAACAACATCAATAATAATAATAATAATCATATCAAAAATAATAATAATAATAATAGTAATTTTAGGCTTATTTTATGTGTATTAATGAAGTGATATATGATATCAAATGATGTTTTTATACAATAAATTAATGCTAAACATCATCTCTAGTTACGTATGGTACCCTCAGTTACCTTAAGGAGGGAACAAGACGTGGTGTCCACTGAATGGGCTTCATCTTGTGAACCCGTTTGTCTCTCATCCTATTGAAAAGGCCAATTAATTTGGCAAATGAAACAATTCATGTCCCAACCTATGAAGACGGGTATAAAAGGGGACAGAAGAGATCATTACTTACCTCTTGGGCTGAGGAACCTGGAAGGCCTTTCGTTGTCGCTGCAGAAACAGCCGGGTTTTCGTGGCAGGGAAGGACACAACGTCTCGTTCTATACGTCAGGGAAAAGTTGAGCAAAGTTGACAGGCCCTCGGCGTGTCACCATGATCAATTTGCCTGAGTCAGGACCTTCCAGTGGCACTGGTAAGGTAAGGGCGGATGTCCTTACCTCTAAACATTTATCTTAGAAGCTGCCCGACACCATAACACTGGGAGAACGTTACCCCTCCTAACCCTCCTAACCGAGGGCATACATGGGGGCATACATCACCTGTCTAGGTAAGAACTCATGGGCTGAGAGCGTGCAATCCCACTTTGCGGGGAACACGGCTGAGATGGAGGCCCACCTAGGAGAAGATCACTGGGATTGCGACGGGGAAACCTTTTTTGCAGGTGTACACCCACTGATCTTAGGTAAAGGTGGTGGGCTTAGCATACGAATGAGGCTGGGTCCTCCTCCCCAGCGGGGAGCACCTGCAGGCTCACAAACTGGTCCCCAAGGGGAGTGTTGGGAACAATGGCCATGAAGCAGGGCCAGGATCTCAGGATATCGTGAGAATCAGCTGGTTTAAACTGAAGACACTCTCTGGACACAGAGAATGCGTGAAGGTCCTCTCGAGCTCTGCCCAGAGAGCTGTCTTCATCATTAGGTGAGAAAGACTAGCTCAATCCAGGGGCTTGAAAGGGACTGCTGATCACTGATCACAGTCGAGTCCCATGAGGGTACAGAGTGCAGACTGGGTGGATTCACCCGAAACAGCCCTAAGGGTTTACCCAAGTGTGATGACCTTGCCCGGGTCATGCCCTTCCCCTGAGTAAGAAGTACCTCCGTAAGGGGAATTGGCCAGGCTACGAGCTCCAAGAACCAAGTGCAGTTGGGCCTGTAAAGGGCAACCAGGACCACTGTATACTCCTCTACCTGACCTTGCACAGGACACTTGCACTGTTTAATGAGGCTCACTGGGGGCCTCTCTAGTCTCTGTCTTTAGCCCTAGTATAGTTTAAGTAGATCAAATATTAGCAGATTTTTCTCCATAATGCACGGAATTGTAAGTATATTACAACCCCAAATCAGAAAAAGTTGGGACAGTAAGGAGAACACAGACAAAAAAGAAAGTAGTGATTTCTAAATTTTCGTTGAATTGTTTTTCATTGCATACAATATGAACACAAAATATTTCCTGTTTTGTGTGGTCAACTTCATATCGATTGTAAATATGCATCCTTTCCTGTCATTCAGACCTACAACACAGAGGAACTGAAGCAGAGAACGTTCGAGGGAGAGATTTCTTACCCTTTTGAGCTGGTACCACAAGTCTCGGCTCATTTGCGGAGTGCAGAGATCTTGAGGGCCTATACCTTTGCATTAGTGAGTTAAGATAAGTGGGTGCTGAACCGGTGGTGGTCTTGTAGGCAATGAGAAGACATTTAAATTCAAAGCGAGCTGCTACAGGAAGCCAATGTAGATTGATGAAGAGAAGTGTTACATGGGTCCTCTTTGGTTCATTGAACACCACTCTTGCCGCTGCATTTTGAATCATCTGCAGAGGTTTAGTTGTGCACATTGGGAGTCCAGCAAGCAGCACGTTGCAGTATTCCAGCCTGGACAGGACCAGAGCTTGAACCAGAATTTGTGTGGAGTGTTCTGTGAGGAACTGTCTAATCTTCCTGATGTTGTAAAGCATGAATCTGCAGGATCTGGCAGTCGCGGCAACATGATCTGTGAAGTTGAGCTGATTATCGATGATTACTCCCAAGTTTCTCGCAGACCTGGAGGGCACAATTGTTGATGCTCCTAGTTGGATAGAGAGATCGTGACGAGTCTTCCGGTCGGCAGGGATGACAAGAAGTTCCGTTTTCGCAAGGTTAAGTTGTAGGTGGTGTTGCTTCATCCAGAGGGAGATATCGCTCAGACATGCTAAGACTCGGGTCGAAATAGTCTGATCTTCCGGATGAAAGCGTGTCATCCGCATAACAGTGGTAGGAGAAGCCATGCTTACGAATGACTGATCCAGTGATGTCATGTAGATCGAGAAGAGCAACGGTCCAAGAACTGAGCCCTGAGGTACACCGGTGTCAAGATGTTGCGGTTCTGAGACTTCACCTCCACATAAAACCTTGAAGGATCTACCCGAGAGGTAGGATATGAACCATTGGAGAGCCTTGTCGGAGACGCCCATTTCCTTGAGAGTCGAAAGGAGAATACTGTGGTTAACGGTGTCAAAAGCAGCGGATAAGTCTAGCAGGATGAGAACGGATGACATGGAGGCCGCCCTTGCCAGTCGTAGGTCTTCAACAACTGAGAGCAGAGCTGTCTCTGTAGAGTGTCCTATCTTGAAGCCTGACTGGTTGCTGTCCAAGAGTATGTGTAGAGTAAAATAGGCCAAGAGTTGATCTGAGACGACACTTTCCAGTGTCTTTCCGATGAAGGGCAGTAGAGAGACTGGTCTGTAGTTCTCTAGAAGTAAGGAATTCAGCGAGGGTTTCTTCAACAGCGGGGTGATCCGGGCTTCTTTGAAAGCAGTAGGAAATGTGCCAGAGTTGAGCGATGAGTTGATGATGTGAATAATTGCAGGAATGACCGAAGGAGAGATGTCTTGCAGGAGATGTGTGAGGATGGGGTCCAGCGAGCAGGTAGTCGGGTGATTCGACACGATGATTCTCGCAGCGTCGTTTTAAGTCAACGGAGAGAAAGAGCGGAGGGAGGTGGTCAAAGGGGCTGGAGTATGGTCCAGCGGTGGTGGAGCGGAGAACTGACTGCTGATAGCGGTGGTCTTCTTCACAAAGAAGGATGCAAAGTCATCAGCTGTTAGGTCCGAAGAGGGAGGAGGGGTGGGAGGACAGAGTAGAGCAGAGAAGGTCTTAAAGAGAGCGCTAGAGTCAGTTGAGCTTTTTACTTTTGCCTGGTAGAACTGAGTCTTAGCGACCGAGACATCCTCAGAGAAAGAAGAGAGAAGAGTTTGATAGAGGGAGAGATCTGCAGGATCATTAGATTTGCGCCATTTTCTCTCAGCTGCCCTGAGCTTGGTTCTGTGTTCCCGGAGGACATCAGAGAGCCAAGGTGTTGAAGGGTTGGCACGAGCTGGTCGAGATGTAAGCGGGCATAAATTGTCCAAGCAGGATGTTAGTGTAGAGCATAGGAGGTGTGTCGCATTGTCAGTGCTAAGTAGAGCAAACTGATCAGGAGGAGGGAGCGTAGAGGAAACAGCAGAGGATAGGGTGAGAGGAGAGAGCGTGTGTAGGTTACGCCTGAAGATAACAAGGGAGGAAGGGGAAGGAGTGTCGGATGTTGACACGTCGAGGTGAAGTGTGACGAGAAAATGATCGGATGTGTGCAGTGGTGTTACCTGAGTGTGATAAATGGAGCAGTAGCGTGTGTAGACAAGATCGAGTGTGTTACCGGACTTGTGGGTCGGCGACGTGGGCATGCGATTGAGGTCAAACGATGCAATGAGGTTGTGTAGGTCAGTAGCTGAGGATTTCTCCAGGTGGATGTTGAAGTCTCCTAGAATCACAAGAGGTGTCTCATCTTCCGGAAAAGATGACAGGAGAACACCGAACTCCTCTAGAAAATGTCCAAGCTGACCTGGGGGATGATATACTACCACAAAAATGATATTTTTTGTGGTAAAATCAACAAGATGTGGAACAGAACCAAATTAGTGCAATTCTTAAATGTAGAACAAAAGATTTATTGGCTGCAAGCCACACAATGCCAAAGAAATAGTCCTTAAAGTCCAAGTAAATAAAAACCAAGCTCTGATATTTTTGTCTGTCTGTTTGTTCATGAGTGATACCTCTGCCCGGGGACTGCATGTTGCTAACAAGAAAAGTCAACTTAATTTAACCAAAGCTTTGTAACCAAGGCTGTGCAACCAAGTATAATATAAACTAAATTAAAACTATAATAATAACTAAATATAATGTATAACTAAATATAATGTATAACTAAATATAATGTATAACTAAATATAATGTATAAAAAACGTCCCCATAACTTGAAATCCGCGGCTTTTGAAAATGGCTTTGCCAAGATCAACCTACCCTCAAAATATTCGCTCTGATTGGATTTCCCAACAAAAGGGTAATTCTTATTGGATCTCTTCTCTATTCGTCCCACCCTGACATTTTACTTGCTTTTATTTGTTGACTAAAGTGTCATAATATTTGACTTAAAATTTTGCTATTTTTTAGTTTTCGTCTGTGAAAAATGTTAGTTGATGAATATTTTTCGTCATAGTCTTCGTCAACGAAATCAACACTGGTGAAGAAGCAGGGGATAGGCAGGGCTAACAGGCAGGACCTTATACGTATATAGATATATCGTACCTCAGACACGAGCCTGGAAGGGTCGATGACGAGGGAGGATCGAGACATGGGAGTACACGTCCTTAAGGGTCAATTGCCCCGAACCAGCCATCCTCCATTGCTCTCGGGTATCGTGTAGTCAGGGCTATGGAGACCCACGAACATCTCGGCTGGGACAGGTTCGATGCCACCTTTGCCCAAGGGGTTACCCCCTCGACCCGAAGAACGAAGGACTCCTCGCCTCTAACCAAGGTATAGATGATCCTGTGGAACTTGGGGAGACATCCGGCAAACTGGACCGCATAGCTGAGACAGATAGTCCTTTCCAGCCACAGGGACGGAGTAAACAACCGTCTTCCATGTCACCACAACACACCATCTTAAGGCAGGGCATTGAAGGCAGCGAAAGGTGTTTCCTTCTACAGTGAACCATCGTAAGAAGAGTGACAACGGTTGCGTCTTGACACACCATCCAGGGGAAAGCGATGAAGGCTGAGGAGAGGCGCAACATCCCTGCCTGCTGTCACCGCATGAATGGGGGAGAATGGGGAGCCCTGGAGGATGCAACCGGAAAAAGCAACTCGCTCAGATGGAGATGACAAACCTGTTGGGTTGTGAACGATCGGCAAGCTCAAGGCTGACGGTGTAATGCCCACATCTTCTCCAAATCGCCAACACTGCTCGCCGACACATGGGAAGTAAGCAAAGTGGTGACTGATTCCTTACAGAAAAAATACACTTTGGACCGCAACTTCATGATTTCACGTGGACTTTCTCAGTGTGCTGGAAACCCAAACATTGGAGGTAGACCTCATGATAATCTCCATCCTTAACCAACCAGTTACACCAAAGGGTACAACGGGGTCTCATTACAGAACCACTCGATGTGCCCAGATTGGGAAACCACCTCGAGTTATGCTGAAAGGCTTACTTGATGTCACACACGGGAACAATCAGTTGATCTGCGCCATAGATCAAGGATCATGTAAAAAGGACTCGAGACCCTTGACAAGCATGCACAATGGCAACCAGGTTCCGAAAACAAAAGATAAGGAATGATCCGTCCCCTTTTATACCCGTCTCCGTGGGCAGGGACACGAATTGATTCATTCGGCATATTATTTGGCCTTTTCAATAGACAAAAAAAGGCCAAACAGGTTCTCAAGATCAAGCCCATTCAGTCGACACAACGTCGAGAGACCTGAAAGGGAACAAACTTAATTGCTCATGTTCTCAACATTTTTTTGTGAGACTTTATTCTCATTTTTAAAGGCAGAATCACAAATTTAGATTTGATGGTAACATACAGTATATTTATGATGTGATGGTGTGTTTTAGTCCTGCTTTATCCTGTATTTTTCTCTTTGTTAATATTTCTTGGTGATATACAGATTTTCCCATGTGCTAAAATGCATTTTTATTATTCCAGCAGATTTAAATTTCATAATTTCAGATGTTTTATTTTTTTGGTTGCTTGAAAATGAATATTGACTGCATGTCACTTTGCCCTTTGCTATGACACTTAGGTTTGATTTCAATAAACTGATGTATGGAAACTTTTACCCACAGAGACCAAAGCAGCACTAAAGTCTATTCTATTTTCAGATGTAAAGGAGAACCGCAGCAGAAATTCATTGTGTTAAATGTGAATGTGTTCAAGACATGTGTGATTTTACACTTACAGCATTGAGAAAGATGAAAAACAACACACAGTTTTAAAGGCCAACACGACGTGTGTGTGTGTGTGTGTGTGTGTGTGTGTGTGTGTGTGTGTGTGTGTGTGTGTGTGTGTGTGTGTGTGTGTGTGTGTGTGTATGTGTGTGTGTGTGTGTGTCAGTGTTGTGCAATAGTGAATTATTCGTTGTGCTGTACGAGAATCCTTCTTTACATCATTCTGTTTATTATTTTACACTAAAAACCGAAATGAGAACAAACTTAAAACATTTTCATATGAAGACATGAACAGATGTTGTTGGTAATGTTGTCTCATTTGATCTCATGATGGGATATCAGAATATTTACACCTCATAGCTTGAGTTTGACCTCAGATTTTCATTAATGTTCTGAAATCTAGGGTGTGAATGATGTGTTAGGAGACGGGTGGTCAATCTGATGTGTAAAAAACATTCTAATCATATCTAACAGATCATATATGTTCACAACATTCTTTTTATTATTTGTGCATAGGCATAAAACAATTTCAGTGTGAGTTCACAATCATACGCTGGATATACTGATGTACAGAATTGTGTTCACACACACACACACACACACACACACACACACACACACACACACACACACACACACACACACACACACACACACACACACACACACACACACACACACACACACACACACACACACACACACATATTCACACAAACACACACACATGTACACACAATATTATCAACGTGTAAATGTCAACAAAGCAAAAGATTCATTAAAAAAACACAAATTATACAGAAAGTGAAGTCTTGGTTCTTATTAGACATGTGATTTCTATATAAACACAACAAGATTTGAATCTTAACATATGGATATACATTTGTTACAAAATGTCACTTTTAACACTTTTACAGGACTTTCTGATCTCATCTATTGCTTATTTCCAAACAAACTTGTGGATCTAAAAGAGTTTTATTTCGCTATCGAGAGACAATGAAAATAAAATGATTATAATATTTTTAGCACAAGTTTTGGTAATGACATTTGTTGTGTTTTTCTACATTTAAGGGTTTGGAGGTAAATCTCAACAAGCAGTTTTAAACCAAATCTTAAAGTTTAAGAGTTTTATTTACTGAAATAATTCCATTGTAAAGTATTAATCTATTGTAATCTTCACAAGTCATCACAATCAAATGTTATGTGAAATACACCGTATGGACAAATGATTCAGCTTTACATTTTTAATAATACAGCTATACATACATTTCTAATAAAAAGAATAAAAAGAATAACTGTGATTTTGGTCTGTAGATGTAGATTTCATAAAGACATTACAGTATGACATGATGAACCTCGGTATATTTTAAAAATGTCTTCAATTTAACCACAAAAAACCTTTTTAATAAGGAATATCAGATTACAAAAAAAAAGAAATGTTTACAGAAATGTCAGATGTTATTCATGAGAATTTGAAGAATATTGAAAACGTGATTTTTGTCTCATGTGACATCAGTATACACAACAACTGTACAAATATCTGCTGACTTATATTTCTTTTTTGAGGAATGAACAGCTGAAGATTTAACAAACTTGGGTTCCCGTTCCTGTAAAAACACAAATATTCAGATTTGCTTGTAAATTTTTTATTTTTAAGAATAGACTAAGAAGTATGATATGGAATATTGAATTTTAACTATTATAAAGATTATATAAGGTAAAGTAAAAATATAACATATATTCAAAGGCTTGTAATTGTAGTGCTATTGTACATTCATCTTTTTAATAAAAAGCTTTTGGCAAATAATTAAAAATCTAGAAATATTTCAATACAGAACTATATTTACAAACTTTATCTTTATATTTTAATACATTAAATCTATTCAGAATAGTTGTAATGTTTTATTAGTTTGGTTGTTTAAGTGAAATTGAATTAAAGACATCCCTTTAACAGCATAATATTGATTATTTACTCACAATCGAGACATGTTTCACATTTGTTCATAGAAGAGGAAAAATCAAGCTTCCCTTTCTGTCGGTCTCTCGACGTTGGGTCGAAGACGACAGTATGGGGGTTCGCTCTTGAGAACCAATCGACTCTGACTATATTTAAAAGGCCAATTAAATTTGGCGAATGAAATTTGCATGCCATGCCCCGCCCTGGACATCCGGGTATAAAAGGGGAGACGGCGTGCTCATTCATTACCTTTTGTTCTTCGGAACCTGGCGGATGACTTCGAGTCTGAAGCAAGAATCGACTTCTGGCGATCATCTTCCTGCTGGTGTCACGACACTTTTTGCAGCGGATTGTCCAACTTCGGCTCCCCTGAGCGTCTCAGCAGAAGACAGAGAGTGTCTTCTCTTTTTTCAATAAAAGAGCAATTTCTAAACAGCGTGTTGCCTCATGGCGCATAGCTGTTCTCTTGGTTGTGGCAAGCTTGTCCTAGATGGGGACACCCGTGATGTCTGCCTCACGTGTTTGGGTCTCCAGCACGCTGAGGCGGCATTCATGGGATCGACCTGCCCGCATTGCCAGCAGATGTCGATCAAGACGTTGCGGTCACGGGTGGCTTCTTTCCTTGGAAAGCGAGCCACCATTTCGTCAGCTCCCTTTGGATCACTGGCTGCGCGGTCAGCGGTCTCGGGGAGCAGTGTCCGTGATTACGAGGACACTATAGATGTCACCCCGTCAGCCTCTGGCTCGCGAAGCATTTATACCTCGGCACGCTCATCTACCCCATCAGTGAGAGACGGTACGCCGTCTCCCGCTTCCCTCCGGGATGAGGATGAGCTATCTGTCGCAGCATCGGAGGGTGACCTGCTAGCCTCGGATTCGGAAGAAATCCTGGAGCTTCCGCCTCCGGCGGGTAAGTCCCGGGATGATCCGGATCCTGATGGTGGCCATGCTTTCCCGGGCCGCCGCAAACATTGGGCTCCAGTGTACGGCCCCGCTGTCACCCCAACGTTCGCGGTGGGACGCGTGGTACCTGGGGTCCGAGCAGGGCATAAAGCCACGCTCGACCCTAGTGCCATTCTTTCTGGAAGTGCACGAAGAGAATACGAAGTCGTGGAATGCGCCGTTCTCGGCGCGTACACTGCAGATGGGTTCTTCTGCCCTCACTTCCCTCGATGAGGGAGTAGCTAAGGGTTACGTTGACACACCCCAGGTGGAGCGGGCTGATGCGGTGCACTTGTGCCCTCAGGCCGCATCCACTTGGGGAGGTCGGCCGAGACTCCCATCCAAGGCATGAAAAATCTCCTCCACCCTCGGGTCGAAGGCTTACGCTGCCGATGGACAGGCTGCAGGTCCACCAGGCCAAGGCACTTAAGGAGCTCGAAGAGGGAAGTTCTGACCCCGCAGTTATGCAGGAGCTGCGCACTGCGACTGACCTTGCCCTCTGGGCCACTAAGAAAGTTCGCTTTCTCGATGCCCCCATTGCGCAGGGTGGGCTGTTTGGTGACACTGTGGAAAGCTTCTCTAAGCAGTTCTCCGCCGTGCAGAAGCAGACGGAGGCTATTAAGCATATCCTCCCCCGTCGCAGCCAGGCCGCCTCCCTGCCGTCTAGGCTCCGTGCATCGTCTGTTCCCAGACAGCCTCGCCCCTCCCAACTGACGACTCCGGCTGTATCTCCCCCTCGGATGGCGACCCGGAGAACAGCGAACCGGATGAGAGCGACTCCTACTCGTCAGCAACCACCCCACAGAAAGCGTTGGACGTGGTCCCGATGGAGGGCAACCAGTGGGGGAAACACCACCATGCTCAGCCCTGGACATTTTATCTCCAAAGTGGCTGGAGCAGGGCGGTCCTGCCACGTCCCAACTCGTACCAGGCCCTTTTCAGGGTCCGGTGCCCACTCTCTCTCAAAGAGTGTTTCCTCCCCTGGTCTTGAAACACAACCGTTATCACTCTCCAAGCGACGGTGTACGGTAACAAGACGTTGCGTTAGTCTGACTCGACGTTGCGTCAATCCGACCCAACAGTGCGTCATGACTTGACGTTGCATCACTTCGGCGGCGCTGCAGTGAGACACACTCTCAAGCAGATGGTGTGCTACACTGCAGCCCCCACAAGCAGATAAGTATTCGGGACAGGAAGCTCCTAGGGGATCCGTCCCCAAGCGAAGCAGCCGTCCCGAGAGCCACAGAACCCCCCTCCATGGGGGTGGTGAGGGAGATCGTTCCTCTGGTCCAACTTGCCCAACGACTGCACGCATGATCCATGCCCGGCAGACCGGGGCGGTGACTAGACAGAATGATCCGTCTCGGCTATGCGATCCAGTTCGCAAACACCCCCCCAAATTTCGGGAAATCCTTATACCTCGGTACGAGGGAAGGATTCCGCCGTTCCTTGGGTAGAGGTGGCGACTCTTTTGGCAAAAGAAGTGATCGATCCCCTTCGCTAGCCGGGATGTCATCGGGCTCTACAGCCCGTACTTCATCATCCCCAAGAGAGGTGGAGGGCTGCGCCCAATTCTGAATCTGCATTCACTGAACTGGTGTCTACGGACGACCATTCAGAATGCTAACACAGAAGCGCATCCTCGAGTCTGTCAGATACGAGGATTGGTTTGTGGCAATCGACCTGACGGACGCGTACTTCCACGTCTCGATACTTCTTTGGCACAGACCCTTCCTACGGTTCACCGTTAGGGGTTGGGCGTACCAGTACAAAAGTCCTGCCCTTCGGTCTGTCCCTACTCCCCCGTCTTTTGAAAGACGTGGAAGCTGCACTAACCCCCCTCAGAGAGCAGGGCGTGCATGTACTAAAAGTACACACGGGGATCTGGTGCTCCCGCACCTAAGCCGACTGGGTTTAAAGGTCAACTGAGGAAAGAGAAGTTCTCCTCGAGAATATCTCTTATCTCGGTATGGAACTAGACTCTGTCACCAGATTTACACAACTCATGGATGAGCGTGCCCAAGCCTTGCTGCGATGCCTGAGCAAGCTCAGGCGTCCAGTGGTCCCCCTGAAAATATTTTCAAAAGCTCGTGGGGCGTATAGCATCCACGACTGGGGTGATCCCACTTAGGTTGATGCACATGCGACCACTTCAGCATTGGCTTCAGAGTCAGGTTCCGAGGAGCACGTGGCGCACAGGCACCAGGCGGATTGCCATCACGCCTCAGTGTCAGAGCACCCTAGCCCATGGTCCTCCAGGACCTTTTTACGAGTGGCAGTATCCCTCGGACAGGTTTTGAGGGACGTTGTGGTGACAACAGATGCCTCCCTGTTGGGCTGGGGAGCAGTGTGCAACGGGCATACAGTTCGGGTCGATGGATGGGTCCCCGACTGTACTGACACATCAACTGCCTGGAGTTGTTAGCGGTCATGCTCGCCCTCAGGAGGTTCTACCTCTAGTGAGAGGCAAACATGTTCAGAATCCAGAGTTCCACAAAAGTATAAAGCAGAATCATGAATCTTCACCCTTTTTATGATTAAAGATGTGTTTTTTCTGTTGATTTTCATGATCATATGATCCTCTGTGAAAGTGTTATGATATCGCGGCTTTACTATTTGAAGACTATCAGTGTACATCATACACACAATAGTGATGGGTACAGAACCAACCGTCTGTTTAAACCAACACACATCTCCATTAACATGAATATTGTGTTGACATCCCATAATAACTTCAGGATCTTCTGTCTGAACCTTCATAGTGACTGTTGAACACATGACAGAGTATATACCTGAAACACATTTATACTATATAAATACTATATCAAAGTCGAACTGTAAATATAGGATTATGAAATGATATTTATAGATCTTACCCGTGCCAAACAGAATTAAAACTGATATATGAAACATTTCTTGTATCAGTCAAATCCCAGCTGAAGAGAACATGACATGACTTATATCATTGTGTATTTCAAGAAAAGAAGGAGTGTCTTTTCTCTAAACTCTGTATAGACACACAACCAATGACAACAACACAACAAACATGTGGACAGAACACAACATCACTCACATAATGATAAAATATCAAATGTGGATTTAAATTATGGCTCGTCATAAAGTCTGAGTTTGTTAAAAACATTTATAACACTCATAAATCATTCAGATCTATATTCTTTGTATTTCACACTTTTATTCACATCAACATACAGCACTTTTAATATATATAATTATAAATACTTTATATAAGTTACTATGATACAGTCTGTATGATATTGTGTTAAAAACAAGTTGTACCTTCATCATCAGGTAGAAAGTTTTCTCGTGTTGTTGTTGTAATGTTCTTGTAAAGCCAGCAGTCATCTTTCTATCCAGAATTCAGATGTTACGGGTTCTTTATGGAACCGTATAGACAAAAAGGGTTCTTCTATGGCATTGTAAAGCACATTTATTTCTGAGAGTGTTTGGAAAGTGAATGAACAGCGATCTGTGTTCTTAAACAAGACTCCTCCTCAGATTCTTCTCTGGACTTGTGTTCATATACTAGATGGAGTTCTCCTGTTGTTCTAGCATCACTGAGGTCATGGGTTTGATCTCAAGGATCGCACATACTCAGAAACTAATGTCAAGTAGAATGAAGTGTAAGTGGCTTTGGATAAAAGTGTCTTTGAAAAGTAAATCTACACACTGCCGTGTGCACTTGATCTGTAGACAATGTGAGATTGTTCTGTGTAACACACATCACTTGTGTTATTGTTTTGTGACCTCCAGTGTTTAAAAGTACACATTACACACATTTATGAAGGTCACAAGACCTTACATGAACAGTTTTTCTCAATTGTAAAACACTAAAGTTCATTGGCTGAACAAAGTTCTCAGTTGAACTCATTTAGTTACTTGTGCAGTCTGTTGTCCATTAATTCCCTCTGTAATACACAATTAACAGATCACACTTTTTAACAAAACTCTACACACGTTCTCATTCTAAAACAAATTCTGTAGTCTAATGTACATCCATACGGCTAAACACAAGTGACAACAATCATTAAGAACATTGAGACAAACATGTCATTGATTCCAGTACTTTTAATAAACTCTTAACACAACAACACACAACTACACAACTACACAAATAATTCACTTGAACATATCACTATTGTTCTAAATATGAAACTTTTTGGTCTTTTATGAACTTATATCAACATCTCAATAAAATGTTTAACAGTGAAAGAATTGTGTAGAGGAGAAACAAGAAGACTTCAAACACTAATGCAACAAATGTTCCTGTTACCTGTATATAAAGTAACGTACAACAAAAGCTTAAACATATGGGAGCCCAAATTATATTCTTTTAACTTTAATACAATAAAGAACACAATTGTGTGTGTGAGGTCACAGAGTTCAGTCCAAAACAGTTATTCTGACCTTTGACCTCTTCATTAGCCTATAATACAGTCAAGCAGTGATTGGTGTGTGTGTGTGTGTGTGTGCGTGCATGCGTGTGTGTGTGTCTGTGCATGTCAGAGTGATGGTCAGTCAGATTCAGCTTTATTGTCAATTTTCTTAACATGTTCCAGACTTACAAAGCAATCGAAATTAAGTCTAAAACTAGACTAGAATTTAAGAATAAAAATATAAAAAGAGCTACATAAAAAAATACAAAAAAATACAAAAAAATAGACATAGCTAAAAATGTAAGTGGACATGTCACTATACATAGGCAACAATAAATAGACATTTGAACGAGTTTTGTGCAGTAGTGGCATTGTAGTGCAAGACAGTAGAGTCAAAGAGGCGTCAGAAGTAAGTTATACAATTGGCCCGATGAGGTAGGTTGTACAAATAGCATGAAGTTGCAAGACAGAACAGTCATAGTAGCATCAGAACTGTGCAAAAAGAAATGGCATGGTGGTTAAGCTCAGCAGCATGGGTGTGCAGATGTATATGTGGTGCAGAGATGGTTCAGCCTTTGCAGCATTGGTAGCAGCAGTAACAGTCATCGGTGGGGGGGAGTCTGGTGACTGAGGGGAGCGAGTTCAGCATCCCAACAGCCTGGTGGATGAAGCTGTTGCTGAGTCTTTTTGTGCGGGAGTGGAGGCTCCTGTACCTCTTCCCAGATGGCAGGGGGCTAAACAGAGTGTTAGCTGGATGACTTGCATTGCTCACAATTGTAGTCGCCATGCTGATGAGGCGGATGATATATATGTCCTTCAGGGAGGGCGGAGGGGCACCAATGATTTTTCCGGCTGTGTTTACTATGCACTGCAGAGCGTTTCTGTTGTGTTCAGTGCAACTCCGGCCCAACACAGTGATGCAGCTGGAAAGGATGCTCTGAATGGTGCCTCTGTAGAAGGTGTTCATGATGGGTGGTTGAGCATTTGCCTGCCTCACTCTGCGGAGGAAGTAGAGACGCCACTGGGCCTTCTTAACCAGAGATTCGGTTTTGGTGGTCCAGGAGGAGTTTTCACTGATGTGCACCCCAAGGAATTTGGTGCTTCTTACTCTCTCGACAATGGCCCCACCGATGGACAGTGGCAGACACCGAACGTGTTACCTCTCCAGAAGTCAAGAATGATCTCTTTGGTCTTGCTGATTTTCAGCTGTAGGTTGTTGTTCCTGCACCACGTACTCAGAAGGTCAACCTCCTTCCTGTAGTGAGTCTCATCTCTTTTGGTGATGAGGCCCAGTAGAGTGGTGTCGTCCGCAAACTTGATGATGTAATTGGTGCTGTGAGTTGTCACGCAGTCGTGTGTCAGCAGTGTGAAGAGCAGTGGGCTGAGCACGCATCCTTGAGGGGCCCCTGTGCTCAGAGTGATGCTGTTTGAGGTGTTGTTCCCGACACACACCGCTTGGGGTCTCTGACTGAGGAAATTCATTAGCCAGCTGCAGAGTGAAGTGCTTAGATTGTCCTAGATTGTCCAGTTTGCAGATGTGTTGTTGCGGTATTATTGTGTTGAATGCTGAACTGATGTCTATGAACAGCATTCTCACATATGTGGCTTCTTTTTTGTCCAGATGGGTAAGGGCTGGATGGAGAGCAGAGCAGATTGCATCCTCTGTGGATCGCTTGGCTTGGTATGCAAACTTGAGGGGGTCCAGGGTGGGGGGGGTTGGGGGTGAGAGTGGATTCGTTTTGCAACATGACAAGTCATTCGAAAGCACTTCATAATGATGGGTGTCATTGCCACAGGGAGGTAGTCATTGAAACAGGATGGCACAGGTTTCTTTGGCACAGGTATAATGGTGGCAGTTTTGTGTTGAAGATGTCTGTGAAGACCTCCGTCAGCTCTTCTGCACAGTCCTTCTGTACATGACCAGGATGTTGTCTGGACCTGTTGCTTTGCGGGGGTTGATGGTGACAAGTGTCTTCTTCACGCTGGCAGTGGAGAGGCACAGGGGCTGATCATGGCAAGGGGGGGTCTTCTCCGGCCTTGCGTTGTTGTAATGTTCATCAAAGCGTGCGAAGAAACTGTTTAGGTTGTTGAGCAGAGATGGGTTGCTGCCAGAGGCTCGGTGCATCTCTGCTGTCTTTGAAGTGGGTGGTTATCTCATCGGTTTTATCCTGTTTTGCTTTCCTGATTCCACGGAACAGGTTGGCTCTCGCTGTTTTCAGGTCAGATTCATCCCCGGCTCTGAAGGCTAAATCTCGAGCTCTCAGCAGCCTGGGGACATCTCCTGTCAGCCATGGCTTCTGGTTAGCCCGTTTCAATACACTTAGTGATATATGAGGTTACAGTGTCTGTGTATTCCTTGATGTCTGTCTGGTTGTTGTAAGAGGCTGCTTCATTAAACATTCCACAACCTGTTTTTCCAAAGCATTCTTGAAGAGCAGAAGATGCTCCCTCTGGCCACACCCTTACCTGTTTCCTAACAGGTTTGATGGCTTTCACTCTCTGTCTGTATGCTAGCATTAGCATAACAGTGATGTCATCTGAGAGTCTGAGGTGGGGGAGGGGGATGCCTTGTAGGCTCCATTGTGTGTGGTGAGCACTAAGTCCAAGATGTTGTCCCCCCTTTTTGGAAAATCAACATGCTGGTATAATTTTGGTCGGACAGACTTGGGGTCAGCATGATTGAAATCTCCAGCAAGGATGATGAAACTGTCTGAGTGTGCTGTCTGTTGTTCACTGATAGCCTGGTACGGCTAATTTAGTGCCTCCTTTCTATCGCTGTTGTGTGTTACTAGCAGTATTGTGCTAAACTCCCGAGGCAAATAGAATGGTCGGCACTTAGTGACGATAAACTCCACCAGTGGTGAGCATTGTTTGTATTAATTTTATTGTGTGTTTGTTAAATACATGTCAATGGAACTTTGAACACAAATGTTAGTCCAGAATGAGAGCAGCTGAGTCAGATTGAGTGTAAATCTGAAACTTGTAAATGATCATTGTTATAAATTCTTATGATTATGTGTTTGATTCCTGTTTAAATTCTATCAGATAGCATCGGCTCATTTTATCTTTTAGCTTTTCTTTGGAAATATTTTGTATCATTTATGTTAATGATCATTCATTTAAATAAAATACACAAATAAAACACACTATTACAACTTGTGTAAATGTGTTCTGTGACTTTAACTGACGTCACTTTGTCTCGTGACTCCTCAGGTCTCAGGTAAAAGTGAAACTATTAAGAATCTGTTTTGAGATCAGAGCGGAGATGAACGTGAACTAAACTTTAAATATGATGAAAATGACATGATGTCAAAGTGAAAAGTGATGAAGAAATGATTTCTTTTCTGTGTTATTCTAGTCAGGAGTGAGGAAGTGAAGATCAACAACTCTACACAGGTGAGTGAGAGAGAGAGAGAGACCAGAGAGACCAGAGAGACCAGAGAGACCAGAGAGACCAGAGAGACCAGAGAGAGAGACCAGAGAGAGAGAGACCAGAGAGAGACGAGAGAGAGAGAGATAGGGAGAGAGAGACCAGAGAGAGACGAGAAAGAGAGAGATAGAGAGAGAGAGAGAGAGAGAGAGAGAGAGCGCGAGAGAGAGAGAGCGAGAGAGAGCGAGAGAGAGCGAGAGAGAGCGAGAGAGAGAGAGAGAGAGAGAGAGAGTGTGTGTGTAAGGAACCCTTTACTGGACAGTTATTTTCCTCCGGGTCTGCAGGTGGCGCCTCTCACATTACTCCTGCTGAACACTACTATTCATTATGCCTGATGCATAACACTTGATCTTGCCCTATTTAACTGTTTTGTCATAACTTATTGTTCAGTCTTGAGCCTGTGACCTGTTACAAGCTAAGTCTGTTAAAGTTTAAGTTTGAGTCTTTTGACCCTTGTGTCTACTTTTCTTTGTATTGTTTCTTGGAAGCCCGGCTTCTCTTGTTTTGTTGTACCTTTTATTAGTAAAGATAGTTATTTTTTTGAAGATCCATGACTCCTTGCTGTTTGATCACCTTCTTGTAACCATTGAGTGGGGAGTTAGCTCACTCTGTTAACTCAGTGACTTTGAACACAACAGACCCGGGTTCAATCCTCACCTAGAAAAGCCTTGTTACAGCAAGACTGAACCACAAAACATGAATCCAGCAGAGTAATATCCACCAACTTCTTATGTGGATTGCATTCTGTCTGCCATTTCAGTGCAAGCTGCTACCGTTTAGCTACATGGGCAGAGACTACTGAGATTCTTCAGACTCCAGTCTCTTCTTCTCAAGAACCTCAGCTGTCAAATGGTGATCCTCCTCAAGCAGTGGTAGCTGCCCTGTCAGAACCCAAATCACCAGCACCAGAACGATATCATGGCAGTCCTGAGAAGTGTCGTGGGTCCGTCACTAAATATACCCTAGTATTTCAGTTACAAGTTTGCTTACATCATTACCCTTCTTACTGGCAAGGCTTTAGACTGGGCCTCGGCTTTGTGGGACCAACAGGCACCACACACTGCAAACAGTGGCAGCTTCTTTGCTGAAATGAAGAGAGTCTTACACCATCCAGCCAGCACAGATGATGTGGACTACCGTTTGCTTCGACTCTCTCAAGAAACTCGAAGTGTGGCAGAGTTTGCCATTGAGTTTCGAACCCTAGCTTCAGAGAGTGGTTGGGACCAGCGAGCCTCGAGGGCCACATTCCACCAAGCCTTGTCTCAAGGAACTCACTTGAACTCAAGGATGAGTTAGCTTATAGAGACCCTTCTCCAGATTTGGAATCCCTAATCGAGGTGGCTATCCAAATAGATCATCGTCTCCGAGAACAACAACATGAACGATGTCGGGAGACCAGTGTGAATCATCCTCAGGAATTTTCCAAGGCTGTTGAACCACTCGGGAAACTCAGTGACCTGTAGGAACCCATGCAGCTGGTTCAAGACAGATTAACCCAGACAGAAAGGGATCGCGGATGAGGGAGCGACCCTGTCAGTACTTTTGAAAGCTTGGCCATTTCCAATCCAACTGTCCTGAATTATCGGGAAAAGCCAGTTCTCGTCCAGGAAAGGGGAAACTGGAATGAGAGTAGATATTTTCCCTCATCCTACAACCTCAAGAGTTACTATCCATCTTCCACAACATCCAGAATCAGCAGCTTTGTGCTTTCATCGACACTGGGGCTGCTGGGAGCTTTTTGGATCTTGGTGTAGCCCGATGTTTGGGCATTTCATCCGTGCTCCTCCAGAAGCCTCTAACCATCACAGCTCTCGATGGCAGACCACTTGGTTCGGGACAGGTTAGTCACTGCACTTCTTTTATTCAGTTTGAAATTGGGGTCACAAGGAACTTATACAGATTTTTTCTCATCCAGTTACCGGAACTCCCATTAGTTCTTGGATTTCCATGGCTAACTTGTCACAACCCAAATGACTGTCAAATTGACTGTTCAAGAGGTGTAGTTAAAGGTTGGGGAGCTAACTGTTGTGTTTCTGTTTTTCTTTTTGCCGTTCTACTGAGAAACTTGAGGTAGACCAAGGGCCGAAGTCTACACTATCCATGTGGCCTGCCAATCTCAATCCAGACAGGTCCAGCACTCTAGGGCACCTGTATCTCAGGCTAAAACAGCCACCTTGAAGTGCCCAGCATTTCATTCCGAGTCGTCTCAAGTTCCACAGGCCACGGAGGCACTGCAGATTCCCTTTTCGAAGACTCAGAGTATTAGGCCTCCTGTGTTTCTCCTTGAACCGTCCAGAGTTCCTCCAGAGGATGCTGATCTCAAGGAAGTCTTCAGAAAGTCCCGAGCCACCTCCCCTCCCCCCCACGGACCATATGACGTTGCCATAGACTTGGTTTAAGGAGCATGCCCACTGCGTGGTAGGCTTTACTCTCTCTCTGCACCTGAAGTACCTCAGAAGTACCTCAAGGAAGTCTTGGACAATGGTTTTATTCCTACTACGACCTCACCTTCTGGAGCGGGGTTTTCCTTTGTTGAGAAAAAGGATGGTGAGCCCAGGCCTTGCATCGACTACAGGGGTCTCAACCGCATAACCATTAAGAATCGTTACCCCCTGGCCCTGATGACCTCTGCTTTTGAGATCCTGCAAGGTGCCACCATATTCACTAAATTAGATCCCCAAAATTCCTACCATCTGGTCAGGATTCGATAAGGTGACGAGCAGAAGACGGCTTTCAACACCCTGACAGGCCACTATGAGTACAGGGTAATGCCCTTTGGCCTGGTCAATGCCCCAGCCGTCTTCCTAATTCTGTGAAGCAAGTACAACGTTTTCTTGGGTTTGCAAATTTTAATAGAAGATTTATAAGAGTCTTCATCTCCGTTGCAGAACCTCTCTCAGCACTTACCAAGAAATCTGCACGATCATTCATGTGGACTGAGAAGGCCAATCAAGCTTTTAACAAGCTGAAAACACTCTTTACGTCCACCCCTTTCTTAACCCTTCCAGACCCAGAGTAGCCCTTTGTGGTGGATGTTGATGCTTCTGATGTGGGGTTAGGGGCAGTTTTGTCTCAAAGAACCAGGGTTGACGACAAGCTACACTCATGTGCTTATCTTTCTCGTTGACTACCTGCAGCAGAGAGGAATTACAATATTGGACACCGAGAGCTGTTGGCAGTAAAGGTGGTATTGGAGGATTAGAGGCATTGGTTGGAAGGGGCCAGGAATCGATTCCTCATCTGGATAGACCACAGAAACCTAACCTACATTCGAGAGGCCAAGAGACTGAATTCCCGCCAAGCATGTTGAGCACTGTTTTTTAATCGGTTTGACTTTGTTCTTTCTTACCGCCCAGGTTCCAAGAATTCAAAACCAGACACACTTTTGAGGCAGTTTGACTCCCCAGAGGAGGAGGTCAGACCAGAACCCATCCTTCCCACCTCCAGAATAAAAGGAGCTATCCAGTGGGGCACGTCTACCCAGGTCCATGAGGATTCACCCAACGCTTCATGTGTCTCGTTTAAAGCCTGTTGTTTGTTCTTCTCTTTCCCCAGCTCGCAAACCTGCCCCAGCTGCCCGTATTGTCGACAGACAACAGCTTACACTGTGCGTAGGTTGGTGGATTCTCGTCAGGTCCGTGGAAAAGCACAGTATTTGGTCGACTGGGAGAGATACAGCTCAGAGGAGCGCCTATGGGTGCCTGCTATAGACATTCTGGACCCTACTATCGATACGGATTTTTTCCACACCCAAAGACTCCACCAAGTGAACGTCAAGAGCCGTTCTGAGAGGGGGGACTCCTGTAGGGAACCCTTTACTGAACTGCTATTTTCCTCCGGGTCTCTCACCTGACTCCTGCTGAACAATACCACTCATTATGCCTGATGCATCACACCTGTATCTTGCCCTATTTAAGTGTGTCCCACCTAGAACTATCACCATAGTATTGTGTAAGTGAGAACTAAACTGACATCGAGAGAGAGAGACTAGAGAGAGCGAGAGACCAGAAAGAGACTAGAGAATGAGAGAGTGAGAGAGAGAGAGATCAGAATAAAAAAGATGCTAAAAAGCAGCAGTGAGTCAGTCAAGAACAATGATTCTTACATGACAGACAAACATCATCTGAAGTACTTTCACAATAATGTGTGTTTAATATATCAGCAGTAAACCCATCAGAAATAAACCCTGAGACTTCTGCTGCTTTCATCTGAAGAGTCATGTGTGTGTGTGTTCACTTTCTGTACAGATAGAACATCAACATCTGAACACACAAACACACACACACAAACACAATGAACAGGTGACACAATCTTATATTAATATGATTCAAACAGAAGTTGATCATTCTTTGTATAATATACTATGTGTCAGGGCTGTAAGAGTATAGTTTTGGATGAAACAGTGTTTAATTGTTGTTGTGTTTTAGTTTGATTGATAAAGAATCTGCTGAATTCAGCTCTGTGTCTATGAAGAGTGATGGATCGATGGATCATCCACTTAACTTCAGTTCAGAAGACTCTGGTGCAGATGTGAGGTGAGAACAAACACACAAACATTCATTCATGTGTTTACTGTTGTGTATTACATGTAACAGATAAATACATATTCAATGTTTTCTTCAGTTACAGAAACACAACAGATGGATCAGAGTCATTCAGAGGGAAGCGCATGGATTCTGTTTTCCAGGTAGGAAGTTCAGATCTGACAGATGTTCAGAAACTTTCACAGAATTTAAATAGCACATGATGTAGATTATGTCATCACATTGTTTAGATCATAAGAAACAAATTGGAAAAACCTATTTAAATTTTTTATAAAATGTATATTTTATTCAGGATATCCTTGTGTAGTGGTCCCTACATTGAATTATAGTTATTAGGAAAAAAACTTATCAATACATTTTTATATTGTAGGATTTTTTTGCTTTCATGTAGGAACTATTAGCTTTTTGTTTCTATGCATGACACACTTTTAGTTCCCTTTCTGTCAGTCTCTCTATGTTGTGTCGAGGGTTTGAACTCGAGAACCAATCGACTCTGATCTTGAATTTGAAAGGCCTATGAAATTTGCATGCCATTCCTTGCCCAGTACATAAGGGTATAAAACCAGTCATGTCCAAAGTCCGGCCCGCGGGCAAGTAGCACATCCCTGCACCGCCCACACCGCCCCCCCTCTCATCTCTCTGTGCCTCGTGCCGCCCACGACGCGGGAATGAAGAAGGAATGCTGAAGGAATTTAAAATTTGCATTCCTTCTCTCACCACACAGACAATTTTATCCAAAGAAGCCCTGATGCTTCATATATTTCCATATATATATATATATATATATATATATGTATATAATGTAATAAAAAAAGTCCAGAAAGCAGGGCCGAGAGGTTGAAGGTGAGGGGCGGCACCGGGACTTCCGATGACAGTGTGTCCTTACTTCTCCTCTGCCCCGCCCGCCGCCAGCTACCTCTCGCCGCTGCTTTCTTGACTTTTTTTAAAGTGATTTGGGTAGAATCAATGGCGCTGGTGAAGCTGCATGTGATAAAAAAATTTTCAAAGCTGTTTGTTTTAAATTTCAGCTTTTATCTTGAAATATCTTTCCTGAAATTTAAGTGTGTGTTATACGACGATGAATACGATGTATGTATATTTGTGTGTGTGTGTGTGTGCGCCTTTGTGTCTGTGTGTGTGTGTCTGTGTGTGTGTTGTTTTTTTCATCTGGCCTTCAGATATGAAAGGCAGAGTGATTTTACTACTGTTTAGAATTCTCATTCAAATCGTTTGCAATAAAGTTTGCATAAAATAGTTCATTTGTACTTAATTTTAAATGTCAGGCAAAATGGTCGGCCCTCACGACAGACTGGCTTTGCGCTCTCACTTCTCTCGACGGGATAGCAGTTAGGGACTATGACGACATACCCAGTGGCGAAGCGCAAGCTGCGTTGGCCCCCCCGCAAGAGTGGAAGCGGGGCCCCTCACCTTATTATTATTCACCTTTTCATTCATTTTGCGCTCATAAGCTTCACTCTCTAAACAGTTGCGGAAAGTCAACAGATATGGTCATAATCGCCAAACACAGTAGGCTGCAATTACTACCAAAATATAAGTCCTATACGTTCACGTTATAAAAATGTTTAATTATTTATTCGATGTAAATTTTTGGGGGCGCCCAACAACGCGGGGCCGCTAAGCCACTGGACATACCCCAGGAGGAACATGCTGTTGCAGTGCACTTGTGCCCTCAGACCACCTCAACCTGGAGGGATCAACAAAGGCTCCCATCCAAAGCATCTAAGATCTCCTCCGCCCTCGGGTTGAAGGCTACCACTGACACTGGACAAGCTGCTTCCTCGCTCAATGCCGTGGCCATCCTGCCAGACCAAGGCACTCAGGGAGCTTTACAAGGGAAGTTCTGACCCCACAGTTTTGCAGGTGCTGCATACAGCTACCTTCCTGGCCCTCCGGGCTACTAAGGTAACAGCCGTTGCCCTATCTCGGATGTCCACACTGTTGGTCCAGGAAAGACATCTCGGGTTAAACCTTGCGCAGATGCGTGAAGTCGAGAAGGTCCGCTTTCTCAACCCAACCATCTCGCTGGGTGGGCTGTTTGCAACCACAGTGGAAGACTTTTTCTTGCAGTTCTCCGCTATGCAGAAGCAGACGGAGGCTATCAAACATATCCTCCCCCTCTGCGACCCGGCCACCTTAATGACGTCGAGGTGTCGTGCGCAATCTGCACCCAGATTTCATACTCTTTTCAGGGCCTGGAGCCCACATCTTCTCTAAAGAGCATATTTTCTCCTCCCTGGATATTAATCACAACCAATATCACTCTCCAAGCGTCACTCCTAACCGACGTTGCATCAACTCGGCCTGACGTTTCGCTTTGAATAGACTCATCAGTGGCACTGCAGTCTTCCACACTCTTGAGCAGACTGTCTGCAGAACTGCAGCCCCCACAGACAGGCCTTATTGTCTTCTCGTCCTAGTGCTCCTCACGCATCGATCAGCGCAGTTCTTTCCCTTCTCCAGGAGAAACCTGAGAGCAACCTTTCACCATGCAAGCTTAATGTTACCCCTATTGCCACACACCATTAGCTGGTGTAAGGGAAGTCTTTAATATAGCATCACATGGTCACTAGGTTCCTCAGGGTCGCGGGGTGGGTGAATCCCTCGCGACCCCACTCCATACCCTCTTGGGATCTTGATTTGGTCCTTATCGGCCTTTCCAAGCCCCCCTTCGAGCCCCTCGGAGAGGCTGACATTCCTCGTGTCATGATGAAGACAGCACTCCTGATGGTGCTCGCTTCGGTCAAGACAGTAGGGGACATACAGGTACTCTTCACATCCAACAAGTCCTGGGAACCTGGCCGGGCTACATGCTCAAGGTTCTTCCCAGTCCCTTCCAGCACTAAGTAGTGAGCTTGCAGTCAGGATGTAGACCCAGCCCTTAGTGCTCTCTCCAGTACATGCCCTGCACCTTTACTTGGAACACACCCAGAGCTTTATAAGTTCTAAGCAGCTCTTTGTCAATGTCAATGTGATCTTTTTTTACATAGCGCTTAAAAAATGCATTGCATCAAAGCAGCTGAACAACGTTAATTAGTAAAACAATATGTCATAATGCTTAATGATAGTTGTCATATGCTTAATGATGTCATCTCTGTTCGGTTTAAATAGTGTCTGTGCATTCATTTTCAAATTGTTAATGTCCGCTTTGTTTCCTTTAAAATTGTCTGTGCATTCAAATTCAATCAAGTCAACAACATCCCTGTAAATGAGGTGACCCCAACTTAGCAAGCCAGACGTTACAGAATTGAGAACAAACCTTGGGAGAAACCAGGCTCAGTTGGGGGGTGTTGTGAAAACACTTATATTTGAAATAGGATCGTTAGAGGTCGGAATAAGAAAACACACAAAACAACTGGTGCCAGAATAACAGTGTCCTTTATTCTACAACACACAGAAGTTCAACATCATACCAAAGAGCATAAGTAGTAATATTACCGTTAACACACTAGGACTGGAGAGCCATCGAAGTCCGCGATAATACTCTGTTGATGTAGCTCTTGGTTTCAGCTAGGCGATTGTGCACATCCCATAGCAGACTCTCAACTAAGCTGTGTTTCTACGCCTCTTTTATAGTGTTAGAAAAATAAGCTTGCATTCGAGCAAAGTTGGCCAAACCCTGCTCTCAGGCAGCAGAAAAACAAGTTATATAAATGATCTACTTTCTTATTAGCAAAAATGTCATGAAATTAAGAGAGAAACCATGATTTTTAATAACTAGCGGCATCTATCCCTCCCTATCCTATCTCTGGGCGTTGAGCCCAGAACGTTTCATCCCTATCTAGTTGTGGAAAACCAGCTGTTTCAGTACATAAAACTTGCAAAACAAGTTTGGTTACCTCAAAAGACCTTTTAGAGGACAGAGAAAGCATATTTAAAACCATTTTCACCTATTCCTATTACATTCCACTCCTTGATTTCTCGGACTCTAAAAGTTAGTACAAGTACAAATATGTGGAATGGGTTCAGTTGGTATATTAGTCCAAATAAGTAGTGTCCCATTAAAAATCCAAATTCCCTGGTATATGTATAAATCAAAATCATACCCACTCCATGAATAATCTGAAAAAGGACCTCCAGGCCCTCCTACCGAAACAGTAGTGATTGGACCGATATTAATTACCGACAGAATTTTGTCATGATATGCCGTAGGCATAATGTGATGCATTTTAGTGTGTATCCCCATCATTAATATCTGATTATCTTAACACAGCAGTATAAATCCTATCTTCTAAAGACCTTTTAAATCTGCATATCCATATAACAGTGCATACATTGATTATAGTGATTATAGTTAAAATAGTAATAAGAACCAACAGAGGAGGGATCAACATTTGTTTCGCGTAGCCTGATAGCCCATGGAAGATATCATACCAATGGGAGGCTGAAATGGATCTTACAAATTTACTTGCCGTCAGTACCTGACCCTGATGTATAATGGTGGAAACTTCTAATTTTGTCATATTGTTCTTATGTTCCTTTAAGATTGCTCCTAGCTCCAAGGATGCGTTCAGTGTACATCTGAAGGCGTCCAAGGAAATTGAGAATGGCAAATGCAACACTTCCCACTGTGCACTAGTGAGTTGTGTTGACTGGCTGTAATTAGTCAGCCTATATGTCAAATTATGCCAAGTCCAAACATCTATTCCACCAATACAACCAGAGAAAGGCACTGTAGGTAATTGAGGGTGGCTAGAATTAGTGACTACACACAATGTGTGTGGTCCTATTTGATGTAATTGATCCCTTGGTTCCTCTACTAGCCACTCGCACAATGTTGTCGTCCCAGCAAAGCACGGATTTGTAAACCCCGTCATTAAAGCACAAACCACTCCTCGGTCAGTTCTGTCACAATCCTGTAAATCATATGTAAAATTCAATTGTGGTGCTAGCCACTTTCCTTCAGTATGTAATGTCCACATTTTCCCCTGAGCATGTATAGGCAATACCATATACCTACAAATAGTGGTAGGTTGAATCACATGATATTGAATCCATTTTCCCTTACATACTGTGTTGTTACATATTGTATATCTTCCAAATGTATGTAACCACAAAGATTGGGATATATTCCAATGTCTCCTCCATTCCTTATAATTTTCCCCAGTTAAAATTCGCATCATCTTTTCTTTTTGTATTTTGGCATGTATTAACTGTAGGTTACATACAGTTTGATTTAATACTCTAGTAATATTGGTAAATGTGTCATTTTCAACCTGATGTAATGTCTCATAATCATCAATAGCATGTTCCCATAAAGTTATTTTATCTAGTTGTCCTTTAAGTGCCATTGGCATCCATTTAGCTACTACATTTAAACTATCACTAGTGTGAGACCCTGTATCCATTAATTTTCCTGCATATATGTTTTGATCAACTTGGTTTGATATACCCAATACAGTTCCAGAACCTCCTAACAATGCGTCATACCATGCTCTTTTCATTCTTGTACATACGGGTAACTTAGGAAGTATCAATGTCCATTGTACCGTGGTAGTGTGAACGCTCCGTGCCATTGATTGGCAGGTGGATATCAAGGGTATGACATGCCTCATATTTATTTTAGGCTTGCCATCAAGTGCCCATACCATATATAACCATGTGTGTCTTCCGATGATTTGAGTAGCATTCCATAACCACATATTAGTAGTCACAGTTAGATTCAGTTTTGTTCCATTGTATTTGCAATAAGTGTCATTAGGGCCTGCACAAAAATGTACTTCAGACTGTATAATAAGAGTTGAATTTTGTAAAACCGTAGGAACATGAAGCCTATCCTTGAAGCAGAATGGACAGACTTTTAATGTTGTCGCTGTCAAATTTCCGAAAATGCAGGACTCATCGGCTTTGCACTCGAAGTCATCTTGGGTTCGATTGCGAGTTGAATTTACCCATGTCATATGTAATCATTCCACTTCTTGAAGTTCCATTCCTGGTGCCCATGCATCGCTCCCTCCAATGCAGAAGCATAGTATCATCGTCGTCAGGGGAGAACCATATGGCCGAATAGACGACACCTCCAAATTTGCGGCGTCCTCTTCGGGTTTCCTTCCAGCACCCCTCTTTGATCCTTCTCCACCACCCTTCCAGTGTGAATATCTGCACAGATCAATAACAATCTCCATGCATATTAGTTTTCTCGCACATAACATTAATTGTCAGGGACATTCACCCATTTTTCTTCTCCTGCAAACATAACAGATCCTAACAGGTGCAAAGTCATCCCATGAAGAACGTCCATGCCAATTATCCATTCTTTCACAGGAGTGACAATCACACTGTAATTTCGAGGTGGCATCGTTACTATTTTTAGTACTGCGTCCACCTGTTTTCCCCAAATTTCATTTCCTCCCAATCCAGTAATTGGAATCCAGGCCCCTTTAAATTTATGCGGGTTACCATGTATAAAAGTGTACGCCCCGGTGTCAATTTAAGCCTGTACAATTTGATGATTTTTGTTTTTCCAATGTATTCCTAATGTTACATGAGGTCTAATGTCATCTATAGACCACGTGGCAGGGCGTACTACCAGGGCTTGACCCTTTTCCTATGCGTAATTTTCTGGAAGATCAGGGTAGAGTTTGCAATGGTGGCGATCTTTATTCTTTCCTTTGGCCTTCTTATGTTTCTTTTTAGACACTCTCATTACCTGCTTTTCATCAGCTATTTCATTCTCAGATGACTCACCAACACTAGAGGAGGGTTCAAGAGGCGCAGTAGATTTTACCCTGTCATTTAAACAATCACATCCTTCACATTTGGTCTGAACACAATGAACCTTACGAAGCAGCCCCTTATTTTTACACATGTTAAATAACTGTCCTGTTGGTAGGCCATCAATTTCAGTGGGCTTCACCCCTGCCTCTATCAGTTTACTCCACAGTTCTTTTCGTGGTATAAGGTTTCCCTGACCTGGCCCCGTTGGTCTCTGCCTCTGAGGAGCGGAGGGTGGGGGACGCTCCCTTTGTGTGGGAGTCCAGTCACCGAACTGTGTTAGTTCTCTAAGACTCTTAGTTAGATCCACCACCGTCTGACTAGGATTTCCCAACACCAGAGTCAATACAGGAGATTTATACGCAGATGGTGCTGTTTTAACAATCCATTCTCTCATACTCTTAGTCATCTCTACAGCATCTATCTCATCCACTAACCCCACATGCAGTGCTTCTCGCAATGCCATTTCCCTTAGTAATTGGATGGCGTCCCTTATAGTATGCCATCCCTTCTTCTCAGGCCAATCCCCAGGCTGGGGATATCTTTCACGTATTGCCTCAGCATATATAGTGAGGAGAGACTGGAAATCTGCATATGTATGTTCCGCAACATCTTTTGCATCTTTATTCAACTGCCTATCTGTAGCCAGATTAGTAAGACGATGTGCATCTGTCTTGTCAACATGTATTCCTAATGCCCCATCATCACTCATCCTGAGAAGCCATTGGTCTAAAGGTTCTCCAGGTCTCTGTTTAAATTTTGACTGTATGCTGGCTATCTCTTCTGCTGTAAAGTCTTCCAATATTTCCTCCGATTGAGGAGGAGGAAGGGCTTCTAACACGGGATTTCCGTCCTCATCAACTATTGGAACCCCATTTGCATCCCTTCGCACCCTAGCCGAATTAGGTACCATTCGCTGGACGGCCCTACGTCTTTTAACAGGGTTAGCTGCTACCCTTGGGAGATCTATTTCCCAATTGTCATAATGAGACAAGTCATAAGGATCATGTGGGTCATCATCATCATCATCATCATCCCATATATTTCCATCCCATGTCTCCGGGTCCCATCCGTTCCCTAAGACTTGTTTCTGAACAAAAGCTCTGACCTGTTTCTTGGAAGGCGGTTTCTTAGTTTTACCCCTTTCCTTATTTATCTTTGCTATATGTAAGACAGATTTTTGCGCCGCTTCTTCTAGCCTTTCACATCTGTGTTGTATCATTTGCAACTGAGCGCGGAGAAGGGATCTATCTCCTACACTATCAGTCTGTTCTTTCTGTAAAGCTAAAATCTGGCGCTGAAGTTTATCTATTTCCTCATATTTTTTACGGTATGCCGCAGCTACCAACCAACAGCGACGTTGGATGTTTTCAACTGGTTTCTTAGCAGTAACAGGTATTTTCCTCAACATAGTTACCAGTTCTTCTATACTGCCTGTTCTAAAGCAGTCATACCAACTTTCGGGTCTGCCTCCGCCTATTCTTAATTCAACAGCCACTTTATGCGCTTCCGAATCATCAGGCCACCCAGGCAGACACTCAGGCTCAGGCTCGGCGGCCTCTTTAGCCTTTTTCTCAAACATCTTTATTTCTTATTCAGCCTCAATTTGATCCTGCCGACTACGCCAAAATGTTGTGAAAACACTTATATTTGAAATAGGATCGTTAGAGGTCGGAATAAGAAAACACACAAAACAACTGGTGCCAGAATAACAGTGTCCTTTATTCTACAACACACAGAAGTTCAACATCATACCAAAGAGCATAAGTAGTAATATTACCGTTAACACACTAGGACTGGAGAGCCATCGAAGTCCGCGATAATACTCTGTTGATGTAGCTCTTGGTTTCAGCTAGGCGATTGTGCACATCCCATAGCAGACTCTCAACTAAGCTGTGTTTCTACGCCTCTTTTATAGTGTTAGAAAAATAAGCTTGCATTCGAGCAAAGTTGGCCAAACCCTGCTCTCAGGCAGCAGAAAAACAAGTTATATAAATGATCTACTTTCTTATTAGCAAAAATGTCATGAAATTAAGAGAGAAACCATGATTTTTAATAACTAGCGGCATCTATCCCTCCCTATCCTATCTCTGGGCGTTGAGCCCAGAACGTTTCATCCCTATCTAGTTGTGGAAAACCAGCTGTTTCAGTACATAAAACTTGCAAAACAAGTTTGGTTACCTCAAAAGACCTTTTAGAGGACAGAGAAAGCATATTTAAAACCATTTTCACCTATTCCTATTACAGGGGGCAAGTTCTCCCCCTACCAGAACACAGTTCAAGTCCAGGCTGCAGCAGAATGGAGAAGAAATATCTGTGTGCTGTGGTTGAATCCTGATGATTGTAGAGGCGAGGTCTTTGCAGGGGATATGTATCTGGGGTGTTCTTGTCCTGGTCTTTGCTTTGTTCGAGGGCTGTAGAGGGCTTTTCTAGTTCCGGACCCACCATCTGGGCCAGATACATACTGACTCCGGCTTAATGCAATGTCCTTCTTATCCACGTATAGCCTGGCTGTAGTGGCTCTGGGGAATGCTTGGCGCAGTTGGGGAGATTCTAGATTTTCCTAGACTAGATTTGAACCGGTAGGTCAATTCCTACTTCAGCAAATTTGTGTGGTGTTCCATACTTGGAATTTGTGCTCTGCGTTTAACCCATTCCAGTGTACACACATATTATCACACACACACTCACACACACACAGAGCAGTGGGCAGCCATGCTGTGGCGCCTGGGGAGCAGTGGGGGGACGGTGCCTTGCTCAAGGGAATCACTTCAGTCGTGGTATTCCCACTTAATTCTACACTTTAATTCTGTAAAGTAATTAATTCTGCGCCTTTACTTGGAACACATGCAGAGCTTCAGAAGTACTGAGCATCTCTTTTTCTGTTATGGAGGTCAGGACAGTTGGAGGGCTGTCTCCAAATAGAGGGCACTGGATCATGGATGCCATTACCATGGCTTACCCATGCCAAAACCTGGCCTGCCTGCTTGAAGTAAGGGCTCACTCCACTCGGAGTGTAGCCTCCTTGTGGGCAGTGGCTCAGGATGCCTCTCTGGTAGACATCTGCAGAGCTGCGGGTTGGGCTATGCCCAACACCTTCGCAAGGTTCTACTACCTCAGGGTGGAGCCAATGTCAGCTCGGGTCTTATATAAGTTAGACCAGCGACCCCTTTTCAGGTGCTCATTTATGCCTCCCTGCTTCCTTTCCGGCGAGTACAGGCACTCGATCTATCAATAAGCACCTCCCTGCTGATGGGCCAGGTGGAGTGGCCCTGTTTACCAAGCTGGACATCGGAGAGTTCCTCTCTTCAAGTGAACCCCGTTCTTCAGCTAGTGTTAGGGGCGGTCTCACATTATGGTGATGAATGATGAGTGATTAGTGCAAATTTTACTTTTTCAATTTCCTTAGCCTTTTGAATTCCTTCTGAAGTTCTCAAGTTCAAACCCGACCCCCAGTCATCTTGGATACAACGTCTCTTTCCCTCCATCAGGAAACCCAAGTAACCTAGACTTTATGACTTGTTAACCTTAACTTAAAAAAACTATACTTAGCAGGCTGTACTTAATAAATAGCAATTTGTTTTTAATTTGTTTTTAACACCACCTACAGATTTAAAAATTATGTAAAGGAATTTGGGGAGCTCTGTTTTTAGTTTGCAGTTATTTAAATCACCCGTGACAATAAAAGTAACTTCCGGGTGAGCAGTCTGTTGTTTACTAATGGCTGCCTGAAGTTCTTTCAAAGCAAGCTTGGCATTAGCATTCGGTGGAATATAGACTGCTGTTATAATGATAGAAGTAAACATCCTGTGGCAGATAAAAAGGTCTACATTAAACAATGAGAAACTTTAAGTTTAGCTAAGCCGTGTCTCCCAACAGTGACAGTGTTTTTAAACCAAGCGTTGTTGACTTAAATGCACAATCCACCACCTCTTGTCTCGCTGGAGTCATCTGCCGTTCTCTCTGCCCGGGATGTTAAGTGTCCGCCTAGCTCAATGGCATTGTTGGGTGTGTCGCATTGCAGTTAAAAAGTTTCTTACTTTGGGTGATGCAAAGTCTTAGCTCGTCTGTTTTGTTCACCAGTAACCACTGAGAAAACTGAGCAAAAGGCTGGGTAAAGAGAGCCAGATCGGTGTTGCCTTTAGTTTGGCTCTTAGACCTCTGTGCTTCCCCGCCTTTGTTTATGATCTCGTCGCCACCTACAAGCACTTCCGCCCGGCTGGGTAGAGTACTTAGCCTCAGTTGTTCTAGCGATCTCAGGGATGAGTCAAAGATTGGTGATAAAACTGTTGGAAAAGTCCCCACCGATATCCAAAAGCTCCTAAAGAAAAAATACTGCTATATTGCAAAAACTGGAGAGACGCTTAGCTTCGTGATGTGTTTGCGCACCATCTTGGGCAGTACCATGTTTAAAGTTTTATCACAATATCACCAAACAGTGTTAAAAAAATACAAATATTGTTTGAACTTCAAACTTAAAATTATAGTAAACATAAAAAAAAAGAATACCATAATACACAAATATTTGTTCATTGTCATGTAAGACCTGTGTGTTCTGTGTGAGACACATGGCACAGTTTTCGGCATGCCATGTGTTCTCTTGTCCCCTCCTGACCCACCCCCTGGTTCTCTCATCTATCTAGCTTGTTAAGGGAATGTGTGTACCTGTGCGTCAGTTGGAAATTCAGTTGAACATTTATCATAAGAACACTTTCTGCACTTGAATAAACGTGTGTGTGTGTTTGAAAAATGATTTCAGGAGCTTGAACACAAAATCCTTTCTCTGATGAAGGAACAGCTAAAGAACTTCAAGAATATACTGAGCTCAGATTACCCAGAATACTCTGAGACTGAGGAGGAAGAGGATGAAGACCAGATGAGAGTCAGAGAGGAGCTTCTGAAGATCACACTGCATGTCCTGAAGAAGATGAAGCAGACAGACCTCGCTGACAAATTACAGAACAGTAAGAGACATGCCATTAACTAATTTTTGTCAATCATCTTCGTTTACTTTCGTTTCACATCTTTCAGACATTCAAATCCATTCTCTTCTTTTGCACAACAGAACTCTCACCTTCATGTGTGAAAAAACACAAATCCAGACTAAAGGAGAAATTCCAGAGGATGAATGAAGGAATATCAAGTCAAGGACGCTCAACACTTGTGAATGACATCTACACAGAGCTCTACATCACAGAGGGAGGAGGTAAAGAGATCAATAATGAACATGAGGTGAGACAGATTGAGACAACATCTAGAAGATCAGAGACAAACGAGACACCGATCAAATGTAACGACATCTTTAAAGCCTTACCTGGACAAGACAAACACATCAGAACTGTGCTGACTAAAGGAGTTGCTGGGATTGGAAAAACAGTCTCTGTGCAGAAATTCATTCTGGACTGGACTGAAGGAAAAGCAAATCAGGATCTTCACTTCATATTTCCACTTCCTTTCAGAGAGCTGAATCTGATGAAGAACACAAATATCAGTCTGATGGATCTTCTTCATCACTTCTTCACCGATACAACACAACTGACATCAAGAGACTTTAACTTCTACAAAGTTGTGTTTATCTTTGACGGTCTGGATGAGTATCGTCTTCCTCTGGATTTCTCCAACAATCCGAGTTTGTTTGATGTAACAGAGACAGCTTCAGTGGATGTGCTGTTGACAAACCTCATGAAGGGGAATCTGCTTCCTTCTGCTCTGATCTGGATCACCTCTCGACCAGCAGCAGCCAATCAGATTCCTCCTGAGTGTGTCCATCAGCTCACAGATGTACGAGGCTTCAATGACCCACAGAAGGACGAGTATTTCAGCAAGAGAATCAAAGATCCCAGTTTGGCCTCTAGAATCATCAGACACATGAAATCATCCAGGAGTCTATACATCATGTGTCACATCCCAGTCTTCTGTTGGATTTCAGCCGTTGTTCTAGAGAGAAGGTTGAGTGAAGCAGAGAGCCAAGCACCAATCCCCAAGACTCTCACTCAAATGTTCACACACTTCCTGATGTTTCACATCAAAGTGAAGAGTCAGAAGTATGATGGGAAATGTGAGGTGGATGTTCAGCAGTCTAGAAAGAGTCTTGTGTCACTGGGACGTTTGGCTTTTCAGCAGCTGGAGAAAGGGAACCTGATCTTTTATGAGGATGAACTTAGAGAATGTGACATTGATGTCAGAGAAGCGTCGCTACACTCAGGAGTTCTTACTCAAATCTTCAGACAGGAGTTTGGACTGAATCTGGGGAAGGTCTATAGTTTAGTGCACCTGAGTGTTCAGGAGTTTCTCGCTGCTTTATTCAAGTTTCTTTCCTTTTCTCCACAAACATCAGGATTCTTCAGTAGATCGACTATGACTGATGTACTGAAGAGTGAAGTGGACAAGGCTTTACAGAGTGAGAACGGACACCTAGACCTTTACCTGCGATTCCTTCTAGGTCTCACACTGGAGTCCAATCAGACTATGCTACGAGATCTACTGACAAAGAGAGAACGAAGTTCTGACAGCACACAGCAAATAGTTAAAGAGTACATTAAGATGAAGATCCGAGAGAATCCCTCTCCAGAGAAATCCATCAATCTGTTCCACTGTCTGAATGAACTCAATGATCATTCTCTAGTCAATGAGATCCAGACATACCTGAACAGAGAGGATTACAGGTGTCTCTCTGGTGTCAGTCTGTCTTCTGCTCAGTGGTCTGCTCTGGTGTTTGTGTTACTGAACTCAGAACAGAAGCTGGATGAGTTTAGACTTGAGAAATATAATCCATCAGATGAGTGTCTTCTGAATCTGTTGCCGGTGGTCAAAGAATCCAGAAAAGCTGAGTAAGTCATAAAATAATGAAACTAAATCATGCAGATGAGGGACCACAAGTGCGTGTGTGTTAGATGATAAACAGTGTGTTTTGTTATGTTGCTGTAAGTTTGTGTGGAGTTAAAGGTTCAGTGTTGTCATGACAGTAGACATCAGTGTGTTCCCTTTCTGTCGGTCTCTCAAAGTCGAAGATGGCAGTATGGGGTTTGAACTTGAGAACCTATCGACTCTAATCTTGCATTTGAAATCCAATAAAATTGGTGAATGAAATCTTCAGGCCATGGCCCGTTTAGGCGGGTTTAAAAAGGAAGATTGCGTGCTCATTCATCACCTTTTATTATTTGGAACCTTGCTGGATACTGACCTAGAATTTGACTCCAGAGCGAACATGTACCTGCTGGAGTTGCCAAGCTTTGCATCGGACTGTCCCTCTACGGGGACTTTCCCTGGCTATTTGCAGGAGCAAGAGACTTCTCTAAAAGAGCAGGATTATGTACAGCGTGTTGCCCCTTCATGGCGCATTGCTTTACCCTGGGTTGTGACAGATGACCTCTGCCTCACGTGTGTAGGTCTCCGATACGCTGAGGCAGTGTACGTGCATCCTACCTGCTCGCACTGCGAGGGGTTCCAGCCCTTCATATAGGGCAACCATGTATTAGTCCACTCCGACAACACGTCTGCTGTAGCGTTCATCAACCAGCAAGGTGGCTACTCCATACCCGGACGGTCCAGCTTCCATGAGTGCAGTTTGGACAGTCCCAGGTAGACCTGTTTGCCATGCCAGATAACTCTTATTGCGCGCTTTATTACTCCCTCACCAAAGGCCCCCTCAGCAGGGCTACTCTAGTGCACAGTTGGTACCGGGACAAGCGGAAGTACGCCTTCCCCTCAGTGTGCCTCATTGCACAGGTCCTGCATAGAAAGAAGAGCATCAACTACTATGAATTTCACCTTACTGGCCCAACCAGGCTAGGTTCTCAGAGCTTATACCTCTGATATGAACTTACCCCTCACCAATTCAGCAATTTTGTCCCAGGGGAAGGGTGCGGTGTGGCACCCATGACCAGACCTCTGGAACCTCCACGTCTGGCCCCTGGATGGGTCGAGGAGATCCTGAATGAATTGCCTCCGGCAGCGGCGAACACAGAATGTGGCCTCTGTAACGCATTCCCTCCTTCACGGCCAGCGTTTTGCAGTGCAGTTAAATGTCGGCCAGCTTTCTCCCACAGAGATTGGAAGGCCTTCGCCCGTGGAGACCTGTGTTAATGGCCTCCCACCTTTTCAAGCACTGTGATGTCATACCATTTCCCCACTGGATGGCTTAGCCCAAGGGAATTTCAAGGTGAATGGTTTAACCCCGGTTCCCTGATGGATGGAACGAGAAGTTATGTCCTTTCATGCCACATGGCTGTGCCGCCCCGGTGCAAGCGATCGTGAGACATACTCATGTTCCTCAGCACAAAAGTTATTGAATGATCCATCTTACCTTTTATACTCGTATTTACGGGCAGGGAATGGCATGCAAATACTTTTCGCCCATTTCATTGGCCTTTCAAATTCAAGTTCAGAGTTGATAGGTTCTCAAGTACAAACCCCATACTGTCGTCTTCGAAAAGGTCTCATTCCCTCCATCAGGGAACCGGGAATACACTAGTAACCTAGACATTTCAATGTGTCAGAATGATGTTTAGAGCTGTTGGCTGGTGTGAAGATGCTCTGATATCTGTTTAAAAGTTTAAGAGAGAAGCTTCTGTGTTATCCAGAGCAGAAGTCCATCTTCTGCTTATCTGAATAAACACTTCTCATGCTTTTCATTTCTTTACACTTGTTTTCTTTCTCTCTGACTGTGAGTGACACTAAAAGTTGTAGCTTAACACACTGTTCTCTTGTTATTTCTCTCTCAGTCTGATGAGCTGTAATCTGACAGAGAAAAGTTTTTCAGCACTGGTCTCAGTTCTCACATCAAACTTTTCACGTCTGACAGAACTGAACCTGAGTGACAATAATCTTCAGGATTCAGGAGTGAAGCTGATCTCTGATGGACTGAAGAATCCAAACTGTAAACTCAAGACATTAAAGTAAGTTAAACTCTCATCATATTACATTATTACACACGCATGCATGCACACACATACCTACACATATGCACACACACGCACACACATAATCACACATGCGCACACACACACACACACACACACACACACGCACGCACTCGGACAGAAACTCCATCTCTTACAGATTGTGTTATTATATTTGTCTTCTGTTGTGGTACTATCTGACATTATTAATTTCTTTACAATTGTTTTCTTTCTATCTAACTGTGAGTGACACTAAAGGTTGTAGTTAACACACTGTTCTCTTGTTATTTCTCTCTCAGTCTGATGAGATGTGATCTGACAGAGAAAAGTTGTTCAGCACTGGTCTCAGTTCTCACGTCAAAATCCTCAAGTCTAACAGAACTGAACTTTAGTGATAATAATCTTCAAGATTCGGGAGTGAAGCTGCTCTCTGATGGACTGAAGAATCCAAACTGTAAACTCAAGACATTAAAGTAAGTGAAACTATCGTCATATTATTACATCATTACACACACGCACATGCTCGAGCTTCTCGAGTCTAACAAAGTGATGGAAAATAATCATGTGTTGTGGCGGAACGTTCCTGAGTGCGACTTCCCCAGGGGATTCCAGCATCTGCTCGAGGTGGCTTTAAAGCTACATATTAAAAGAGCAAATTTTTCTGTAATGGGACGCCGCTGTTGTCTTTGATACAAACTGCTTGACGAAGACGGTGATTCCGATGAGGTGTTTGGGTTTCCGGCTTGCTGGGGACGGTCTCATGTGGCCGTAGTGTCCTCTCTGTGAGAAGATGATGATGAACAAGTTGCAGTCGCGGATGGCATTTTTCTTCTTCAGCCACCACCACATGTGCTCCCCGTAGCTCTGCAGCCGAACCCCTGGTTCGGACTGTACCTATCGCGAGTGGCATCTGTCCCCTCAGGGCCTTTCTCCTGGCTGGCCGCCGGTTCTTTGGGTTGAGGTTTCCAGCCTTCTGGCGAAGTCAGTGGTCAAGCCTATCCCTCAAGCTGAGATGTCTTCGCTATTTCGTTGTGCCCAAGAAAGGTGGAGGTCTGCGCCCCACCTTACAGTTTGCCCTTCTGCATGCTGATGTTTGCGAATCCTCACTTCGGTCAGGTCTCAAGACTGGTTCGTGGCTATAAACCTAAAGGACGCATGCGTCCACGTCTCGTGTGTCCACGTCCCTTTCTGACGGTTGGTGTTCAAGGGATGAGCAAACCAGTGCAAGGTCCTGCCCTTTGGGCTTTTCCTGTCCCGCCGGGTCTCTACGAAGGTCAACACAATCGCCACCTGAGGGAGCACGGAGTCTGGATACGGAATTACTTCGACGACTGGCTCATCTTTGGTCACTTGCCAGAGGTATTCCGTATGCACAGGGATGTAGTGCTATGGCACACAGCCCATCTGGGTCTTCAGGTCAACTGAGAGAACGGCCTTTTTCTCCCAGGTGCAGAGGATCTCCTATCTAGGGTTGGAACTAAATTCTGTTATGTCTGCACAACTCACGGATGGGCGTGCTCGGTAAGTCCTCAAAAGCTTGAAACACTTCAAGCATCCCGGCAGTTCCAGACAAACATGTTCTTGTTCAGGTGGACAGTATATCAACCGTTTCGTATATAGTCGTCAAGGTGGCGTTTGCTCCAGACACATGCCACAGCTTGCCCGCAGCCTTCTCATTTCAGCAGGTGGTGAAATCCCTGCGAGCTGTTCATATCCAGGGTGCTCTGAACACGATGGTCGACATGCTCTGACCCCAGTCAGGAGAGTGGCGACTCCACCTCCGTGCTGTCCAGCTCATTTGGGAACTCTTTGGTCAGGCATGAGAAGCGGAAGTATGCCTTCCCCCCCAGTGAGCCTCATTGAACTGGTCCTGTGCAAGGTCAGGTAAGAGGAGCATCTAGTTATCTTGGTTGCTCCATACTGGCCCAACCACACGCGGTTCTCGGAGCTTGTGGCTCTAACGACCACTCCCTCCTGGCCAATTCCCCCGACAAAGGACCATATCTCTCAGGGGAAGGGTGCTTTGTGGCAACCCAGGCCAGACCTCTGGGATCTCCACGTCTGGCTCCTGGAAGGGATGAGGAGCTTCTGAGCAGACTGCCAAGAGTGATCGCTGGTACCCTCGCTCAGGCCGGAGCCTGATCACTTGGTATTTGTACACTTTGAAGTGTCTCGTCTTGGTACTCTTCATGTGAGGACCCATGGAGGTGCGGGATCGAAGTTGTGTTGCCCTGCCTCTTAGAGGGGCTCGAGCACAAGCTCACCCCCTCCACTTTGAAATTGAATGTTGCAGCCATAGTGGTCAATAACAAGCTGTGGGTTGGGAGGGCACTAGGGTGGCACGACCTGGTCACTAGGTTCCTGAGGGGCCAGCAGCGGGTGTATCCACCCAGACCATGCTCTGTACTCTCTTTGGACTTGCCTGTTGTCCTAAAAAGTCTCAGCAGTCCCCCCTTTGAACTTTTGGAGTACTCTCATCTTCCTGATGTAATGATGAGGACAGTTTTACTTGTTGTGCTTGCTTCCTTCAAGAGGGTCAGGGACTTACAATCACTCTCTGGGTTCAGTGAGTGTCTTCAGTTTGGGCAGGCTTAGTCTCACCTTATCATGAGACCCCGGCCTGACTACGTGCCCCAAGTTCCCATTACTCCCTTCCGGGCCAAGATGGTGAGCCTGCAGGCGCTCCCTACTTTGGAGGAAGACCCAGCCTCTGCCGTGTTCTGTCCTGTATGCACACTGCACCACTACATGGACCGCACGCAGAGGTGCAGATGCTCTGAGCAGCTTTTTGTCTTTTACAGAGCTTAGCAGAAGGGAGGGCTAGCTCTGAACAGGGAATGGAGCAATGGATGGTGAACACAGTTTCAATAGCGTAACAGTCCCAGGGCTGTCCATGTCTATTAGGATTGAGAGCCCAGTCCACAAGGAGTTTGGCTTCCTCATGGGCACTGGTGTTCACGTCTCTCTGGCAGACATTTGTAGAACTGCGTGCTGAGCTACACCCACCACCTTCAAGAGGTTCTACAACCTCCAGGTGGAGTCTGTCTCTACTCGGTTCTTGAGGAGCAATCCTTAGGACTTGTGGGTGTACGTCTGCGAAAGCGCCATCTCCCTTACATAGTTGAGCGAGAGCTTTCCATTTTTAGCCCTACTCTTTCCAACAGGGCTGAGTTTAGGCACCTTATTCTTCACTAAGCACACCCTACTGTAGCCGGCAGACGGCTGTCTACTACACCGAGTTGGTAAATTGTACCTCTTTGTGAAGCTGCTCCCCAACACAGGGCAGCCCCACACGATGTAATATGTTACTTCAGGTCTTCACAAGCAGTGTACCAGGGGATCTTCCCAGGTGAGCCTCCGCCTATAGAAGTGGGCTCACATGCTGTTTTTCCCATGACTTCTTCCCAGAATGGCGAGAATCATTAGGTCATCTCCACAGAGAACTGCACCAGTGTAAACTCAAGACTAAGCAAAGAACTTAAGAGAACTGAGGGTTTAAATAGGCAACTTAACAAGGCTCAGGTGAAACTAACAAATTAAATAATGAGAAAATGTGATCTGAACATGTGAAAGACATATAACAAAAACAGTTAGGACCTCACATGGCCAAAAATGGAATAGCAGTAAGGAAACGTATAACTGTTAAATGTGAGGAAAATGGCCTGAGGATAGAAACTTTTCTTGTTTCTGGATGTTTTTGTTTCCTGTAGCGCCAACCAGACGGCAACTGTTCTATAAGAAGTGTGAGGCATCTGGAATTATTTTCTGTACATCTGTCTATAAATTAGCTTGCACAACCAAAACATGCTTTTACATTTACAGTGACAGTTGTTTGGAGTTGATCTCATGCTTCAATACGTTGATCTTTTAGATAATGAGAATACCAAAAGCATAATTTGCTTGACCCTTCATAACTATGCTAAACATCATGGGACAATAAACTGTGTTTTAATTCAATGAACTTTAATTTTCACATCACCACCGCACATGTTGCCCTGGTGAGTGAAATTCTTGGGAGCTTGCTCCAGAAAAATTGCAGTACAGTTAATATGTAATGTATAATACAGACTACAACAAAAGGGAGTTTGCAATATGCACATACATTTAATAAGTACACACAGTGTACTATTGGCCAACACAGTCGAAACATTCAACACAGTGTGTACAAACATACATCAGGCACTAAACATTAAACCCTTAACACAGAGTGTGCACCCTCTGCATTATGTAAACAAGATGTGCATAGAGATATGCTAAGGTGCAGCAGAGTAGACGTAGTCTTAATACTGTAAGTAGTTGTGCATAGGATGAAGGCAGACTGTTTTATTAAGTGCAGTGTGTATATATTGTCCAGTGTTAAACTTTGGAGTTAAAGTGCAGTGTGTGACATATTGTGTGTGGGAGTGTATCAGTTCTGATTGTTCATGAGTCGGATAGCCTGAGGGAAAAAGCTATACCTCAGTCCACTCGTGCAAGCGGATGCTGCGGAGACATCTTCCTGAGGGCAGCATAGAGAGCAGTCTGTGAGATGGGTGGACTGAGTTCCTGATGATCTTCCGGGATTTCCTTATGCACCACCTGGTGTAGATGTCCTGGAGGGAGGGAAGCTCACCTCCAACAATGTGGCTGGCAGTTCACACGACCCTTTTCAGAGCTTTGCGGTTGCCAGCAGTGCTGTTCTGTATGCGCACAATGGTTGATCTTATGAAGCATGAGGGAACCACAGACAGACAGAGAGAGAGGTTGAAAATGTCTGTGAAAACACCGGCCAGCTGGTATGCGCGTGCTCTGAGCACACGGCCTGGAATGCTATCAGGACCCACACCATTACAGATATTTACCCGTCTGAAGGATCGAGTTACATCCATGACAGAGACGGAGAGTGATTTCACATCTTCTGCAGCAGCTGCGGGGACTCTGGTGTGTGGGTGGTGTTGTGAGCCTCGAAACGAGCATAAAAGTCATTAAGCTCCTTCGGCAGAGAGGTTGCTATGTTCACAGTAGCTGGTGTATTCCCTTTAAAGTCTGTGAATTTTGTGATGCCTTGCCACATACTTCGTGCATCGTTGGTGTTGAGTTGATCTTTCAACTTTTTTTATATTGTCTTTTTGCGGTTCTGATGGATTTCCGGAGATCGTAGCTTGTTTGTTTGCGATTGTCAGCATCTCCGGACTTAAAGGCAGATGTCCGCGTTGATAAGGCTGCTCGAACATTGCTGTTAATACACGGTTTCTGGTTGGGGTAGATTCGGATTGTTTTTGTCGGCACCACATCTTCTACACACTTCCTGATGAAACACGTGACAGAGTCTGAGTATGCCTCGATGTCCTCATCAGAAGCTGCCTGGAACATGTCCCAGACCATGTGATCAAAACAGTCCTGAAGTGTAGCGTCTGATTAGTTTGACCAGCACTGAATTGTCCTGAGGGCGGGGGCTTCCCGTTTCAGTTTCTGCCTATGAGCGGGCAGCAGCAGAATGGAGGAATGATCTGATTTGCCAAACAGTGGGCGGGGCAGAGATTTGAAGGCGTCCCGAAAGGGAGAGTAACAATGGTCCAGCACACGCTCACCACAAGTGTTAATGGTGATGTGTTAACGGTATTTTGGTTGTATTGTCCTGAAGTTTGCTCTGTTAAAGTCCCCCATGACAATAAACGCTGCCTCTGGCAGCACTGTTTCCTGCTGACTGATATTCCTGTACAGATCCTTGAGTGCCTGTTCTGTGTTGGCTTGAGGAGGAATGTAAACAGCTGTGATGACAACCGCTTTGAACTCCCTCGGTAGCCAGAATGGTCGACACAGCATATGAAGCATATAAAATTCCAGATCAGGGGAGCAAAAGGATTTAATAGAGTGTTGGTTCCTATCATCACACAACGAGTTGTTAACAAAGAAAAACAAAACTCCACCTCTGCTCTTCCCTGTGAGCTCTTTAGTTCTGTCCGAGCGCTGCACGGAGAATCCTGTGAGCTTGATGGCTGAGTCTGGAACCTCTGCAGACATCCAGGTTTCTGTAAGGCAGATAATACAGCAGTCCCTTGTTTCTCGCTGGTATGAGATCCGTGCCCGCGGTTCACAAAGTTTATTGTCCAGAGACTGAACATTTGCCAGTAAAATTGAAAGGACAAACTTAAAGTCCGGTTTTCAGTTCGGGATGAAGGCACCTATGTTAAGAAGTGTTTGCCTGTCGTGAACTGTCAAACAAACAACCTCCAAAACATAGGACAACAACAAACAAACAAGTAAAACAAATGAAAAACTGCAAAGTTTGTACAAAGCTCGCATCATGGCTGACCCGATCACCCCAAATACAGAACATGTTCATCATAGTGAATCTATCTGATCTTCAGTGTAAAGATGATTGTGATCATGGCCTGGAAAGACTTTAACCTGTCTATCTCTCAGATCTTCTCATTTAAGCAAATTAGAAACGTTTTAATTGACTGAATTTTGTGTTAAAACAATATGAATTGTGTTTATGGTATAGTCACAACAGATGGATGTTATGCTTTTTGTGTTTAGAGTTTTACAAATGTGACTATACATTGGACTTAAGGATGTTAAGAATTAAAAATATCAGTGGTTTGGGTTTTTATGTCCCCTGTTGGAAGTCAGTTGGATATCTTGTCTCCATCATACGTTTTTGGTTTTATTAAAAATGTTAAAACTCAGTAACACATTTTTACCAACATTTTTTTAAAGAACGTTACAGTTAAGTCTTTACATAACTCTTCAGATAGTTTTACTTTATTTCTGTCATTAGATGATTTTTTTTTAATTCTTCATTTCTTTACACTATTTTTCTTTCAATCTGACTGTGAGTGACACTAAAAGTTGTAGTTTAACACACTGTTCTCTTGTTCTTTCTCTCTCAGTCTGTGGAAATGTGATCTGACAGAGAAAAGTTGTTCAGCACTGGTCTCAGTTCTCACATCAAACTCCTCAAGTCTGACAGAACTGAACCTGAGTCACAATAATCTTCAGGATTCAGGAGTGAAGCTGATCTCTGATGGACTGAAGAATCCAAACTGTAAACTCAAGACATTAAAGTAAGTGAAACTATCATCATATTATTACATGCACACACACACGCGCACACACACGCGCGCACGCACGCACGCACGTACACACACACACAGTCTTATGTTGTGCTTCTATCTGACAGTCTGTTGTCATGATCCAGTCTTCCTTGTGAAATATTTTCTAGTTTTGTGGACCGGGTCATGACAGTACCATGTTCTTAGTGTCCATGTACTATCATACAAACACAAAGTTTTGTTTGTGGTTTGTCATGTGTTCTTCAGTCTCAGCCCTGTTTGCACATTCTTCCGTCTATCTTTCTATAAGTGTTTTATTCTCCACATGTCTCCTGTTATTTACTCTTATTTTGTTTATCTATTTAAAACTCTTTTGTTTTTGTTCAGTGTGTCAGTGTTAACCTTGTGCTGTTTTGTCTTGCCGTGTTTGTCGATTTCATTTGTATTTTTACATTACATATTGAGTGTTCCCTTTCAGTCAGTCTTTTGACCTTATGTTACTGAAATGGGGTTGATCTTGAGAACCCGTTTGTCTCTTAGCTTATTCATAAAGGCCAAATAATTGCGATTGAATCAATTCACGTCCCCGTCCGTTCTGACAGGTATAAAAGGGGACCGAAGAGTATACATTCATCAACGTTTGTTTTTCATAACCGTGGTATGCTCCTCGGTCGTCTCGAGTCTAACAAATTGCTGGAAATAATAATGCGGTGCAGCGGAACATTCCTGAGTGCGACTTCCCCAGGGTGTTTCCTCAACAGCTGGAGGTGGTTTTAAAGCTACATACTAAAGGAGCAAATTTTTCACCAGGGCACAGCGTGTGGTTCTGTAATGGGACGCTGCTGTTGTCTTGGTCCTGCGAGGTCTGGCTATGGTGAAGAAGATCGACCCTCTGGTCCCACTAGAGAGCAGGCTGCCAGCCTGGGTCCGGCTGTACACCCAGTCATGTCGGCTAGAGTGTACAATCCATATCTGCAACTCGATCAAATTCGCCGGTCATCCACCCAAGTGCTGGGGGATCCTCTACACTTCGGTGAAGAAATGGGGTCCTCCATTCTTTAGGATGAGGTTTCCAGCCTTCTGGCGAAGTCTGTAGTCGAGCCTACCCCCAAGCTGTGATGTCTTCGCTATTTCGTTGTGGTCTGCGCACCACCTTACTGTGCATCCTGAACAGGTACCCCTACAGGTTGCCCTTCTGTCAGGTTCTTCGGTCAGGTCTCAAGACTGTTTCATGGCTATTGACCTAAAGGACGCGTCCGTCCATGTCTCGTTTTCCCCTCGACACCGTCCCTTCCTACGGTTTGTGTCCGAGGGACGAGCGTACCAGTACAAGGTCCTGCCCTTTGGGCTCTCCCTGTCTCCCCGGGTCTTCACAAAGGTCGTGGAGGCCGCAATCTCCCCCTGAGGGAGCCCGGAGTAAGGATACGGAATTACCTCGACGACTGGCACATCTTTGGTCACTTGCCAGAGGTATTCGGTATGCACAGGGACCTAGCATAGGAAACCTACATGTGTCAATAAATAAGCTTGCACAACCAAAACATGTTTTTATATTTTCAGTAACAGTTGTTAGGAGTTGATGTCATATTTAGATATGTTGATCTTTTAGATAGTGAAAATACTAAAGCATAGTTTGCTTGACCCTTCGTAACTATGCTAAACATCATGGGAGTTGCATCCAAGATGGTGCCGAGTATGGCAGCTGTGTTGCGAGCTCTGTACAAACTTTGCAGTTTTTCGTTTGTTTTACTTGTATGTTTGTTGTTGTCCTATGTTTTGGAGGTTGTTTGTTTAACTGTTTACTACAGGCAAACACTTCTTAACATAGGTGCCTTCGTCGCGAACAGAAAACCGGACTTTGAGATCCAGAACACTGGCGGTTTGTTTACAGACACCGCATCAGAACCCTTTGTTTGGGCTGAACGGACACGACAGAAGAAACACCATTGGGAAAGAGAGCCGATGTCCTCGTCAGACTCGGGCACCGTTCTCTCCGACCTACTCTCCCTGCAGTTGTAATGGCTAATGTTCAGTCTCTGGAAAACAAACTCTGTGAACTGCGGGCATGGATCTCATACCAACGAGAAACAAGAGACTACTGCATTATCTGCCTTACAGAAACCTGGATGTGTGCAAAGGTTCCAGACTCAGCCATCGAGCTTACCGGGTTCTCCGTGCACAGAACTAAAGAGCTCAAAGGGAAGAGCAGAGGTGGAAGAGTTTGTTTCTTTATTAACAACTCATGGTGTGATCAGAGGAACCAACACTCTATTACATCTTTCTGCTCCCCTGATCTGGAATTTCACATGTTTCAGTGTCGACCATTCTGGCTACCATGGGAGTTTACAGTGATGATCATGACGGCTGTTTACGTTCCTCCTCAAGCCAACACAGAACAGGCAGTCAAGGATCTGTACAGGAATATAAGTCAGCAGGAAACAGTGCACCCATAAGCAGTGTTTATTGTCATGTGGAACTTTAACAGAGCAAACTTCAGGACAATAGCACCAAAATAATGTCAACACATCACCAATAAAACTCGTGTTGATCGTGTATTGGACCATTGTTATATTCCCTTCCTGGACGCCTACAAGTCTCTGTCCCGCCCACCATTCAGCAAATCAGATCACTGCTCCATTCTGCTGCTGCCCGCTTATATGCAGAAACTGAAACGGGAAGCCCCCGCCCTCAGGACAATTCAGTGCTGGTCAGACTAATCAGACACTACACTTCAGGATTGTTTTGATCACATGGACTGGGACATGTTCCGGGCAGCATCTGATGAGGACATCGAGGCATACTCAGACTCTGTCACGTGTTTCATCAGGAAGTGTGTAGATGATGTGGTACCGAAAAAAACTATCCGAATCTATCCAAACCAGAAACCCTGGGCTAACAGCGATGTTCGAGCAGCCTTGTCAGTGCGGACATCTGCATTTAAATCCGGAGATGCTGACGATCGCAAACAAGCAAGTTACGATCTCAGGAACTCCATCTGGAATGCAAAAAGACAATATAAAACCAAGGTGGAAGATCAACTCAACACGAACGATGCACGATGCATGTGGCAGGGCATCACCAATATCAAAGACTATAAAGGGAATAAAGCAGGTAATATGAACATCGCTGCCTCTCTGCTGGATGAGCTAAACAACTTTTATGCTCGTTTCGAGGCTCACAGCCCCGCCCATACAGAGAGAATCCCCGCAGCTGCTGCAGAAGACATGACGTCACTCTCAGTCTCTGTCACGGATGTCACCCGATCCTTCAGACGGGTAAATATCCGTAAAGCTGCGGGTCCTGATGGCATTCCAGGCCGTGTGCTCCAAGCATGCGCATACCAGCTGGCCGGTGTCTTTACACACATCTTCAACCTCTCCCTCTGTCTGTCTGTGGTCCCCTCATGCTTCAATACATCAACCATTGTGCCCATACACAAGAAAAGCAAAACCACATGTTTAAATGACTGGAGGCCTGTCGCTCTCACAGCCAACTTCAGTAAGTGTTTTGAGAGACTGATCAGAGACTACATCTGCTCTGTGCTGCCCGCCTCACTGGACACTCTCCACCTGGAAAACAAGAACACCTATGTGAGGATGTTGTTTATGGACTAAAACTCAGCATTCAACACCATAGTGCCTTCAACACTTGTTGAGAAGCTCCAGAATCTTGGACTGAACAGATCTCTGTGCAACTGGATTCTGGACTTCCTGACAGGCAGAAGTCCAGGTGGTCAGAATGGGCAACAACACCTCATCCCCGCTGACCCTCAACACTGGTGCTCCTCAGGGCTGTGTTCTCAGCCCACTCCTTTACTCCCTGTACAGCCACGCACAGCTCCAATGTGATTGTCAAGTTTGCTTATGACACAACCCTCATAGGACCGTCATAAGATTTCCTTAAGCACCACCTGGTGTAGATGTCCCGAAGGGAGGGAAGCTCCCCTCCAGCAATGTGGCTGGCAGTTTGCACGACCCTTTTCAGAGCTTTACGGTTGCCAGCAGTGCTGTTTCCAAACCAGGCAGTGATGCAGCTTGTCAGGATTCTCTCTATGGTGCAAGTGTAAAATGTTCTGAGGATGTTGGGGCTCCTTCCAAACTTCCTCAGCCGTCTCAGGAAGAAGATGCGCTTTTGTGCTTTCTTCAGTTCTGCATTGGTGTGTGTGGACCAGGTGAGATCCTCATTGATTTTGACGCCAAGGAACTTGAAGCTGCCTACCCGCTCCACAGGTGTCTTGTCGATGGTGATGGGTGTGTGTTCTCTGCTCTGTCTCCTGGAATCTACCACCAGCTCCTTGGTCTTTTCAGTGTTGAATGAGAGGTGGTTCACCTGACACCATTTAGTCAGGGTGCAAACCTCCTCTCTGTAGGCCGTCTCATCGTTGTTGGTGATCAAGCCTATCACAGTTGTGTCATCAGCAAATTTGACAATGATATTGGAGCTGTGTGTGGCTTTACAGTCGTGTGAGTACAGGGAGTACAGGAGTGGGCTGAGGACACAGCCCTGAGGAGCACCAGTGTTGAGGGTCAGTGGGGATGAAGTGGTGTTTCCCATTCTGACCACCTGACTTCTGCCTGTCAGGAAGTCCAGGATCCAGTTGCACAGAGATCTGGTCAGTCCAAGATTCTCAAGCTTCGCAACAAGTGTGGAAGGGACTATGGTGTTGAATGCTGAGCTGTGGTCCACAAACAGCATTCTCACACATGTGTACTTATTTTCCTGGTGAGAGAGAGCAATGTGTAGGGTGAAAGCAATGGCGTCATCTGTGGAACCATAACTGCGATATGCGAATTGTAGAGGGTCCAATGAGGCCGGCAGCACAAAGCAGATGTAATCTCTGATGAGTCCCTCAAAACACTTACTGAAGATGAGTGTGAGAGCAACGGGCCTCCAGTCATTTAAGCATGTGGTTTTGCTTTCCTAAGGTATGGGCACAATGTAGATGTTTTGAAACATGAAGGAACCATAGACAGACAGATAGTTGGCATGCACATGTTCTGAGCACACAGCCTGGGATGCCATCGGGACCTGCAGCTTTATGGATATTTACCCGTCCGAGGATCGAGTTTCATCCGCAACAGAGAAGGAGAGTGCAGTCACAGCTTCAGCAGCAGCTGCGGGAACTCTCTCTGTGTGGGTGCTGTTGTGTACCTAAAACGAGCATAAAAGTTATTAAGCTCATCTGATTGAGGTGCAGTGATGTTCACAGTAGCTGGTTTATTACCTTTAGAGTCTGTGATGTTAATGATGCCCTGCCACATACTTCTTGCATCGTTGGTGTTGAATTGTTCTTCCAAACTGTCCGTGTATTGTCTTTTTGCGGTTTTGATGGATTTCCTGAGATCTTAACTGGCTTGTTTGCAATCGTCAGCGTTTCCGGATTTAAAAGCAGATGTCTGCCCTGACAAGGCTGCTAGAACATCGCTGTTTATCCATGGTTTTTGGTTGGGGTAGATGCAGTTTCTTTTTGTCACCACCACATCTTCTACACACTTCCTGATGAAACACGTGACAGAGTCTGAGTACGCCTTGATGTCGTCATCAGAGGCTGCCCGGAACATGTCCCAGTCCATGTGATCAAAACTGTCCTGTAGTGTAGAGTCTGATTGGTCTGACCAGCACTGAATTGTCCTGAGGGCAGGGGCTTCCGTTTCAGTTTCTGCCTATAAGCGGGCAGCAGCAGAATAGAGGAGTGATCTGATTTGCTGAACGGTGGGTGGTTGAGAGACTTGTAGGCGTCCCAAAAGGAGAGTCACAGTTGTCCAGTACCCGATAAAGGTGATGGGTTGAAAGTATTTTGGTGCTATTGTTTTCAAGTTTGCTCTGATAAAGTCCCCCATGACAAGAAACGCTGCCTCTGGGTGCACGGTTTCCTTTCCACTTATATTGCCATACAGATCCTTGACTGCCTGCTCTGTGTTGGATTGAGGGGGAATGTAAACAGCTGTGATTCTGACCACTGTGAATTCCCTCCGTAGCCAGAATGGTCGACACAGAAGCATATGAAATTCCAGATCAGGGGAGCAGAAGGATTTGGAACCTCTGCAGACTTCCAGGTTTCTCTGAGGCAAATAATGCAGCATCCCTTGTTTCTCATTGGTATGAGATGCCCGCAGTTCACAGAGTTTGTTGTCCAGAGACTGAACATTAGCAAGTAGAATTCTACGGAGAGGAGGTTGGAGCGAACTGTGCCTGAGTCTGACAACGAACCCGGCTCTCGTCCCTATTTAATGGCTGTGTTTCCTGTCGCGTCCCTTCGGCCCAGACAAAGATTTCTGATGCATTGTCTGTAAAAAATGCGCCAGCGTTCAGAAGCTCAAAGTCTGGTTTGCAATGCGCGAAGTAGGTACCTATGTTCAGAAGTGTTTGCCTGTCGTAAACAGTTAAACAAACAACATCCAAAATGTAAGACAACAAAAAAACAAGTAAAACAAACAAAAAACTGCAAAGGTTCTGTGGAGCATAACCTTTATGTATATGGATGATTATGACCATGTACTGGAAAGACTTTAACCCGTCTATCTCTCAGATTTTCTCATTTAATCACATTAGAAATGTTTTAATTGACTGAATTTTGTGTTTAAACTATATGAATTGTGTTAATGGTATAGTCACAACAGATTATGATTTTTGTGTTTAGAGTTTTACAAATGTGACTACAGATTGGACTTAAGGATGTTAAGAATTGAAAATATCAGTAGTTTGTGTTTTTGTTTCCTGTTGGAAGTCTTTGTTTTATATTTTTTGTATTTTTTGTGTTTTTGTCTTTTCTCCATCTTAAGTTATTGATTTTATTCTAAATGTTCAAACTCAGTAACGCCTTTTGACAGTTAATAGAAAAATATGATTAAATGTAACAAAATAAAAGATTACGTGGTGTTTTAATCCTTATTTATGCCAAAAAGACAGATATTCTCAGGTTTAAAATAATAAAGTCTTTACATTACTCTTCAGATAGTTTGACTTTATTTCCGTCATCAGGTGAATTTTACTTTTCATTCTTCATTTCTTTACACTTGTTTTCTTTCTCTCTGACTGTGAGCGACACTAAAAGTTGTAGTTTAACACACTGTTCTCTTGTTCTTTCTCTCTCAGTCTGAGTAACTGTAATCTGACAGAGAAAAGTTGTTCAGCACTGGTCTCAGTTCTCACATCAAACTCCTCAAGTCTGACAGAACTGAACCTGAGTGGAAATAATCTTCAGGATTCAGGAGTGAAGCTGATCTCTGATGGACTGAAGAATCCAAACTGTAAACTCAAGACATTAAAGTAAGAAAATCCCTAAAGTAATAAGATTAAATACGAGAGTTTTATAAAAGTTCATGAGAATCAGGTTTATATAATGTTGTTCATCATAGTACATAGATAGATAATCTTTATATGTTATCCCCGTTGGTTTATTTTATGACTGTATATATTCTGCAGATAATAATCAAACACATCTCATTATAATTCATGACTTTATTTGCTGTAAGTGTCAGGAGTTTTTCTTCTCTCTTCAGTTTGTCTGGATGCAATATTGGAGATGAAGGTTTTGTTGCTCTGGCTTCAGCTCTGAGATCGAACACAAACTCACATCTGACAGAACTGAATCTGAGATATAATAAAGCAGGAGATTCAGGAGTGAAACTGATCTCAGATCTACTGAAGGATCCAAACTGTAAACTACAGAAACTACAGTGAGTTTATAATCATTCTTCATGACTTCTCTTCTAGTGTTCTTTTACTCTGATTCTGATGAAATGTGTTATTTCTAGCAATACTTCTAGATTATTCTCATGTGTCTGTCACTAAATGAATAAATGTAAATGTATAATGATGATAAATATAAAGGCTGAGATTCCTTTCCTAGATGTTTAATGCACTTAAAGATGTGGACGTCAGCTCGACAACACCACACAACACAACACAACACCACACAACACAACACAACACAACACAACACAACACAACACAACACAACACAACACTGTAGAACTTAATAAACAGGATGTATGTAACATACTTCAGTCGCACATTTAGTAACACAGAAAACACGCAAACAACTTTAACTCCTAAATGAACACAAAATACATCAGCATAAAACTTTTACCTGATTTTAAGCTTAGAAAGAGGGTTATTTATGTCTTGAAGTTTTTTGGTCAGAATTCTTGTGATCTTACAAAGAAACCTTTTAAATCATCCTTACATGATGTCTATTAATAATGACTGTAATGAGTGGATATTAATGTCTGATCTTTCTCTTCAATGTTTTACAGTATTGAGTCTCAACTGTCAGAATCAACTACAAGAACTACAAAACACAAAACAAAGAACTGTATTCAGTCATTAAATACAAGATGTGTTTACTGTCTGCTACTAGACAAACAGCAGAACTCAACATGAGAAACGTCTAAGTAACTAGTGTAACCCAGGTTCCCTGATGGAGGGAACGAGATGTTTTGTTGAAGACGACTGTATGGGGTTCGGTCTTGAGAACAAATCGACTCTGAACATGAATTTCAAAGGCCAATGGAATTGGGGAATGGGTATCAGGACAACGTGAGAGTAGTCCGGTCCGAACTCATTGTGAGACGAGGAAGGTCAGCCTCTCCTAGGGACTCATAGGAGAGGGGTCTCTGAAAGACTCACTAGGACCACTTCGAGAACCCAAGTTGCTATGGAGCACGGACGTGGGGGATTAACCAGCCTCGCACCCCTGAGGAACCTGGTGACCAGGCTATGCTGTCCGAGAAACCTTCCATTCCAGCAGCGCATGCTGTCGGGAAAAGCTGCAAAATAAATGGTGAAAAGTGTAGATGGTGAAATGTTTATCTCAAGTTTCACCTGGAGAAATCACAGCACTGCGCTGATCAAACATCCTCCAGGCTCCTCACCATGGGAGGAGCACCAGGACGAGAAGATGTGACACTCACAGCCTTCTCGCCGGAGGAAATTCATTCAGGATCTCCTCGTCAGGTCCAGGGACCAGACGTGGAGGTTCCAGAGGTCTGGTTGTGGGTTCCAGACTGTATCCTTACCCCAGGACCAAAGGACTTTCCTCAGGGGAATCGGCCAGGAGGGAACTATCGCTAGAGGTATTAGTTCCACAAACCAAGCCTGGTTTGGCCAATAAGGCCGATTTACAGGACTTGGTGCTCCTTCTCCCGGACCTTATACAGGAACTGTGCAAGGCTCACTGGGGGAAGGTGTACTTCCGCTTGTCCCGGGGCCGGCTGTGCGCTAAGCCATTCGTGCCGAGGCGATCCTCGGTCAGGGAGTACCAAAGCGGGCAGTGGGTGTCGTCCAGCGTGGCTAACAGGTCCACCCGTATCTGTCCGAACTGTTCCCATATGAGCTGGACCATCCCAGGATGGAGTAGCCACTCTCGGCGTGGCTACATTGCACAGGCTGTCTGGTTCAGGTAGCCTGGGAGAAATATGACACGCAGGGATCTTATCACCTCCTGACACCAGCGGAGGAAGCGTCGGGCAAGTTGTGACACTCCAGTCCAACAGGGAGGCGTCTGTTGTCACCAAAACGTGCCTCAAAACCTTTCCGAGGGCCAGTCCCGTTCGTTAAAAGGTCCTAAAAGACCACGGCTAGGGTGCTCCGGAACTGAGGCATGATGGCAATCCGCCTGGTAGCTGTGCGCCATGCACTCCTCGGAACCCGACTCTGAAGCCAGTGCTGAAGCACTCGCATGTGTAAAAACCCAAGTGGGATAACCCCATTGTGAATGCCATATGCCCAGGAAGCCTCTGAAAGTGTTTCAGTGGGACCGTGGCACGCCTGAGCTTGCTCAGGCATCGCAGCAAGGCTTGGGCACGCTCGTCCGTGAGTTGTCCAAAGATGGTGACAGAGTCTGGTTCTATACTGAGATTAGAGAAGCTCTGCACTGGGGAAAGCTTGCTCTTTTCTCGACCCTTAAACCCTCTCAGTTTAGGTGCTGAGGCACCAGGTCCCTGTGTGTACATACTAGATCTTGCGAGTGAGCAAAGACATGCAAGTCGTCGACATAGTTTAGTAAACGCAAATCCCGCTCTCTGAGGGGGGGATATTGCGGCTACCGGGACTTTCGGGAAGACATGGGGAGACAGGGACAGATCGAAGGGCAGGACCTTGTACTGGTACGCTCGACCATCAAAAGCAAAATTAAAAATGGTCTGTTTCGAGGAAGTATCGAGATGTGGAAGTACGCTCCCTTCTTGTCAATTGCCATGAACCAATCCTCGTTTCTGATGGTCTAGAGGAGGCGCTTCTGGGTTGGCATTCTAAACGGAAGTCTGTCCAGACCGCGGTTCAAAGAACGCAGGTCCAGAATGGGGCGCAGCCCTCCACCTTTCTTGGGGATGGTGAGGTACAGGCTGTAGAAGCCCGACGATATCGGGCCCTACACTGCATTGCGAGCAGGTCAATCCCGTGAACGCCGCGTTAGGAGCAGTACGACATAAAGGGGCAACACCTGCTCAGAAATTTGCTCTTTTAGAAGAGAGAAGAAACCCCCAGATGAAGTGGCTGTAGAGTGACATTAGATCGCCTAGTAGTCTATTGAATGCTTCAGACTAATCGTCATCCGTGCCGTTCTGAAGAACAAAGGTGATGAATGAACACGCCATCTCCCCTTTTACACCCGTATGTCCGGGGCAGGGAATGACATGCAAATTTCATTCTCCAATTCCATTGGCCTTTTAAATTCAATTTCAGAATCGATTGGTTCTCAAAATGAACCCCTGACTGTGGTCTTCGACACAAGGTCGAGAGGCTAACAGAAAGGGGACATCTGTTAAACACAAAAACATGTGAATGAATATCTGTATTAAAGAGTCTAATGATGTTGTATATTGTGTGTTTGTGTTGTGACAGTCAGATTATGTTTCTAAATGTGATTTTAGTTCTGTCAGTTTTATCAGCATTCTAAATGAATTCTACTATTACACAAAACTATTAAATGCATTAAATGCATCATCAAAATCACAAAAAGCCCTTCTGTCTTCATTTAATTAAAATCTTGTCAAACCTGTGTGATTTTATTCTGCAGAAAACAAAAGAAGATATTTAGAAGAAAACGATTCCCTTAATGAATCTTTAACTGAGGGTTCACACAAGTTTAGTAATGCAGAATAAAGACTGAACAGAGTGAAAATTACAACAACAAAATCTGTTAAAGCTTACATAAGCTGTAATATTAATATTTGTAAGAAATAAATCAATTCACAATTTAGAGCATTTGTACATCACACAAGAAAATGATCATAAGACAAATTTCTTCCATGACATGTCACCACTAAAACAGTCCCAATAAAGTGAGCGTCCTGGTGTTTTTATCAGATATTTTCAGTCTTATATTCACAGTCTTATGTGTGCCGTACTGATCATTTCTGTTCTAGCTGAAAATGTGCATTCATGATTGTGAAGAAGAAAAAATATTGTATTGATTGTTCTTTCTTCATTATTTCTTGTATTTTTTGATCGTTCATGTCACAGTGAGCTCAAAGCTTTGGAAAAAGATGTGTGCGATGTTCAGCACAAATCAGTTCATAGTTGTGATGATTTCTGTAAATTCTGTTTTTGTGATCTGGAAACTTTACTGAACACAAACAAGGTCAAGATCAAACATACTGAGAATTAAAACCACAACCTCTGTTTCTTCTCTCTGGCTTTATAGAAAATACTGCACTCTAAACTCTTGTTTTTATCACTTCATTCATTCACGCATGCAGTCATCCTTTAATGTGACTTTCAGTCCATGTGTTTATCAGTGATATTAAAACTGTACATTCATCTCTACAGGAAACTGAAGTGGAAATGCTCGGGTACATACTGACATCATCAGATGCTTTTGTCTGCTGTTATTGTTCATTCAGATGTCCGCTCTCATCCGCCAATAGTGTTCACCTTTATTTCATAAATGAAGCCAATGGAGATCATTATTGGAGTTTCTTTGCTTCTTCACATATGTAAGTTATGTTTCAATTTCATTACACTTATTACAACTTCAATTGAACTGTATTGTTGAATAAAATGTTTTTCAATATCCGATGTGTTTTGTTTGTAGGCCTAAGTGCAAAGGATTTCAATACCACGACTGTATTTGCTAATCTTGGAGAATGGATTCACATGTCTTGTTTTTACTCCAGTCAAATGGCCATGCATTTTTCTTGGTATAAACACGAACTCGGACACAATCCCCGGCTCATCGCAACCACTTACAAGTATGATCAAAGAACCACATTTTACCAGGATTTTAAAGATGATTCCCGCTTTTCTGTGCTGAATGATAAAGGCCAGAATGAGCTGGTGATAAGAAACCTTCAGTTCTCAGATTCTGCCATGTATTACTGTGGAAGTTCATATTCCAATATTCTGCAGTTTATCCAGGGGACAGAACTGATAGTTCAAGGTAGGATTTAACATTATTTGCAAATTTGTATTTTCATCTATCATCAAGTACTTTTGTCAAGTATCTATGCTTTGGTTTAATGTTTTGAGTTTGTACAAAATGACCTCACTACATAATAAAACATGTTTTATATGTTTTACTCCACTAAATTTAAAAATCCTTTAGTACAGAACTGAAGTACATTTAAAATCTAGTGCTTTAAGAAGAAGTGAACATACTTGAGTGGAACTTGTACTAAAGTGAAAGAATGACATTTTTTCATGAAATGTAGTGAAGGAAATAAAACATTTTAGAATATACAGTTCTCATATTCAAAAATGAATCTGAAAGTGAAGTGAACATCTCTGACTGTAAAGAACCTTTTAGGCGTCTGAAATTTTAAGAGATAAAAACAGCAAGTCCTTGTTTTTACCCAGGTTTAGAAAAGCCCAGCGGTGTTCATCATGATGTTTTATATCCCATTGAGTCTGGAGAGTCAGTGAACGTGCCGTGTACAGTTCTGAATCACAGCTGTTTAGGAAATCACAGTGTTTACTGGATCATACACAAATCTGAATCATCTCATCCCACAATCATGAAGATGAACGGGATGAGGAACACTCAGTGTGAATGGAGATCCGATGCTGGTCATAAAGAGCGTAAATGTTTGTATAGAGTCTCTAAGCAGGCTCTCAGCGTTTCTGCAGATGGAACTTTTTACTGTGCTGTTGTTGCATGTGAAGAGATGTTCTTTGGTAATGGAACCAAACGGCATGTAACAGGTATGTTTGGTTTGAGTGTAAATGTATAATAAAAGTCAATCTTTTTTGTCTAATTTGTAATTGTATTAGTATATTATGATGACATGATCATCTTTGTCATTACAGGTGATGAACCACTGTCTACAATTATTCTACTTTCCATCGTAAGAACATCAATTTTTATAATCATCACTGCCACAATTACATTTTGGTACTGGATGCGTTTTAAAAGAATAGCAAGAAATGATTACTCTCCGGCGCCAGGCAAGATCTGAAATACACACACAAATACAGAGATGTGTTTTAAAGGTGATGCTTACCTAATCTTTGTTTTATTTTCTTTTTACTTACATGAAGAACATTTCTTGCAAATGATTTTCAGTATTTTATTTTAAATAGTTTAGTTTATTGTATGGACAGGATCATGTTTCATATCATTGTTATCAGTAGGATTTATTTAATCCACTGATTTTGTCATATTTAATAAAACATTGCTTTCAATATTTGTGTAAGTGTTGTTTGTGATGGTAAAGTGTGTATATCTGAGCGCACGAGTAGTGTTTTGTGTTGTAAGTGATGATAAAGTGTATATATTTGAGTTCATGAATGGTGTTTTGTGTTGTAAGTGATGATGAAGTGTTTATATTTGAGGTCATGAATGGTGTTTTGTGTTGTCTGTGATGATAAAGTGTTTATACTTGACTTCATGAATGGTGTTTTGTGTTGTCTGTGATGATAAAGTGTGTGTCTTTGAGTTCATGAATGGTGTTTTGTGTTGTCTGTGATGATAAAGTGTGTATATTTGAGTTCATGAATGGTGTTTTGTGTTGTCTGTGATGATGAAGTCTTTATACTTGAGTTCATGAATCTTGTTTTGTGTTGTCTGTGATGATAAAGTGTTTATATTGGAGTTCATGAATGGTGTTTTGTGTTGTCAGTGATGATAAAGTGTTTATATTGGAGTTCATGAATGGTGTTTTGTGTTGTCAGTGATGATAAAGTGTTTATATTTGAGTTCATGAATGGTGTTTTGTGTTGTCTGTGATGATGAAATGTTTATATTTGAGTTCATGAATGGTGTTTTGTGTTGTCTGTGATGATGAAGTGTTTATATTGTAGTTCATGAATGGTGTTTTGTGTTGTCTGTGATGATGAAATGTTTATATTTGAGTTCATGAATGGTATTTTGTGTTGTCTGTGATGATGAAATGTTTATATTTGAGTTCATGAATGGTATTTCGTGTTGTCTGTGATGATGAAGTGTTTATATTGTAGTTCATGAATGGTGTTTTGTGTTGTCTGTGATGATGAAGTGTTTATATTGTAGTTCATGAATGGTGTTTTGTGTTGTCTGTGATGATGAAATGTTTATATTTGAATTCATGAATGGTGTTTTGTGTTGTCTGTGATGATGAAATGTTTATATTTGAGTTCATGAATGGTATTTCGTGTTGTCTGTGATGATAAAGTGTATATATTTGAGTTCATGAATGGTGTTTTGTGTTGTCTGTGATGATGAAGTGTTTATATTGTAGTTCATGAATGGTGTTTTGTGTTGTCTGTGATGATGAAGTGTTTATATTGTAGTTCATGAATGGTGTTTTGTGTTGTCTGTGATGATGAAATGTTTATATTTGAATTCATGAATGGTGTTTTGTGTTGTCTGTGATGATGAAATGTTTATATTTGAGTTCATGAATGGTATTTCGTGTTGTCTGTGATGATAAAGTGTATATATTTGAGTTCATGAATGGTGTTTTGTGTTGTCTGTGATGATGAAGTGTATATATTTGAGTTCATGAATGGTGTTTTGTGTTGTCTGTCATGATAAAGTGTTTATATTTGAGTTCATGAATGGTATTTTGTGTTGTAAGTGATGATGAAGTGTATATATTTGAGTTCATGAATGGTGTGTTGTGTTGTAAGTGATGATGAAGTGTATATATTTGAGTTCATGAATGGTGTTTTTTGTTGTCTGTGATGATGAAGTGTATATATTTGAGTTCATGAATGGTGTTTTGTGTTGTAAGTGATGATAAAGTGTTTATATTTGAGTTCATGAATGGTGTTTTTTGTTGTCTGTGATGATGAAGTGTATATATTGTAGTTCATGAATGGTGTTTTGTGTTGTCTGTGATGATGAAGTGTTTATATTTGAGTTCATGAATGGTGTTTTGTGTTGTCTGTGTTGATAAAGTGTGTATATTTGAGTTCATGAATGGTGTGTTGTGTTGTCTGTGATGATGAAGTGTATATATTTGAGTTCATGAATGGTGTTTTGTGTTGTAAGTGATGATAAAGTGTTTATATTTGAGTTCATGAATGGTGTTTTTTGTTGTCTGTGATGATGAAGTGTATATATTTGAGTTCATGAATGGTGTTTTTTGTTGTCTGTGATGATAAAGTGTTTATATTTGAGTTCATGAATGGTGTTTTGTGTTGTCTGTGATGATAAAGTGTTTATATTTGAGTTCATGAATGGTGTTTTTTGTTGTCTGTGATGATGAAGTGTTTATACTTGAGTTCATGAATGGTGTATTGTGTTGTCTGTAATGATAAAGTGTGTATCTTTGAGTTCATGAATGGTGTTTTGTGTTGTGAGTGATGATAAAGTGTTTATATTTGAGTTCATGAATGGTGTTTTTTGTTGTCTGTGATGATGAAGTGTTTATACTTGAGTTCATGAATGGTGTATTGTGTTGTCTGTGATGATAAAGTGTGTATCTTTGAGTTCGTGAATGGTGTTTTGTGTTGTCTGTGATGATAAAGTGTTTATATTTGAGTTCATGAATGGTGTTTTTTGTTGTCTGTGATGATGAAGTGTTTATACTTGAGTTCATGAATGGTGTATTGTGTTGTCTGTGATGATAAAGTGTGTATCTTTGAGTTCATGAATGGTGTTTTGTGTTGTCTCTGATAATAAAGTGTTTATATTTGAGTTCATGAATGGTATTTGTGTTGTCTGTGATGATAAAGTGTGTATATTTGAGTTCATTAATCTTGTTTTGTGTTGTCTGCGATGATGAAGTCTTTATACTTGAGTTCATGAATGGTGTTTTTTGTTGTCTGTGATGATGAAGTGTTTATACTTGAGTTCATGAATGGTGTTTTGTGTTGTAAGTGATGATAAAGTGTGTGTCTTTGAGTTCATGAATGGTATTTTGTGTTGTAAGTGATGATAAGTGTGTACATTTGAGTTCATGATTGGTGTTTTGTGTTGTAAGTGATGATAAAGTATTTATATTTGAGTTCATGAATGGTATTTTGTGTTGTCTGTGATGATAAAGTGTGTATATTTGAGTTCATGAATGGTGTTTTGTGTTGTCTGTGATGATAAAGTGTTTATATTTGAGTTCATGAATGGTGTTTTGTGTTGTCTGTGATGATAAAGTGTGTATATTTGAGTTCATGAATGGTGTTTTTTGTTGTCTGTGATGATGAAGTGTTTATACTTGAGTTCATGAATGGTGTATTGTGTTGTCTGTGATGATAAAGTGTGTATCTTTGAGTTCATGAATGGTGTTTTGTGTTGTCTCTGATAATAAAGTGTTTATATTTGGGTTCATGAATGGTATTTGTGTTGTCTGTGATGATAAAGTGTGTATATTTGAGTTCATTAATCTTGTTTTGTGTTGTCTGCGATGATGAAGTCTTTATACTTGAGTTCATGAATGGTGTTTTTTGTTGTCTGTGATGATGAAGTGTTTATTCTTGAGTTCATGAATGGTGTTTTGTGTTGTAAGTGATGATAAAGTGTGTGTCTTTGAGTTCATGAATGGTATTTTGTGTTGTAAGTGATGATAAGTGTGTACATTTGAGTTCATGATTGGTGTTTTGTGTTGTAAGTGATGATAAAGTATTTATATTTGAGTTCATGAATGGTATTTTGTGTTGTCTGTGATGATAAAGTGTGTATATTTGAGTTCATGAATGGTGTTTTGTGTTGTCTGTGATGATAAAGTGTTTATATTTGAGTTCATGAATGGTGTTTTGTGTTGTCTGTGATGATAAAGTGTGTATATTTGAGTTCATGAATGGTGTTTTTTGTTGTCTGTGATGATGAAGTGTTTATACTTGAGTTCATGAATGGTGTATTGTGTTGTCTGTGATGATAAAGTGTGTATCTTTGAGTTCATGAATGGTGTTTTGTGTTGTCTCTGATAATAAAGTGTTTATATTTGAGTTCATGAATGGTATTTGTGTTGTCTGTGATGATAAAGTGTGTATATTTGAGTTCATTAATCTTGTTTTGTGTTGTCTGCGATGATGAAGTCTTTATACTTGAGTTCATGAATGGTGTATTGTGTTGTCTGTGATGATAAAGTGTGTATCTTTGAGTTCATGAATGGTGTTTTTTGTTGTCTGTGATGATGAAGTGTTTATACTTGAGTTCATGAAGGGTGTTTTGTGTTGTAAGTGATGATAAGTGTGTACATTTGAGTTCATGATTGGTGTTTTGTGTTGTAAGTGATGATAAAGTATTTATATTTGAGTTCATGAATGGTATTTTGTGTTGTCTGTGATGATAAAGTGTGTATATTTGAGTTCATGAATGGTGTTTTGTGTTGTCTGTGATGATAAAGTGTTTATATTTGAGTTCATGAATGGTGTTTTGTGTTGTCTGTGATGATGAAGTGTTTATACTTGAGTTCATGAATGGTGTATTGTGTTCTCTGTGATGATAAAGTGTGTATATTTGAGTTCATGAATGGTATTTTGTGTTGTCTGTGATGATGAAGTGTTTATACTTGAGTTCATGAATGGTGTATTGTGTTCTCTGTGATGATAAAGTGTTTATATTTGAGTTCATGAATGGTGTTTTGTGTTGTCTGTGATGATAAAGTGTTTATACTTGAGTTCATGAATGGTGTATTGTGTTCTCTGTGATGATAAAGTGTTTATATTTGAGTTCATGAATGGTGTTTTTTGTTGTCTGTGATGATGAAGTGTTTATACTTGAGTTCATGAATGGTGTATTGTGTTCTCTGTGATGATAAAGTGTGTATATTTGAGTTCATGAATGGTGTTTTGTGTTGTCTGTGATGATGAAGTGTTTATACTTGAGTTCATGAATGGTGTGTTGTGTTGTCAGTGATGATAAAGTGTGTATATTTGAGTTCATGAATGGTGTTTTGTGTTGTCTGTGATGATAAAGTGTGTATATTTGAGTTCATGAATGGTGTTTTGTGTTGTCTGTGATGATAAAGTGTGTATATTTGAGTTCATGAATGGTGTTTTGTGTTGTCTGTGATGATGAAGTGTTTATATTGTAGTTCATGAATGGTGTTTTGTGTTGTCTGTGATGATGAAGTGTATATATTTGAGTTCATGAATGGTGTTTTGTGTTGTAAGTGATGATAAAATGTGTATATTTGAGTTCATGAATGGTGTTTTGTGTTGTAAGTGATGATAAAATGTGTATATTTGAGTTCATGAATGGTTTTTTGTGTTATATGTGATGATAAAGTGTGTATATTCGAGTTCATGAATGGTGTAAAGCATAACCAAACCTCTCATCACACAAACTATTTAAATGTAACTTGTCTTATTGCATGGCCAAATTAATTTTCCCTCAGCTTCTAAAGTGACAATTAACATATTCAGTACAAAGAATGCAAAACAAACCATCCAAAAGACAAGAGAACAAAAGACAAAAGGATGTCGATATTTGTAATACTTTTTACTTTAAATTTGATTCAACACAAAACCTGACGACAGCTTAGAAATAGGTCACCAAACCATAATGTTCCATCCTTCCTCTAAAAGCTCATGACATTTTCATCTGACCCCATTACAAGACATTACCAGAAAGGGCTGACTATTAAGGATATGAGACCCTGGGCAATAAAACTACAAATATCTCTGTCAATTAACTGTAGTTTTATAATTAAAGAGTGCAATAAAGATTATAGACAAACTTACAAAAGATCTACATTTTGTTAAAAAGTATTTGTTTCTCTGCCAGTTTGAGATTTTGCTACATGGTTTTACTCTTATAGTTCTATTGAGGATAAAACTCAATGCATTAATATTTAATGTTTAAAAACATTGTCTGCATGTGCATGATTTTTGGATTAGGACTGAGCTCAAGAATATAAAACAGATTTAAAAACACAGTGAATGTAATCAACTGAGAGCTTACAACCAGATGTGAATTAGTGAAAAATCAAGCCGATGGAGAAGGTTCCAAGAGTGGTGAAGGGCAACAGCAGGGCCAGGGTGACACAGAAGATCCATAGGGCCAATGCAGAGCTGACAGCTCAGGAGACCGATGATCTGGAATATCACGCTGGCGCCGGATCTAAAGAGGCGAGGCAATGCAAGTTTATATAGCAAATTTCATACAAAATGTAATTTTAAAGGGCAAACATATGAGGAAAATAAGAAACAAAGAATTTATAAAACAATAGAGAGTGTTAAACATAAACTACATTTTAGTGAGTTTGGAATTTTAAATTAAACGGACAGTTGAAGAGATGAGTTTTGAGTTTAGATTTAAACGTTGCTAATGTTTTGGAGCATCTGATCCCTTCTGGAAGCTGATTCCAGGTGTAGGCGGCATAATAACTAAAGGCAGATTCTCCTTGCTTTGTGTGAACCCTTGATATTTCTAACTGACTCGATCCTGATTATCTGAATGCTATGTTAGGTTAGTAATCAGTGAGAGGACCTTGTAATATATTTGGGTCCTAGACCCCTGAGTGATTCATAAAAGGAAGAAGTACCTTAAAGTCAATAGTAAATGGTATAAGATGCCAGTGTAAGGACCTGAGAACTGGTGTGATGTGCTCTGATTTGTAGTGCTAGTCAGAATCATGGCCACAGCATTCTGGATGAGCTACAGATGGTAAACATCGGAAGACCGGTGAAGAGACCCTTACAATAATCCACCCTACTGGAGATAAATACATGAAAATGTTTCTCTAAGTCTTGATTGGCAACATCTAGGTTAATAGTGTAAGCCCGGTTCCCTGATGGAGGGAACAAGAAGTTGTGTTAAAGACGACAGTATGGGGTTTGAACTTGAGTACCTATTGACTCTGAACTTGAATTTGAAAGGCCAATGAAATTGGCGAATTAAATTTGCATGCCATATCCCACCCCGTACATACCGGTATAAAAGGGAAGATGGCTGGTTCATTCATCAACCTTTGTGCAGAGGAATGTAAGGATGACTCATGAACACTTGCAGTGGGCAAGTGTTCGAGGACGACAGTATTGGGTTCCTGTGTAATCTCCAGAAGAGCGACCCTGAGATGCCTGAGTGAGTCAAAGGTGAACGCAGACGTCACAGAGTTTGAAAGGTGAGAGGCCCTTAGTCTGCATCGAGATAGCCGCCGAACAATGAACTGCTCTGGGAAACGCTGGCCCTCAAGGAGAGAATGTGTTACGAAGGCCACATCCTGCAATAAGGAGGTTGATATGTGGAGATTACCACATGTTCTCGCCAATCAGGAAGGACTCATGGAAAAATTGTGTGTTAGCTACCATGCTGGGGATTTCCACAGGGGAAGGTCACAGATTCGCCTGGCGGGGGAATCATGAGTGAGGAAATACATCATGTGGGACCGTCCTGAGGGGGGAGTCACTATGCATGTAGCAGCTGAAGAAAGGGGTTCACCTGAAGAGGGGAACTCTCCGATTTCCAGCTTGGTAAACAGGGCTGCTCCACCTAAGGCCATTACTAGAGAGATGCTTAGTGTTGGGTAGGGTGCTTGTACTCACCCGAAAGGAAGCAGTGAGGGAAAAAGAGGGCGCTGACTCACCTGAAAAGGGGTGTACGCCTGGCTGGTCGCTGGTCTGACTTTTGTAAGACCCGAGCTGACACCGGCTCCACATTGAGGTTGTAGAACCTTGCGAAGGTGATGGGCTTAGCCCAACCCACAGTGCTGCAGATGTCTGCCAGAGAGGGGCCCTGAGCCACTACCCACAAGGAGGCTATACCCTGGGTGGAGTGAGCCCTCACTTCAAGTGGGCAGGTCCTGTTCTGGTTTAGGTATCGGTAAGCCATGGTGATAGCATCCATGATCCATGTTCGCAAGTCTCTGTTTGGAGACAGCCCTTCCTCTTTGCAGACCTCCATAACAGACAAAGAGCTGCTCAGAACTACTAAAGCTTTGCGCGTGTTCCAAATTAAGGCACAGGGCACGAAATTGACACAGCACTAAAGGAGTCTTCCTAAGAGGATCTTCCTCCCTGGTGGAGTGCGCCTGTAGCCTCATTACCTGGTCCCGGAAGGGAGTGGTAGGAATCTTGGGCATTTAGCCGGGCCGGGGTCTCAGGACTGTAGGCACTCGTTGGATATACTGGTATACTTGTTGTCATATTGGATCATGGATGCTATCACCATGGCTTACCATGAACTTCACAGATCATGTTGCCGCGACTGTCAGATCCTGCAGATTCATGCTTTACAACATCAGGAAGATCAGACAGTTTCTCACAGAACACTCCACACAAATCCTGGTTCAAGCTCTGATCCTGTCCAGGCTAGATTACTGCAATGCGCTGCTTGCTGGACTCCCGATGTGCACAACTAAACCTCTGCAGATGATTCAAAATGCAGCGGCAAGAGTGGTGTTCAAGGAACCAAAAAGGACCCATGTAACACCTCTCTTCATAAAACTACATTGGCTTCCGGTAGCAGCTCGCATTGAATTTAAATGTCTTCTCATTGCCTACAAGACCACCACCGGTTCAGCACCCACTTACCTTAACTCACTAATGCAAAGATATAGACCCTCAAGATCTCTGCGCTCCGCAAATGAGCTGAGACTTGTGGTACCAGCTCAAAAGGGTAAGAAATCTCTATCTCGAACGTTCTCTGCTTCAGTTCCTCGATGGTGGAACGATCTGCCTCTGGCCTCACGCTTGTCAGACTCGATCTCTATCTTCAAAAAACACCTTAAAACTCATCTTTTCCGGCTACACCTAACTCACTAACTCACTACTTTACGAACCTACTCACTCTATCAAAAAAATAAAATAAATAAATAAAAATATTTTTTTTATATATATATACTTTTTGTAACTTTGCTCTCTGTGTAACTCGGTAGCATTGTTGTAGCACTTCTTGACCTATTGTTGTATCGGCTATTGTGGAAAATGATACAATCTTATGTTGCATTAAACAGCTTTTATGATTTTATGTTTTATTAACCAATGCTGTATTAATCATCTTTCTAATACAATATTATGCTCTTATGTTTTATTAATTGATGTTTTATTAATCAGTTACTAGAAATAAGTGCATTAAAATATAACCATATGTCTCCTGCTATGAATTTCTCAAAACTGTGTGCAAATAAGGATGTGCTACAACAGGAATGTGTGTGTGAGTGTAAACGGGAAGAAAGCTAAGGCCTGTAATGTCTCAAGCTGACCTTAAGCTGACCTTAAGCTGACCTTAAGAACTAAACGACAAGATTTAAGATGCACTTATACTGAGGATGTACTGATCGGAGACATACACACACACACATATTCCATACCATATAAGACAAAAAAAAGATGACGATATATTGTTGGAAAACAAAGAAACTTAGTTGTTTTGCAGAAACTAAAGGGGAAGTCTGCCATTGAGTAAAGGAGACAAAGGACTGATCAGCCATTGGTGGAAACCAGGGAAAACCTCCAGCCACTCAGAAGATAGAACGACGATACATACTATAAAAATATTGTGTGATTTTTATGTTACGGAGTCGGAGTTGTTGTTGGTCAGTGTGGAAGTTGTGGGCTGACAACCCAGCGCTGTATTTATTTATTTTGATATCTGATTAATAAACCTCATTATTATTAGAGATTGTCTCTCTCCAATTTTTGAACACGAAGGACCCTTAAAAAGTCCAACACTATTTACCGCTTCATTGTCTCCTCGACTATTGTAAGTCGCTTTGGATAAAGGCGTCTGCTAAATGACTAAATGTAAAATGTAAAATATTGCAAGTTCTCGGGCTGGCAAGTACACAGAAGACCCAGCTATAGTACTTAAACATAAACAAGGTCTGATTTAAATTAAATCAACACTCTTGTTTTCATTAAAACACTTCCTGTTTAGCATTCAAAATAGGCACATTTCACCAATAAAACTTATTTTGTACGGACAAAAATTTTTTGAAAATTAGAAATATTACAGGCCATTTTAATAAACAAAAGATGTCTATACCTGCCGTTTCTATGACGCAACTAATATGTCAAAGTTGTCTGAGGCTAAACTGTGGATAAATTAAGTCTTTATGCAATTTTTCTGTTTGATAGTATCAAGAGACACTCCTGACAAACAGTAGTCAATAGAATTTTAATGAATCAAACAGTTGTTATACACCTCAACATTAAAACCAAACCTAACCCTTCATTTCCTTATTCCAGTTTCACTCAAAGCTGTTATCTGAAAGAAAACACCACCAAAAATCACATTCCCATAGCAGTTCGCATTGAATTCAAATCTCTTCTCATCGCCTACGGGACCACCACCGGTTCACTACCCAGCTATCCTAACTCACTGATTCAAAGGTATACGCCCTCCAGATCATTGCCCTCCACAAACGAGCAACGTCTTGTGGTGCCATCTCAAGAGGGTAAGAAATTATACGTTCCCTGCATCGGTTCCTCGATGGTGAAACGATCTGCCTCTTGCTTCACATTAGACTCGGTCTCTGTCTATAAAAAACACCTTAAAACTCATCTTTTCCGGCTACATCTAACCCACCTGGAGTACCTTCTTTCCTAACCTACTAACTCTATATAAAAAAAATAAAAACGTAAACTTTTTCCTCCTCTTAAGGTTTTATCTCGCTTTGTGTAACTTAGTAACCTTGTTGCTTGTTCGCCTATTTTTGTCTCTGCTTTTTACTGCTTCGTTTTCTCCTCGACTCTTTGTAAGACGCTTTGGATAAAAGCGTCTGCTCAATGCCTAAATGTAAATGTAAAATGTAAATGTACAACTTGCTTTTAATGCTCATTTCAAAACCTTTTAAAAAACACATTCTAAAGCCTAAAAGTTAAGCTTGAGAAGACGATACATAGACGTAGTGTTTATCAAAATCAACCAAGTATTCACATCAACAGTCCATGTAACCCAGTCAAATGTAGACACATGAATCCAACAAAACTAAATAAAGTTCAACCAGGAAACCAGATAAAAACTGTATTCCGGTAAAGACTTTAAATCTGAACACAGCTACGGCTTAAATGTAAATCTAGGAGGAAGTGAATATTAAGACTTGAAGGCATGCACTGTAGCTACTGTAGCTGACATCTTGTGCAATTTTGGGTTTAGGGAGCAGAAGAAGGATTAAATTAGGCTACAACAAGCAAGATATTGACCATAGCTGTATATATAGTCTTACACAAGAGGTACTTTCCTAATAGTCACTTTCTTTTCTGTAATTTCATGGGGTGTAACTGTATTTTAAGGAAGTTGGCAAGAACATTTGATTTCTTGCAAATGACATTTCCTCAAACCTGTGCATAAAAAGTGAGACAGGCGTAACATAGGAAAGCATTCATCCGTCAGCCACCAGAGAAAAACATGAAGCTTGTAGTGTTTCTTCTCGTCATCTTGGCTGCAAATGCCAAGATATATGAGAGATGTGAACTAGCAAGAGCTCTAAAGGCCAGTGGCATGAGTGGATATCAGGGTGCCAGTCTGGGCGATTGTGAGTTACCACTTTAAGAATATTGACAAATTAACGTATGAAAAATATGAAATATATATACTATTGTTGTGTCTTGAACTTCAATGTTGTTCATTTTGAAACTTTTTCTAGCGTCTTATTTTCTTATAGCAGAGACAATACATGACTGTTGAAATCGGATTATGTACATAATGTTTTGTTTCTTTATACTTCAAGGGGTTTGTCTCACAAAATGGGAGTCTAGTTATAACACAGAAGCCATCAATCATAACAAAGGCGGTACAACTGATTACGGCATTTTCCAGATCAACAGTCGCTACTGGTGTAAGGATGACCGTACTCCTGGCCGTACCAGCAATGGCTGTAAAATCAACTGCTCACGTAAGGAATCCATTGACAAATGTAACACCGGACATTCAGCAATTGTCTCACTAGTCAATTTTGGTTTTCTCTATTTATAAATAACTGAAGTTTATTTTAATGTGAAATTTAATACAGGAACAGTTTCACCTTTTTATGCAGAAGGTTGTTAGTTTAAACTCAGTGTCAGCACACAATAACTGAAGTGTTCTTGATCAAGACGTCTTAACCCTGTTAACTCTACAGAGATGTATGCCCACTGTATAATTCTTGTAAATCTCTTTGGATTAAAGCGAATAAATGAATAAATGAGAATATACGGTGAGACTAAAGTGAGAATTGGCTGGAGACAATAATAAGATTGCAATGTGGCATAACCTAATGTTGTTGCGTTGGTTTGAGTGTGATGATGTGATGGAGAATCTAGTCTCTTCTGTAGATCATTGGATCAGTGTAATCCAGGCTCAACTGGTCATTCTGAAAGCTTTTGTTGTTGTAACTATTTCTGTAGCAGATTTGATCCTCCGGAGATGAGTTCTATGTATTTTGTAGTCTGATTGTTTGTCAAGTGCTCCGGTTCTCATTTTTGAATAGTTCTCATAGGTTTTTCTTCCTCTTTCTCCATCTCACTTCTAGCGCCCAATAATTTGTATCTATGTTCTTCCTTATTTTGCTCATGACGTGTAATGTATTTATCATTGTTCTCTGCTTCTCTTCCTTCAGAGCTGCTGACCAATGACATCTCTTTGTCTGTTAACTGTGCCAAGATCATAGTCAAACAGCAAGGCCTTAAAGCATGGTAAGATGTGGTTGTCTTTCAAAGTAATATTAATATCCATAAATTACTAAACGCTTTTTAATGTTTAGGTATGGCTGGCTTAATCACTGCAAGAACAAAGATGTGAATCAGTATATCGCAGGATGTGGAGTTTAAAGATGTTCTGCAAAAACACCTTATGTTCTTTTATCTTGCTAAGAAACATGATTTATTATTCGTAAAAATGCAATTTCTTCATGCTTACTGTAGCTAACTCTCAAAATAAAACACATTCTTATAATCTGTACATATGGTATATCAAACATGAATGAAAAAAAAACATCACCAGCTTGCAATAAAGGAAACAAAAAAAAAGTTTCGCTCATTAATGAAGAATTATGAAGGTAAAATGATGTATGTATAAGCCTTTTATTAGTAGTGCATAAGATGTAGGTATAAGACATCATTCGGCTGAGACAGGTTCTGCGGACCTCATGATGCTTGGAGACCCTTTTATTTAAGATCAGAAATAAGTAATCCGAATTTATTTCGTGTTTTCCTCTTAAGAACGTTTCGAGCCTTAAAGCTTAAACTGTAAGAATCTGTGTTCCAAAGTTGAGGATTCAAATGTTAAAATGCTCTACTCCGTCGATTTTTATGTTCTTTTTACTGATCTTTTGCACATTTAATTCAATTCAGATTATTTAATTTCTGTTCTCTTTTGTAACAAAACTAAAGTCATATTTTTGTGAAATGTTATCGGGTCACATAACTCCATACCTAAAGCAGAGACTGTCATGAAATCAACTAATGCTGATGCTTGGGAGCAATCCAGTGTTGACTTTGACAAGACTACATGTCAAAAGAAGAAAAACGCTCCAGGTCTTCTCTGGCAAATCTTTAGAAAATATTTGCTCCTTCTATACAGAGAGTTTAGTGTTTGTATGGAGCGTCTCATGTTGGTAGCTGTTCTGCTACAGTCAGGAGTGCAGAATGAAAGAATGATGTCTTGAAGGGTGAAGAGGAACAGAAGTGGCCAATAGAAAAGGGCCTAAAGTGAAAGTAAAAGTAAGGGGAAATGAGAAAACCACAAACACTGACAATTACACGATGCATGTGCACAAATGTGAAATAAAAACCAAGATATTAAAGAAATGTGAACAAGAGTTCTATAGTGACCGTGGCATGAGTCGAAACACAGGAGCTCGTCTGAGGGATTGTGATTCCAAGATGTCAGTCGAGTAAATCTATAGTTAGTTTGTAAGTTATCTATTTTAATCAACAAATAAACATTCTCGAAAAGATGGATCATTATCTTCTAGTTGTGGCATGGAGATGGATGAAGATGCCGTATTACCAGTCCAAAACCGTATGTAGTGTGATTTTTCATTGATGATTTTCTAAATTACATCTATGTAATGATGAACATTGCTTAAGTCTTTCTATGTATTAAACTAGCTAAACAGATTTTACTCTAATTTTGATATTTAGCCAAACAAAGAAACATTGGTGGAAGGGTTCTAACGCGTGCGGTATCACAGACTTAATTAACAGACTTGACTAGCTATTCCCTTATAAGGCCCCCCTCCCAAAAGTTCATGAAGCTTCAAAAAGATACTCTTTCTATGTTACTTAGTTTGCAAATTTTTTAACGAATGTATGTTTTTTTAAATTAGCAGAGTTGAATTTTTTTGACCTTGTTCTTTTGTTTCGTCAAATGGAGGTGGTGTGTTGCACATGACTTGTGTACACTTCGTGGTATACTACAAATCAGCTTTATGGTGGCAGGAATCCGCCTGTGATCATGGAGGTCATGGAGATCCAAAAGTCCATGTAACCGACGGTGCTGGATGCACCAACCAATACTTCTTCCTGCTTTATGATGGCAGATCTTGGGAAAGCACGGCTCCATTCAACCAAGCGGCAGTGGAGAAACACTTGTGGTCAGTTAGGATTGAACCAGGAAGTGGAGGAAACAGTTTTCTGGTTCTTGAATTATTTTAAACCACTTTTTAATGTTTTTCTTAACTTGACTGTATTTTCATTCCCATGCCAACCGTCTCCGTTATTTAAAACTGCTCAAAGGATAAAGGGTTGTCATTAATATGTTACATTTAACTTTATAATAAGGTCAATTGCATTAAATTATACATGCGTTTAAATGGATGAAGCTGTGAGACAGCACGGGTAAGAAAACGCCGGACGCAATTTAAAGGGCGAGGTGAGAACACATAAAACCGAGACTAGACCTATATAAACATTTCACCATCATCACAAGTTTTTTCACTGCATTAAAGTACATTTAAGGACTAACGGATATGTCCGTAAAATAAACTGAAAATGAATCGGTCATTTTCTACCAGTACTTTATCTGTTCATCAGTTTATTAAATAAAATTACCGTTGTTCTTACTTGCCAAGATTTTATTTGCCATATTTTAAATTTATCGAGCATGGATTATTTTAATTTACCGCAATAAACTTTGCCATCTTAAAGGATCTTAGTCTTAAATCTACGATAAATTATTACAGGTGTGTTCAGTTTGAGAGTGTGTTCATGTTGTATTTTGATTTGCCAAAAATTGGATTATGAACTAAAACTTAAAAACTTGAATTTCCTTTCAAAGACTTTTCTATTTACTCCAAAATGTACAATGAAAATGTAAAAAGTATATTTTCAATCCCTTGTATGTTTCATGTATATTATTTCAGACCTGTTGAATAAATCTAAAGACGTGTAGGTCATGTTTGGTTCTGGGTGTGAATCTGATTGAAGTTCCCTGAGAACAGCCTCAATTCCATGAGGTCCAAGTCACGTAAGCCACATAACTACAGCAACAGAAATCACGACATTAATATCCTAAACATGTGTAATGACTTTTGATTTTGTGTATACAGATTCATTTAGTTTAGAACATAAAAGACAATGTTTGACATACTTGTAATTGTGTTTTGAAATCTAACCGTACTGTACATAGCATAAAAATATATTATAACCTTACTGTTTTAATTGTTATATTTCCATCATATTAGTAAATATACAGCTTTTATACACTCAGTTAAAACGTTCAAATCCTCCAAAAACATTTAATAATAAAATGCCATTGAAGCCTTCAGCAGATGAAGACAATGTCTGTTGTTTATTTAAATAATACCCTTACACAATACTGCTTTACAGTACCTTGTGGATTCACGTAAGACTGAGAAACAGTGATTTAAACTGAAATGCCTTATAAACAGCAGAACTGAACTTTCTGATCTCTATCGACAGCTATATACTTTCACAAAAGACTATAGTAATGTAGCTTGATTTTCTCATTTACATCATGTTAAAACAGTGTACTTCTAATGCTGTGAATTACTGATAAATAAGTGTTCCAGTAGTGTGATATCACAACCGATTCATCGCAAATCCTGTCACATTTAAATTAAAGTCATGACATTAGCAAAACCTCTTGACGATCATGTCAATAGTAGATCGAAAGATAAAACCGATACAAATTAATCTATAAATACAGTTACACATAAACTTCATATCATGGAACAAAAGTGCTTTTCAGACAATGTCTAACAATGGTTACCTAAATGAAACTTTATAGGTAGCAAACAAAACAGAAAGGAAATAAATAAGGGTTCATAAAAACAGCATTATGGGGCAATCAGAGAGAAAACTGAAAAATATCTTTCAAAGTTTAAACAAGTCCTAACATGGTTCAACACTATAACAGTGTAATATTTGGAGATCACAATTCCCCACACCACACATGCGAAACACTTCTGTCAAAATGAAGAAAATCACATAAAGCAAAGCTGTAAATGATTGTCTGCTGTTCAAAAAGGATCTTATTCATCAAGTTAACCCCAGGACTCAAAAAGACTTTGGTTTTATAGTAATGTTACCTACTATATGCACCATGGATGGGGGCGAGGTGTATCAAGATAATGAACAAATATATAAAAATGCGAAATACATAAATGAATACACTTTACTTAAACATAGTCACAAGTATTTGTCCACACAACTGTATGCTTTTCAATGTACGAAGCGTGACTTTAAATAATCCACTAGTGTAGAACATTGAGATATTAACGTCATCATGTCTGTCCTGAAGAAATCCAATAAGAGTCAGTTTAATAAAAACCATCCGGGCCTGGTTTCTCAGACAGGGGTGATCTTAAACCAGGACTATGCATTTATGACTTTAATAAAACTTTCTTGTTCTGCATCTTAAGATGAAACAATGGCACTAATGTCGTGTTTTTGTCTGGGACAGGCTTTAAGCCTTGTCTGTGAAAGCAGGCGCCAGACTCTGTAACAGTCAGTGTTTCGGGTAAATAAAGATCCTCACTTGACAAATATAAAGGTACTGAGAGGATAATTCATATAACTGCTATGAAGT
>CM065654.1:7271352-7297027 GCA_033220385.1 Triplophysa yarkandensis
CCGAGTATAGGCATCCAATCCTTCACTAAACACAACCTCCTAGTAATATCTCACTTAAGGTCTCCCCACAAAATAGGCTTGCACGCTATTCTCCCGAGACCCCTGAATTTCCACCAACCATATGCGTAAGGTCCATTTAAACACATTGTGCTGTGCCTATGTCTAATGTAATGTAAATTAATGGTTGTGACAGTTGGTTTGTGAAAATAGAGTTTTTGAGTCATTTTGAATGCTTAAAATAATTTAAATGAACAAATTGCACCACAAATAAGCTATTACCCTTTGTTAGACGAGCACACATGAAGATCAACGCATATATTATTAATTTAATTTAAAATAAGAATTTCCACCAACCATATATGTGTTTACATAAAGCAGAACGTGTACACTCTGTGTTTAGTGTGTAATGTCTAGTGATTAATGTATGTATGTACACACTGTGTTGAATGTTTCGACTGTACGTTTGTCCAATAGTAAATTGTGTGTACTGATTATATGTATGTGCAGATTGCACACTGTCTTATGTTGAAGTCTGTATTACATGTTACATGTCATATGTTAACTGTTCTGCAATTTTTCTGGATTAAGCTCCCAAGAATTTCACTCAACAGGGCACATCTGCTGTGGTGATGTGACAATAAAAGTGACTTTGACATTGAATTTGATGTGAGGGCCATTCAAATAGTTTACGCAGGCTCTATGTCCCCGTATAATGGAAATGAATGGGTCCAACATACTAAGTTCTTGGAAACAGTTCACTGGAAAGTCAAAATGCCATCCACAAATGTTTCCACAAAAATTATGTTTCCTTCTAGTCAAGTTATGTCACTTTTATTTATATCACACTTTAAATAAAATACATCGTGTCAAAGCAGCTGAAAAACATTGATTATTAAAACAGTATGTCCATAATGCAAAATGATAGTTAAAGACAGTTTACCGTTGAATTCAGTGATGTCATCTCTGATCAGACTACATTTACATTTACATTTAGTCATTTAGCAGACGTTTTTATCCAAAGCGACTTACAATAGTCGAGGAGACAATGAAGCGGTAAAAAGTCGATTCAACAATAGGTTAACAAGTGCTACAACAATGCTACCGAGTTACACAGAGAGAGAAGTTACAAAAGATTATTATTTTTTTTTGATAGAGTGAGTAGTTAGAAAAGAAGTGAGTTAGGTGTAGCCGGAAAAGATGAGTTTTTAGGAGTTTTTTAAAGATAGAGACCGAGTCTGACAAGCGTGAGGCCAGAGGCAGATCGTTCCACCATCGAGGAACTGAAGCAGAGAACGTGTTACCACAAGTCTCAGCTCATTTGCGGAGCGCAGAGATCTTGAGGGCCTATATCTTTGCATTAGTGAGTTAAGGTAAGTGGGTGCTGAACCGGTGGTGGTCTTGTAGGCAATGAGAAGACATTTAAATTCAATGCGAGCTGCTACAGGAAGCCAATGCAGTTTTATGAAGAGAGGTGTTACATGGGTCCTTTTTGGTTCCTTGAACACCACTCTTGCCGCTGCATTTTGAATCACCTGCAGAGGTTTAGTTGTGCACATCGGGAGTCCAGCAAGCAGCGCATTGCAGTAATCTAGCCTGGACCGGACCAGAGCCTGAACCAGGATTTGTGTGGAGTGTTCTGTGAGAAACTGTCTGATCTTCCTGATGTTGTAAAGCATGAATCTGCAGGATCTGACAGTCGCGGCAACATGATCTGTGAAGTTGAGCTGATCATCGATGATTACTCCCAAGTTTCTCGCAGACCTGGAGGGCACAATAGTTGATGCTCCTAGTTGGATCGAGAGATTGTGACGAGTCTTCGGGTCGGCAGGGATGACAAGAAGTTCCGTTTCGCAAGGTTAAGTTGTAGGTGGTGTTGCTTCATCCAGAGGGAGATGTCGCTCAGACATGCTGAGACTCGGGTCAAAATCGTCTGATCTTCGGGATGAAACGCAAGGTGGAGTTGCGTGTCATCCGCATAACAGTGGTAGGAGAAGCCATGCTTACGTATGACTGATCCCAGTGATGTCATGTAAATCGAGAAGAGCAACGGTCCAAGAACTGAGCCCTGAGGTACACGGTGTCAAGATGTTGCGGTTCTGAGACGTCACCTCCCCACGAAACCTTGAAGGATCTACCCGAGAGGTAGGATACGAACCATTGGAGAGCCTTGTCTGAGACGCTCATTTCCTTGAGAGTCGAAAGGAGAATACTGTGGTTAACGGTGTCAAAAGCAGCGGATAAGTCTAGCAGGATGAGAACGGATGACATGGAGGCCGCCCTTGCCAGTCGTAGGTCTTCAACAAGACTAAGAGTACTCTATATCCTGTGGTCTCATCCTGATGGTAATCTGAGAAAAGGTCTTTGTAGGGGATCTGTATTGGGATTAGGAGCTTAGATGGAGTAGGGTTTGACATACGTTTTGTTGCTTTAGAAGTCCCAAGCTCTTGCAAACTCTCCATAGAGCCAGAGTGCACATTGGCTGAGGAAACCGAGTCCGTGTACGCTGCGCTCAAAAGAACCCGGATTTTTGCCATGAGCGGCATGCAAACTTTGGGTGTCGGTCGCTGCGTTTAGTGGCTTTACCTGTAGGGGTCTCAGGCTCGTCCACGGCCCGCTTAAAGCCTATAGGGAACACTCCATTTACCTTCATGGGGGTTGGCATGTGGGTGCTTACCCAGGATACCACCAAAGCAGTGTTTTGTCCTTGACCAATATATGAGTGCCAGGGGGTAACCGAGTGGTCCGGGGGTGGACCTCCAGTTCCAAGAACCATTTATTTGTCCCCTAACAGCATATATTTGCCAGACTGCCCCTTTGCCCCAGGGTCCAACCTGGCCACGCATCCCGTCCAGTTAGGGGGAATCTGTCAACTTCCAAGGTACTTTTATTCAAAGTGACCCCTGGACCCTCGGTTTCAAACCTAACCATGCCCCCTGTCCACTTCCCAGGTACTTTATCCCACATACCTATTGTCCAGGACCTTAATAAGTGTCCTCCACCAATTAATGGCAGCAATTCAACCAAACTAATGTGTTGTATCCATTCAAAAACATTACAAAGGGGTGTCCTCCTGTAATGTAAATAAAATGGTCTCATATACTTGGTTCGTTGAAATATGTCAAACCCTGACAAATGCCTGTTGCCTAGGAGGTTTAACAAATAAATAACAGCTCCAATACCGATAAACACATGATAAAGCTTGGCCTATTGAATATCAGATCCCTTTCTAAGGAATCACCTTATGTAAATAATATGATCACAGATCATAATTTAGATGTGCTTTGTTTGACAGAGACCTGGTTAAAACCTGATTATTACATTACTTTACTATGGCAGCAGACAAGTTTTAATAGTTGGTGATTTTAATATCCATGTTGATAATGAAAATGTTGCATTGGGATCAGCCTTTATAGATATTCTGAACTCTATTGGGGTTAGACGACATGTTTCAGGACCCACCCATTGCCGAAATTATACCCCAGATTTAATATTGTCACATGGAATAGATCTTGATGAAGTTATGCAGAAAAGTGATGACATCTCAGATTACTATTTAGTTCTGTGCAAGCTTTAAAACTGCCAGAATTGTAAATCCTTACAAATATGGTAGAACCATCACTTCAATTACAAAGACGACTGTGTAAGTAATTTTCCTGATGTATCCGAATTCCATAGCTTTTGCAGCACACCAGAACAACTCGATAATGTAACCAAATTGAACATAACCTCAAGTATCTATTCAACACCATGTCCAAACTAACGAAGAATATAGCCTCAACAAGTGATGACATTTCCAAGCACCCCAGCAGTAATGACTTTATGACCTCCTTTACTTCTAAAATAAACTCGACAATATAAGAGATGAAATCATAACCATTCAGCTGTCAACGACAGTATCGCTTAACCCCCTGAGCAACGGTTACACTCATTCTCTATTATAGGAGAGGAAGAATTGTGTAAACTTGTAAAATTCTCTTAAAAATCAGCATGTATGTTAGACCCTAATGTATCTAAGCTCCTAAAAGAGGTGCTTCCAGAAGTCCTAGATCCTCTTCTGACTATTATTAACTCCTCATTGTCGTTAGGATATGTCCCCAAATCTTTCAAAGTGGCTATTATAAAGCCTCCCATTTAAACACCACAACTTGACCCCAAAGACCTTGTTTATTATAGACCAATCTCAAATCTTCCATTCCTGTCCAAGAAACAAAAAAGGTAGTATCCTCCCAATTTTACAAATTTCTGGAGAAAAATTATATCTGTGAGAATTTCCAGTCAGGTTATAGACCACATCATAGCACCGAGACTGCCCTCCTTAGACTTACAAATTACATTCTCCTCTCATCCGACCGTGGCTGTATTTCATTATTAGTGTTACTGGTTCATAGTGCTGCCTTTGACATTATTGAGCACAACATTCTTTTGTATAGACTTCAACACGTTTTGGGGACAAACGGAAATGCATTAGCATGGTTAAGTCATACTTTACTGACCGACATCAATTGGTAGCAGTTAATTAAGAGCAATCATATTGATCACAAGTGCAGTATAGAGTTCCTCAAGGCTGAGTTCTAGGCCTGCTACTCTTCACGCTATACTAGTTACCTTTGGGAGTTATCATCAGGAAACATTGTGTCAGCTTTCACTGTTATGCTGGTGATACTTGGCTCTATTTTTCCTCACTACCCGGTGAAACACACCAATTCGAAAAACGAATTGAATGCATAGTCGATATAAAAAACTGGATTTCCTGCTGCTTAATTCTGAAAAAACAGAGTTGTTAAATATAGGACCTAAAAATCTGCATGCAACAACCTAGGAAAATGTCTAAGATTTGATGGGTGCTCTGTAAACTCTTCGTCATCAGTTAGGAACTTAGGTGTGCTATTTGATAGAAATCTGTTCTTAGAAAACCAAGTTTCGAGCATTTGTAATACTGTATTTTTCTCACCTCTAAAATATATCTAAATTATGGCCTCTGCTCTCACTATCAAATTCAGAAATGTTAATCCATGCTTCCCTTTCAGTCGGTCTCTCAATGTTGTGAGCTGAAAGGGGGTTTGATCTTGAGAACCCATTGTCTCAGAGCCTACTAAAAAAGGCCAATTAATTGGCGAATGAATCAATTCATGTCCCCGCCCGTGATGACGGGTATAAAAGGGGGCGGAAGAGATCATTCATCACCGTTTTGTTCTTCGGAACCTTGGGTATGCTCCTAGAGTGTCTACAACTTTGCTGGTGAAATACAACGTGGTGCAGTGGAACATTCCTGAGTGCAACTTTCTGAGGGTGTTTCAGCAACTACTGGAGGTGGCTTTAAAGCTACAAATTAAAAGAGCAAATTTCTTACCTGGGCACAGCGTGTGGTTCTGTAATGGGACGCCGCTGTTTTCTTGGGTGCAAACGGCTTGTCGAAGACGGTGATTCCCACGATATCTCTGCCTCACGTGTCTGGGTCTCCGGCACACTGAGGACGGTCTCGTGCGGGCGTCAAGTTCTCTTCGCAAGAACATGATGATAAAGAAGTTGCGGTCGCTGGTGGCTTTTTTCTTTCCAAAATAAGCCACCACTTCGTCTGCTCCCCGTAGCTCTGCAGCCGAGTTCCGGGCTCGGTCTGTATCTACCGCCCATACCCCAACACTTCTTTTCCGTTCTTCTCGAGATGTTTCACAGAGGACGAGCTGTCCGTTGCAGCATCTGAGAGCGAGCTGCTGGCATCAGGTCCGGATGACGCTCTGAACCTGCCACTTCCAGTGGATAGGGAAGGGGTGGATCCTGATCCGGTTATGGCGGCAATGCTTTTCCGGGCTCGCGGTTAGATCCTTGGTACGTCGGGGGTGCCCGGGGTGATAAGCCCCGCCCCGGTACCATTCTTCCCAGAAGAGCATAACGAGTTGTCGATGACCTCGAAGGTGTATCGGCCTATAGGACGGGGGTGCAGCCCAGGGCTATGTGGCGATCCTGCCAGCAGAGTGCGCTTTTGCAATACTTCTGTGTCCACAGAGTGCATCTAGCTGGAGGGATAGGCCCAAGCTCCCCTCCAAAGCGTGCAGATTCTCCTCATCCTTAGTGGCGAGGGCTTATGCCGTCTTCTCTCCATGCAATGGCTATTTTGCAGGTGCCCCAACCAAAAGCCTTGCAGGAAATCGACGAGGGGAGGTCCGACCCAGCCACAATGCATTAACTTAGGCCAGCAACCGACCTCGCGCTGAAAGCGACGTAGGTTACGGCGCGGTCTCTCGGTTGGGAGATGTCCACCATGGTGGTCCAGGAGCGCCACCTCTGGCTCACCCTTGCGCAAATGCGGGATTCCGAGAAAACCAGGTTTCTCGATGCGCCCGTTGCGCAAATGGGGCTGTGCTGTGGAGAGCTTTGCCCAGCAGTTCTCCGGCTGTACACTCTGTCGTGATGGGCTGGAGCGTACGATCCATCTCGGCTACTCGATCCAGTTTGCCAGAAGCCCGCCCAAGTTCCGGGATCCTCCACACTTCAGTGAAGAGCAAGGAGTCTCCCATTCTTTGGAGCGAGGTCGCCATCCTTCTGGCGAAGGACGGAGTCGAGCTTGTCCCACAAGCCAAGATGTCCTCAGGATTCTACAGTCCCTACTTCCTCGTCCCCAAGAAAGGCGGAGTTCTGCGCCCCATCCTGGATCTACGTGTCTTAAACAGGTACCTTCACAGGTTGCGCTTCCGGATCCTGATACAGAGGCGCATCCTGGCATCGGTCAGGTCTCTGGACTGGTTCGTGGCTATTGACCTGAAGGATGCGTACTTCCATGTCTCGATTTCTCCTCGACACCGACCGTTCCTACGGTTCGCTTTCGAAAGTCGAGTGTACCAGTACAAGGTCCTGCCCTTTGGGCTCTCCCAGTCCCCCCGGGTCTTCACGAAGATCGCTGTGGCCGCTGTCACCCCCCTAAGGGAGCAAGGAGTGCGGATACTGAAATATCTCGACGAATGGCTCATCTTGGGTCACTCGCCAGAGATAGTTAGTACGCACAGAGACTTAGTGCTACTGCACCTTGCCCAACTGGGCCTTCGGGTCAACCGAGAGAAGAGCCAACTCTCCCCAGTGCAGAGGATCTCCTATCTCAGGATGGAACTAGACTCTGTCACTATGTCTCCACGACTCACGGATGGGCGTGCCCAGTCAGTGCTTGAGTGCTTGAAACATTTCAAGTGCCCCGCGGTCCCTCTGAAATTATTCCAGAGGCTCCTGAGGCACATGGCTTCGTCGGCCGGAGTAATTCCCCTGGGGTTGATGCACATGAGACCGCTACAGCACTGGCTACAGAGTCGGGTTCCGAGAACGGCATGGCACACAGGCACCAGGCGGGACGTTGTCACGCCTCTGTGCGGTCGCACTCTAGCCCCTTGGTCATCCAAGACCTTTCTACGAACGGGGATACCGCTCGGGCAGGTCACGAGGCATGTTCTGGTTACCTAAGACGCCTCCCTGCAGGGCTGGGGTGCAGTGTGCAACAGGCATGTAGCGTCGGGTCGATGGACAGGTCCCCGCCTATGCTGGCATATCAATGCCCTAAAGCTGTTGGCAGTACTGCTGGCCCTCAAGAGGTTCAGGCCTCTCATTCAGGGCAAACATGTCCTAGTTCGGTCAGACAGTACAACAGCTGTTGCGTACATAAATCACCAAGGTGGCGTATGCCATTCACATCCCGGGTGCTCTGAACAGGCATGCCTTAGCACACAGTTGGCTGCGGGGCAAGCGGAAGTACGCCTTCCCCCTAGCGAGCCTCATTGCACTGATCCTGTGCAAGGTCAGGAAAGAGGAACGTCAAGTGATTATGGTTGCCCCCTACTGGCCCAACCACACTTGGTTCTCGGAGCTCATGGCTCTGACGACCACTCTCCCCTGGCCGATTCCCCTGACGAAGGACCTTCTAACTCCTGGATGGGACGAGGAGCTTCTGAGCAGCCTGCCACCAGCGGTCGCAGGTACCCTTGCTCAGGCTAGAGCCCCGACTACTCGGTGCCTGTACACCTTGGTGAAGACCCCCGGAGGTGCGGGATCAGTTTGGTGTTGTCCTTCCTCCAAGATGGGCTCGAACAAAAGCTTGCCCCCTCCACTCTTAAGGTGTATGTGGCCGCCATAGCTGCCAATCGCGATCTGGTGGATGGGAGGTCACTGGGACGACACGACCTGATCACTAGGATCATCCTGAGGGGCTTGTTGAGGGTGAATCGGCCCCGGCTACGCTCTGTACTCTCTTGGGACTTGGCAACAGTCCTAGAAGGCCTCAGCAGTTCCCCCTTTGAGCCCTTGGAGCAGACTGATCTTCCTCATCTAACGGTGAAGACAGTCTTCCTTGTTGTGTTTGCTTCCATCAAGAGGTAGGGGACCCACACGCACTCTCTGCGTCAGGTGAGTGCCTCCAGTTTGGTCCGGCTGATTCTCACGTGATCCTGAGACCCCGGCCAGGCTACGTGCCCAAGGTTCCCACTACTCCCTTTCGGGATCAAGTCGTGAGCCTGCAGTCGCTCCCCACCGGGAAAGAAGACCCAGCCTCTTCCGTGTCGTGTCCCGTACGCGCCCTGCGCATCTACGCGGACCGCACGCAGAGCTTCATGTCGTACCAGTCTCAGGGGCACCCGTACCCGCTAGCAGTTAGAGCCCATTCCACAAGGAGTGTGGCATCCTCGTGGACACTGGCGCGTGGCGTCTCTCTGGCAGACATCTGTAAAGCTGCGGGCTGGGCTACACCCACCAACTTCGGGAGGTTCTAGAACCTCCAGGTGGAGTCGGTCTCTACTCAGGGCTGAGTATAGGCAACCTATCCTTCACTAGCACACCCCACAGTAGCCGGCCGAACGTAGCGGCCGTGGCTTCTGCACCAGTCGGTGAAGTTGTGCCTCCGTGTGAGGCGTATCCCCGAGACAGGGATGCCCCACACGATGTAATATGTCACTCAAGGTCCTCACAAGCAGTGTACCGGGTGATCTCCCCAGGTGAGCCTCCACCTATAGCTGCGCCCCCCGTGATGTGGGCTTGCTGACTGTTTTTCCCATGATTTCTTCCAAGATGGCGAGAATCATGAGGTAATCTCCACATAGTTACCCCCAGTAAGTGCAGGATGTGGTCTCCGTACGCAGACCCTCGATTAGAGGAATAGCGTTCCCCTTTGATCCCACGGTGACGGACGGCTCCTAGTTAAGGTAGGAGTAAGGCCACCGTCTGGGACATCGTTGGCGAGAGTCTCTCAACCTCTAGCGAAGCTCTGATGATACCTTGCCGAGACTCACTGGAAGCTCACTGACAGTTGCATGTCAAGACGTGGCCTGGCGACATGGTGGGATTGAATTGGTCCCACTTTCAGCTCACAACATTGAGAGACCGTCTGAAATGGACCGTCTCCGATTACGTATGGTAAACTAGGTTCCCTGAAGGAGGGAACGAGACGTTGTGACTTCCCGTGCCAAGTTACGCGGCCACCGCTGCAGCGACCGGGAGAGGCTTCCCAGGTTCCTTAGCACAAACGTTGATGCATGATCCCTTCCTTCCCCTTTCATACCCGTCATCAGGGGCGGGGACATGAATTGATTCATTCGCCAATTAATTGGGCTTTTTTAATAGGCAAGGAGACAGTGGGTTCTCAAAATCAAACCCTATTTTAGCTCACAACATCTCGTTCCCTCCTTCAGGGAACCTAGATTACCATACGTAACCAGAGATATTTTATGACCTCAAGGTTGGATTATTGCAATGCTTTATTAGGTGGTTTGTTCTGCATGCTTAGTAAACAAATTACAGTTAGTCCAAAATGCTGCAGCAAGAGTTCTCACAAGAACCAGGAAGTATGACCATATTACTCCGGTCCTGTCAACACTGCATTGGCTCCCTATCAAACATCATATAGATTATAAAATCTTGTTTGTGACTCATAAAGCCTTGAATGTTTTTAGAAGCTAAAATATCTCAAAACTCAGGAAATTTGATAATACCTAGAATATCAAAATCAACTGCGGGTGGCAGATCCTTCACCTACTTGGCGCCTAAACTATAAAATAACTTACCTTATGGGTTTTGGGAGGCAGATACACCCATGCAGTATAAATCTAGGTTAAAAACCGATCTCTTTAACCTGGCTTACACATAAATGCTAACATGCTTCCAATATTCAAATCTGTTAAAGGATTATTAGGCTGCATTAATTAATAAAACCGGAATCGGGAACACTCTTCACAACACACAATATATTTGCTATAACATTAGAAGAATGGCCTCTACGCAAATATTGGTCTGTTTCTCTCTTCATCCGAGCTCATCGGGGCCACCGGATCAGTGCTTATTCAGACCAGATGGTGGAGAAAAGACCCCTAAAGCCCGGAAAGACAGCGGAGACCAGGACAACTAAAACCCCAGATACAGATCCCTTGAAGACCTTTTCTCAGAGGACCATAGGGTTGGGACCACAGGAGACAGATGATTCTTCTCGACTTTGCTGCAACCAGGAATTGACCTACTGGTTAAAATCTGGTCTACGTAAAACTGGCTCCCCATCTGGGCCTAGCTTTTCCCCGAGCCACTACAGCCAGGCTATACCCGGATCAGTGGGAAATTGCATTAAGGCGGAGTCAGTATGTATCTGGACCAAATGGGGGGTCCGGAACTAGAAAAGCCCTCTGCATCCCTCTAACAAAGTGAAGAACAGGACAAGAACACCACGGATACCAATCCCTGCGAAGACCACGCCTATGAAGATCATCGGAATACAACCACAGCACAAAGATGTTTCTTCTCCATTCTGCTGCAGCCTGGACTTGAACTGCTGGATTCGTCTGGTCTGTCCCCCCAATTGATCCTGGTTTCTCCCAAGGTTTGTTCTCCATTCTGTAACCTCTGGCTTGGTTAGTTTGGGCCACCTCTTTCACAGCAATATCGTTGACTTGATTGAATTTGAACGCATAGCCACTTTTAAAGTAAACAAAGAGGACAATAACGAATTGAAAATGAATGCACAGACACCATTAAACTGAACAGAGATAACATCCCCGAATTCAATAATGCATTGCCTTTAACTATCATTATACTTACACACTGTTTTACTAATTAATGTTGTTAAGCTGCTTGATGCAATCTATTTTGTCTAAAGAGCAATATAAATAAAGGTGACATTGACATTGAAATCTAAATTATGATCAGTGATCATATTATTTACAAAAAGTGATTTCTTAGAAAGGGAGCTGATATTTAATAAGCCAGTTGGTTATCAGTAGTGTAGCTGTTTTTAATTTGTTTAACCTCAATTAAGTTACTACTCTTAAACCGGTTTGTGTTTTTTTGTATTTTTATGGTTCGGGGAACAAACACCGGGGTTGTAGCCTCCTCGTGGGCAGTGGCTAAATGCGCCTCTCTAGGAGACATCTGCAGAGCTGCGGGTTTTTACAACCTTAAGGTGGAGCTGGTGTCAGCTAGGTTCTTACAGAGGTGAGACCAGCGTCCGGCTGGGTGTACGCCTGCGAAAGCACCTTCTCCCCTTTTCAGGTGAGTCAGCGTGCTCATTTCTGCCTCCCTGCTTTATTTCCGGCTAGTACAGGCACCCTATCCATCACTAAGCACCTCCCTGACAATGGGCTGGGAAGAGCGGCCCTATCTACCAAGATGGACATCAAAGAGTTCCCCTCTTCAGGCAACCCCTTTCTTCAGCAAGTGCTCCATGCGTAGTGACTCCTTGTATCCTTTCGTGCCATGCTGCTATGCCGCCGAAGAGTTCGTTCATTTATAGATTAGCTCAAATAATTTTTTAATCCCAGACATTTTATTTTTCACTGTTCAACTGTTTAATGTTTTAAACACAATGATTAAACTGTTATTTCATTTCTTTAACCTCCAGCTGTTACCACAAAGAAAAATCCTTAAACCCATACACTCAGCAAAGGTTTTTATGTGTCCATTTAAAGTAAGGTAAAGTAAAGTAATGGAAGTAAAGAAACTTTATTGTCATTGTAGTTATACAACATAATTTGTTCAGAGGCTCACAGAGGCCAGCAAAAATACAAACCAGGAAGTCACCTTAGTACTAAAATTTAAATTATAGAATGCATTATGTATAATAAATAGATCAAATATAAACATGAATTTCGGCTAAAATGCATTAGCAGAAACATGGGCATGATGGGAGAGAGAAAGGATGACTGTTTATCCGTGTGGGATGGGGGATTGTACAGGCTATAGCTCTGGGAAAGAACCTATTCTTAAGTCTGTTTGTGCAAGATATGAGTTTCTTATATCTTTGCCCTGTTGTGAGGAGTGCAGAAAGACTATGTCCCGGAAAAGTTGAATCCTTAATAAGGTTGCTAGCTCTCTTTTTGTGGACGTCTAGCATAAACTGTGTCAAAGTCTGAGAGTTTGATTTCTATAATCCTCTGTGCAGTCTTGACGATCCGTATCAGAGCTCTCCGGTTCTCTGCAGTGCAGCAAGTGTACCACACTGTGATGCAGTGACCGAGAATACCCTCTATTCTACTCTTGTAGAAATTTTTAGAATTTAGCTTTCTCCTTAGAAATAAAAATCTCTGTTGGGCTTTCTTTACTAGGTGGAAATTGTTAATGGTCCATGTGAGATCGTTTGTTACGTGTAGACCCAGGAGTTTGATGTCATTTTTCTCCACAATTTCCAGTGCGTTAATGTGGAGGGGGCTGGTGTTGCTTTGTTGCCTCTCATGGGGTTAACATGATCTCCTTTGTTTTGACATTGTTCAGAACCAGATTTTATATACAATCCATCAGATTAGGTGTTGGACATACTCTCTGCAGTGAGACTTATTGTTTTATGAGATCGATCCCACCATTGTGGTGTCTTTAGTAAAACTATCTGTATTTTGGAGTTAAGTCTATAGCAATGTTGTCCGATAAGCCAAGATGTGGAATTTTATACATTCTTTGGATTTATACACTCTCGTTGTATACATGGTCCAGTGTATTGTTGTCTCCGGTCAGAAAGTTTATGTTGGCATGTAGTTAAGGCATAGCCATTTTTAAATTCACATGACTATATTCCCCTGCTATAATCAAGTTCCTCTGAGAATGACTCTGAAGAATGACTAGAATGTTTTCAATTGGCGATTAATGGCCTTATGCAGCTCTTCTAGCGCTAGCTAAGCTTAAACCTCTCGTGGTATAAAAACAGGGGTAATAATATTCGATATCAGGAGAGCAATATAACCTAATAAAAACTTGGCCAAACTCTCAGCAAGAGAACACCAAACTGTTCACCAGAAAGAGCTTAAGGTTTATTCATATAACAATAAATGAATGACAATTAGAAAAAAAATCTTTTGATCGTAGGAAGTTAATGGTCAACATGTTGCTTAATGATGCTAAAATGTTTACTGTCGGTTCTTCCCTCAGTTCAAGATTCTTATCCAGCTAGAAAACTGAAAGAAGTTTCAGACATTACAGATGTCAAGACTCAGAGAGCTCAAAACTTCTGATGGTATATCCATTTCTAAAGCTGCTGAATGTGATGAACACACCGTTTAAAAACCAAAGGTATATGCTCTCCAGATCTCTGCACTCCACTAACGAACAATGTCTTGTGGTGCCGTCTCAAAAGGGTAATGATGAAGATCAGTAGATCGTAGAAGAGAGAGAGATACACTGACAAACTGTCATACTGGATCAACTATAGAAGAATTCAACATCATTTGACTCTTCAATGCAGGTATTCAGACACATGTTTGTGTGTTTAAAAGACGTTTCTTCCAGTAGCAGACAGGAAACACATCTTGTAGTTTATGACAGAATACAGTGGTTTGTTTTGCGTTTTTTAGTTCTTGTAGATGATTCATACTGTTGAGACTCCATACTGTAAAACAATGAAGAGAAATATCACACATTAATTTCCACTCATCACAGTCCTTTTCAACAGACTTTTAGTTGTAATGGGCGTTGCCTTATAGCTTTGAGACTATGGTATAGTGATTGCTTGGTTGCCTGAGTAAAATGTCTCTATGACATATTGAAGCAAAGATATCCATTTAATCCTTTTTTAATCCAAGTCTTTAGGATCGGCCGTCAGGGGCCTTAAGCATACTTTTATTCAGGGACCCTTTGTTCCACATTTATAAATGTGGAACAAATTTGTTTCTTCCCCTGTCCCAGTTATATTTTGGTTTGGTTCTGTCTCTTGTCATGTGATTTGTAGTTTCCTGTCTGTTAGTCTTTCGACGTTGCGTCTAAGTGGACAGTATGGGGTTTGAACTCGAATCGACTCTGAACTTAAATTTGAAAACCCAATGAAATTTATCACCTTTTGTTTTTCGGAACGTGGACGATAAAACTGAATTTGACTTTTGAGCAAAATCCTTACCTGCGGAAGTTACGATACAGTTGCGGCCTCTGTACGGCCGGGTGGAGCAGCCCTGTCTACCTGGACATTGGAGAGTTCCCATATTCAGGCAAACCCTTTATTACGCTAGTACTTCATTTGTAGTGACTCCCCCCTCAGGGATGGACCCACATTATGTATTACCTCACTCATGATTCTCCCCACCAGGCGAACCTGTTTCCTCTCCTGTGGTGCTCCCCAACAGTTTACTATTACTATTGTAAGTCGCTTTGGATAAAAGCGTCTGCTAAATGACTAAATGTAAATGTAAATGTAGTTTAGCTAACACACTATTTTCTCATGAGTTCTTCCTGATCGGCGAGCCAACTGAGCCAATTATCAATGAAAGCCAACATTCTAGACTGAAAATGTTATCTTTATTAAATAGATCTTTTTTTAATTATCAAACTCCTTATATACGTAAGTGTGTCTATAAATTCTCCATTAAGAATCGCAACCTTACTTCTGCAAAGGAGGGAACGACACGTTGTGTTGAGACTGAATGGGATTTGTCAATTCAAATAGATTCCTCATTACAAAAGGTAAGGAATGATCTCTTCCATCCCCTTTTTATACCCGTCATCCCAGGTGGTGACATGAATTAATTCATTCGTAAGTCTTAAATTACTTGTTGGCTGCTGCTCTTGTAAAAATACAAGACAAAATGTTGTTTTCAGACGCATCTATACAACGATTTTAAACAAAATAGTTTATATAGTCACTGCATAATACTTTTAAGTGGCTTCGGATAAAACTGTCTGCCAAATGAATTAATGGTATAATGGTATATAAATAAAAATAATTGCATAAGTTCATTTTTTTTAAGTTCACAGGCTTGGTAAAAACCCTTAATCTAAAAAACCTAACTCTTAAAAAAAATTAAGACTTAATTTAATAGCATATTCCACAGCAACATACTGCAAACAGTCATCAGTACACCTAAAGCATTAAGATTAAATGATAATGGCACGTAATAACAAAAACCCAAAAGCTGGATTAATGTAAAAAATGTAAACTGTTATCAGTATCAAAGTTTGAAAATATAACCTTATTGTATATTTTAAATACCAAGAAAGTACCATGAAACATAAGCTTATTTTATTATAGATATATAACCCATTAATGTTATTTCAAAACAGAAGACAAATCTGAAACCAGCTTAATTAAAGGTTACATAATGATATATTAATATTGCAAAGCTTTTTATGGATGTTTGTTTGATAATACATTTTCTTTCATGCTTGCCTAACTATCTAGCCAGCTAACTTTAACTTTCGTAATAGTATGACTGTCATTTTCAAGCTCTGCATGCATCCTGCAGTGGCTCGTTTAAATAATATTGCGTTGTTGTGTAATTCCACAAAATTTCATTACAAATATGATATCTATTAAAATATTATAAGAAAAGAAAAAAACATCATTTCATGCACTCTTGGGGGCCACTTGGTGGCATAGGGGCCCTCACCAGCGCTAAATTTGCTTATGCCTTGGTCCGGCTCTAAGTGCTTTTAAAAGGAAGTCTATGGGATCAGTTTCTAGGTTGCTCTGAATGGTTGCTATGGACGTGGTTTAATGTTCAAGATGTTTATGGGAAATCAAATCCCCTGTCGTGTGCAGATATCGCATATTAGACTTTTTTGATTATGGCACTCTATGGCCCTATTACAGGTCAATGGGGAATTTTGCTTGGCCCTACACCCCTTAGTTACATCTTGCAACCTATTGTGAGGTATGTTTTTACAGACCCAGCCAGCCTTTTCAACTGTGTTAACCCACAAAATCCTTGGTCTGAAATACAAGAAATTAAAGTTGGGCAAAAAAGTGAAGTCTATGAGATTTTGGGGATAATTTTTTGCCCCCCTATATCACATCCACCCCCCGATTACTTAAAAAAGAGTTTAGCAGACTTGTTCTCAATTATCCAAAAGACAGCCTATGAAGAATGATTATAAACTTACAATATTTTGTGTACTTTACAGTTTGGATTCTTCAGTAGATATGAGATCTGCTTCACTCCTGAATCTCCTGCATTATTGTAGTTCAGATTCAGTTCTGTCAGATGTGAGTTTGTGTTTGATCTCAGAGCTGAAGCCAGAGCAACAAAACCTTCATCTCCAAAACTGCATTTACACAAACTGAAGAGAGAAGAAAAACTCCTGACACTTACAGCAAATAAAGTCATAATAAGATGCTTGTGATTATTATCAACAGAACATATACAGTCATAAAATAAACCAACTGAGATATAATATATACATTCATCTATATACTATGATGAGAAACATTAATTAGACATGATTCTCATGAACTTTTATAGAACTATTATATTTAATCTTATTGCTTTGAGGATTTTCTTACTGTAATGTCTTGAGTTTACAGTTTGGATTCTTCAGTCCATCAGAGATCAGCTTCACTCCTGAATCCAGAAGATTATTGGAACTTAGGATAAGTGCTGTTAGACTTGAGGAGTTTGATGTGAGAACTGAGACCAGTGCTGAACAACTTTTCTCTGTTAGATTACACCTCCTCAGACTGAGAGAGAAAGAACAAGAGAACAGTGTGTTAAACTACAACTTTTAGTGTCACTCACGTGATATGAAAGTTGAGGTAACAGTAGTTAGACATTAAATAAGCTATAACATCACTTTATTGACAATTTAAGATTCTAATTCTTTCCTTCTATTCGCTTGTTCAGCATCAACATATTTTTTTTACCATCTCTTTTTTACCTTTTTTACCAAATCTTAACAGTATAAATCTGTGCATGTATTTTACATTAGTGTTGTGTATAATCTTATTCTTTAAATCACACATTGTCCTATAAACTCTCACTTCATCTTCCATGAAAAAAGTTGAAACCAAAGTACATTTTCTGTCCCTGAATCTCATAATAAAATTGGAGCAAATCCTGTCATTTTTTGGTTTGGCCAATCTGATTCTGTCCGTTAAATGTATTTTTTTCAATTAGCATTAGTGGTCCTTTACACTGAGTGAGCTAACATAGTCAGATAAAGTAGGATTTTATCAATTCTCTTTTCCAAAGCAATCCAAGATAATGTGATAAGTCGCACTAATTAACCTGTCATTAGAGTCTTTTTATATATACAACAGTTTGACGGCACAAGTGTGTGGATACATCACAAACAATATCAGAGTCTCTTTAAAACCCTAATATAAATACAGTAAAAACAACTCATGAAGACAACGTTATTTTCATTACACTGCAGCAATTTCCAGTTTACTGTAAATATGCCATTATTAACAGTAGTCCTTCTGTTTAGATTACAGATCGCACCAACTTCTTTAAGGAACACTGCCAAATAGTGTAAAGGTGATATCACAAGGAGCAACTTTTTGAGCAATGTTGCCGTCAACGTGCAACCAGATGATACACATTGCAACTAATTAGAGCAATGACATAAAGAGGCACAAAAACAAACACAGAGTCATGTTAAACCTACACAGAAGTATACAAGGAGCAGTGTCATTTCGGTGACCAGCAGCATCATCGCCTGGCAAACAACTCGAAGCACTCACTAACATTGCAAACATTAACGCTTAACATAAGTTAATGTAACTACAAATTTAATTTCCTGTAGCTCTTAAATGTTCTCTTTCTCATGGTCTGTCTCTCAACATTGTGTTGTGACCGAGTGGAGTTAAACATGAGAACCTGTTGTCTGTTGACTTTTGAAGTAACTGTTGGTAAATTAATCAATTCACTACTGTTCCCTCTGCGGCAGGTATAGAAGGGGACGGTGATCATTCATCCATCACCATTGGTTCTTCGGAACCTGGTTGGGATTTTCTCGAGCTAGAAGAAGCGGACTGTCCCCTGAGTGAATCTCCTAAGCGTTTTAGCACTGCCAGAGCTGCACTAAAAGAGCACATTTCTTTTCTTCCCATGGGCACAGTGTCTGGTTCTGTAATGGGACCCCACTGTTCACTTGGTTGCAACCTGCGAGTCGAGGACAGAGACTCTCATTTCGTCAGCCTGGTATCTCTAGGTCTCCGGGATAAGACTTTTTGCCGTTTGGGGGCATCTTGGCCACACTGTGAGTAAATGCCCATCTTGGTGTTGCTGTCATGGGTGGCTAAAGTCTTTTTGAAGAGGAGACCACTTCGCCTGTCTAGATCTGGGGCTTTGGCTCGGTCTGCAACTACAGCTGTTGACATTGGTGATGGGGGACCCTAAGTACGCAAAACTGTTGGCTTCGAGCATGCGGACTGTCCTTACCCCTTCATGCTCATCCTCTCATTCCATGCGAGTTGGTTCGCTGTATCACTCCACTGTAACACGTGAAGAAAAACAAGCCGTTGGTTGCTGCATCCGGGATCGAGCTGCTAGATCCCAGAAGATGTCCTGACTCTTCAGCTTCCGGTGGTTAGAGTTCATGAGGAACCAGATCCGGAGATAGCGGCCATGTTGCTCTGGACTTATGGCAACTGGTCATCTGGTAATATTTTTCCTGGATGTACAGGAGGCGATTACCAAGACATGGAAGGCGCAGGCCACGTCCATTATGGTAGCTCCAAAGCAGTCACTTCCCTAGATGGGGGAGTGGCTCGAACTCTCTCAGGTTGAGCAAGCAGTCGAGGCACATCTGTGTACTTAAACTGCAGCTTCTTGGCAAAATCAACCAAGGCTCTCCTCTAAGCCAAGCAAATTTTCCTCGTCACTTGCGGGTCAGGCTGCGTCCTCACTTCACTTTATGGAGATTTTACAAATACATCAAGCCAAAGTGTTAAAAGAGCAAGACGAGGGGAGGTCTGATCCATCTACACACTGACGGAGCTGAGGACTGTGACGGACCTGGTGCTTCGTGAGTAGGTCACCGCGTGCTCAATCAATCAGGCGATATCCACTATAGTGGTGCAAGAATGCCAACCCTGGCTAACCCTTGCGCAGATGCGTGACTTTGAGAAAGCTTGCTTTCTAGATACACCCATGACCCTTCTACCAGCAGGGCTACAGCATTGGCAGGTTACAAGGCACATTCTTATAATAACAGATATCCCTGCAGGGCTGGTATGCGGTGTGTCTGGCAAGCCAACATAAAGTTTGTACTCAATCTTTACTTTCTAGTTATATTCTCTGTTTTTCATTCACATACATGTCCTGCCTCATTAACTTGTTGCTGTATTTGTGAAAACGAGGCGAGTTTAGCTGTTTTTGTGTATTTGTGTTTACTTTTAAATGCTAATTGGAAATAGGAGACCAACAATGAAGTGCTTACATGTCTCTCATACAATTTGATTCGAGAACCAGCAAGAACTGCTGTATAAACAATAATTACTATCATTCTGATAATGATGAAATAATATGATGATAGTTTAACTTACTTTAATGTCTTGAGTTTACAGTTTGGATTCTTCAGTCCATCAGAGAGCAGCTCCACTCCTGAATCCTGAAGATTATTGAGACTCAGGTTCAGTTCTGTCAGACTTGAGGAGTTTGATGTGAGAACTGAGACCAGTGCTGAACAACTTTTCTCTGTCAGATTACAGTCAATCAGACTGAGAATGAAAGAACAAGAGAACAGTGTGTTAAACTACAACTTTTAGTGTCACTCACATTCAGATAGAAATAAAACAATTGTAAATGGATGAAGCATGAAAAAAATATTAACCTAAATTGACCTGATTACAGAAATAAAGTTAAACTATCTGAAGACTTATGTAGAGACTTTATTGTTTTAAACCTGAGAATACCTGATTTTGATCGGTCAGTTTTGACTAGAGTAGAAACAATTATATGAAGTTAAAAACTAAATGTAGACGTAGATATAAATTCTGAGCTATTATCTCAATCTCATGCCCATATCATATTAATTGCAGAACTATTGATGTGACAGCTTATTTATTGTGTATTCCTTTATTACAATTAGAGATAATTTCTTGAATCCTGAACACTCCTGCATTTAACACAAATAATTACATCCAGTAAAGTAAGTTTTGATGATATTCCTACTGTAAATATATTTCATTTGATGAAATACTACATTAAAATTTGTTTATATACACTATTAAGACATGTAAGCAGCTAACATCATTATATTGACCATTTAAGATTTTCTGTGACTCTACTTACTGTTTTCTCATGACAGATTTGTTAAAAATAAAATAAAATTTTAATATTTTATATCAATATTTTTGGTTCCATTTTTTAATAAGAACGCCTGTTACGTCTGTAAGTCTGGTTTGCTGATGGAGGGAATGGGAAGTTGTGTCGACCTGACAGTATGACCTGACAGTAGTACTCAACTGGCTGAGTATACTGTGCAATTTCGCACCTTGGAGGCAAAGAGCAGATGGAATATGGAAGCACTCATTGCCGCTTTCCATCACGGCCTGTCTAATAGCATTATAGATAAACCGGCTACAAGGGATCCGGCCACAGATCTCAATTCCCTGATTGACCACACTATTCGGCATCCGTATGCGAGAGAGACGTTGTGAACGACTATTGGAGCTTAATCCAACTGCAGAGCCAGTGCCCCAGAAAGAGTCCCTGAAAGTTTCCAGAGGAACCAATGCAGCTAGGAAGCACCTAACTCTCTCAAGCCGAACAAAAACGCAAGATGTGGGAGAGATGCTGTCTCTACTGTGGGAATCCAGATCACTTCCATTCGTCTTTGCCCTGAGCTCTCGTGAAAAGTGCAGTCCTGTACAGGAGGGGGAGTACTGTGACGGAATCAACTCTTACTCCCACAACTTCTAACACATGCCTGCAGATTCAAGTCAGGATTTCCTGAGGAGTCAACATCACCACACCCTGCAAGCCCTTGTGGACTTTATGGATTTCTCCCTAGCTAGTGACCTTCGTCTTCCTGTAACAAACCTGGACCATCCTCTCACTGTTACTGCCCTTGATGTAAGACCCTTGGGAAAAGGTACCATTGACCATATTATTACTCCTTTACTTTTGTCAGTGGTGAGAGGCATCATGAGGTTTTCAGTAAAAAGAGAGTCACATCACTGCTACTTCACAGACCTTACGATTGTGCGATGGGGAATTTAGATGGTGGTACGTCAAGCCCAGACGACGGAGCCCGATCCTGGTAATGGTCCTTTGGGACGACTTTTTGTTCAGACCTCTGTACGCATGCAAGTTCTACAATGGAGACATTACTCCTAGTTGATTAACCATCCTGGCACAGGCAGGACGTTGGAGTTTTTGAAGAGGCGTTTCTGGTGACCCAGAATTAATTCTGACGTCAAGTTCTTTGTTGCTGCTTGTCCTGTTTGTGCCCCTACACACGCCCCATGGTCTGCTTCATCTCCTGCCCATACCCAAAAGGCCCTGGTCCCATATCTCCATGGACTTCATTACGGGACTTCCGACCCCCCCCAGTGTCATAAAAAAGTGATTTTAGTTATTGTGGACAGCTTTTCCAAAGCCTGCTATTTTATCCCTTTACCCAAACTCCCCTCTACTCAAGAGACTGTTGAGCTTGTGTGCCTGCAGGTTTTCTGAACATTTGGCCTCCCTCGGATCGTGGGCCCCAATTTACTTCTAGGTTCTGGAAAGTCTTTTGCAAACTGATTGGGGCTGATGTCAGTCTTTCTTCTGGCTTTCATTCTGAGTCTATCAAACAGTCTGGTCAAACAGAGAGGCTCAACCAAGACCTCTAAACCACCCTCCAATACCTGGCCTCCACCAACCCTTCATCTTGGAGCAGGTATGTCATTTGGGCAGAATATACGCATAACACCCTGTGTTGCTCTTCTACAGGTCTCTCGCCCTTTGAGTGCCAGTTTGCTTACTTTGCTGTCGAATCACAACACAGGAACTCGTTACGTATTTCTGATGGCAGGACTTTTATCAGAACCGGGAAAAAATAAGCCATTTTCATGACTTTGAATTATGTGAAAAATACAGGTTATGTTTCCAAGCAAAACATTAAAACATGTAATATTAAACACTGTTAACACAATCAAATCTTCAAAAATACGTGGAAAATGGGACCTTTAAAGGAGGTGGGAAGCAGTGATATTCAACAATAAATATTATCCTAATACTGATGTAATGATATGATGATAGTTTCACTTACTGTAATGTCTTGAGTTTACAATTTGGATTCTTGAGTCCATCAGCGATCAGCTTCACTCCTGAATCCTGAAGATTATTACGACTCAGGTTCAGTTCTGTCAGACTTGAGAAGCTTGATGTGAGAACTGAGAACAGTGCTGAACAACTTTTCTCTGTCAGATTACAGTCTATCAGACTAAGAGAGAGTTACAAGAGAACAGTGTTATAAACTAAACTAATCTCTTAACATGAAATGAGTCTATTCAGACGAGCAGAAGTTTGACTTTAAAACTCATACAGTCACAGTTCTCTTTTGGAACTCTCAACAGAAGATCAGACTGAAACTCTCTGCTTTTATAATCATCTTAAATCATTTCTTTCTAAAACACTTTGACTTAAAACTCATCCTGTACTATTACTGTATACATCCATAAAGAAGTGTTTGTTTCATATAATATTTATACTTCTGCTCTGGATCACACAGCAGCTTCTGTCTTAAACCTGTAAACAGATGTCAGAGTATCTTCACACCGGTCAACAGCTCTCAACATCATTCTGACACACAAAAACATTGTGAGGCCTGCTGTCATGTCAACACTGAACCTTTAACACTACACAAACTTACAGCAACATAACAACACACACTGTTTATCATCTAAAACACAAACTGTTCACAAACTCATGGTTTAGTTAGAGGATTATATGACTCACAGAGCTTTTCTGGATTCTTTGACCACCGGCAGCAGTTTTAGAAGACATTCATCTGATGGATTATATTTCGCCAGTTTAAACACATCCAGATTCTGTTCTGAGTTCAGTAAAACAAACACCAGAGCCGACCACAGAGCAGAAGACACACTGACTGTAGAGAGACACCTGTATTCTCTGTTCAGGTATGTCTGAATCTCATTGACTAGAGAATGATCATTGAGTTCATTCAGACAGTGGAACAGATTGATGGATTTCTCTGGAGAGGGATTCTCTCTGATCTTCTTCTTAATGTACTCTGTAACTGTTTGCTGTGTGCTGTCAGATCTTCTTTCTGTCTGTGTGAGATGATCTCGTAAGATCATCTGATTGGACTCCAGTGAGAGACCCAGAAGGAATCGCAGGTAAAGGTCCAGGTGTCCGTTCTCACTCTGTAAAGCCTTGTCCACTTCACTCTTCAGTAAATCACTCATAGTTGATGATCCTGATGATGTTTGTGGAGAGAATGTGAGAAACACAAATAAAGCAGCGAGAAACTCCTGAACGCTCAGATGAACAAAGCTGTAGACCTTCCCCAGATTCAGTCCCAACTCCTGTCTGAAGATCTGAGTACAAACTCCTGAGTACAGCGACGCTTCTCTGACATCAATGTCACACTGTCTCAGATCGTCCTCATAGAAGATCAGGTTCCCTTTCTCCAGCTGTTGAAAAGCCAAACGTCCCAGTGACACAAGAATCTTTCTAGACTGCTGAACATCCACCTCACATTTCCCATCATACTTCTGACTCTTCACTGTGATGTGAAACATCAGGAAGTGTGTGAACATTTGAGTAAGAGTCTTGGGGATGTGTGCTTGACTCTCTTCTTCACTCAACATTCTCTCTAGAACAGCGGCTGAAATCCAGCAGAAGACTGGGATGTGACACATGATGTACAGACTCCTGGATGATTTCATGTGTCTGATGATTCTAGAGGCCAAACTGGGATCTTTGATTCTCTTGCTGAAATACTCGTCCTTCTGAGGGTCATTGAAGCCTCGTACATCTGTGAGCTGGTGGACAATCACAGGAGGAATCTGATTGGCTGCTGCTGGTCGAGAGGTGATCCAGATCAGAGCAGAAGGAAGCAGATTCCCCTTCATGAGGTTTGTCAGCAGCACATCCACTGAAGCTGTCTCTGTCACATCAAACAAACTCGGATTGTTGGAGAAATCCAGAGGAAGACGACACTCATCCAGACCGTCAAAGATAAACACAACTTTGTAGACGTCAAAGTCTCTTGATGTCAGTTGTGTTGTATCTGTGAAGAAGTGATGAAGAAGATCCATCAGACTGATGTTTGTGTTCTTCATCAGATTCAGCTCTCTGAAAGGAAGTGGAAATATGAAGTGTAGATCCTGATTTGCTTTTCTTTCAGTCCAGTCCAGAATGAACTTCTGCACAGAGACTGTTTTTCCAATTCCAGCGACTCCTTTAGTCAGCACAGTTCTGATGTGTTTGTCTTGTCCAGGTAAGGCTTTAAAGATGTCGTTACATTTGATCGGTGTCTCGTGTGTCTCAGATCTTCTGGATGTTGTCTCAATCTGTCTCACCTCATGTTCATTATTGATCTCTTCACCTCCTCCCTCTGTGATGTAGAGCTCTGTGTAGATGTCATTCACAAGTGTTGAGCTTCCTTGTCTTGATATTCCTTCGTTCAGTCTCTGGAATTTCTCCTTTAGTCTGGATTTGTGTTTTTTCACACATGAAGGTGCGAGTTCACACGTATATCGTACCTGGAAAACAGAATCCATGCGCTTCCCTCTGAATGACTCTGATCCATCTGTTGTGTTTCTGTAACTGAAGAAAACATTGAATATGTATTTATCTGTAACATGTAATACACAACAGTAAACACATGAATGAATGTTTGTGTGTTTGTTCTCACCTCACATCTGCACCCGAGTCTTCTGAACTGAATTCAGGTGGAGGATTCATTGACCAATCACTCTTCATAGACACAGAGCTGAATTCAGCAGATTCTTTGTCAATCAAACTAAAACACAACAACAATTAAACACTGTTTCATCCAAAACTATACTCTTACAGCCCTGACACATAGTATATTATACAAAGAATGATCAACTTCTGTTTGAATCATATTAATATAAGATTGTGTCACCTGTTCATTGTGTTTGTGTGTGTGTGTGTGTTTGTTCAGATGTTGATGTTCTATCTGTAAAGAAAGTGAACACACACACACATGACTCTTCAGATGAAAGCAGCAGAAGTCTCAGGGTTTATTTCTGATGGGTTTACTGCTGATATATTAAACACACATTATTGTGAACGAACTTCAGATGATGTTTGTCTGTCATGTGACAACTATTGTTCTCTCTCTCTCTCTCTCTCTCTCTCTCTGGTCTCTCTCTCTCTGGTCTCTCTCTCTCTGGTCTCTCTCTGGTCTCTCTCTCTCTGGTCTCTCTCTCTCTCTCTCTCTCTCTCTCTCTGGTCCCTCTGGTCTCTCTCTCTCTCTCTCTCTCTCTCTCTCTCTCTCTCTCTCTCTCTCTCTCTCTCTCTCTCTCTCTCTCTCTCTCTGGTCTCTCTCT
>CM065654.1:7302527-7382527 GCA_033220385.1 Triplophysa yarkandensis
GTTTTATGATTTACTGCACCGCTACACTTCAGGGTATTCACAAGGCTAGAAAAAAGTCTATTTTGTGTTTATCTGACTGATGGGGTATGATATTGAAATATCTGAAATAACTTCCATAGGCCAAAAGGGGATAGCGTGCATCATTCATTACTTTTGTGCTGAGGAAATTGCGGAAGGTTCTCACAGATTCTTCAGATAAAAACAGCTTGTTGTGGCATGAGAAACATGCCGTTTCGTTCCCTACAACAGTCGTAATCGGATGTGTTTCCTTTCAGTCGGTCCCTCAATGTTGTCATAACCTTTCATTGTAGAACAGCATGATGCCCCAGAGCTTTAAAGAGGCGGTAAAGATATGTGATGGTACGATGTGTATTTTGTTCATTATGTGTTGTGGATATTTGCACAGCAGGGTTTTTTTTTGCCACTACATTGTTCATTCATTTTCTCATAAATAACCACAATACATATGTTTGGTTTAAACAAGTGTTGGGCATAGATTAATTTTTTAAACAAATTAATCTCACTGTAAACTTGGAATTAATCTAGAGTAATCTAGATTAAAATTGCTTATTTGAACTCTGTCGAAGGCATTCAGAATATGTGTGCTACCAAAATAATGACCAAAAGTAATTTCGCGTGAAGTTTGATGCTTGAACATTTAAGTTCATTCGGGTGTACAATTTGCCCTCATTCGTATGGAAAGCCAAATGGGTCAGAAAACAGCGTTTTAAAATTTGAAAAGCAGGTGTATTCTGACCCATTTGCTTTCCATACCCAACTTTGATTATAGATTAACAGCAATATTTTTTTATCGCCCGATAAGAGTATGTTCCAGACCTTCTTGCAGTACCAGAAGGAAAGAGATGAGAGGCAAGAGAGAGACTTGAAGCGACGAGAACAACACTTAGAATTACTTACTCTTCAGGTCAAGCAAATGCAGATGGACTTGGAGTGGACCAGGTATGGAGCTACATCTGCAGAGCGATCAGCTACTCTGCGACGGGTTTGGTGCCTCAGCTTTCAAAGCTAGAGGAGGATGATGATATTGAGCAGTACTTAACCACTTTTGAGAGAATGGCAGAGGTCTACTTGTAGCCAAACAAAGATTGTGCTGTTCATCTGATCCCTTTGCTCACGGGGAAAGCGAGGAGTGCATTTGTTGCTATGTCACCAGCCTTGTCTTTGGACTATGAAAGAGTCAAAGAGGTGATTCTAAAAAAATATGAAATCAGTCCAGAGACATATCGACTGAGATTCCGCTCACTGGACACAACGGCTGATGAATCACTACTGGAATTATATGTTCAGCTGAAGGATTTACTTTACAAATGGGTACAGCTTGAAAGAGACGCTGGTACTAGAGTAGTACGTGCGGATATTGTACCCAGAAGTAAGGACTTGGGTGAAGGAGAGGCAGCTAGCTTGGTGGATATAACACAGAGGAAGGGTTCCTCTGGGACGTTTCAGTATGCTGGAAGCCTGAGGTCTAACAGAGGTAAGTCTGTTGGGTCAGGGGGTAGTTCGTACTCTCAATTGCAAACCCAGATTCTAAAACCCACCCACCCTAAACCCATACCATCTGGAGTAGCACACCAGTCATCAGCAAAAATTGATGTGTATCATTATGCAGAGCCAGGTCACACTTGTCCACATTGTCCTTTGAAAAAGCCTAAATCATCTCGACTGTGTTAAATACCAACCCCTATAATAGCAACCAAAGTAGACAAAGAACCTACAGTTTCTGTTTTGTTAAATGGTAGACCTTTAACAGCCCAGATAGACACAGGTTGTGCACAGACTTTAGTGCAGGCAGAGTATGCTCCAAGATATTCATGGACTGAGTGTACAGTCACAGTCTGTTGTGTACATGGGGACAAATCAGAATTGCCCACTGCTGAGGTGTACGTTGAGATTAACGGTCCTTACTTGATGAAAGTAGGGATTGCTACAACCTTACCTTATTCAGTGTTGCTAGGCACAGACATGACTATACTAGCAGACTCGGTGCAGGAAACCGCCTGGTGTGGCATTGTTACTAGAGCCCAGGCCCAAAAGTTAACTCAGTTGTCAGAGCCTCAAGATAGAGCATAAAACTAAGGGAAATGCAATTTTTCACTAATGAAAAAGTTGGTGCAAAAAGGCCAAGAAAATGGGTGTCAGATTTAATCAACACCTCAGAGGAATTTGATTTTGATTTTGAGTTGGAAGTATCAGAACTTGATGAGGCAGGCTTAAGCATATCTTATGAACTAGCAAAGATGCAGGAAGATGACGTAACGTTGGTAGAATGCTTTGGGGACATTTGTTAAGATACTGCTGTAGGTTTATTGTATGGTGAGATGTTTTTGATAAAGCATGGTCTCCTGTACATGCAGTCTAAAGAAAATAGTACACAGTTTGTGGTACCAAAGCTTTATCGCAAACAAGTGGTAGAGCTTGGTCGTTCTGTTCCATGGTCAGGGCATTAGGATTCATGAAAACCTTGATGAGAATTTCAAAGAGGTTCTTTACTTTGGACCTATAGAAAGGAGTCAGAAAGGAAACAGATTTATTCCGGTGATTTTTGAATATGCAACCAGATACCCGGAGGCATATCCCATAAGAGAGGTCACAGCAAATCAGGTAGCAACCACACTTCTTCATTTTTTTCTCGCATATGGGTATACCTTAATAAATATTAACTAATTTCATGATTCATACCCTGCGACAGGTCTATCACTTACTAGGTATCAAGAGAGTTCGTACTACGCCTTACCACCCCAAGACTGATGGTGTGGTAAAGCGGTTTAATCAGACCCTAAACAGCATGCTGAACAAGTTTGTATCTGAGACTGAAAAAGACTGGGATAAATGGTTGCCCAATCCCTTATTTGCTTATCGTGAAGTGCCCCAAGCATCCACTGGATTTTCGCCTATTGAACTGCTTTTTGCCCATCAGGTTAGAGGTCCACTGGATGTGCTGAAAGACAGTTGGGAAACCAATGACAAGCTTCATAAGCAGAACATCCAAAAAGCCGGGTTTTACAAGAAAGCAAAAGTCTTGTTATTACGTCCAACATCAGACAACAAACGTCTAGCAAAATGGCAAAGTCAGTTCCAGTTAAAAAGGAAAGCTGGTTCAGTTACGTATGAGATTGAAATTTCCTCAAGACAACATTTGCAGATCGTCCAGGGTTAACATGCTGAAAAGTGGCATGAACGAACTTCCCAGCCAGTGCCAATGCTGAACCGGATCAGCTGGTGAGAGCGGTTCAAGAGGAGGATGAAATGGATTAACCTGTTCATCAGGACTATTGGTCCTTGGATTTGCAACATTTGAAAGTGGAGCAGAGGGGTCAACTGCTGGAGAGCATCCCTCAACAACTATTCAGAATCAGAATCAGAATGAGCTTTATTGCCAGGTGTGCTTGCACACACAAGGAATTTGTTTTAGTTACAGAACTTCCAGTACACAATGTAAATTGACAAGGCAAGAAACAAGTTACATAATAAAAATAAATATGTAAGTTGAACACACAGTGGTGGAAATGCAATGGTACAAAAGCGCTATGGATGAAATAGTGAATACACTGATGTTTTATAAATATAAAGTTAAAAGTTATAAGGTAATATATGTGAATGTCTGAGGTAGAGAATTGCAAACAACCCTTCTACAATCTACAAAAAAAATCTAGCCCAGGAACCTGGAAGACTCTACTGCAGCCACAGTGCTGTTCATGAAGGTGAGTGTGGGGATTGCAGGGGGTTTCTCCTAAACTCCACTTTCATCTCCACTGTTTTGAGCATGTTCAGCTCCAGGTTGTTGAACCTGCACCATAGAGCCATCTGCGCCACCTCCTGTCTGTACACAGACTCGTCACCATTACGGATGAGTCCGATTACTGTAGTATCCTCCGCAAACTTCAGGAGCTAAATGGAGGGGTCTTTAGAGGTGCAGTCGTTTGTGTACAGGGAGAAGAGCAGTGGGGAGAGAACACATCCTTGGGGGGCACCGGTGCTGATGGTCTGATTGTCTGACATGATTTTGCCCATTATGACTAGCTTTTGTCTGTCTGTCGGAAAGCTGGTGATCTATTGACAGACAGAGCTAGGGACAGACAGCTGGGTCAGTTTGTTGTATCCCAGTGATGGGATTATGATGTTTAAGGCAGAGCTGAAGTCCAGGAACTGCATCCTCGCATAAGTCCCTGGGTTGTCCAGATGTTGTAGGGTATAATGCAGTCCCATGTTGACTGCATCATCCGCAGAACAGTTTGTTCTGTAGGCAAATTGCAGGGGGTCCAGCAAGGGGTCAGTGATGTCCTTCAAATTAGATTAGATTAGATTCAACTTTATTGTAATTGCATACAATACAGGATACAAGGCAACAAAATGCATCTAACCAGAAGTGCAATAAGCAGTAAATACAGGATTTATGTATGTAATATATACAACAATTATACAGAATATATGAATATAGATAAGCATTATGGAAAGATTTACAGGTTAATATACAAGCAGATATACAGGCAGGTGTGCTTTGCGGTCAGCCACTGAGCAATTCCCATACCAGGCTGTGATACAGCTGGTCAGGATGCTGTCGATCGCACACCTGTAAAAGTTCACCAGAATGACTGAAGACAGCTGGTTCTTCTTCAGTGTCCTGAGGAAGAAGAGGCGCTGGTGAGCCTTCTTGACCAAGCTGGAGGTGTTAGTGTTCCAGGACAGGTTCTCAGAGATGGTGGTTCCCAGGAACTTGAAGCTGGAGACACGCTTAACAACCATCCCGCTTATGTGGATTGGGTTGTGCGTGCGTCCCTTTTGTTTCCTGAAGTCCACAATGACCTCCTTGGTCTTGCTGGTGTTAAGAAGCAAGTTATTGTCAGCGCACCATGTGGCCAGGTGCTGTACCTCTTCCCTGTAGGCAGTCTCATCGTTGTCACTGATGAGGCCTATCACCGTGGTGTCGTCTGCAAACTTAATGATGGAGTTGGATCCATGCACAGGCTTGCAGTCATGGGTGTAAAGGGAGTAAAGGAATGGGCTCAGCACGCAGTCCTGTGGTACGCCGGTATTAAGTGTGATGGTGGTGGAGTGGGTGTGGCCTGACCTAACATGCTGAGGCCTGTTGGTCAGAAAGTCCATAATCCAGCTGCAGAGAGAGGTGTTAATGTCCAGGTCTGCAAGATTGGAGGTCAGCTTTGAGGGGATAACCGGGTTAAATTCTGAGCTGAAGTCAACAAACAACATCTGTACATAAGTGTTGTTATTGTCCAAGTGTGTGAGTGCAGAGTGCAGAACTGTGCATACTGCGATATCTGTGCTCCTATGTCTGCGTTAGGCAAATTGATGTGGGTCCAGTGTAGATGGGAGGCAGTCTTTGAGGTGTGCTAGGACAAGTCGCTCAAAGCACTTCATGATGATGGGTGTGAGTGCTACGGGGCAATAGTCATTCAGGCACATTGGGGAGGAGTGTTTCGGCACAGGTACAATGGATGTGGACTTAAAGCATGTTGGCACAGTTGCCTGGATGAGGGACAGATTGAAAATGTCTCTGAAGACCCCTGCAAGATGGTCTGCACATGCCCTAAGCACACGTCCAGGAATACCATCCGGGCCGGCAGCTTTGCGTGCATTGACCCGGCTGAGTGCAGTGTGCACATCTGTGAAGGTGAGTTTAAGAGGTTGGTGGTCTGCTGAGGGTATGATTTTGGTGGCTGTCTCCTTGCTGTCACTGTTGAAAAAGTCATTTAGCTTGTTTAGGAAGGAGATGTCCATGACCGTTGTGGTGATGTTACTGGATTTGTAGTTAGTGATGGCCTGGATGCCCTGCCACATGCGTCGAGGGTCGGAGTTAGAAAAGTGTTCCTCCACCTTCAGCTTTTAACATTACTGGGCCTTCTTGATGCCCTTCTTCAGGTTAGCCCTGGATGTACTGTAGGCCTGTGCATCATCTGACCTGAAGGCGATGTTGCTGGCTTTCAGCAGAAGTCGCACCACCTTGTTCATCCAAGGCTTCTGATTAGGGTGATTTGTGATTAGTTTTTCTGTTGTTCTATCATCAATTTTGTTGTTGATGTAATCCAGTACGGAGGAGGTTTAAGTGTCAATGTCCGTATGAGAGCCACCGGCAGCCTGAGAAGCAAACATACTTCAGTCCGTGTGTTAGAATCTGTCCTGAAGTAAAGAGTCTGCTTCAGTAGGCCAAACTTTGATGGTTGTCACTGATGGCTTCACACGGTTGATGAGGGGTGAATACTTGGGTGTGAGAAACAATGAAAGGTGATCAGACTGTCCGAGGTGGGGGAGGGAGGTCGCTGTGTAAGCTCCATCAATGTTTGTATAAACATGATCCAAAGTTTTGTTCCCTCTGGTATGGCAGAAAACATAGAGAGACCGACGGAAAGTGAACGTCTAGGTTACTAGTTTAACCCCTGTTCCCTGATGGAGGGAACGAGAGGTTGTGTCATTTTGTGCCACGCCGCTGTTCCGCTCGCTGCAGTGTGTGTGAGTAATCCTCATGTTCTTCAGCACAAAAGGTGAAAAAAAAACGCCGTCTCCTCTTTTATATCCGTATGTCCGGGGCGGGGCACGGCATGCAAATTTAATTCGCCAAATTTCATTGGCCTTTTAAAATAAAGTCAGAGTCGATTGGTTCTCAAGAGCGAACCCCCATACTGTCGTCTTCGACACAACATCTCTTTCCCTCCTTCAGGGAACCGGGGTTACTCTGAAAACCTAGACGTTTTCTTATGTTACTGAAAATAAGGCTATCAAACACAATCAGAATATTCGGTACCAAGACTTTTGAGTTCTAGATCTTATAGCTTAGATTTTTTTCTTCAAAATGATTTAAAAATCATCATGTTCAATCACTCTCAGAAAACAATATATTGATTTAGAGTTTCTAAAACACTTTTTGGCTGTTTGCGAGGGGGTGTGAACAATCACAAATAATAATGTGAATGATACCCGAAAAGACAAAGACCAGAATAATGAGCTGCATAATGAGCCTGTGTATTAGTTAATGTGTAAATGTGAGTGATTATCAACAAAAAAAGAAAAGTGAGGATAAAGTATGTGCTTATATTCTTTGTTTATAGTTTACTTAGAATCATCTCAAACACTGATATACATTCTTATATACGTATAAAACATTTCGAAGAGGCTCATGAGAGTGTTGCATCACATAATATTAGCTGTGGTCCAAGTTCCTTTCCGTCGGTCTCTCGACATTGTGTTGAAGACGACAGTATGGGGTTCCTATGTAACATGCCACGATGCTGTGCCGTGTCACGATCTCTAGCGGAGCGACCTTGACAGGCCCAAGCGGGTCATAGGTAAGCGTTTCTACGTGAGAGCGTTGGGAAATGGTAAGACGTCCAAGAGCTTTTAAAAAAGGCGAGAGGTAACTTACCACCGGTCTCAATTTGTTACGCCTTCCTGAAACCCGAGCTGATATCGGTTCCACCCTGAGGTTGTAAAACCTTACAAAGGTTATGGGCATAGCCCAACCAGGAGCTGTGCAGATGTCTGCCAGAGAGGCGCCCTGAGCCACTGTCCATTAGGAGGCTTAACCCCTAGTGGAGTGAGTCCTCACTGCGAGCGGGCAGGGAAGGTTCTGGGATCGTTAAGCCATGGTAATGGCATCCACGATCCAGTGCGCCAATCGCTGTTTGGAGACAGCCCTCCCTCTTTGCTGACCTCCGTAACAGACAAAAAGCTCTGCGTGTTTTCCAGGTAGAAGCGCAAGGCTCGTACAAAGCACTGAAGGAGTTGGGTCATCCTCCCTTGTGGGGAGCGCCTGCAGGCTCACTATCTGGTCCTGAAAGGGAGTGGTAGAAACCTTCGCCACGTAGCCGGGCCGGAGTCTCAGGACAACACGAGGGTAATTAGGTCTGAACTGAAGGTACTTGTTGGATGTGGAGAGTGCCTGTAGGACCCTGTCCCTCTTGATAGAGGCGAGCGCTACTAGGAGTGCTGTCTTCATCGTGAGACGAGGAAGGTCAGGGTCAGTCTCTACTAGGGGCTCGAAGGGGGTCTCAGAAAGGCCCGTTAGGACCACGTTGAGATCCCAAAGGGGTATGGAGCGTGGTCACGGGGGACAAGCCCGCCTTGCGCCCCTGAGGAACCTGGTGACCAGGCTATGCTGTTCGAGAGACTAACCTTCCACCAGCTCATGGTGTGCGGCAATAGCGGCAACACAAACCCCTGAGTGTGGATGGTTATTAGGTTGCTCTCGAGTTGCTCTTGGAGAAAGGACAGCACTGCACTGATCGCACATACTCCGTGTGAGCACAAATACTTTGCGGCGCATATATGCCTCGTGGCTGGTGCTCTTGTCTGAACAATTGTGTCCGCCACCGCTAGAGGTAACTCATTCAGGATCTCCTTGTCCCGTCCGGGGACCAGACATGGAGGTTCCAGAGGTCTGGTCTTGGGTGCCACACCGTACCCCTCCCCTGAAACAGAAGGTCCTCCCTCAGGGGAATGGGCCAGGAGGGAGCTATCGCCAGAGATATTAGCTCAGCGAACCAAGACTGGTTGGGCTAGTATGGCGCAATTAACAGGACTTGGTTCTCCTCGTCCCTGACCTTGCACAGAAGGCTCTGACGAGAGAGTGCATCGGCTATCTGATTCACATAGCCTGGGAGAAATACGACACACAGGGATCTTATCATCTGCAGACTCCAGAGGAGGAGGCATCGGGCAAGTTGTGACATTCGGTGCGAGCGTATCCCGCCTTGGTGGTTGATGTACGCTACAGCTGCCGTGCTGTCGGAGCGGATCAGCACATGCTTGCCCTGCACTAGAGGTAGAAACCTCCTGAGGGCGAGCATGACCGCTAACCACTCCAGGCAATTGATATGCCAGTACAGTTGGGGACCCGTCCATCGACCCAAAACTGTATGCCCATTGCACACTGCTCCCCAACCTAACAGGGAGGCGTCTGTTGTCACCACAACGCGTCTCGAAACCAGTACGTGGGACACCGCCGCTTGTAAAAAGGTCCTGGAGGACCCTGGGGCTAGGGTGCTCCGAAACTGAGTCGTGATCGCAATCTGCCTGGTAACTGTGCGCCACGCGCTCCTCGGAACCCAACTCTGAAGCCAATACTGAAGTGGTCGCATGTGCATCAACCCAAGTGAGATCACCCCAATCGTGGATGCCATATACCCCAATATTTCAAGGGGACCAATGGACGCCTGAGCTTGCTCAGGCATCGCAGCATGGCTTTGGCAAGCTCGTCCATGAGTCGTGCAAACCTGGTGACAGAGTCTAGTTCCATACCGAGATATGAGATGCACTTCAAGGAGAGCTTCTCTTTTCTCTGTTGACCTTTAAACCCTCTCTGTGTAACTTGGTAGCATTGTTGTTGCACTTGTTAACCTATTGTTGTACCGGCTATTTAACGCATTCATTGTCTCCTCGACTATTGTAAGTAATGTAAATGTAACCCAGTCGGCTTAGGTGCGGGAGAACCAGGTCCCTGTGTGTACATTTTAGTACATGCACGCCCCTAACTCTGAGGGGGCATAGTAAGGCTTTTGCGACTTTTGTGAAGACGCGAGGAGATAGGGACAGACCGAAGGGCAGGACATTTTATTGGTACTCCCGACCCTCGAAGGCAAACCATAGGAACCCTAAGTGCAGTCGTTGGACAAGTGGGACCAGAGGAACCATCTCCCCCACCAACCCATGGAGGGGGTTTCTGTGGCTCTCGGGACAGCTGCTTTGCCTGGGGATGGACCCCAGAGGAGCTTGCTTTCACGAGTACTTACCTGCCTTTTGGTGCTGCAGTGTAGCACACCGTCTGCTTGAGAATGTGTCTGACTGCAGCGCCACCGATGTGATGCAAAGTCGAGTTGTGACCCAACATCGAGTCGGATTGATGCAACGTCGAGTCGGACTGACACAGTGTCTTGTAACCATACACCGTCGCTCAGAGAGTTATAATGGTTGTGTTTTATGACCAGGGGAGGAAACAGCTCTTTTTGTGAGAGAGTGGGCACCGGGCCCTTACGAGTTGGGACGGGGCAGGACTGTCCCGCTCTGACCGCTTTGGAGATGGAATGTCTAGGTCCAGGCATGATGGTTTCTCCTCGCTCTCCTCTCGTTCACACATCTCCGAGTTGCCACCTGAGGGGAAATAACAGCCGGTTGGGAGGGGCGAGGCTGTCAGGGAGCAGACGGCGCACGGAACCTCAACGGGACGGAGGCGGCCGGGCTGCGGTGGGGAGGATATGTCTGATAGCCTCCATCTGCTTCTGCATGGCGGAGAACTGCTGAGAGAAGTTTTCTACTGTGTCACCAAACAGCCCACCCTGCGCAATGGGGCATCGAGAAAGCGAACCTTCTCAGCATCCGCATTTGCACAAGGTTGAGCCAGAGGCATCTCTCCTGGACCACCAGAAAGGACATCATCCAACCCGGGGCACGCGCCGTAACATTCGTGGCCCAGAGGGTCAGGTCCATCGCAGTGCACAGCTCCTGCACAACTGCACGGTCAGAACTTCCCTTGTCGAGCTCCTTAGGTGCCTTGGCCTGGTGGACCTGCAGGATGGCCATGACATGGAGCGAGGAAGCAGCTTGTCCAGCAGCAGTGTAAGTCTTCGACCACGAGGATGGAGGAGATCTTACATGCCTTGGAGGGGAGCCTTGGTTGACTTCTCCAAGTGGATGCGGTCTGAGGACACTGCAATAGCGCGCTCCACCTGGGGTATGTCGACATAGCCCCTAACTGGTCCCCGATTGAGGGAAGTGAGGGCGGAAGAGCCCGTCTTCCGTGTATGCGCCGAGAATGGCGCATTCCACGACTTCGTGAGCTCTTTTTGCACCTCTGAGAAGAATGGCACTGGGGCCGAGCGTGGCTTAACGCCCTGCTCAGACCCCAGATAACACGCAGCCAACTGCGAGGGCTGGGATGTCGGCGGGGCTGTACACTGAAGCCCAATGCTCGCGGCGGCCACGGGAATGCATGGCTGCCATCTCAGGATCTGGATCATCCTGAGACTTACTCGCTGAAGGCGCAAGCTCCAGGATGTCCTCCGGATCGCCCTCCGATGCTTCGATAGACAACTCGTCCTCATCCCGGAAGGAAGCGAGTGAAGGCGTGCTGCCTCTCGCTGACGGGGTAGACGAGCGTACCAAGGTATGGACGTTCCGCAAGCCAGAGGCTGATGGGGTGACGTTCATAGAACCATCGTAATCACCAACGTCGCTCACTTAGGCTGCTGACTTGCTCACTTTGCCGTAGCCGCAGGCAGCGAACCAAAGGGAGCTGACAAAGTGGTGGCTCGCTTTCTGAGGAAAGAAGCCTCCCGTGAAAGCAACATCTTGATCGGCATCTGCTTACAATGTGGGCAGGTCAGTCCCATGAACGCCGCCTCAGCGTGCTGGAGACCCAAACACATAAGACAAGCGTCATGGGTGTCCCTGTCTGGGACGAATTCGCCGCAACCCAGGGAGCAGTGGTGAGTCATGAGGTTTGAACACCCTACTAGAAAAATTAACCTGTCCTGGAACTCTAACACCTCCAGCATCCTCAAGGACTCGTCTCACCCTGACCAAAGACTGTTTATGCTCCTGCCCTCCAGGAGGCACTTCAGGAGCCTCCGGACAAGGACAACAAGATTAAGGGACAGCTTTTTCTCTAAAGCTGTCTCCTTACTGAACTCTTCCCTCTGACATCCCTCAACCCCCCCCCCACCTTTCACACAGACTCCTCCCCCCTCTTCAACACTACACCTGCTTATTACTTATTTATTTTTAATATTCTTCACAATAACCAGTTGTTACATGCACTACTGTTCACTTAGTAACACTGGACAATCCATTTGCACACTGTAATATTCCAAATGCACTTTACCATCCACTGCAATACTGTAAATTATGTACATAGTTCTGTCTATAGTGTACATACACTTTACATAATGTATAGGACGTTCATAGCACACCTGCCTGTATATCTGCTTGTATATTTAACCTGTAAATCTGTCCATAATGCTAATCTATATTCATATATTCTGTATTATTACTGTATATATTACATATATAACCTGTATTTACTGCTTATTGCACTTCTGGTTAGATGCTAACTGCATTTCGTTGCCTTGTATCTTACATGTGCAATGACAATAAAGTTGAATCTAATCTAATATAATCTTATCTAAAGCTGCTCTGTGCTGACTTTTCCCAAAAAAGGTGCTTAGTGATGGATGTGAGTGGAAGTTGGGAGGCTAAACAGCCCACTGTCTCGTGTTAAAGGGGAGGCTGTACTCTGGGTTGGGTGAGTGGGCACAGTTGGTCTTGTATCTGTGCACAGTAGGGATGGCATCCACCATCCATTGCTTCCCGCTGTTTAGAGACAGGTCTCTGCCATCCTCTCTGACAGACAAACAGCTGCTCAGAGCTCCTGAAGGTCTGTGTGCTGTCCAGATACAGGGGCAGGGCGTGAATTGAGCACAACACTGAATGTTGTTGGTTCTTCCTCCCCAGTGGGGGGCTCCTGCAACGTTGGGCACATAGCCAGGTTGGGCTCTGAAATTAGGGCAATTAGTTGAAAGAAAATCGCTGTTGCGAATATCAAAGGAAAGGGAGTTCGAAAGACTGGGGGCAGCAGTCTTACATCTTACAGAGGTATGTACATTAGTCAATGTCCTTTAGAGAATATCTGAGCTGCTAAATTCTGAACCAAATGAAGCTTATCTAGCAATCTAGATGGAACACCAGTGAGAATGGCATAACAGTAGTCTACAAGTGAAGTGACTAGAGCATGAAAAAGAACTGCTGTAAGAAAGGGGCAAAGTGGGTGACAGCAGCTTGGAAAAAAAAACTCTATTGGTGACAGAATGGAGAAACAACCTTGGGGTAAACAAGGCTGACTTGGGGGGCATGTTCCCCTCTGACCAGACGAAACCATCAGTTCAATTCCAGGCTGCAGCAGAGTCAAGAAGAATCATCTGTTTCCTGTCGTCTTATCCCAATGATCTTAGACAAGGTCTTTGCAAGAGATCTGTTTCTGGGGCTCAAAATTGTCCTGGTCTCTGCTTTCTTCAAGAGCTGTAGAGGGCCTTTCAAGTTCCCGATCCACCATCTGGTCTGAATATATACTGAATCCGGGTGACTGCACCGTCATTCTGATATGGGTATAGCCTGCATCTAGTAGCTTGGGGGGAGAACTAGGCACAGTTGGGGAACTAGCTCTCCTCACACAAAACCAGACCAAACCAGCAGTCCAATTCCGCAGTCCAGAGTCGAGAAGAATGATCTGTTCCTGTGGTCTTATCCGGATGGTTGTATGAGGCAAGGTCTATGCAAGGGATCTGTATCCGGGCTCAAAGATATCATGGGTTCTGATGTCTTCCAGGGATGTAGAGGGTTTTTCTATTCCTGATCCACCCTCAGGTCTGAATATGTACTGAATCCGGGTGACTGCGAAGACTCTTTGACCTGGGTATAGCCAGCATCTAGTGCCTTGGGGGAAGGACTAGGCGCAGTTGGTGAACCAACTCTTCACAGACCAGTCCAAACCAGCATTCCAATTCCTGGCTGCTGCAGAGTTGAGAAGAATTATTTGTTTCCTGTCGTCTTATCTGGATGGTCGAATGAGGCAAGGTCTTTGCAGGGGCTCTGTATCCGGGGCTCAAAGATGTTCAGGTCTCTGCTTTCTCCAAGGCTGTAGAGGGCTTTCTAGTTCCCTATCCACCATCATGTCTGAATATGTACTGAATCCCGGTGACTGCAAAGTCCCTCTAATCTGGGATAGCCTGGATCCAGTGGCAGAACTAGGCACAGTTGAGGAACCAGCCCTCCTACGACCATCGAAACCAACAGGCAAATTCCAGAATGCACCAAAGTCGAGAAGAATCAAATGTTTCCTATGGTCTTATCCTGATTATCATCTGAGGCAAGGTCTTAAAGGGGATCTGTATCTGGAGCTCTAGTTGTCCTGGTCTCCGCTGTCTTTCAGGGCTTGTGGCAGCTTTTCTAGTTCTCAATGCACCATCTGGTCTTGATACATACAAAATCCGGGTGACTGGGATGCCTACTTATCTTGAAGCAGCCTGGATCTGGTGGCTTCAGTGAATTTGGAAGAAGAGAGAAACAGACTAATATTATCCTAGAGGCCATTCATCTAATGATGTAGCAAATATATCAGGTGTTGTGGAAAGTGTTCCCGAATTTCGGTTTACCTAATTAATGCAGCCTAAAAATCCTTTAACTGAAATTTGGTTATTAGAAGCATGTTAGTATGTTATGTGTAAGCCAGGTTAAGAAGATAGGGCATTAAACTAGATCTAAACTGCAAGAGTGTATCTGCCTCCCCAGCACTTTTAGGTAAATTATTCCATAGTTTAGGACTAAGTAGGAAAAGGATCTACCGCCCGCAGTTGATTTTGAAATTGTATGAAATTATCAAATTGCCTGAGCTTTGAGAAAGCAGGGAACATGGAGGATTATAATGTAACAGGAGCTCATTCAAATACTGAGGTGCTAAACAATTCAAGTCTTTAAAAGTAATAAGCAAGATTTTAAAATCTATAGAATGTTTGTTAGGGAACCAGTGGAGTGTGGACAGAACCAAAGTTATATGGTCATACTTCCTGATTCTTGTATGAACTCCTGCTGCAGCAGTTTGGACTAGTAGTAATTTGTTTTAATTAGCGTACAGAACAACTAACCAATAAAGCTTTACAATTATCCAACCTTGAGGTCATAAATGCATGGATTTACATTTCTGCATTTGACATTGAGAGTATTGGCGATAATTTGAATATAATTTTGAGATGGAAAACGTCTCTGGTTACGTATGGTAACCTAGGTTCCCTGAAGGAGCGAACGAGACGTTCCGAGCTGAAAGGGGGTTTGATCCTGAGAACCCATTGTCATGTCGCCAGGCCACGTCTGACATGCAACGGAGCGACTTACTCACTCTCCGTCAGTCACGACCTACCAGTGAGTCTCGGCAAGGTGTCATCAGAGCTTTGCTAGAAGTTGAAAGACTCTCGCCTACGATGCCCCGGACAGTGGCCTTACTCCAACCTTAACTAGGAGCCGTCCGTCACTGTGGAATCACTGGGGAACGCTATCTCTCTAGTCGAGGGTCTGCGTACGGAGACCATATCCCGCATTTGGGGGGTAACTATGTGTAGAGTACCTCATGATTCTCGCCTTCTGGGAAGAAGTCATGGGAAAAACAGTGCGCAACCCCACATCACGGGGGGCGCAGCTATAGGTGGAGGCTCACCTGGGGAGATCACCCGGTACACTGCTTGTGAGGACCTTAAGTGACATACTACATCGTATGGGGCCGCCCTGTGTCGGGGAGCCGCTACACTCATCTTTCTCCTTTCGTGAACTGTGTGGGCTTGTGCTAGAATACTTGTGTATTGCTGAGCCCTTACTGTAGTGCTTTCACCCACATTGTGGTGATTGATTGTAATCCCATATGACTGGCGTCTGTATATTTTTTCGTTTGAGGTTTGTTTATTTTGTTTTGATTTTCTTTCAGGAGCTTGGGTCCCACAGGTGGAGGATTTTTTTTGGTGGTGGTGGTTCTTCAACGTTTGCCGTGTAACACTTTTTGAAGTGTGAGCGTGTGTGATCTGAGTTCACGGTGTGGTGTGTAGAAGTGTGCTTTTGGATAACTAGTGCTGGCGATCACTCCGGTGGGTAACCTCAGCCCTGTAAGTTAGTCAATGTCAATGTCAATGTCACCTTTATTTATATAGCGCTTTAGACAAAATACATTGCATCAAAGCAGCTTAACAACAATAATTAGTAAACAATGTGTCATAATGCTTAATGTTAAAAGTTAATAGATTATTGAATTCGGGGATGTTATCTCTGCAGCAGAATGAAGAAGACACATCTGTGTGCTGTGGTCGTATCCTGACGATCGTCAAAGACGAGGTCTTCGCAGGGGATTGGTATCCATGGTGTTCTTGTGGACTTCGCTTTGTTCGAGGGCTGTAGAGGGATTTTCTATTTCCGGACCCACCATCTGGCCCAGAGAAGAATCATCTGTCTCCTGTGGTCACATCCTGATGGTCATCTGAGGCAAGGTCTTGCGAGGGATCTGCATCGGTGTTCTAGTCGTCCTGGTCTCCACTGTCCGCCTGGGCCCTAGTGGTCCTTTCTCCAAAATCTGGTCTGGATACGCACTGGATCCTGCTATGTAAGTGTATTTTGTTTCTTTTTTTGTTTATGGTGAGAGTACAAACTGCTTTTTTTCAATATTTTGTTTATTTCTGGTTCAATTTGTTTCAATTTGTTACAGTTTTGTTTTGTGTATTTGTTTTCCATGGTAATTGGAGAAAGTTGCAGTTGGAGAATGCACCTCATGACCAGACTATTTAAAATGCCTTTTTTAATTTTAAAATTCAGTGTTTCAATACATTTTTTGTATTTTTGATATCCACGTTTCCCGCCTACCTTAATTTATGACAATTGGACCAGTGTGAAATAATAACAAACTTTGGGGTCGTTTTTATTTCCCGGGTGACCCGGGTGGCTTAGGCGACAAACTCAAATGTGTCTTTAACCTGTACCGCTCCCTCTGCCACATATGGTTTTACACTGTTTTACACCTCTTGAAGAGTAAAAAAGACAATTTATAGTTCAAGCACTCTGTCTGTAATACATATTGTTATTAATACATAACAATAATACATATTGTTATTATTTTATTCTTTGCATTCCTGGCTGTCCACATGTGATGTATATGAATGGGCCACGTGTATTCGACTCATGGACATAGCATGGTTTTACGCTATTTTACACCTCTTCAAGAGTAAAAAACTAAATTTTTCAGTTCAAGCACTCTGTCTGTGACACATACGTTGAATTCAGTTCAGTTGGTGATGATTTTACCCTTAAATTGTATGCACTAATGCACTCGATCAACTGAGGCCCATAACATGGGTCACATAGGTCAGAGGGTAACAAATTTTCTGGTGACAACCCACAGGGACCCCCGAGAGTGACCCTGGACTCCGTAGAACATTCCCAAGTGGTTTAAAAAAGGATGAATACACAGCTGAAACAAGGCCTGACTGGGCGGCAGAGTTGCACTTGAAAGATAATAAAAAATACTCTATCAAGACCCACGCCCTTGCCCTTTCGTTATGTTCGTTATGCCCCTAGGACCCCCGTATCAAATCCAGGAGGCCTTTCACGGAACACAAATACAGATTTGACCTCTTATTTGGAAACAGGGGGTTGAGGGTCTCAAGAATCCAGATCCGTGATGTCCTCAGGTTATAGATTCGACCCCTGAAAGGCAAAGCTCACCCCACCACTCATATTTCACAAGGTTGTTTAGGGCTCTAATTCAGAAAGGCCTGACAAGTGCATTTTCTTATCAGCACTGTAAATGTTTCCTTTCGCTCTAGAGACCGGGGCTCTCGGTATGTCCTAAGGGCTCGTCCTTCGGGCAAGGATCTAGAATTTTACACTCGGGCCTACCCTCTAGACCGCCGCTTACTCGTCGGGTGTACGGTAAAATAGGGTGACCTCTTAACCCCTTCTTGAGGTCAAGAGGTCAAAAAAGGGAGGGTATTCGCGGGGCACGTGCGGTACTTACACTGCGGGGATGGTGTCCTGTTTGAAAACAACGGGTCGAGGGGTCTCGACATTCTGCATCCTCAATATCTGGAGGCTCTAGATTCAACCCCACAAAGGGCAACACTCTAAAACTTTCCTTAAAAATCCACCCGAATCCTGCCCTCACATCTTGAAAGATGTTTGGGACTCTTACACAGAGATGCCTATGAGAATCAATATTTGATCGGCACTCCAAAGTTTTCATTTGCTCTAAAACAACGCACTCTCAGTATGTCATAGGACCTTGCCCGATGGGCCAGAATCTAAAACTTTGAACCCCTAGGACCCTCCTAAAAATTTCTACAGCCAATGCATCTGAATGCGCCATCCAACGAGTGGGTAAAAGCTGCAGGTGGAAAACATTCTATAGTGACCTGATGGGGCCCATACTTCAGGGGCCCTTGTGTCACTTCCACACGGGCAACATATCAAAGGGCAAAGGCATGGGTGAACAAGAAATATTTGTAATCATTTTTCATGTAGGACTCTTCCAGGCCATTCATTTTAATGTGAGACTTTATATTTAATATTAACAGTAAACTCATCCTGTTTTGAACCCTTAAGGATAGAGTCGGGGGGCTCACAATGCAGGGTCATCTTCATGGGCCCTAGAGGGTACTTTCTGCAACAAAAAAATACCTTGCAGCAGGTATTTGCCAATGTCAATTAAGGAGGTTGACGATAGAAGTTCCGACCCCGCAATCGTGCAGGAGCTGAGCACTGCAACAGACCTGGCATTCCTGGCGACCAAGGTAACGGCGCGTCCCTTGGGTCGGGCAATGTCCACTCTGGTGGTCCAGCAAAGATATCTCCGGCTAAACCTTTCTCAGATGAGTGATGTCGAGAAGGTCCGCTTTCTTGACGCACCCATCTTGCAGGGTAGGTTGTTTGGAGACACATTGGAGGACTTTTCCCAGCAGTTCTCCGCTATGCAGAAGCAGACGTAGGCTATTAAGAAATCAGATATTCACCAATTTTTTTATCCAGATTAACATGATTTGTGATCATATGTATTTAAATGTAATTTTTGTGTTTATGCACATTATGAAGATAAATCAATTCTGATTTGAGAGTACAGACATAAATTTTTTGTTGTACCTAATTTCTATTTTGTCATTATTTTAAATTTTTTTGATTAAGTTATAAGTTGAATCAAATTATTCTGATCTCATCATTTATTGATATACAAATTATCTAACAGTTTTAGGGGCTCATCCGTCTGAGAAAAGCATCCTGCAAAACATACAAGCGGCGCTCGCCACAGTTTAGGGAATTCTTGTAGGCGGTTGGCCTTCCAGACTGTAGTTAGCCTTTGAAAGGGCCTTACTTTAACTGCTGTGGAACACAGGGTTATGCAAAAATAATTGTCAATGAAGAACGTCTCTGGTTACGTATGGTAACCTAGGTTGTGAGCTAAAAGGGGTTTGATCTTGAGTCTTGGCAAGGTGTCATCAGAGCTTCGCTAGAAGTTGAGAGAATCTCGCCTGCGATGCCCCGGACAGTGGCCTTACTTCTTCCTTACCTAGGAGCCGTCCGTCACCGTGGGATTACTGGGAACGCTATCCCTCTAATTGAGGGTCTGCGTACGGAGACCACATCCCGCACTTGGGGAGTAACTTTGTGGAGATTACCTCATGATTCCCGCCTTCTGGGAAGAAGTCATGGAAAAAATAGTGCGCAAGCCCACATCTCGGGGGGCGCAGCTATAGGTGGAGGCTCACCTTGGGAGATCACCCGGTACACTGCTTGTGAGGATCTAAAGTGACATACTACATTGTGTGGGGCCGCCCTGTGTCGGGGAGCCGATTCACACGGAGGCAAAACTTTACCGACTGGTGCAGAAGCCACGGCCGCTCCATTCGGCCGGCTACTATGGGGTGTGCTAGTGAAGGATAGGTTGCCTATACTCATACCTGAAGGGGGGGAGCAGGGAGGCTAAGAGGAGCGCTCTCGCTCACCTAAATAGGGGAGACGGCGCTTTCGCAGACATACACCCACAAGTCCTTTTTGTAAAGCCCGTAGCTTTACAAATGTCTGCCAGAGGGACGCCACGCGCCAGTGCCCACGAGGAAGCCACACTCCTAGTGGAATGGGCTCTCACTGCTAGCGGGCACGGGCCATTCTCTGTTTGGAGACAGCTCTCCCCTTTTGCTGACCTCCATAACAGACAAACAGCTGCTCAGAGCTCCTGAAGCTCTGTGTGCGGTCCACGTACGGGACACAATACAGAAGAGGCTGGGTCTTCCTCCCCGGTTGGGAGCGCCTGCAGGCTCACCACTTGATCCCGAAAGGGAGTAGTGGGAACCTTGGGCACGTAGGCGAGCTGGGGTCTCAGGATCACGTGAAAGTCAGCCGGACCAAACTGGAGGCACTCACTGGACGCAGAGAATGCGTGTAGGTCCCCTACCCTCTTGATGGAATCGAGCGCAACAAGGAGGACTGTCTTTATTGTTAGATGAGGAAGATCAGTCTGCTCCAAGGGCTCGAAGGGGGGACTGCTGAGGCCTTCTAGGACCGTTGCCAAGTCCCAAGAGGGTACAGAGTGCGGCCGGGGCGAATTCACCCTCAACGAGCCTCTCAGGAACCTAGTGATCAGGTCGTGTCGTCCCAGTGACCTCCCATCCACCAGATCATGATTGGCAGCTATGGCGGCCACATACACCTTAAGAGTGGAGGGGGGCGAGCTTTTGCTCAAGCCCGTCTTGGAGGAAGGACAACACGACCCTGATCCCGCACTTCCGGGGGACCACACCATGTGAGGAGCACCACGACGAGAAGCGGAACAGTATTTTAAGGGAATCGGCCAGGGGAAGTGGTCGTTAGAGCCATGAGCTCCGAGAACCAAGTGTGGTTGGGCCAGTAGGGGGCAACCATGATCACTTGATGTTCCTCTTCCCTGACCTTGCACAGGACCCATGCAATGAGGCTCACTGGGGGGAAGGCGTACTTCCGCTTGCCCTGCGGCCAGCTGTGCCCTAAGGCATCCATGCCGAGGGGACCCTCGTTCAGGTCATACCAAAGCGGGCAATGGGAGGAGTCCGGGGAGGCGAACAGGTCTACCTGAGCCTGGCCAAAGTGCTCCCAAACGATCTAGACAGCGCAGGGATGGAGTTGCCATTCTCCTGGCCGGGGTGTCTGCTGCGAGAGAATATCTGCTGTCGTGTTCAGAGCACCCGGGATGTGAATGGCTCGCAGGGATTTTACTACCTGCTGACTCCATTTGAGGAGGCAGCGGGTGAGCTAAGACATGTGCCTGGAGCGTACGCCGCCTTGGTGATTTATGTACCCAACGGCTGTTGTACTGTCCGACCGAACTAGCACATGTTTTCTCTGGATGAGAGGCCTGAACCTCTTGAGGGCCAGCAGTACTGCCAACAGCTCTAGGGCATTGATATGCCAGCGTATGCGGGGACCTGTCCCTCGACGAGACGCTACGTGCCCGTTGCACACTGCACGTCTGAGGTAACCAGAACATGCCTCATGACTTGCCCGAACGGTACCCCCGCTCGTAAAAAGGTCTTGGATGACCAAGGGGCTAGAGTGCAACGGCACAGAGGCATGACAACGACCCGCCTGGTGCCTGTGTGCCATGCCGTCCTCGGAGCCCGACTCTGTAGCCAGTGCTGTAGCGGTCTCATGTGCATCAACCCGAGGGGAATTACTCCGGCCGAGGATGCCATGTGCTCCAGGAGCCTCTGGGATAATTTCAGGGGGACCGCGGGGCACTTGAAATGTTTCAAGCACTCGAGCACTGACTGGGCACGCCCATCCGTGAGTCGTGCAGACATAGTGACAGAGTCTAGTTCCATCCCGAGATAGGAGATCCTCTGCACAAGGGAGAGTTGGCTCTTCTCTTGGTTGACCCGAAGGCCCAGTTGGGCTAAGTGCCGTAGCACCAGGTCCCTGTGCATACCAACCATCTCTGGCGAGTGACCCAAGATGAGCCAGTCGTCGAGATAATTCAGTATCCGCACTCCTCGCTCCCTCAGGGGGGCGATGGCGGCCTCCGCGATCTTCGTGAAGACCCGGGGGGACAGGGAGAGCCCAAAGGGCAGGACCTTGTACTGGTACGCTCGACCCTCGAAAGCGAACCGTAGGAACGGTCGGTGTCGAGGAGAAATCGAGTCATGGAAGTACGCGTCCTTCAGGTCGATAGCTACGAACCAGTCTTGGGACCTGACAGATGCCAGGACGGGCCTCTGTGTCAGCAACCGGAAGGGCAACCTGTGAAGGTACCTGTTCAGGACACGTAGATCCAGGATAGGGCGCAGACCTCCGCCTTTCTTGGGAACGATGTAGGGGCTGTAGAATCCCGAGGACATCTCGGCTCGTGGGACAGGCTTGACCGCATCCTTTGCTCCGAAGAACGGGAGACTCCCCGCTCTTCACTGAAGTGTGGAGGATCCCCCGGAACCTGGGCGGGCATCTGGCGAACTGGATAGAGTAGCCGAGACGGATCGTGCGCTCCAGCCATCATGACGGAGGGCACAGCCGGTGTCAGGCTGGCCACTTGCCCGCCAGAGGGACCAGAGGGTCGATCTGCTTCACCGTAGCCCAGGCGGTTCGTGGTTGTCGAGACCAACGGCCGGCGAGGGCGGGGACCCCGGGGGACGTATGGTCTCGACATGCCTGCCTTGGCCCGCAGAACAGTATGCTGCCCCGAGGGAGCTTAGGAGCGGCCGGCCCACGCCGGGTAAGGATGTGTTGGATCACCTCCTTCTGCTTCTGCACTTCGGAGAACTGCTGGGCAAAGCTCTCCACGGCGTCTCCAAACAGCCCCCCTTGCGCAACGGGCGCATCAAGAAACCTGGATTTCTTGGAATCCCGCATTTGCGCAACGGTGAGCCAGAGGTGGCGCTCTTGGACCATCATAGTGGACATCGCCCGACCGAGAAACCGCGCTGTGACCTTCGGCGCTTTCAGCGCGAGGTCGGTTGCGGTCCTAAGCTCACGCATTGTGGCCGGGTCAGACCTCCCCTCGTCGATTTCCTGCAAGGCTCTTGCTTGGTGTACCTGCAAAATAGCCATTTAATGGAGAGAAGACGCAGCCTCCCCCGCAACAGCATAAGCCCTTGCCACTAAGGATGAGGAGAATCTGCATGCTTTGGAGGGGAGCTTGGGCCTATTCCTCAAGCTAGATGCACTCTCTGGACACAGATGTGTCGCAACAGCGTGCTCCGCTGGCGGGATCGCCACATCCGGATCTGATGCCAGCAGCTCGCTCTCAGATGCTGCAACTGATAGCTCGTCCTCCTCACGTGTTTGCGAGGAGCGAGACGGCGAAACGTCTCGAGAAGATGGAAAAGAAGAGCGTGTTGGGGTATGGACGGTCCGTGAGCATGAAGCTGACGGAGACACGTCCATATAAACTCCCAAATCGCCAACGCCGCTCGCGGTAGATACAGACCGAGCCCGGAACTCGGCTGCAGAGCTACGGGGAGCAGACGAAGTGGTGGCTGATTTCGGGAAGAAAAAAGCCACCAGCGACTGCAACTTCTTTATCATCAAGTTCTCGCAATGAGAACATGACGCCCGCACGAGACCGTCCTCAGCATGCTGGAGACCCAAACACGTGAGGCAGACATCGTGGGAATCATCGTCTTCGACAAGCCGGTTGCACCCAAGAGAACAGCGGCGTCCCATTACAGAACCACATGCTGTGCCCAGGTAAGAAATTTGCTCTTTTAATTTGTAGCTTTAAAGTCACATCCACCAGTTGCTGAAACGCCCAGGAGAAGTTGCACTCAGGAACGTTCCGCTGCACCACATTGAATTTCACCAGCAATTCGATTAAAGACTCGAGATACTCGAGGAGCATACCCAAGGTTCCGAAGAACAAAACGGTGATGAATGATCTCTTCCGTTCCCTTTCATACCCGTCATCACGGGCGGGGAATGAATTGATTCATTCGCCAATAAATTGGCCTTTTTTAATAGGCTCGGAGACAATGGGTTCTCAAGATCAAACCCCTTTTAGCTCACAACGTTGAGAGACCGACTGAAAAGGAACCGAATATACTACACGATTAAAGCAATTTTGTTTCCAGTTACGGTTCCGAGCAAAGTATGAACAACTAAATGAATAAAAGTTTTATTTTGTTGTAGTTATAATATCTCTTCCTAGATGTGTCCTAATTCCGTGGCTGCATCCTGTAAAAGCTACATCCATGTGCAACATCTAGTAACAGCTAAACACCGACTTATAGATCCTGACAGTTCCTGACAGTTTGAAAGCACACTGTAAGGTAATCCCTGCATTTTGTTTTCAGAAGAGAGTAGAGATTAGTCAGATTCTGAATTACAGTGAGGGCAAAACATTTTGAAAACAATGTTAGATTATACTGTCTGGGAGTTAGTGCTTTGTTCTCACTTCTCGAGTCCAGGATGAAAATTCTATGTATTAATGCGGGTATTTGTATAATGTAGGTTCTGTACATCATCCAAAAATCATTTGGATTCTCATAGAATGGCAAGCTGTGGACGGTTTGGCGATGTACGACAGATCTCCTAGCCACACTCCTTTTAAACTTATTAATGCTTCTTCTTTTTTCATCAAATTGTGTTAAAACATAAGTGAAGGTCATGGCACACACTGTAGTGAAGTGAAGTGACGTATTGCCAAGTATGGTGTTCCATACTTGGAATTGGTGCTCTGCATTTAACCCATCCAGTAAGTGAACACACACACACACACACACACTGTGAACACACACACTGTTAACAAACCAGGAGCAGTGGGCAGCCATGCTGCGGCGCCCGGGCAGCAGTTGGGGTGGACGGTGCCTTGCTCAAGGGACACACCTCAGTCGTGGTATTCCGGCTGGTTCAGAGTCTCGAACCAACAACCTTCAGATCAGGAGTCCAAGATTCGAACCACCAGGCCACAACTGCCCTTGTCTAACATACAAGAACTAAACTTTGTCCAAAAAGAGAAATGAGCAACTTGAAGCAGAAGCAAAGTTTCCAGCAGGAAAGCAATCAATCTGATGCAAACATCTCTTGACATGCTAAGTGAAAGTCGGTTAGTTTCAAAACAGCTCTATGTCTCCTAAAATACTGTTTGGAGAAAATTTGGAAAGGCTCATCAGCCCCCCAGAGCTTGAGCATTTGCATTGTGCACTTTGTCCCAAACCTGGAGCAGGTCCACCAATAATACCATTCATTGTCTGCTTCCATCATTATCTGGAAGACGAAAGACCATTTCAGATGACATGATGTTGACAGGATACGAGAGCAGCCTTGGCAAAGAAACGAAGTTAAACAATCCCTTCACCTGAAATGTATACATTTTCAACCTTGATATCCTGTCCGTAATCTGTGTAATCTGCCTCTACATGAAATAAAGTTAGCAATCACCCAAGAGAAAAAACACACTACAATTCAAATTTACCAATTAAGAAACTTCATGTGAATATAAAAGTAAGAGATATAACTTCTTATTCTTGTGTCCACCCACCAAACAATAGAGATTATATATTTATTTAATAATTGTTAAAGAAACACTTTATATTACAAGTATAGCATTGATCATATTGTTTGATTTTTAAAAACGATTTACTGTGAAGGCATCCTGTCAGCTGTTTAAACGATCTCTAAGAGACTGTAAAATATTATTGAACAGAAAGCGTTGAACAACATTTTAAGGTTGTAACAGCTTTGTGTTCAAAGAGTTGGAAAGCGTCTCTATCTTTCACCGAAGATTAAAGAAGTGTCTTCACAGCTGAAGAGATGTCAATCCAAAGTCACACTTCTTTATTATTCTAATGTCACAGCCTTCTGACAGCAGAATGGCCTTTCCTTGGTCGCTGCGGTTCTGGTCTGTGTCTATAAAAATACAGTTTAATAAGACATTAATACTGTATAGTATATAAATTGTATTAAATGATCCTACTCAAGTTATTGATTCTTTGCAGAGATCTACTGAAAGTTATGTCTAGGCCACATAACGTTGGTTTATGTTGTTGACATTGAAGTCATCTATACAATATGTAGAGTAAAACAAACTTTACGTTTATTGAAATTAAACGTTATTATCCTGAAAAAACATACAAGTGTGTGTAAGTGTGATACTATGCTAATATTACATGACAATTAAAGTTTTTATCATAAACTCATAATATTGTATATTAACTGGGCGTTTCTGTGATATTTTAATAAATAACTGCTTTAATTTTATGACAATACATCAAATGACAACATAAAACAGGCAAATATAAATTAAAATATGCCAATGCAAAAATGATATATACAAAACATTCAGAGTAAACAAATAATTTACAAAATATCTTAAAAAATATTTAAAAACAGTGGCAGCAACAAACAATGCACTATAATGGATCATAAATAAATGTATAGTTCAATTAAAGCAAAGACATTTTCTGTATCCACATCAACACACAATAGTTTCAGTTTCAACCATTGAACCCCATTAGGACTCGGCTGTTCAATGTGCATCCTGACCCTCGCATCCAAAAGCAGTCAACATTAAATTATGTAATATGTTCACAATGAGAAATACAACTACATGATCATAGGAATGATTAAGAATCTAATTAAATTTCATCCAGTTTGACTACCAAGACAAGTATAGTTCAAGAACATCAGCCCGAGAGCAGTCCATAACAATAGTTTTTGGTTTTTCTTTCTGCTTTTAGCAACATGGCTTGCATGTCCCTATATAATATCCTCTTCCTTTGAAACACAACACAACATACTGCTGTGTGTATAAAGAAAGTTTGTTAACATCAAAACATCAAAACTCTGGAATAAGTTATAAACTAAAAAAAGTGATCAGTCTGAAGACACAATCGTTCACTGGACTTAAAAAGAGGATGCAATAAACTCAGTTTCCAGTAATCTGACACAAGATTGTAGTAATAGGTTAAACAAAGAGAAGCTGAAAACATCCTTCCGTTACACCTGTAGCTATTTAAACCACAAATAAACAAAACTTCATTGACTCTCACAAGGAAACACATCCATTCTTCATATTCCTGAACATTGAGTTTTATGATGATTTGTGTTATTTTCAAATCAAACGGCAATAATCAAGCTGACAAGTTTAAAGCATATATAACCAAGCTGTATGTCAAAACAGAGTTAAAGACAAAATATGTTAAAATGACAAGAGACCCACCACGCTGGGTAACATATCAAATAATCTTAAAACACTTAGGTGACACAATATTTAGGTGCATAAAATATACTTTAGACAAATTATGTATTCAAATCTTTAAGTCATTAAGTCTCAGTAAAGTCCTCGTTTACATGAACAGTGATCTAAAGTACAAAGCTGTACTTGTGAAATCCCACAAAACTGTTCACAGTCAAGTGTCGATCATTATTTTGTACTCTTAAATAACATATCAAACGGACTTACAATAGAAAGTAATGTATTTTACAGCAATCAAACCCAAACCAGAGCCGAATTGTTGAGACCTAATGTGAAAGGCTGAAGTTAGTGATAAACTATTTAACCCAGCCCAAGTCAACCAATATTCCTCCTTTTACAGCTTACAGACTATTTAAAGTATCCAACACACAGCAGGAACAATGACAAGGCATTACTGTAAACAAAAAGTGAACATTTTTGAAGTGTTAAAAGGCTAAATGAAGTGTATCAGACGTCAATAGTTACACCGTGTTTGGTGGAAATCATGTCTCTTGTACCCGTCAGATACATTAACACAGAGCACAGATGGGGCAGTGTGGCCGTGATGGTGACGTACAGCCAGTACGAGATGGGTGCTGTGTTTCCAAACGGACAGACCCAGAGGCCGTGACGAACCCCGTCCCGGATGTGATGCGAGGCCATTGATATGAACAGCATCCATGGCAGAGAGCACCACGAGTCCTTCAGTCGACATGCCCACATAAGGAAACGCAGAGTGAAACACAGCGCTGGGATCAGTGTCGAGCAGTGAAGGGGCGGCCGATGGAGCAGACTCAAAGCAGCCTGGGAGTTTAAAGAAAGAACATACCATTATGAAGGAAAAGTTCACCTAAAAATCACAATTTTGTCTTTTCTTTCTCAGGCATAATGGGAATGGGTTTCTGTCAATGTCCAAAAATCATCACTGAATAATAAGAGTTTCTTATGAATTTGTGTTAAGCATCAGGAGTAGGGTTAGAGGTTTCAATGTAGGAAATATAATTTATAGAAGGATTTTTCGGGAAAAAAATAATAATTCTTGATTTTATGGCAATTCATTTTCATGTTGTTTTTAAGAGTAGCTGACAACTTACAAAGCTACAATATAGCTAAACTAAAGTCCTGATAAAAAATAATTTGATCAAGATAAGATTTATTGCAAGTGCAATTCAAAAAGACATGAATTACAATGAAAGACTTAGTTACCATCACAAAATGGACATTGGAATAACAAATCTAATATTGGTAGTAATAACTGTTGTAAAAGTTGTTTGTCCTGTTCATTATGTAAATGTATATGATGAAATGTTTTAATTTGGCTATTATTTAGGGTGAATTGAGGTTGATTGGGACGCACTTTTACATTGATATTAATCAAAATTAGTCCCAATGTACTTGAGTATTAACATAATAAATCACATCAATATTACACGCAGACATGCAGCGAGAGGACATATCTCACTTTAAGCGATAACGATCCAGCCATGTAGAAGTGGTCCAGGTCAATGACAGAGGCCAGGAACCCAGCCAACACAACTTCATAGAAGTCACTTTTCTTCCTCAAGCCGATCACGATGGCCCAGGACCAGAGGCCAACGACTCCGTGGACGGCGTTGTCCAGCACGGCCCTGAGCCACAGATGCTGTTGGATAAAGGGCAGGGTCAGAAAATGATCAGTGAGAAAACAGAAAGCTCCCAGGCCTGTGCTGGCCAGCAGTGAGGCAGTGCTGAAGGTCTGGAGCAGGGCCTGAGCTTTCTCTGTCTCTACAGCCAGGTTCAGGGGCATAGCCATGCCCAAAGATGAGGAGTCCAACTTGGAATAAAAGCCCCTCATCGCTGGCTTGTTCCATGGAGGGGTCAGCAACTGTATTTGCTAAAAGAAACATGCACATAAAACAGAACATGTTTGAGAAATGTGGAGATAAAAGTAATCTGCATAACACTTCCTATGTCTGTAAATGTATGTGCGGTATACAAGTGAAAGACAACGAACTGTCAGATTTCTCCTTCAATGTAAGTCTATACGGGGTGGATGGACCTTCAATATGAAGAAACCTTAATTCAAACATCACATTGAAGACGTTCTTTAAGACTGGTTATATGAAATATCAAATGCACATACATCATCATTACATGATTGTTGTATGATACACCGAAACCTAGAGGATATAATGGCACGGTGATGTATAAACACTGTGTGTATACGGTCATATACACATGAAGAAGAAACATAAATAAATGATACATAAATATATGATACATAAATATATAAAACACAAACATAAATATATGATAAATAAATATATGATACATAAATATATAAAACACAAACATAAATATATGAAACATAAATATATGATACATACATATATAAAACATAAATATATGATACATAAATATATGATATATAAATATATAAAACACAAACATAAATATATGAAACATAAATATTTGATACATAAATATATAAAACACAAACATAAATATATTATAAATAAATATATGAAACATAAATATATGATACATAAATATATAATACATAAATATATAAAACACAAACATAAATATATGATAAATAAATATATGAAACATAAATATATGATAAATAAATATATGATATATAAATATATAAAACACAAACATAAATATATGATAAATAAATATATGAAACATAAATATATGATGAATAAATATATGATACATACATATATAAAACATAAATATATGATACATAAATATATAAAACATAAATATATGATAAATAAATATATGATACATAAATATATTAAACATAAATATATGATAAATAAATAAATATATGATAAATAAATAAATATATGATAAATAAATATATGATACATAAATATATGATAAATAAATAAATATATGATACATACATATATGATAAATAAATAAATATATGATACATAAATATATAAAACATAAATATATGATAAATAAATAAATATATGATAAATAAATATATGATACATAAATATATAAAACACAAACATAAATATATGATAAATAAATATATGAAACATAAATATATGATAAATAAATATATGATACATAAATATATGATAAATAAATATATGATACATAAATATATAAAACACAAACATAAATATATGATAAATAAATATATGAAACATAAATATATGATAAATAAATATATGATACATACATATATGATACATAAATATATAAAACACAAACATAAATATATGAAACATAAATATATGATACATAAATATATGATAAATAAATAAATATATGATAAATAAATATATGATACATAGATATATGATAAATAAATATATGAAACATAAATATATGATAAATAAATAAATGATAAATAAATATATGATACATAGATATATGATAAATAAATATATGAAACATAAATATATGATACATAAATATATAAAACATAAATATATGATAAATAAATAAATATATGATAAATAAATATATGATACATAAATATATAAAACATAAATATATGATAAATAAATATATGAAACATAAATATATGATACATAAATATATAAAACACAAACATAAATATATGATAAATAAATATATGATAAATAAATAAATATATGATACATAAATATATGATACATAAATATATAAAACACAAACATAAATATATGATAAATAAATAAATATATGATAAATAAATATATGAAACATAAATATATGATACATAAATATATGATACATAAATATATGATACATAAATATATAAAACACAAACATAAATATATGATAAATAAATAAATATATGATAAATAAATATATGATAAATAAATAAATATATGATAAATAAATATATGAAACATAAATATATGATACATAAATATATAAAACACAAACATAAATATATGATAAATAAATATATGATAAATAAATATATGATAAATAAATAAATATATGATAAATAAATATATGATACATAAATATATAAAACACAAACATAAATATATAAAACACAAACATAAATATATGAAACATAAATATATGATACATAAATATATAAAACACAAACATAAATATATAAATACATAAATGAAAAGTTATATTCTGAATCTTATATATTACAGTTCTATACATATATAGTATTTCTATGTTATCTTAAATAATATTATCTGTTCAAACAAAAGCATGAACACCATTCCCTTTATGTCTGAGTGTTTCAGATATTTGGTAAAATGTGCACTCCTGTAGATTTGATGGAGAATATTTCATGTGTTTTAATAATAAAGACAGAAATAAACAACTATTAGCCTCAGGTGCTAACATAATAACATCCGTGTTCTTTTGTGAACCCCATCTCTAAAATCTTTATATTGTAAAACATTCAGTGTGTGAATATTATATTATATTATATTAAATTATATTATATTGTGAATATTATTTATAGTTATATTTATAACCGAAGGCATTGTTTTAGCTTTAGCTGAGCAGCTAACGGCTAGCTCATGTGCTAACACAGAGCTGATGGTAAATTATCAGTTTTATACATGAATATACAGCACTGAAATAACATAAATAACAAATATTAATTATTAATATTTAATCATTGAGATCACAAACAGACGCAAATGTCTCACCTCATTTCATTGAGCTCACCGGTCGGTTCTGAATCAACGAATCAATGAATCAATGAATCACAAATGAATCAATGAATCACAAATGAATCACAAATGAATCAATGAATCACAAATCAACGAATCAATGAATCAATGAATCACAAATGAATCACAAATGAATCAATGAATCACAAATGAATCAATGAATCAATGAATCACAAATGAATCACAAATGAATCACAAATGAATCACAAATGAATCAATGAATCACAAATGAATCACAAATGAATCAATGAATCAAAAATGAATCAATGAATCACAAATGAATCACAAATGAATCACAAATGAATCAATGAATCACAAATGAATCACAAATGAATCACAAATGAATCAATGAATCACAAATGAATCACAAATGAATCACAAATGAATCACAAATGAATCAATGAATCACAAATGAATCACAAATGAATCACAAATGAATCAATGAATCAATGAATCACAAATGAATCACAAATGAATCACAAATGAATCACAAATGAATCACAAATGAATCACAAATGAATCAATGAATCACAAATGAATCACAAATGAATCACAAATGAATCACAAATGAATCAATGAATCACAAATGAATCACAAATGAATCAATGAATCACAAATGAATCACAAATGAATCACAAATGAATCACAAATGAATCAATGAATCACAAATGAATCAATGAATCACAAATGAATCACAAATGAATCAATGAATCACAAATGAATCAATGAATCAATGAATCACAAATGAATCACAAATGAATCAATGAATCACAAATGAATCAATGAATCACAAATGAATCACAAATGAATCACAAATGAATCAATGAATCACAAATGAATCACAAATGAATCACAAATGAATCACAAATGAATCACAAATGAATCAATGAATCACAAATGAATCACAAATGAATCAATGAATCACAAATGAATCAATGAATCAATGAATCACAAATGAATCAATGAATCACAAATGAATCACAAATGAATCAATGAATCACAAATGAATCACAAATGAATCAATGAATCACAAATGAATCAATGAATCAATGAATCACAAATGAATCAATGAATCACAAATGAATCACAAATGAATCACAAATGAATCACAAATGAATCACAAATGAATCACAAATGAATCACAAATGAATCAATGAATCAATGAATCACAAATGAATCAATGAATCAATGAATCACAAATGAATCAATGAAACAATCAATCACAAATGAATCAATGAATCAATGAATCACAAATGAATCACAAATGAATCACAAATGAATCACAAATGAATCAATGAATCAATGAATCAATGAATCACAAATGAATCACAAATGAATCACAAATGAATCAATGAATCAATGAATCACAAATGAATCAATGAATCACAAATGAATCAATGAATCACAAATGAATCACAAATGAATCAATGAATCAATGAATCACAAATAAATCAATGAATCACAAATGAATTAATGAATCAATGAATCACAAATGAATCAATGAATCAATGAATCAATGAATCACAAATGAATCAATGAATCACAAATGAATAAATAAATCACAAATGAATGTTTAGCTATGTGCTTAAATGTTTTCTTTCTATACATTGCATTACGTTCTCGTAGTCTACAGTATAAGTAAAGGGGAACTGGGATGCAGCACATGTGTACCGATCAGTAGAATTGTCAGGTTTGGAATTGTTCTACCGCTGAAATAATTATGAAGTCTGTCATGTCAAAAGCATGGTTCTACTATAAGCATTATCAAATGTAGAAATCTCACAAATAATAGAACAGAAACACAAATCTCTGAAAACATGGATGGATACTCATTTTTGGAGTAATTACCTACCAACAAATAAGTTTTAAATAAAGATATCAGAGGGTTGCTGCTGGTGATGTTATTATCAAGTGACATCAAGTGGACTCTGTTGATAGCATGAACATATAACATGAAGTTTGTAGAATGGGTTTTGCTGTGGGATTGCAACAAAATATCACGTGGCAATAATGTGGTATAACACACATGGTGAAAACACTTTTCCTTTGTCTTGTATGTACAACGATGCCCTTCATACAGCAATCTGACAAAAACAATGAGCTCATGCCCTTTCAATATACATTCATGAATACCCGCAGACTAGGTGCTGACTGATAATGGCTCACCGGTAGGGTGAATATTTTCTTTTGCTCAGTGCTTAGAACATGACGCTTGCAATGCCAGAGACGGGTTCGATCCCGGGGATTACAAACACTCAGAATCGAATGTAAATATACAATGCAATCTAACATCACTCAAAAATCCAGATGAGCTCTCTACTGAATCCTAGAGAGCATCCACAATACAACACACATATGTACTTTAAGTCAACAGACAGAAATAAATTAGAAAATTATGAATATATGTTTTATTTTGTGCATGAAATAGTCATTTGTCATCATTGTTTTTCAAAAAGTATGCTTTCTTTAAAATGGATTAGGATGAACAACAGTTAGTCAATCAATGTTGGGCTTTTGAACAGGAGAAAGCCAGTCATCATGGGTGAATTATACAGACATATAATTAATAATAGTGTTGTGTTTGGTGTTTGGCTTCTACTATTATTAGAGTAAGCTTCAGCAGAGGCATAAGGTGCATTTTATGTCCCATTTAGGTCTACAATGAATATTCTGTTGAAGAAGGGGGTTTTCTGATGGCCATTTTCCTCCTGGCCAGTGGTGGTCGTCCTTTCTGAGCTATCAAAGATCATGCCTCCTTTTGAACCATAGATGCTGTCAACATCATGATCCTTGGCCTCTCCAACCCTGAACATGGCGCCATTGCTTGCTCCACATATCACCCTTATTCCCCACATCTGTGTTTAATTATTTTTAAGTGTGTTTGATCGCTGCCTTTTTGTTCTGTCTTGACCCATTTTCATTGGTGTTGTCTGCAAACTTCAGGAGCTTGATGGAGGGGTCTTTGTGGTGCAGATGACAATCAATTTGTTTTAAAAGCTCCTGTGCCAGGTTGGTAAAGGAAGTACAGTCTCTGTTTGGTCTTTTTAACGACAGAGTCGGATTTAACATCCCACTTCAGATCCTGAAAAATGATGGGGCTTACTTGACAGGGCATATATATATAAGAACGAGCAGAGAGAGAGAGAGAGATATCGTTATTATATATATGCCCTGTCAAGTAAGCCCCATCATTTTTCAGCATCTGAAGTGGGATACTAAATCCGACTCCGTCGTTAAAAAGGCCATCGCGCATATTAATCCAGTCTAATGGATTTGGGAAATGGACCGGCCGGGGTTTTATATTTTCGGAGCTGGAAAGAAAGAAATATTTGCAATCACATCGATATTGCCCGCATAACCAATCATACAATCATACAAATTGTCCTTCTTTGAATATTGGGGGGAACGTGTCCCCCTGTCCCCCCATAGAATTACGCCTATGCTACACCTATGCTACAAGGAAAAGAACCGCTGATGTCAGACCTACATGCGCACATGAAAGCCTTCTGTGTGAAGCTCCGCCTGTTTGCGACACAACTACAAAGATTTAATTCTACACACTTCCCTGTGCTGTCGGAAATCAACTCAGCTTTTCCAAAGGCAGACCTTTCTGCTGAAAAGGAGACGTATGCTTCTGTAATTTCATCTTTCGCGACAAAATACAACCGGCGTTTTCAAGATTTTTCTGTCATTGAAAAACAAATCAAGCTGTTCTCCACTCCCTTCCTGGTGGACGTAGAAGAAGTTGAGGACAGTCTGCAGTTAGAACTGATTGAAATGCAATGTGATGATTCTCTGAAGAGTCAACATCAGCTTCTCTCCCTCCCTGGCTTCTGTCAGAGTTTGGATCATGCCAAGCTTCCTCTGATGAGACGCCACGCAAAAAGAATGAAGAGCCTGTTGGGCTCAAGATACATATGTGAACAAACATTTTCTCTGTTGAATCAGAACAAAAGCAGTCTGAGATCCAGAATGACTGATAGCCATCTCTATGAAGTCCTTTGTGTCTCAACCACCAAACTTTCTACTGACATCCCAGCCATCCTTCAATTCAAAGGACAGCATCACTGCTCCTTTTGAGAGCAATGTTCTTCACATTATACACAACAGTGTATCATGTGTCAATATGTCAACTCTTGTATGTGGCCCGGGCCTTTGCTTATTTTTCTGTATTTGGCCCTCACCAAAAATTATTTTGGACACCCCTGGTGTACAGTGAGAAGAGCAGTGGGGAGCGTACACAATCCTTAAGGAGAATCAGTGCATGTGAAGCGGCTGTTTGAGATTAATTTCCTAAGTCTCACTTGCTGCTATCTTTATGTCAGAAAGCTGGTGATCCATTGACTGGTAGAGTTGGGGGCAGAGAGCTGGGATAATATTTCCTGTAGCAGTGATGGAATGATGGTGTTGAATGCCAATTTAAAGTCTATAATCAGTCCACAAAATGTCCAGAAGCTGTCCCATGTTAACTGCATTATCTAATACCTGTTTGCTTGATAAGCAATCTGGGGTCTATTAAGGGTCCAGTGATTTCCTTTAGATAGGATGGAAGCAGTTTTTCAAGTGACTTAATGATGATAGACCTTAGTCCAACAGGTCTGTAGTCATTCAGTCCTGATATCTTTGGTTTCTTTGGAACAAGGATGATGGTGGAGCATTTGAAGCAGGAAGGAACTCCACAGTTCCATTAAAGATCTGTGTCAGGATGGTGGCAAGTTTATCAGCACAGGATTTTTCAGGCTGGTCCTGATGCCTCTCTTCTTTTGTTGTTCCTGGCGACCTCTTCAGTGATGTGGAGTACAGAAATGGTAGAGAGTAGGTTACTTGAGGTGTTAACGGTTGTAGGGAGATATGGTTGTAGGGGGTTTCAAATTTACAGTAAACTTTATTCAGATCTTCAACAAGCTGTTGAATGCACTCCGTGCTGGCGGATAGTTCCTTGTAGTTGGTGATGGTTTTCAGGTCTTTCCACACTAAAAGGGAGTCATTGGATGTGAACTGGTCTTCTATATTCTTAGCATTGCTCCGTTTAGCCACTCTACCCTCCTTATTCAACGTGTTAATGGCCTGATTGTACATGACTCTGTTCCCTTTATGTCACGAGAAGGATGAAATGGAAACAATTGCAAGTAAATCTGGTTTATTGAACAGTTAGGATAAATAGAGAACACAATGACCAGGATGAATGTACAGAATGAAGAAACAGGATGAATTTCTCAGATGGACGGTGACGCAGGGACAAGATGGCCAGAGTAATTAAAGACGAAGAATGGTGATGAATCGTGTGATGTTTAATCCAGTGAAGTAATACAGACATGAACTGACTGACAAGACAACGACCAGGAACTTCCAGACAAACGAACACCGAAGACCACAGCAAACAACATAGAACAATCCGTACACTTCTGTCACAACAGAACTAAATAAAGCTTCTAGATCGTCGACACAGCGCCGCTGCTCCACTGAGTACAATGTCCAACAAAGCGTCAGAAAAAAAACTGGTTATAAATTAGGTGGTGTGTACCCTATCAAATTCTAAACTCGATGGACACCATGACAGTCGTGCAGGCTTAACAAGCCAACCTGCTGAAAGACCTGAGCAACAGCAGATCACACAATATCACTTTCTGTGCCGCCTACTTCCTGCTGCCTTGAAGGAATGCAGCCATTTACCATCCCCAACAACACAAAGTGCAAAAACTAATGTCCCTTCCAGAGAAATTGGTCTCTCATCGGCCACAGCCCATGAAGAACACCAACAGTTAAGAGGAATGCAGACAGACAGCAGTGTAATTCGGCTCGTACTTGTTCAAGATCAAATCATTCCAACACCTCCATAAGAGAACATTACAAGAATTAAAGCATAAGCTAAATCAACACAGTTACAGAACAAACAAAGATAAAAACGTATCATTTATTGACAGCGGAACACAAAAAGTTAAATGGCAGCTCACAGTCATACAGAATACACGCATACGCATACAGAATAGTGTTTCACGATACACTAAAAAGGTAAAGTAAGCGCAATGCCCTTCTTCAAAAGCGATATGTACGATAAGTACCTAGTGCTTTAAGACAGCTGTAGTTCAACAGCAGGATAGTTCTCGCTGTCTCCGGAGGCTAAGGCTTGGGACGACACGGATCCGGAAATGTCAGCAATGCTTTCCCGGGCAGCCGCGAGTATCGGGTTACAGTGCACGGCCCCGCCTGCACTCCCCGTCTCGCGTCTGGATGCATGGTATCTCGGTGGCGCCCGGAGCGATAAGCCCCGCCCCGCCCCAGTACCGTTCTTCCCGGAAGTGCATGAGGAGCTCGCCAAGACGTGGAAGGCGCCCCTATCGGCCCAACTCCATCATGGCAGCTCCCATACTCTCACTTCTCTCGACGGAGGTGCAGCACGGGGCTATGTCGACCTTCTCCAGCGGAGCGCGCAATTGCGTCACATCTTTGTCCGCAAACTGCCACTTCCTGGAGGGATCGACCTAAGCTCCCCTCCAAAGCGTGTAGGTTTTCCTCATCCCTAGTGGCGAGAGCCTACACAGCCGCGGGGCAAGCTGCATCTTCGCTCCACGCCATGGCTATGTTGCAGGTGCATCAGGCCAAGGCGTTAAAGGAGCTTGACGAGGGGAGACTCGACCAGCTCACAGTACGTGAGTTGAGGACCGCGACGGACTTGGCGCTGAGAGCGACCAAGGTTAGGGCGCGGCCTATTGGTCGAGTGATGTCCATCTGTGTGGTCCAAGAGCGCCACCTCTGGTTGAACCTTGCGCAGATGAGTGAGGCCGAGAGAGCACGCTTTCTCGACGCAGCCATCGCGCAAGAGGGGCTGTTTGGAGACACTGTGCAGGACTTAACCCACCAGTTCTCCGCAGTGCAGCAGCAGAAGGAGGCGATGCAACATTTCTTGCCTCGTAGGGGTCTGGCTGGCCGAGGTCAGTCCCGTCCCCAAACTCCTCCTGCTCCCAAACAGCCATGCCCTTCCTCGGCCCCGCCCTCGGTTAGAGCTACCCCTATACAGCCGGCGCCCCGTAGGAAACAGGCGCCGAGGAGGCAGGCTGTGGGGACCCGTCAGCAGCCTCCTCGCAAACATGCCAGGAAGCGCTCCTGACGGACCCAGCCTGGAGGAGTGGATAACATCTGGGACGGTTCCTGCCCCGTTCCACTACCACAACGGCCCTTTTCAGGGCCACCCTATGTGGTTAAAGAAAGAACAAATCCTCCGCCAGGCAAAAGGCGCCGTGTTCACCCTCTTCTGGACGGTGCACGGCTGGCAGAAACGCCATCCCGCAGCCCTCAGTGCCCTCCACAGGACGGTGCGTTGGCCAGGGGTATTCGGCAGGCAGCTTGGGTCCCTGTGTCCCCCCAGGACAATCCCGGCTGGACCCTGCACCTGACAGCCACAGAACCACCCTACCCGGGTACAGTGAAGCAGATCAGTCCTCTCATCCCCCTGGGGTGCAGGTGGCCGGCGTGGTTTCTCTGATGTTCCCCGGGCTCGAGAGGACGATCCGTCTCGGTTATGCGATCCAGTTTGCCAGACGCCTGCCCAAGTTCCGGTCCGTCCTTTTCACCTCGGTGCGAGGTCGGGACGCGTCCGTTCTTCGGGACGAGGTTGCCACCCTTCTGGCGAAAGATGCGATCGAGCCTGTTCCACCAACTGAGATGTTCGAGGGCTTCTACAGCCCGTACTTCATTGTACCCAATAAAGGTGGAGGGACGCGCCCCATTCTGGATCTGCGCACCCTGAACAAATATCTGCACAGATTGCCGTTCAAGATGTTGACGCCGCGGCGCATCTTGACTTCGTACTTCCACGTCTCCATCCTGCCTCGACACCTGCCGTTCCTACGGTTCGCGTTGGAGGGGCGAGCGCATCAGTACAAAGTCCTGCCCTTCGGGCTGTCCTGTCCCCCCGGTCTTTACGAAGATCGCGGAGGCCGCCATAGTGCCCCTAAGGAAGCGCGGAGTGCGGATACTGAACTATCTCGACGACTGGTTCATCCTGGGTCACTCGCCAGAGGTAGTCTGTATGCACAGGGACCTAGTGCTTAGGCACCTAGTCCGTTTGGGTCTAGGGGTAAACCGGGAAAAGAGCCAGCTTTTCGAGAAAAGAGCCAGCTTTTTCGAGAAAAGAGCCACCTACGCAGAGCATCTCTTATCTCGGCATGGAACTAGACTCTGTCACTATATGTGCGCGACTCTCAGGAGAGCGTGCAGGGTAATTGCTGGCGTGTTTGGCTCAGACCTCACTAACAGTGGTCCCGCTGAAGACTCTTCAGAGGCTCCTGGGGCATATGGCAACCTCGGCTGGGGTAATTCCCCTCGGGTTGATGCATATGAGACCACTTCAGCTTTGGCTACAGAGTGGGGTTCCGAGGAGCGCATGGCACACTGGCAACAGACGGATTCACATCACGTCGAGATACCGGAGTCTTCTCGCCCCATGGTCCTTAGTGACCTTTCTGCGGGCAGGTGTCGAGGCATGTCGTGGTGATGACGGACGCCTCCCTGCTCGCCTGGGGCGCAGTGTGTCACGGGCACGTAGCTTCGGGTCGATGGACAGGTCCCCGACTATGCTGGCATATCAATGCCTTGGAGCTTTTGGCAATACACATGGCCCTTATGAGGTTCTTACCTCTACTGAGGGACAAACACGTGCTTGTCCGCTCGGACAGAACCACCGCTGTAGCGTACATAAATCATCAAGGTGGCGTACGCTCGCGGACACTGTCATTGCTCGCCCGAAGCCTCCTCAAATGGAGTCAGCGGGTCATCAAGACCCTGCGCGCTGTTCACCTCCCCGGGGCTCTGAACGAGACAGCCGATGCGCTCTCTTGTCAGCAGGTCTGTCCAGGAAGCTGGCAACTCCATCCTCGTGCAGTCTGGTCGATATGGGATCGCTTCGGCCAGGCACAGGTAGACCTGTTCGCCTCCCGAGACGACACCCATTGCCCGCTTTGGTTCTCCCTGACCGAGGGTCCCCTTGGCATGGAGGCCTTAGCGCACGACTGGCCACGAGACAAGCGGAAGTACGCCTTCCCCCCAGTGAGCCTCATTGCACAGGTCCTGTGCAAGTTAAGGGAAGAGGAGCACCAAGTGATCCTGGTTGCCCCATACTGGCCCAACCACACTTGGTTCTCAGAGCTGAAAGCTCTGACGATCACTCCCCCCTGGCCGATTCCCCTGATGAAGGAACTTGTATCTCTGGGGAAGGGCACGTCATGGCACCCCAGACCAGACCTATGGAACCTCCACGTCTAGCTCCTGGACGGGAGGAGGAGCTCCTGAGTGAACTGCCACCAGCGGTCGCAGGTTTAATCGCTTAGTCTATCGTCCTCTCTTACTGTTACTATTGCCGTAAGTTTGTGTGTTAGATGATAAACAGTGTGTGTTGTTATGTTGCTGTAAGTTTGTTTGTTAAATGATAAACAGTGTGTGTTGTTATGTTGTTGTAAGTTTGTGTGTTAGATGATACACAGTGTGTGTTGTTATGTTGCTGTAAGTTTGTGTATTAGATGATAAACAGTGTGTGTTGTTATGTTGCTGTAAGTTTGTGTGTTAGATGATAAACAGTGTGTGTTGTTATGTTGCTGTAAGTGTGTGTGTTAGATGATACACAGTGTGTGTTGTTATGTTGATGTAAGTTTGTGTGTTAGATGATAAACAGTGTGTGTTGTTATGTTGATGTAAGTTTGTGTGTTAGATGATAAACAGTGTGTGTTGTTATGTTGATGTAAGTTTGTGTGTTAGATGATAAACAGTGTGTGTTGTTATGTTGATGTAAGTTTGTGTGTTAGATGATAAACAGTGTGTGTTGTTATGTTGATGTAAGTTTGTGTGTTAGATGATAAACAGTGTGTGTTGTTATGTTGATGTAAGTTTGTGTGTTAGATGATACACAGTGTGTGTTGTTATGTTGCTGTAAGTTTGTGTGTTAGATGATAAACTGTCATATCCTGGCTCGGTCGGGGGTTTTCGGTGGGCGTGTGTTGGTATCGTCATGTGTTCTGTCTGCGTCACTCACCCCGCCCCCGTGTCTCCCTCGCGGCATCCCCAATATCTGGCCGCTTACGTCATCACCGTCTCACCTGTTTCACATCCTGTCACTTATTTTCTCCCTTATTTTAACCCTCTTGTTCTGTTGTCTTTTGTCAGTCCGTTGCCTCTTGGTGCCCTGATGTCAAGTCCTTGTCGTGTCGTGTCTTGTCCTGCCTTGCCTTGCCTTGTCTTGTCGTGTCCTGATAGCCGTGCTCTTGTGGTTTTTGTTTCTTTTGTTTTGATCATCTTCTTGCCCTTAGTTCGTGTGATCTTCCTGTACTGGATCGAGGGGTCTGCAGCATCCACCCGTCTTCTGTTTTCCGTTTGTTACGGGTCGAGTACTCTCCCCGTGTGATTCTGATCGTCCTGGGCTGAGGACGCTCTGCGCGCCGGGTATTCCCCAGGGCTGGCAGTACCCCGGGATCGGTGGAGCAGCGCAGGACGTTTTGTTGTCTTTTTCCCGCTGCCTCCAGGGAGGAGGTCTTCTGGAGTTCTTTTGGACTAGTTTCTTATTTTTGTGCCAGACCTGTGCTATTTTTGTTTTGTTTCATTAAATCCGTTAACCTGCACTTGAGTCTCTTTGTCCGTCATGACAGAACGGACTGACCAACCCACCGACTCAGCGGGGACGGATCCCCTCCGATCAGCTCTCCAGCAGCAGGGAGCTCTGCTGGGACACCAGGCGTCCCAGCTTAACGCCGCCAGATGCGAGGTAGAGGCGCTCAACGCGCAGGTGGCGGATCTCATGCACCAAGTCTCTGAGCTGCGCATGGCAGCCAGTGGTCAGGTCTCTTCTCCTCCTTGGCTCCCCGGCACACCCGAACCACACGCCAACAGTCCACCCCTCTACGATGGAGATCCTAACTCCTGCCGAGCGTTTTTAACGCAATGTGCGCTCGTGTTTTCCCTCCAAGCTCGTCGCTACGCATCTGAAGAAGCGAAGATCGCGTTTGTCCTCACACTCCTAACGGGGCGAGCACGGGAATGGGGTGTTGCGGTCTGGGAGAACCAGGCCCCATGTTGCCAATCCTTCAAGGCTTTTCGGGAGGAGATGACCGTTCTGTTTGACAGGTCAGCTCGGGGAGATGAGGCGGCCGCCCAACTATCTCAACTCTCACAGGGGAGGAGCTCCATCACCGACTACTCCATCAGGTTCAAGACGCTGGCGGCCGCCTGCGAGTGGAATCCGGGGGCCCTGAGGGCTCGTTTTCTGGATGGGCTCAGTTCTGCCATTAAGGATGAGGTGGCTGTACTCGATCTGCCACGAGAACTGGAGGATCTCGTCGACCTCTGCCTGCGGGTGGAGACCCGTCTCAGTGCTCGTCGCCGCCGCCGTTTGTCACCCTTAGGCTGGCGCTCCCCACCTGCCGCCACACCTCATTCTTCCTCGACGGAGGAACCCATGCAGCTGGGGCGATCCCGGTTGACCCCGGACCAGAAACAGCAGCGACTCCTAGAGGGTCTCTGCTTCTACTGCGGCAAGCCCGGTCATCAAGCGGTACACTGTCCGCTAAAAGCACACGCCCACCCGTAGATCGGAGAGTCCGGGTGGGCGCTATCTCTGTCTCCTCTCCAGCGCCCCGCACGCTCCTTCAGTTTCACCTCCGCTTTAATGAGAGGTCCTTTAAGGGCAAGGCTCTTGTGGACTCTGGTGCTGAAGGAAACTTCATTGACTCTGCTACGGCTCTTCGCTGGGGCATTCCTGCTATCCCTCTGGACAGATCCATCTCCGTCTTGCCACTAGCAGGACCCCCTTTCTCACACATCACTCACGTCACCCCGCAAGTCACGTTAACACTTTCAGGTAACCACACTGAGTGTATTGAGCTGTACATCCTCGATTCCCCCAATACACCTATAATATTAGGGCATCCCTGGTTGTCACAGCACAATCCTCAGGTGGATTGGGTTAAAAGTTCTGTTTTATCTTGGAGTCGTCTTGTCATGTGTCTTGTTTGGGTCCTGCTCCCTCTCCTGTCTCTGTGTCTCCTGTGTTGCAGGCTGAGGCCGCCGACCTTGTCGGGGTCCCGAAGGAGTACCTGGATCTTCGTGCCGTGTTCAGTAAGTCGCGGGCCACCTCGCTCCCTCCGCATCGCCGCTACGACTGTGCCATAGAACTTCGCCCAGGCACTTCTCCGCCCAGGGGTCGCTTATTTTCCCTGTCCAGTCCTGAAAGAGAGGCCATGGATAAGTATATTAACGAGTCTCTGCAAGCGGGGCTTATTCGCCCTTCCTCCTCGCCCGCAGGTGCAGGTTTCTTCTTCGTTCAGAAGAAGGATGGCTCTCTGCGCCCTTGTATCGATTATCGAGGCTTGAATGAGATCACTGTTAAGAATAAATACCCCCTTCCTCTCATGTCTTCTGCCTTCGATTTATTGCAGGGAGCCCGGGTCTTTACCAAATTAGACCTACGCAATGCCTATCACCTGGTCCGTATACGTGAGGGGGATGAATGGAAGACGGCATTTAACACACCCTCGGGACATTACGAGTATTTGGTGCTTCCTTTTGGTCTGACCAACGCTCCTGCCGTTTTTCAGAATCTAGTCAACGATGTGTTGGGAGACATGCTTAATCGCTTTGTCTTTGTGTACCTGGATGACATTCTGATCTTCTCCCCCTCTCTCCAGGCTCACACCCAGCATGTTCGACGGGTTCTTCAGCGCTTGCTTGAGAATCAGCTTTATGTTAAGGCAGAGAAGTGCGAATTCCACGTCGACTCAGTTTCGTTCCTTGGCTTTGTTGTTTCCCCTCAGGGAATCGAGGCGGATCGCGCCAAGATCAAAGCCCTCGCCGAGTGGCCAGTTCCCGACTCTCGCAAAGCTCTGCAACAGTTCCTGGGGTTCGCTAACTTCTACCGGCGTTTCATCCGGGGCTTTGGCCAGATAGCCGCCCCGCTCACCGCCTTGACGTCCACTAAGGTGGCGTTTACGTGGAATGCTTCAGCACAGGTAGCCTTTGATGATCTTAAGTCCCGTTTTGTATCTGCCCCTGTGCTTTGCTTTCCAGACCCCAGCTTGCAGTTCATCGTTGAGGTCGATGCTTCCGATGTCGGGATAGGCGCGGTTTTGTCTCAGCGCTCGAAGATAGATGGCAAGATACATCCGTGTGCCTTCTACTCTCACCGTCTGAGCCCTGCCGAACGCAATTACGATATCGGTAACAGAGAGCTTTTGGCGGTCCGTCTGGCTCTGGGTGAGTGGCGTCACTGGCTGGAGGGGTCAGCGCAGCCCTTCTTGGTCTGGACGGATCACAAAAATCTTGAGTACATCCGTTCGGCCAAGAGGCTGAGCTCTCGCCAGGCTCGTTGGGCACTGTTCTTCGACCGGTTCAACTTCACCCTCTCGTACCGGCCTGGGTCCAAGAATACCAAACCCGATGCCCTCTCTCGCCAGTTCGGCGCCCCCGAAGTGACGCTCACGGCCGATTCCATCCTCCCAAGCGAGATGGTGGTCAGGGCGTGCACCTGGGACGTGGAACGGCGAGTGGAGGAGGCCGGTCGAGGGGTGCAAGTGCCGAAGGAGTGCCCGGCGGGTCGGCTGTTCGTGCCGGTTGCGCTGCGTCCTGATGTTCTCCAGTGGTGTCACTCGTCCAAGCTTTTCGGCCATCCGGGCATCCGGGGTACGTTGGCTTCCGCCCGCCGACGTTTCTGGTGGCCTTCCATAGGCGCTGATGTCAGACAGTTCGTGTTGGCTTGTTCGGTATGCGCTCAAAACAAGTCATCCAATCGCCCACTGGCTGGTCTTCTTCGTCCCTTGCCCACCCCCTCTCGTCCCTGGTCACATATCGCCCTTGATTTTGTCACGGGTCTCCCTCCCTCGGGTGGTAACACCGTCATCCTCACGGTGGTGGATCGCTTCTCCAAGGCGGTCCATTTCATTCCCCTGCCTAAACTCCCCTCGGCCCGAGAGACCGCTCAACTGGTGACGGATCACGTCTTTCGTCTCCATGGTTTGCCGACTGACGTTGTTTCCGACAGGGGTCCCCAGTTCACTTCTCGGTTTTGGAAGGAATTTTGCAGACAGATCGGTGCCACCGCTAGCCTGTCTTCTGGCTTCCACCCTCAGACCAACGGCCAGTGCGAACGAGCCAACCAGGATCTCGAGCGGAGACTCCGCTGTCTGGCATCTCATTCTCCCGGTTCCTGGAGCCAGCAGCTCTCTTGGATCGAATACGCCCACAACTCTCTCCCGGTTTCGTCCTCTGGTATGTCCCCATTTGAGTGTTCTATGGGTTACCTGCCCCCCTTATTCCCTTCTCAGGAACTCGATGCTGCGGTCCCTTCTGCGCTGGCTTTCGTCCAACGTTGCCGTCGCACCTGGACGAGGGCTAGAAAGCTGTTCGCTCGTTCCTCGCAGCGGACCAAAGCAGCGGCCGATCGCCGTCGGATTCCCGCTCCTACCTTCTTGTGTGGTGAACGGGTATGGCTCTCCACCAAGGACCTGCCTCTCCGGGTGCCCTCCCGCAAACTGGCACCCAGGTTCATTGGCCCTTACCGTATCACCAAGGTGGTCAATCCGGTGGCCGTCCGGCTCAAATTGTCCCCAGCTCTTGGTCGAGTTCACCCTGTTTTTCATGTTTCCAGGGTTAAGCCTGTTGTTTCCTCCCCGCTCAATCCCAGCGGTCGGTTACCCGCCCCCCCGCCCCCACGTCTTGTGGATGGGTCTCCGGTCTACACCGTCAAGAGACTGCTAGACTCCCGCCGCCGTGGCCGGGGCTTTCAATACCTTGTGGACTGGGAGGGGTATGGCACAGAGGAGAGGTGTTGGGTACCGGCTCGTGACATCTTGGACCGGTCACTGATCGAGGAATTCCTTCGGAGACGAGGTAAGCCCCTTCCCTAAGCGCCGGGTGGCGCCGCTGGAGAGGGGGGTACTGTCATATCCTGGCTCGGTCGGGGGTTTTCGGTGGGCGTGTGTTGGTATCGTCATGTGTTCTGTCTGCGTCACTCACCCCGCCCCCGTGTCTCCCTCGCGGCATCCCCAATATCTGGCCGCTTACGTCATCACCGTCTCACCTGTTTCACATCCTGTCACTTATTTTCTCCCTTATTTTAACCCTCTTGTTCTGTTGTCTTTTGTCAGTCCGTTGCCTCTTGGTGCCCTGATGTCAAGTCCTTGTCGTGTCGTGTCTTGTCCTGCCTTGCCTTGCCTTGTCTTGTCGTGTCCTGATAGCCGTGCTCTTGTGGTTTTTGTTTCTTTTGTTTTGATCATCTTCTTGCCCTTAGTTCGTGTGATCTTCCTGTACTGGATCGAGGGGTCTGCAGCATCCACCCGTCTTCTGTTTTCCGTTTGTTACGGGTCGAGTACTCTCCCCGTGTGATTCTGATCGTCCCGGGCTGAGGACGCTCTGCGCGCCGGGTATTCCCCAGGGCTGGCAGTACCCCGGGATCGGTGGAGCAGCGCAGGACGTTTTGTTGTCTTTTTCCCGCTGCCTCCAGGGAGGAGGTCTTCTGGAGTTCTTTTGGACTAGTTTCTTATTTTTGTGCCAGACCTGTGCTATTTTTGTTTTGTTTCATTAAATCCGTTAACCTGCACTTGAGTCTCTTTGTCCGTCATGACAATAAACAGTGCGTGTTATGTTGCTGTAAGTTTGTGTGTTAGATGATACACAGTGTGTGTTGTTATGTTGCTGTAAGTTTGTGTGTTAGATGATAAACAGTGTGTGTTGTTATGTTGATGTAAGTTTGTGTGTTAGATGATAAACAGTGTGTGTTATGTTGCTGTAAGTTTGTGTGTTAGATGATAAACAGTGTGTGTTGTTATGTTGATGTAAGTTTGTGTGTTAGATGATACACAGTGTGTGTTGTTATGTTGCTGTAAGTTTGTGTGTTAGATGATAAACAGTGTGTGTTATGTTGCTGTAAGTTTGTGTGTTAGATGATAGACAGTGTGTGTTGTTATGTTGCTGTAAGTTTGTGTGTTAGATGATAGACAGTGTGTGTTGTTATGTTGCTGTAAGTTTGTGTGTTAGATGATACACAGTGTGTGTTGTTATGTTGCTGTAAGTTTGTGTGTTAGATGATACACAGTGTGTGTTGTTATGTTGCTGTAAGTTTGTGTGTTAGATGATAAACAGTGTGTGTTGTTATGTTGTTGTAAGTTTGTGTGTTAGATGATACACAGTGTGTGTTGTTATGTTGTTGTAAGTTTGTGTGTTAGATGATACACAGTGTGTGTTGTTATGTTGCTGTAAGTTTGTGTGTTAGATGATAAACAGTGTGTGTTGTTATGTTGTTGTAAGTTTGTGTGTTAGATGATAAACAGTGTGTGTTGTTATGTTGTTGTAAGTTTGTGTGTTAGATGATACACAGTGTGTGTTGTTATGTTGTTGTAAGTTTGTGTGTTAGATGATAAACAGTGTGTGTTGTTATGTTGCTGTAAGTTTGTGTGTTAGATGATAAACAGTGTGTGTTGTTATGTTGATGTAAGTTTGTGTGTTAGATGATAGACAGTGTGTGTTGTTATGTTGATGTAAGTTTGTGTGTTAGATGATACACAGTGTGTGTTGTTATGTTGATGTAAGTGTGTGTGTGTTAGATGATACACAGTGTGTGTTGTTATGTTGATGTAAGTTTGTGTGTTAGATGATAAACAGTGTGTGTTGTTATGTTGATGTAAGTTTGTGTGTTAGATGATAAACAGTGTGTGTTGTTATGTTGATGTAAGTTTGTGTGTTAGATGATAAACAGTGTGTGTTGTTATGTTGATGTAAGTTTGTGTGTTAGATGATAAACAGTGTGTGTTGTTATGTTGATGTAAGTTTGTGTGTTAGATGATAAACAGTGTGTGTTGTTATGTTGCTGTAAGTTTGTGTGTTAGATGATAAACAGTGTGTGTTGTTATGTTCCTGTAAGTTTGTGTGTTAGATGATACACAGTGTGTGTTGTTATGTTGCTGTAAGTTTGTGTGTTAGATGATACACAGTGTGTGTTGTTATGTTGCTGTAAGTTTGTGTGTTAGATGATAAACAGTGTGTGTTGTTATGTTGCTGTAAGTTTGTGTGTTAGATGATACACAGTGTGTGTTGTTATGTTGCTGTAAGTTTGTGTGTTAGATGATAAACAGTGTGTGTTATGTTGCTGTAAGTTTGTGTGTTAGATGATAAACAGTGTGTGTTATGTTGCTGTAAGTTTGTGTGTTAGATGATAAACAGTGTGTGTTGTTATGTTGCTGTAAGTTTGTGTGTTAGATGATAAACAGTGTGTGTTGTTATGTTGCTGTAAGTTTGTGTGTTAGATGATACACAGTGTGTGTTGTTATGTTGCTGTAAGTTTGTGTGTTAGATGATACACAGTGTGTGTTGTTATGTTGCTGTAAGTTTGTGTGTTAGATGATAAACAGTGTGTGTTGTTATGTTGCTGTAAGTTTGTGTGTTAGATGATACACAGTGTGTGTTGTTATGTTGCTGTAAGTTTGTGTGTTAGATGATAAACAGTGTGTGTTGTTATGTTGATGTAAGTTTGTGTGTTAGATGATACACAGTGTGTGTTGTTATGTTGATGTAAGTTTGTGTGTTAGATGATACACAGTGTGTGTTGTTATGTTGCTGTAAGTTTGTGTGTTTGATGATACACAGTGTGTGTTGTTATGTTGCTGTAAGTTTGTGTGTTTGATGATACACAGTGTGTGTTGTTATGTTGCTGTAAGTTTGTGTGTTAGATGATACACAGTGTGTGTTGTTATGTTTCTGTAAGTTTGTGTGTTATATGATACACAGTGTGTGTTGTTATGTTGCTGTAAGTTTGTGTGTTTGATGATACACAGTGTGTGTTGTTATGTTGCTGTAAGTTTGTGTGTTTGATGATACACAGTGTGTGTTGTTATGTTGCTGTAAGTTTGTGTGTTTGATGATACACAGTGTGTGTTGTTATGTTGCTGTAAGTTTGTGTGTTAGATGATACACAGTGTGTGTTGTTATGTTTCTGTAAGTTTGTGTGTTAGATGATACACAGTGTGTGTTGTTATGTTGCTGTAAGTTTGTGTGTTAGATGATAAACAGTGTGTGTTGTTATGTTGCTGTAAGTTTGTGTGTTAGATGATACACAGTGTGTGTTGTTATGTTGATGTAAGTTTGTGTGTTAGATGATAAACAGTGTGTGTTGTTATGTTGATGTAAGTTTGTGTGTTAGATGATACACAGTGTGTGTTGTTATGTTGATGTAAGTTTGTGTGTTAGATGATACACAGTGTGTGTTGTTATGTTGATGTAAGTTTGTGTGTTAGATGATACACAGTGTGTGTTGTTATGTTGATGTAAGTTTGTGTGTTAGATGATAAACAGTGTGTGTTGTTATGTTGCTGTAAGTTTGTGTGTTAGATGATAGACAGTGTGTGTTGTTATGTTGATGTAAGTTTGTGTGTTAGATGATAAACAGTGTGTGTTGTTATGTTGATGTAAGTTTGTGTGTTAGATGATAGACAGTGTGTGTTGTTATGTTGATGTAATTTTGTGTGTTAGATGATAAACAGTGTGTGTTGTTATGTTGATGTAAGTTTGCGTGTTAGATGATACACAGTGTGTGTTGTTATGTTGCTGTAAGTTTGTGTGTTAGATGATAAACAGTGTGTGTTGTTATGTTGATGTAAGTTTGTGTGTTAGATGATACACAGTGTGTGTTGTTATGTTGCTGTAAGTTTGTGTGTTAGATGATACACAGTGTGTGTTGTTATGTTGCTGTAAGTTTGTGTGTTAGATGATAAACAGTGTGTGTTGTTATGTTGATGTAAGTTTGCGTGTTAGATGATACACAGTGTGTGTTGTTATGTTGATGTAAGTTTGTGTGTTAGATGATAAACAGTGTGTGTTGTTATGTTGATGTAAGTTTGTGTGTTAGATGATAAACAGTGTGTGTTGTTATGTTGATGTAAGTTTGTGTGTTTGATGATAAACAGTGTGTGTTGTTATGTTGCTGTAAGTTTGTGTGTTAGATGATAAACAGTGTGTGTTGTTATGTTGATGTAAGTTTGTGTGTTAGATGATAAACAGTGTGTGTTGTTATGTTGATGTAAGTTTGTGTGTTAGATGATAAACAGTGTGTGTTGTTATGTTGATGTAAGTTTGTGTGTTAGATGATAAACAGTGTGTGTTGTTATGTTGATGTAAGTTTGTGTGTTAGATGATACACAGTGTGTGTTGTTATGTTGATGTAAGTTTGTGTGTTAGATGATAAACAGTGTGTGTTGTTATGTTGATGTAAGTTTGTGTGTTAGATGATAAACAGTGTGTGTTGTTATGTTGATGTAAGTTTGTGTGTTAGATGATAAACAGTGTGTGTTGTTATGTTGATGTAAGTTTGTGTGTTAGATGATAAACAGTGTGTGTTGTTATGTTGATGTAAGTTTGTGTGTTAGATGATAAACAGTGTGTGTTGTTATGTTGATGTAAGTTTGTGTGTTAGATGATAAACAGTGTGTGTTGTTATGTTGATGTAAGTTTGTGTGTTAGATGATAAACAGTGTGTGTTGTTATGTTGATGTAAGTTTGTGTGTTAGATGATAAACAGTGTGTGTTGTTATGTTGATGTAAGTTTGTGTGTTAGATGATACACAGTGTGTGTTGTTATGTTGATGTAAGTTTGTGTGTTAGATGATACACAGTGTGTGTTGTTATGTTGATGTAAGTTTGTGTGTTAGATGATAAACAGTGTGTGTTGTTATGTTGATGTAAGTTTGTGTGTTAGATGATAAACAGTGTGTGTTGTTATGTTGCTGTAAGTTTGTGTGTTAGATGATACACAGTGTGTGTTGTTATGTTGATGTAAGTTTGTGTGTTAGATGATACACAGTGTGTGTTGTTATGTTGATGTAAGTTTGTGTGTTAGATGATACACAGTGTGTGTTGTTATGTTGCTGTAAGTTTGTGTGTTAGATGATACACAGTGTGTGTTGTTATGTTGATGTAAGTTTGTGTGTTAGATGATAAACAGTGTGTGTTGTTATGTTGATGTAAGTTTGTGTGTTAGATGATAAACAGTGTGTGTTGTTATGTTGCTGTAAGTTTGTGTGTTAGATGATAAACAGTGTGTGTTGTTATGTTGATGTAAGTTTGTGTGTTAGATGATACACAGTGTGTGTTGTTATGATGATGTAAGTTTGTGTGTTAGATGATACACAGTGTGTGTTGTTATGTTTATGTAAGTTTGTGTGTTAGATGATAAACAGTGTGTGTTGTTATGTTGATGTAAGTGTGTGTGTTAGATGATAAACAGTGTGTGTTGTTATGTTGCTGTAAGTTTGTGTGTTAGATGATAAACAGTGTGTGTTGTTATGTTGATGTAAGTTTGTGTGTTAGATGATACACAGTGTGTGTTGTTATGTTGATGTAAGTTTGTGTGTTAGATGATAAACAGTGTGTGTTGTTATGTTGCTGTAAGTTTGTGTGTTAGATGATAAACAGTGTGTGTTGTTATGTTGCTGTAAGTTTGTGTGTTAGATGATAAACAGTGTGTGTTGTTATGTTGCTGTAAGTTTGTGTGTTAGATGATAAACAGTGTGTGTTATGTTGCTGTAAGTTTGTGTGTTAGATGATACACAGTGTGTGTTGTTATGTTGCTGTAAGTTTGTGTGTTAGATGATACACAGTGTGTGTTGTTATGTTGCTGTAAGTTTGTGTGTTAGATGATAAACAGTGTGTGTTGTTATGTTGCTGTAAGTTTGTGTGTTAGATGATAAACAGTGTGTGTTATGTTGCTGTAAGTTTGTGTGTTAGATGATAAACAGTGTGTGTTATGTTGCTGTAAGTTTGTGTGTTAGATGATACACAGTGTGTGTTGTTATGTTGCTGTAAGTTTGTGTGTTAGATGATAAACAGTGTGTGTTGTTATGTTGCTGTAAGTTTGTGTGTTAGATGATAAACAGTGTGTGTTGTTATGTTGCTGTAAGTTTGTGTGTTAGATGATACACAGTGTGTGTTGTTATGTTGCTGTAAGTTTGTGTGTTAGATGATAAACAGTGTGTGTTGTTATGTTGATGTAAGTTTGTGTGTTAGATGATAAACAGTGTGTGTTGTTATGTTGCTGTAAGTTTGTGTGTTAGATGATAAACAGTGTGTGTTGTTATGTTGCTGTAAGTTTGTGTGTTAGATGATAAACAGTGTGTGTTGTTATGTTGATGTAAGTTTGTGTGTTAGATGATAAACAGTGTGTGTTGTTATGTTCCTGTAAGTTTGTGTGTTAGATGATACACAGTGTGTGTTGTTATGTTGCTGTAAGTTTGTGTGTTAGATGATACACAGTGTGTGTTGTTATGTTGCTGTAAGTTTGTGTGTTAGATGATACACAGTGTGTGTTGTTATGTTGCTGTAAGTTTGTGTGTTAGATGATAAACAGTGTGTGTTGTTATGTTGCTGTAAGTGTGTGTGTTAGATGATACACAGTGTGTGTTGTTATGTTGATGTAAGTTTGTGTGTTAGATGATACACAGTGTGTGTTGTTATGTTGCTGTAAGTTTGTGTGTTAGATGATACACAGTGTGTGTTGTTATGTTGATGTAAGTTTGTGTGTTAGATGATAAACAGTGTGTGTTGTTATGTTGCTGTAAGTTTGTGTGTTAGATGATACACAGTGTGTGTTGTTATGTTTCTGTAAGTTTGTGTGTTAGATGATACACAGTGTGTGTTGTTATGTTGCTGTAAGTTTGTGTGTTTGATGATACACAGTGTGTGTTGTTATGTTGCTGTAAGTTTGTGTGTTTGATGATACACAGTGTGTGTTGTTATGTTGCTGTAAGTGTGTGTGTTAGATGATACACAGTGTGTGTTGTTATGTTGCTGTAAGTTTGTGTGTTAGATGATAAACAGTGTGTGTTGTTATGTTGCTGTAAGTGTGTGTGTTAGATGATACACAGTGTGTGTTGTTATGTTGATGTAAGTTTGTGTGTTAGATGATACACAGTGTGTGTTGTTATGTTGCTGTAAGTTTGTGTGTTTGATGATACACAGTGTGTGTTGTTATGTTGCTGTAAGTTTGTGTGTTAGATGATACACAGTGTGTGTTGTTATGTTTCTGTAAGTTTGTGTGTTAGATGATACACAGTGTGTGTTGTTATGTTGCTGTAAGTTTGTGTGTTTGATGATACACAGTGTGTGTTGTTATGTTGCTGTAAGTTTGTGTGTTTGATGATACACAGTGTGTGTTGTTATGTTGAAGTAAGTTTGTGTGTTAGATGATAAACAGTGTGTGTTGTTATGTTGATGTAAGTTTGTGTGTTAGATGATAAACAGTGTGTGTTGTTATGTTGATGTAAGTTTGTGTGTTAGATGATAAACAGTGTGTGTTGTTATGTTGATGTAAGTTTGTGTGTTAGATGATAAACAGTGTGTGTTGTTATGTTGCTGTAAGTTTGTGTGTTAGATGATAAACAGTGTGTGTTGTTATGTTGCTGTAAGTTTGTGTGTTAGATGATAAACAGTGTGTGTTGTTATGTTGATGTAAGTTTGTGTGTTAGATGATACACAGTGTGTGTTGTTATGATGATGTAAGTTTGTGTGTTAGATGATACACAGTGTGTGTTGTTATGTTGATGTAAGTTTGTGTGTTAGATGATAAACAGTGTGTGTTGTTATGTTGATGTAAGTTTGTGTGTTAGATGATAAACAGTGTGTGTTGTTATGTTGCTGTAAGTTTGTGTGTTAGATGATAAACAGTGTGTGTTGTTATGTTGCTGTAAGTTTGTGTGTTAGATGATACACAGTGTGTGTTGTTATGTTGCTGTAAGTTTGTGTGTTAGATGATAGACAGTGTGTGTTGTTATGTTGATGTAAGTTTGTGTGTTAGATGATAAACAGTGTGTGTTGTTATGTTGATGTAAGTTTGTGTGTTAGATGATACACAGTGTGTGTTGTTATGTTGATGTAAGTTTGTGTGTTAGATGATAAACAGTGTGTGTTGTTATGTTGCTGTAAGTTTGTGTGTTAGATGATACACAGTGTGTGTTGTTATGTTGCTGTAAGTTTGTGTGTTAGATGATAGACAGTGTGTGTTGTTATGTTGCTGTAAGTTTGTGTGTTAGATGATAAACAGTGTGTGTTGTTATGTTGCTGTAAGTTTGTGTGTTAGATGATACACAGTGTGTGTTGTTATGTTGCTGTAAGTTTGTGTGTTAGATGATAGACAGTGTGTGTTGTTATGTTGCTGTAAGTTTGTGTGTTAGATGATACACAGTGTGTGTTGTTATGTTGCTGTAAGTTTGTGTGTTAGATGATACACAGTGTGTGTTGTTATGTTGCTGTAAGTTTGTGTGTTAGATGATAAACAGTGTGTGTTATGTTGCCGTAAGTTTGTGTGTTAGATGATAAACAGTGTGTGTTATGTTGCTGTAAGTTTGTGTGATAGATGATACACAGTGTGTGTTGTTATGTTGCTGTAAGTTTGTGTGTTAGATGATAAACAGTGTGTGTTGTTATGTTGCTGTAAGTTTGTGTGTTAGATGATACACAGTGTGTGTTGTTATGTTGCTGTAAGTTTGTGTGTTAGATGATACACAGTGTGTGTTGTTATGTTGATGTAAGTTTGTGTGTTAGATGATACACAGTGTGTGTTGTTATGTTGCTGTAAGTTTGTGTGTTAGATGATAAACAGTGTGTGTTGTTATGTTGCTGTAAGTTTGTGTGTTAGATGATAAACAGTGTGTGTTGTTATGTTGATGTAAGTTTGTGTGTTAGATGATAAACAGTGTGTGTTGTTATGTTCCTGTAAGTTTGTGTGTTAGATGATACACAGTGTGTGTTGTTATGTTGCTGTAAGTTTGTGTGTTAGATGATAAACAGTGTGTGTTGTTATGTTCCTGTAAGTTTGTGTGTTAGATGATAAACAGTGTGTGTTGTTATGTTCCTGTAAGTTTGTGTGTTAGATGATAAACAGTGTGTGTTGTTATGTTGCTGTAAGTTTGTGTGTTAGATGATAAACAGTGTGTGTTGTTATGTTGATGTAAGTTTGTGTGTTAGATGATAAACAGTGTGTGTTGTTATGTTCCTGTAAGTTTGTGTGTTAGATGATAAACAGTGTGTGTTGTTATGTTCCTGTAAGTTTGTGTGTTAGATGATACACAGTGTGTGTTGTTATGTTGATGTAAGTTTGTGTGTTAGATGATAAACAGTGTGTGTTGTTATGTTCCTGTAAGTTTGTGTGTTAGATGATACACAGTGTGTGTTGTTATGTTGCTGTAAGTTTGTGTGTTAGATGATACACAGTGTGTGTTGTTATGTTGCTGTAAGTTTGTGTGTTAGATGATACACAGTGTGTGTTGTTATGTTGCTGTAAGTTTGTGTGTTAGATGATAAACAGTGTGTGTTGTTATGTTGCTGTAAGTGTGTGTGTTAGATGATACACAGTGTGTGTTGTTATGTTGATGTAAGTTTGTGTGTTAGATGATACACAGTGTGTGTTGTTATGTTGCTGTAAGTTTGTGTGTTAGATGATACACAGTGTGTGTTGTTATGTTGCTGTAAGTTTGTGTGTTAGATGATAAACAGTGTGTGTTGTTATGTTGCTGTAAGTTTGTGTGTTAGATGATACACAGTGTGTGTTGTTATGTTGCTGTAAGTTTGTGTGTTAGATGATAAACAGTGTGTGTTGTTATGTTGATGTAAGTTTGTGTGTTAGATGATAAACAGTGTGTGTTGTTATGTTGCTGTAAGTTTGTGTGTTAGATGATAAACAGTGTGTGTTGTTATGTTGCTGTAAGTTTGTGTGTTAGATGATAAACAGTGTGTGTTGTTATGTTGCTGTAAGTGTGTGTGTTAGATGATACACAGTGTGTGTTGTTATGTTGATGTAAGTTTGTGTGTTAGATGATACACAGTGTGTGTTGTTATGTTGCTGTAAGTTTGTGTGTTAGATGATACACAGTGTGTGTTGTTATGTTGATGTAAGTTTGTGTGTTAGATGATACACAGTGTGTGTTGTTATGTTGATGTAAGTTTGTGTGTTAGATGATACACAGTGTGTGTTGTTATGTTGCTGTAAGTTTGTGTGTTAGATGATAAACAGTGTGTGTTGTTATGTTGCTGTAAGTTTGTGTGTTAGATGATAAACAGTGTGTGTTGTTATGTTGCTGTAAGTTTGTGTGTTAGATGATAAACAGTGTGTGTTGTTATGTTGATGTAAGTTTGTGTGTTAGATGATAAACAGTGTGTGTTGTTATGTTCCTGTAAGTTTGTGTGTTAGATGATACACAGTGTGTGTTGTTATGTTGCTGTAAGTTTGTGTGTTAGATGATACACAGTGTGTGTTGTTATGTTGCTGTAAGTTTGTGTGTTAGATGATACACAGTGTGTGTTGTTATGTTGCTGTAAGTTTGTGTGTTAGATGATAAACAGTGTGTGTTGTTATGTTGCTGTAAGTGTGTGTGTTAGATGATACACAGTGTGTGTTGTTATGTTGATGTAAGTTTGTGTGTTAGATGATACACAGTGTGTGTTGTTATGTTGCTGTAAGTTTGTGTGTTAGATGATACACAGTGTGTGTTGTTATGTTGATGTAAGTTTGTGTGTTAGATGATAAACAGTGTGTGTTGTTATGTTGCTGTAAGTTTGTGTGTTAGATGATACACAGTGTGTGTTGTTATGTTTCTGTAAGTTTGTGTGTTAGATGATACACAGTGTGTGTTGTTATGTTGCTGTAAGTTTGTGTGTTTGATGATACACAGTGTGTGTTGTTATGTTGCTGTAAGTTTGTGTGTTTGATGATACACAGTGTGTGTTGTTATGTTGCTGTAAGTGTGTGTGTTAGATGATACACAGTGTGTGTTGTTATGTTGCTGTAAGTTTGTGTGGTGTTAAAGGTTCAGTGTTGTCATGACAGCAGACCTCACAATGTTTTTGAGTGTCAGAAGGATGTTGAGAGCGGTTGGCCGGTCATCTGAATCATCTCATCTCATGTTTTCCATCTTCATTCACACCAGCTGATCCTCATTCTTCATTTCTTTACACTTGTGTTCTTTCTCTCTGACTGTGAGCGACACTAAAAGTTGTAGTTTAACACACTGTTCTCTTGTTCTTTCTCTCTCAGTCTGTGGAGCTGTAATCTGACAGAGAAAAGTTGTTCAGCACTGGTCTCAGTTCTCACATCAAACTCCTCAAGTCTGACAGATCTGAACCTGAGTCTCAATAATCTTCAGGATTCAGGAGTGAAGCTGATCTCTGATGGACTGAAGAATCCAAACTGTAAACTCAAGACATTACAGTGAGAAAATCCTTAAAGTAATACGATTCAATGTGTCTTTGTAGGTAAATTCAAAAGTTCATGAGAATCATGTTTATATAATGTTGTTCATCATAATAAATAGATTAATGTCTGTTCAGAATCCATTAAACTGGTGATTTTAATTTATATTATATCTCAGTTGGTTAATGTTAAGACTGTACATGTTTTGTTGATAATAATCACACACATCTCATTATAATTCATGACTTTATTTGCTGTAAGTGTCAGGAGTTTTTCTTCTCTCTTCAGTTTGTGTAAATGCAGTTTTGGAGATGAAGGTTTTGTTGCTCTGGCTTCAGCTCTGAGATCAAACACAAACTCACATCTGACAGAACTGAATCTGAGATATAATAATCCAGGAGATTCAGGAGTGAAGCTGATCTCAGATCTACTGAAGGATCCAAACTGTAAACTACACAAACTACAGTGAGTTTATAATCATTCTTCATGACTTCTGATCAGTGTTCTTTTACTCTGATACTGATGAAATGTGTTATTTCTAGCAATACTTCTAGATTATTCTCATGTGTCACTTAATGAATAAATGTAAATGTATAATGATGATAAATATAAACATCATTCTGACATGATATCTGTTAATAATGACTGATGAGTGGATATTAATGTCTGATCTTTCTCTTCAATATTTTACAGTATTGAGTCTCAACTGTATAAATCATCTACAAGAACTACAACACACAAAACAAAGAACTGTATTCAGTCATAAACTACAAGATGTGATTAATGTCTAAGATTGGACAAACATCAGAACTCAGATTTTTGTCGTTACCACCACATGCCTCAACCTGCCCGAATGGGACGAGAATGGGGCGAGAATACTCCAGCATCGATGTAAATCCGTCTGTTGCGAAGGTGCCATGCGCTCCTCGGAACTGACTCTAAAGCCAAAGCTGAAGTGGTCTCATGAGCATCAACCCGAGGATGCTATATTTGCCAGGAGCCTCTGGAGTGAGGCCTGAGCCAGTCATGCCAACAATGACTGGGCACGACACTGTGCAGACAGAGTTCCATTCCGAGATGGAAGATGCTCCGTGCTGGAGAGCTGGCTCTCCTCTCGGTTGACCTGAAGACCCAGACGGGCTAGTTGCCTGAGCACAAGGACCCTGTGCATACAGACTAGCTCTGGCGAGTTACCCAAGATAGTTCAGTAATCGCTACGGAGGCCCCAGTGACCTTCGAAAAGACCCGGTGGGAAAAGGACAGCCAAAGGGCAGGACTTGTACTGATAAGCTCGCCCCTCCAACATGAACCGTTGGAACGGTCGATGTCGAGGTAGGATTGAGACGCGGAAGTACGTGTCCTTCAGGTCTAATGCCACGAACCAACCCTGACTTTCAGGATGCGCCGCTGCATCAGCATCTGAATGCAATCTGTGCAGATATTTGTACTGATGACACAGATCTAGAAGGGGGCGCAACCATTCACCTTTCTAGGGTACACTAAAGTAAGGGCCTAGTAGCCCTGGAACAAATCGGTTAGTGGGAAACGCTCGGCCGAACCATTCGCCAGACGGGTGGCCACCTCACCCCGAAGAACAGATACAACTTAACATGATAAACTTCTGTTAAACACACAAACATGTGTATGAATATCTGCAATAAAGAGTCATATGATGTAGTGTGTTTTGTCTTTGTGTTGTGCATTCAGAATGAATTCTACTACAACACAAAACTATTAAATGCATTAAAGAATCATTATCAACATCACAAAATAAACATTCTGTTTATTTAATCACATTCTTGTCAAACCTGTGTGATTTTATTCTTCAGAAAACAAAAGAAGATATTTAGAAGAAAATGATTCTCCTAATGAATCTTTAACTGAGTGTTCACACATGTTTAGTAATGCAGAATAAAGACTGAACAGAGTGAAAATAACAACATCAAAATCTGTTAAAGCTTACATAAGCTGTAATATTAATATTTGCAAGAAATTAATAAATGCATCTAAGAGCATTTGTACATCACCCGTGTGTGTGTATGTTTGCGTGCGTGTGTGTGTGGGGGGGTGTGTGTGTGGGGGGGTGTGGGTGTGTGGGTTTGGGAGTGTGTGTACAGCATTTTTTGTGTGGGGGGCATCCTGGGGCAACACCTCCAAATGGGTTGTCAGCCAGTGACCAAAAAAGCTACATTCTACAGTATGTTACCTAAATCCAATTGACTTTATTTCACTTGAATGAGGTTACTTGTGATGAATGTAGCAGATTTGATTCATTTAGTTTTTTGTCAACCCTGTATATAAGGTTAATTTGAGAGCCAGTGTTTAATATTTTTAGTGTTCTCATAAAACTTAGAAGTAAAAGCAATTTTGATAATCACCAATTCTAAAAACTCACAAGCAGAAACGATGTCTGCTATTTTCCTTTAATACGTAACATGGCCATTACAATATACAGTGGTTTGTTTACTCCTAAAAATAATAATAAATAAATAAATAAATACCAAAATCCCCCAATGTAATAATTCAAACAGTTTGGCAGCAACGGTTTGAAGGGTATGGACATGCCAAGACACTTACCACCGCATAATATTTTTGCATCACATGAAAACTATGAAGGGAAAACAGTAACAACACTCGAGAGATTGCTAATTTTAAGTGAGAACTTGTGTAATTAATATTTGTATTTTCAAGTTAAAATTTATACTCAGAGCTCTGATGTAAAAAGAAGAATCTATCGATTTGCACACACATTAAAATTATTTAAATTAGAAGAGCTTACTAACAAAAACATTTTAAGAACATGTATAAATAAAATAAACAGACAAATACGAAAGTGAATAGGCATTGTAAAGCAATACATTCTAGAGCTGGGCGATATATCAGTATGAATTTGGCTATATCATGTCATGCAAACCGATTCATATTCATGAACTCTAATTTTGTATTTATATTTTTGTTTAATTTGTCATCTAATGAAGGGTACTGAAAATCCGAGTCAAGGATGGAGGTTTTATCTTTTATGTTCAACTCACTCTATAACTGAATGTAATATTTGGGTGAAAGGATGAGCCAATGCGTAGAAAGTGAGCCTATGGAAGTTGAACAACATGAGTAGGAATAAGTTAAAAACAGAGGGGCTCATCCGTTGATCAAAACTGGATTGGGTTCAGTATCTCTGACACCGACCAACATATCATACTTTGCTTACAGTGGGTGTCTCAATGATCTGCCTGTTTAAACTTGAACAATATAAAAAGTAAACTCTCATTATTGGGCAACTGGGTCGTGAGTCGAAACACTGCTCTTCTGTTCCGATCAAAACATTATACATGTTCCCTCTCTCAGTGATAGACCTAATTAAAAACCTGATGAAAGTGTGATGATATCTAAGATAATTTAGCCGAAAGTGAAAATTCTACTTCTTGTTACATGTTTGGTAGAACCATCACCTCTACCACAAAAGACGACTTTAAGTTATTTTACTGATTTATCCGAATTCTATAGCATATCAAAAGCCTCAGAACAGCTTGATTATGTAGCCAAGACTATGGACTCTCTCTTTTCTAGCATTTTAAATTCAGCAGCTCCCTTAAGCTTAAGGAAGACCAAGGAAAACAGTTTGACACTTGACACATATTGTATAATGAGCATACTCGCAGCCTAAAGAGAGTAGCCCAAAAATGGAACGTAGCAGGGAAAACCAAAGTATTTTATATCGCTTGGCGGGAAAGTAACCTATCCTTCAGAAAAGCATTAAAATCTGCTAGATCTGACTACTTTTCTAATCTTTTAAAGGAACACAAACAAAACCCCAGGTATTTAATCAACAAGGTGTCTAAACTATTGAAAAATAAAGTCTCAACAATTGTTTACATTTCACAGTATCTGAAAATAACAACACTGACCCCAGGCAACGACAACACACGGCTTTATGTTGTTTTGGATGCGCCAAGGAGGCCGAGGCATCCGAGCCTTTGCCCAGGCCTTCCAGCCGGTGGCAGCGGAGACTGACTCTTGGGAGAGAGAGATTGCAGTTACCTTTAACAGCTGTCTCACCAAGCCTCTCAAACCAAGCGAGATGTTGATGCTGAGGCCGCTCCCTTTCTCGGACGTGGTCAGGTATGTGACCGACTGGGACGATCCGTGGCCAGCAGATCCAACCTGGGGTTAACCTTGGGCACAGCTCAGCTCCTCCCAGCACCAGCGCCGCCAGCTCCCCACTCCCCATTTCCAGTCCTGCCGGTCCCCCATCATCGTCCGAGGGAGACGATCCAGAAGAAAGTCTTGGGACTCCCCGCTGGATTCCTCAGTCACAGAGATGGTCCCACCCCCTCCTGCGATTCCTCCCTGATCCAAGTCCTGTCCCAGCGTCTCCCACAGTCTGGACTTTTTCTTGCTCCTCCTCCCATCCATTCAATGTTATTTTTATTATGTCACCCTAATCCTGTTATTGTCATGTCTGATTTGCCCATGTTTTGTGCTATGTGTGTTTGGTTGATGTCCTTGTCTTTGGCCTTGTCTGCTGTGTCCTCTAGTACATGTTCCCCTTAAGTTCGCCAGGTGGCACTCCTTAAGGGGGGATATTTTCATGATTCGGTTCTTCTTGTGAAAGATCTTTTAGTCTTGTGGATCGAATCATGACAATACCATATTCGTGTGTTTGTATTGTCTGTATGCCCCTTTTTTTTCTTGTTATGAGTTTTTGATCTTGTCATGGTCTTTGTCGGTTGTGTCCCTAAGTCGTGTCCCTTCAGGGTTGCTAGGTGTTCCCTGGGGGGTTCTGTCATGATCTGGTCCTTCTTGTCATGTATTCTCTAGTTTGGTGGACAGGGTCATGACAAGAACTATCCAAGATATATGATATCCATCCTGACAAAACTTGATCTGTAGATGATTGTAAAAAGGTACTGGGAGCATGTATTTGCAAGAACAATGTGAATGGCATTATTTGCTTCCACAGAGAATTTGGTTTAGCACTAGTTACACAACAGACTCAGCATAATTAAGAGCTAGAAGAAAAGAACAGAACAGATTTTGTTGTTTGGCTCTCGATGAAGGCAGTTGCATCTTTACCCTATCCTCTCCCTTATCTCTCCTAACTGCTTGCTTTGTCTTGTTACTCTGTTCTGAGACTCTCTTTGCCCTGCTCTCGAAACAGAAAAGGAAAAGGAATAATGGATTTGATTAGCTGAGATTCTCTGAGCGCAATTGACACCCTCTTCTCGACGAGAAGCTGGGGTTCGGGGGAACCCAGCTGTCCTGAAGGAACATTTGCAGCTGGATACATGATGGACGATGGGAGAAGTGGCACATCGTGTGCGTGGCGACATTGTCCCTGGAGGATGTTGAAGATATTTACCCATTCGGAGCTTTGAAAACAGGGATTCTACTGATTGGTTTAGGTGGGACCCTATGAATCGACGATTGTTAAAAGCTGTCAATAATCAAAGCCCCAGCAAGTTGACCGGCTGGATTGAGACAACGATGGGCAGAGCTGCTGGTACTCAGGCTGTGGCTATGGATAGTAAATTGGAAAACATCCCGGTGGTTATAGACTGAAAACTGGAAATGAACGGAGTGGCTATGGTGGCTATGGACCGCAAAATGGATAACAACGGGGTGACTATAGACCGCAAAATGGAAAACATGGACCGCCAAATGGAAAACATCTTGGAGAAACTTAGCAGATATTGTCCTAAATTTTAAGTAATATCTTTTGTTTCAGCTTCAACCCTTTCAGACAGTCTTGGCCAAGGCTGGTGCTGAAGTTAAACAACCCCCACTAGAACAAGATAACGAGAATCTCTGATTTCCTCTCCCCATTTCATAACATTACCTCTACCCTCATCCCACGCTTTCGCATGCTTATCACCTCTGGTATGGGCAGGCGCGACTGTGACCAGCGCTCCTAGCTGAGCTGCAGGTTTAGATGGCTCATGCTCATCTTCTTCCACACTAGGCAGATGCAATGCTCTTCGCGTGTAGCGTCAATCAACATCTGTTGTGAACGCACAAAAGAGTGTGAAAAACACAATCTCTCTTTGTGTGTGAATGAATGAGTTGTGAACTGAACGACAGAGAATAAAACTCATGTACGGGGAAGGATAAACACAGAATGTTGAAACAAGTTAAGCCAAGGGGGCAGGGCCATGTGACACAGAGACACAGAGATATGACGTTGATGCTGCAGGAGCAGAACTCCATGGACCGGCTGTAATCTCCTCATGGACCGGTGCCGGTCCAAGGCCCATAGTTTGAGAAACATTGGGTTATAATATCAACAGTTATAAGATATCGACAACTGGGAGGAGTGGGGCAGGCGAATACAACAACCAAGGCAGGGACAAGGAGGCTAGGACCAAGGCGGGGCAAACCAAGGCGGGGACCAAGGCGGGGCAAACGGAGATAAGGACCAAGGCGGGGCAGACGGAGGTGAGGACCAAGGCGGGGCAGACGGAGGTGAGGACCAAGGCGGGGCAGACGGAGGCGAGGACCCGGATATAGAGTGACAAGGACTAAATCAGAGCAAGCAGGGAAAGATACCAGGTCAGAACAGGTAGGGCTAGACATGATGGCGGAGCAGGCAGGCCTAACAAAAAGGCTGAGCTGGAGAGTCGTCCATCTAGGCGGCCATCTATGCTGGTGTGGGAGCAGGCATGGCAGCTATCTTGGCTGGTGTCAGGTTTTCTGGGGTTTTCCTTAAAAGTATGTCAAAACTTGAAAAGTGCTTGACCAGCTGCAGGTTAGGACGGATCAACTCAGACAACAACTTCCTTGATTTCCTTCTTCCTTTGATTACTTTAGTTCTAATTCATACAAAACCAGACAGTCATAGAGGTACGTTTACAGTCGTTTAAAAACCTTTACCATGCAAAAGACACACATGAATTATTTTGGTTATCTATGCACAAAACACAATTATGCTAAACCAAATGTCATAGGCAACAATGCTATAGGAATCCTGTATAACCATTTGCATGCTGCTACATCCACATGTTAGTCAAGCAAATAGCTTAGGTTAGCTAGCCTGCATTTCAACTCAACAACTTAACCAACACACTGTGAACTAGCATTCAAACATAAATCTCTTTCCCACCAGTAGCTTCCCTGGAGATGGTCAGTACTTTACGTTTCCCCATTTCTTTCTGTCTTTTTCCAGCTTCAGACACTTCTCAGCATATACTACCAGCTTACTCTGCATGTTTTTTGTTTCTACTGCCCATGAGAATCCCAGAGGAACAACTTCCCCTCTCAAAATAAGGCTTTCTGAGCTTCCTCTTCCAAAATAAAAGTCCTTCACCTCAGATACTGACAGTACAGCCAGCGTGGCAGCTCTTTGCAAGAGTGATCTCGACAGTGTCCACAAAAGTCCCCTGAAACACATATGGACTGAGATGTCCTCGGAGCGGATCATTTAAACTGGCATGAAAAAAGCAATTAATGAAATATCCGCAGTGAGTGTAGGTAACCAAGTTCAGAATGTCTTGTTTGTGTGTCCCAAGGGAGCAGGTAGCCTGGAATCACTCTCACTCCCGGTGGCCAAAACACTGCTGGATAAATTGACGGTCTGTTGTTTTGTAACGTTTGAAAATCCAAATAAAAAATAGAGGAAATCACGTGAAATAGGACAGGAACTTCAAAGGACTAAACAAAATGACAAGACTATCAGGGTATCACAAGAAACACATAAAAATCCAAATGCACACATACATCTCAAAGAACAGTAGTAATGCAAACATTAGATTTGCCCGAAGATGTCAAGATCAAATAAGAATATTTACATGTTTTAAAGGTCCCGTTTTTCGTGGTCTTTTGATGTTTTGATGTTTTTTACAGTGTGCAATATAACATGTGTTAATGTTTCACAAAAAAACGAAAGATTTTCAAAAGTTGTACTCTATATAAAGTTATATAAAGCTGTTTTCACTGTCATAAAAACATAACCATTTAGTTAACCAAGCTAAATAATGTTGCCTTTGTGTAATAAGTTACAGAAACACACAAACTTAAATACACAAACTGTTCTCTGTGGGAATTCATCATGACCACGCTTTATTTTGTGTGTACCTGTGGGCGGAGGTTGGTAGTAAAGGGATGTCGTCCATACCGGACCTTTTTTCTAGGCGATTTCTGATAAATAATATAGCTCACTCGGCATTGAACTTTGAGCTTTAGAATTTTACAGATATTATTTATATTTAAACAACAACAGTTTACAATAGCTAAATATGATATAACAAGGGACAGGACATTTAAGGTTATTAGGAATCAATAAAAGATTACAATTTAATATAATAGATAAATAGTTTAAAAAAAACACTAGAAAATCATTTTGCATCTTTATGAATATTAGCAAGTTGAAAACAAATGTACCATACTTTAATTTAACACCAAATGTACATCAGTAAATTTCCAGACATACAGTGCAAGAAAAAGGTTTAAATTAAACACTCACATTTTTTTTCATATTTGGACATATTTTGTGTTACTTTTAACTCAACCTTATGTTGTCCCCTTTGTTTATTTAACACAAAATCATTGCAATGCAACTCACAAAAATGTGTTAAAATTCAAGACATGTTTTTTTAGAGTGTAAGTATAAAAAGAACAAGTACAATAAAAAACTTAAAAAAAACTTAAATAGGAGATGAAAACTGAGAAAATTATTTTACATAGTATAAAAATCTATGTACCAGAAAGTAGCCAAGGTCAAATAAACATTTATATAACAAAACATTATCTATGGAATCTTATTTTTGAAAAAATCTCAAACTAAGATTATACATAAAAATATGTATCAAATCTGTGCAAACAATCATTCAATATGTTAAATATTGCACTTTAAAAATATGCCTCAAACATATAAATCAGTTCTTCATTGTATAAACACGTTCAGTAGTTTAAACAAATTCAGTTTTTGACAGTACACTCATTGTCCAATGCTTTCAACTTTTTTCAGATCATGCGGTAAAGTTTTCTCTGTTCTTTCAAATGCAGTAAAATCACATACAGGTCATGGTCAGGGGCCTGGTGGTTCGAGTGTTGGACTTGTGATCCGCAGGTTGCTGGTTCGATACTCGGTACCAGTGGGAATACAACGACGTAGGTGAGCCCCTAAAGCAAGGCACTGCTCCCCCCCACTGCTCCCCAGGCGCCGCAGCATGGCTGCCCACTGCCCTGTGTGTGTTCACTTACTGTGTGTGTACACTGCGATGAGTTAAATGCAGAGCACAAATTCCAGGTATGGAACACCATACTTGGCAACATTTCATCTCAGTTCACTTCACTACAGTGTGTGCCATGACCTTCACAAGGTTGTGCACATTTAGATGTGACCAGTTTTAGTGCTCCTCTGTTATGCAAAGTTTTTAGAGTCTTGAACTCTAATGGCATGCGGTGGGGACCCGCACTGGAAAAATAACGATATTTCAGTGTGTCGTAGTAATGATATTTAACAGGATTTTCATTACTGTCCTTGGGAAAAGGCCAGAATCCATAGAGGTGAATTTCATCACAGAAACGTGTAGCCATGGTGTACATCAATAATCCAGTGCTTGGTCTTTTGATGTTTATCTTGTTTGTGATCCAATATCTATAAAATAATCAAACATTTTTATATTAATTCTAACATATTACACAACAATTGAATTACTATTTGGGGGGCTTGAATTTGTTTATGTAATATTTGAGCTGGAGTTCCTCAGGGATCAATGCTTGGACCCATCAAATTGTTTTTGATTATGATAATGACAACAACATTTTATCTTCCCACCTAGTGGCATACATTTCAACCTCTCTGGAAAAATTTTAGTCAGAAAATCTGATCTATCTTGATGAAAGCTTTGATATTTTGCTTAATGCAATATCCCATAAGCATGCCTTGCCTACCTAAGCTTGCTGCAAAATTCTAGCAGGAATAAAAACACTTAAGCCCAATTCACACCACCATCGACAGTCGCTGGAAGTGGATAGTGTCTTGTTACGAGGTCACCCCAGTCTATTGAAATGAATCACATTGCGTCGCTTTGTCACTAGGTGTCGCTTGCGGTGTAAACGGGGCTTTAGATGGTTTTCATTCTCTGACTAATGTGTAACGCATACAATTGAAGTATGCACGGTCTCAGTTCATTATTTAACATTTTGATTTAAAATACATTTCTGATTTCATCAAGTTTTGAAAAATTAATGAATCCTGGCCTTAATGTCCTTAAAAATACATTGACCATTGAGACTTATGTGTTCGTTGCAGAATCTATCTGTCATGTGTGTGGAGTTTTTGTTAAATACTATGTCCTGTCCTGCTGTCTCGTCTTCATTATTACATAATGCACAACCATATATATCCTTTAACAATGTCTCTAAAATCTTCAAAAGAAAAGTTAATTCTATACATAATCATCTTTATTTTATGACTCACCCTCGTACAGCATGCATAAGACGCAGTGAAGGATACGCCATGTGCACTTCCAGTTTGGTTTTAAGAATGAGCTCATTTACATCCTCCACGTGCCTCTCGCTGCCCTTCACCATGAAAGCTGGAATCCAGAGCACGCTGTCGTTGAGCTGCCGTAAACGCCGTATGAAAGCTTCCTGTGCTGTTCTGTTTCGCAGGCCTCCATACACACGCTGGACAACAGAAGGATTCATGGTGGTGAAGTCTGACTTTAAACCCACATCCTTGGAAAACGCCTCTAGGGGGGCAAGATTACACCTGTTTGTAATAACAGAAAAGCACATGTGAAGCTTCTGTATGCTTTGTTCCTTGATCAGAAAAGCTGAATAGTAATACGTAAAACACAGAAAAACTATATTAGCCTACCTGATAACAAAATCATGGTTATCTATTTCTTTTCCACATCCGCTCTTGAGAAGAATGCCGGAGTTTCCAACCACGGCACAGGTTTTGAACTTTTTGTTTTTCAGAGGCGATACTTCAGGAAGTAAACTGTACAGAGTGTGAGACACATTAAATGTTCTCCGTCTTTGCAGAACGTAGTGAATTATATCGCCCGGTTTGTAATTGCTCTTGATCATGGAGACGTCTCTCTCTGCATCCACGAAGCGAAGAATGTCCTTCCTTTCGATTTGATAAAATAAGTGAAAGGGATCAGTTCCAGGCAAATGTTATGTGTTACAACAAAGGGAAAAGCTGAATGTGCATTTTTATATTTCTGCTTATACGCATGTAGACATACTCGAACATTCATGTATGCACATGCTCTATTATAAAAAGATCATTTTACATGATGTTAAAAACAATTGCCCAATATGTCACCCAAAAAGAGAGCACTGAATACAGACTGAGGAAATTATTTGGAAAGCAAAGACACGGGCCAGCAGGATGTGATGCAGAACTCATGAAAGACATAACACAAAATTCACAAGGGCGATATAAAGGAAGGAAATCAGGAGGGTAAACAACAAGTGTCTAAACATGAGCCGTATATGAGAGAGAAAACACGCAACACTGACCAAAAAAACAAAAACGAATGACAACTAAACACCGACAAAAAGAGAGATTAGATCTCGAGTTTTTGGTATTTTCAATGTGTTTACGGGGTTGAAAAACCACCCGCTTGTTTACTCAATCAGTCACCACAGAGGAAATGTGACAGCTCACAGCACAATGTACAAACAAGAACAAACTTTTTACAGATTTGAGTTAGAAACACCTGTCTTAACACAGCCTGTCGAGTGTTATAACCGACTGGACTTAAGTACAAGGAATGAATAATTCAAAAGTTTACAAAAGTTAATTGAACATGTCAAAGTTAAAGTTAAGTTGTTATTATATATAAAAAACGCTGTCATACGTTTAATAAAAATAATACATGCTTATCATGAATATAGTCATTTGTGGAAATACTTCCCTTTAAATCATGCAAAAAATATAAAACAATGACAAATATTGGCCCGATACATAGGCCTATCTCTAATGTGCAATCCATCCTTCTTTAAAGAATCGTTGATTTAACATAATTCACATGTGTTCAAGTACAATGTTAAATAAGTACCATGTACCGTGTTGGACAAATGTACATTTAGTTTACTACCTTGCATGTTGGTGTGAAATCTATTGTGTGTATCTTAGCCTCAAACGCCCTAGAAGTAGTTGAACGCAAACACTTTGAGTCTAATGCCCAGCTAATGCACTCATACCAGCTTTTAATTCACATGCATTAATATTTATCATTAAGAGACATCCAGGTCCTACGCTTATATACCTGGCTAATAATGCATTTGTGAACTGTAATGTATTTGCTCATATAAAAGACATTTACTCACTAACAGTTAACAATGTGTTAAAATAAAATAAAAGACACAACGTATTATTGGCTCACTCACCTTATTCTGTTCACGAGAGGGACATTAATTTTCCATTCTGCTCTTGTATCATTCAGATCACTTTTGGCCATCAGCCTTATAGCGCTCAGATCAAAGTTCCTGTTAAAAGACCGAAACTGTGAGTATAGAAGAACTTCTTTAGACCTACACAGCGCCTTGCAAAAGTATTTACATCTACAATTAATACATTTGGGTGGACAATTTCAAATGGTTAAACTCTTTGATGCAGATGTATGACGGCATGTGTACATCAAGCGTCTGGGTGAGTCTTGGCTCTTAGATAAAAGTATATTTTAATGATTTTTATGGTTTTACGCATCTAATCGTTGCTTGGACAGATTGGGAAAAACCAAAACAACATTTCAACGTGCAATCTCCATAAATGACTCCTTTACATGTTTCTTCTACGCTGACAAATCGTCCAATCCCTGCCATTTAAAAAAGCCCACATCCTTATGCTGTTACCACAACACTTTACTGTTGAGATGTTGTTTCGTTACAAATCTGTTTTTCTCTCATGTTAGAGTAAGGAGTCTAGATTAATGTTAAAAAAAGATAATCACAGAGCAACATGCCAAAATGAGAAAAGGTAGTAAGGAGCTTTGCATTCAACTTGTAGAAATTATATCAGCTTAAATGTACACTCTAAAGTGACTTCAATACCCAACACATCTCTTTGAATCCGTACCATTTTGAGTTTAAAGAAGCATTAAATAGAACACAACGTAGTTTCTGTTGTGTTTCTCACAAGTGCAAGACAATTGCGTGTCAACAGATATTTCCCTTCTGTAAGCCAGGTGGCACTGAACAACAATGCTTTTGCTGCCGTTTCAGTAAAGGAAGATGGAGATGCCTTTGTCAGAAGAGTCCATTACATGTTATAATACAACTTCACTTTTTAAAAGAGCAAATGTGCCAAAGTTTGAGTGCTATGTGAAGCTTTCCCAAATGTCCCTTGTTCTAATCGCAACACTTCTACTAAACATGTCTGTTCACAAGTGCTGGCCTGTTTTTGATCCATTCCGGGTCAACTGAACACACTGCTGGGTTAAACGATCTAATGCTGGGTTATGGTAAACCCAACTCAGCGACGGGTTGAGATGACCCAGCTTTACCCAGGCAGGGCACGACATTAACGTTTTAACTTGGAACTTTTGCTGCACTTGTGGGGTCCCGTCGGCTGCTGTTCAATGCAACAAATCAGTGTAAACCCGTCCCGCTCGTGCAGGCCCAAAACACAGCGTTACATTCTTTTCAGCACAAGTCGTGTCACGCTGGCACAAATGTTCGAATGTCAAATCCTGTCTGTATGTTATTTACTGAACCCAACACATTTCAGAAAGTGTTTGGATTTGAGTCCTTGGACTGTGACAGTGAAACATGAACCACAAAATGAATAAATTTATTTCAATTGAAATCGTAAAATATCTTAAACCATACAACCGCGTCCTTTCATTATTCCTTTAATTTAAACAACTTAAGCTTCCGAATTATAGACATAATTTGATCAGATAACACATTACGTGCCATGTTTCTTTTCACATCCTTAACCGTCAAAGGTTTTTTATGATTTGCAAACCAACACTTCATCGTATATGAGAAAGAAGCGAGTTCTGCTTCTGTTTTTGAGCATGCATAATGAGTTTGCACTTGAAAAAGGAAACCACATTCACGTCTGCTGTCCTCTCACTGACACAAATGCACGAAACCATGAACACACACACCCACACAGACACACAACTAAACCACAAACACACACATCTCGTACACAGTTTCACTGAATAATTCGTCTTTATATTCCATATATGTTCATGTATGGAGTAAGGACCCAGATCTCTTCTGTACATCCCTAAAATAAAACCAAATGTAAAGAAGTACAATCTTGAGTTCCTGTAAAAGCTCGGAGGTCCTTCATGCCAATGTTTGTAAATAAATGGGATGTTGTGTAAACATGTACATAAACAAACTCAGGTGATGGGAAAACTCTGCGAGGATGATGACGGTCCAATGAGAAGTGAAAGATTTTGGTGTCAAACTTTGTGTTACTAAAGCCAAAAGAGACACATTCAAATAACGAACGTTCTCTGCTTCAGTTCCTCGATGGTGGAACGATCTGCCTCAGGCTTCACGCTTGTCAGACTCGATCTCTAACTTTAAAAAACTCCTATAAACTCATCTTTTCCGGCTACACCTAACTCACTAACTCACTTCTTTTCTAACTACTCACTCTATCAAAAAAACTTTTGTAACTTCTCTCTCTGTGTAACTCGGTAACATTGTTGTGTCACTTGTTCACCTATTGTTGTATCGGCTATTTACCGCTTCATTGTCTCCTCGACTATTGTAAGTCCCTTTGGATAAAAGCGTCTGCTAAAGGACTAAATGTAAATGTAAATACACAGATCTAACAGATGATATGCAATATTAAAAACAATGCAATTATTCTATTCTAGACGGATCAATCCTCATTCAAACACAGATAGGTTTGCAGAATAACAACAGTTTATTCTTTATGAAAATAACATGATTATGTGAGATTGATGCAAGAGTTTTATTTCATTTGTTTGCTTCTCTCACCCCTCCGTTTCCTCTCTGTCACTTCTGCCTGTGTCTGTGCTCTTGTAGAATAAGAACACAACACTGATGGCGCAGATGCTCCACAGTTTGCGTGTGGCTCGCATGTCTCGCGCAGATCTGCACATGCAGAATGAAGTCTCGGCCGGAGGCAACGAGCGGACCACACGGACACGCCCCCGACTGTCGCAACGGCCAATGAACACTCGCGTATGTAAATGAGCTCACAAGACGTGCCAATGGCAACGCAGCGTGGCGCGAGCCGATCGTTTCCGGGAGTGTTTCTGATCCAATTAAATCGATTCTGTGTGCGATATTGTATCGATCCGAGGAATTTAATAATGTGTTAAATCAGAATATTGAACAAATGTGCTAATTTTAAAGTGTAATTATGCGTGATGATTGATTTAAAGCACGTGTTTAATTTGCATATACTTTTATTTGTGCAAAAGTGTCGTTAGTGAACAATGTTAATTAACTTACATTTTATCTTTGTCTCACGCCGAATGAATTTGAAACAAATATTTGTGAGCGTGTTTGTGGTGGATTAAGTATAAAAATCTAATTCTGAGAACATTATATCAAAGTTGGATTTGAACTTTTAATTTCCATAATTAAAGATATCGTTTATTCTTATATAACGATGTTTACATTGTTTACGATGATTTATGGTTAAAAAAATACTTCAGAAAAAAATTCAGGTTTCTACATAAATAAATTGTGCAAATCGATCAGTTTTCAACAAAAACTTCTACAAAATTATAAAATAAATCAGAACATTCCAGCGCTTGTGATTGGTGCTTCAGAATCACGTGATGACAAGAATGCAGCACATGTCGTATCGAGATATAACACAAGCGGATTATCGAGATATAACACAAGCAGATTATCGAGATATAACACAAGCAGATTAACGAGATATAACACAAGCGGATTATCGAGATATAACACAAGCGGATTATCGAGATATAACACAAGCGGATTATCGAGTTATAACACAAGCGGATTATCAAGATATAACACAAGCGGATTATCGAGTTATAACACGAGCGGATTATCGAGATATAACACAAGCGGATTATCGAGATATAACACAAGCAGATTATCGAGATATAACACAAGCGGATTATCGAGTTATAACACGAGCGGATTATCGAGATATAACACAAGCGGATTATCGAGATATAACACAAGCGGATTATCGAGTTATAACACAAGCGGATTATCGAGTTATAACACAAGCGGATTATCGAGTTATAACACAAGCGGATTATCGAGATATAACACAAGCGGATTATCGAGATATAACACAAGCGGATTATCGAGATATAACACAAGCAGATTATCGAGATATGACACAAGCGGATTATCGAGATATAACACAAGCGGATTATCGAGATATAACACAAGCAGATTATCGAGTTATAACACAAGCAGATTATCGAGATATAACACAAGCGGATTATCGAGATATAACACAAGCAGATTATCGAGTTATAACACAAGCGGATTATCGAGTTATAACACAAGCGGATTATCGAGTTATAACACAAGCGGATTATCGAGTTATAACACAAGCGGATTATCGAGATATAACACAAGCGGATTATCGAGTTATAACACAAGCGGATTATCGAGTTATAACACAAGCGGATTATCGAGTTATAACACAAGCGGATTATCGAGATATAACACAAGCGGATTATCGAGATATAACACAAGCGGATTATCGAGATATAACACAAGCGGATTATCGAGTTATAACACAAGCGGATTATCGAGTTATAACACAAGCGGATTATCGAGTTATAACACAAGCGGATTATCGAGTTATAACACAAGCGGATTATCGAGATATAACACAAGCGGATTATCGAGTTATAACACAAGCGGATTATCGAGTTATAACACAAGCAGATTATCGAGTTATAACACAAGCGGATTATCGAGTTATAACACAAGCGGATTATCGAGTTATAACACAAGCGGATTATCGAGTTATAACACAAGCGGATTATCGAGATATAACACAAGCGGATTATCGAGTTATAACACAAGCGGATTATCGAGTTATAACACAAGCGGATTATCGAGTTATAACACAAGCGGATTATCGAGTTATAACACAAGCGGATTATCGAGATATAACACAAGCGGATTATCGAGTTATAACACAAGCGGATTATCGAGTTATAACACAAGCGGATTATCGAGTTATAACACAAGCGGATTATCGAGTTATAACACGAGCGGATTATCGAGATATAACACGAGCGGATTATCGAGATATAACACAAGCGGATTATCGAGTTATAACACGAGCGGATTATCGAGTTATAACACAAGCGGATTATCGAGTTATAACACAAGCGGATTATCGAGATATAACACAAGCGGATTATCGAGATATAACACAAGCGGATTATCGAGATATAACACAAGCGGATTATCGAGATATAACACAAGCAGATTATCGAGATATAACACAAGCAGATTATCGAGTTATAACACAAGCAGATTATCGAGTTATAACACAAGCGGATTATCGAGTTATAACACAAGCGGATTATCGAGATATAACACAAGCAGATTATCGAGTTATAACACAAGCGGATTATCGAGATATAACACAAGCGGATTATTGAGTTATAACACGAGCGGATTATCGAGATATAACACGAGCGGATTATTGAGATATAACACGAGCGGATTATTGAGATATAACACAAGCGGATTATCGAGATATAACACGAGCGGATTATCGAGATATAACACAAGCGGATTATTGAGATATAACACAAGCGGATTATCGAGATATAACACAAGCGGATTATCGAGATATAACACAAGCGGATTATCGAGTTATAACACGAGCGGATTATCGAGATATAACACAAGCGGATTATCAAGATATAACACAAGTGGATTATCAAGATGTAACACAAGTGGATTATCGAGATATAACACAAGCGGATTATCGAGATATAACACAAGCGGATTATCGAGATATAACACAAGCGGATTATCGAGTTATAACACAAGCGGATTATCGAGTTATAACACAAGCGGATTATCGAGATATAACACAAGCGGATTATCGAGATATAACACAAGCGGATTATCGAGATATAACACAAGCGGATTATCGAGTTATAACACAAGCGGATTATCGAGTTATAACACAAGCGGATTATCGAGATATAACACAAGCGGATTATCGAGTTATAACACAAGCGGATTATCGAGATATAACACAAGCGGATTATTGAGATATAACACAAGCGGATTATCGAGATATAACACAAGCGGATTATCGAGTTATAACACAAGCGGATTATCGAGTTATAACACAAGCAGATTATCGAGATATAACACAAGCGGATTATCGAGTTATAACACAAGCGGATTATCGAGATATAACACAAGCAGATTATCGAGATATAACACAAGCGGATTATCGAGTTATAACACAAGCGGATTATCGAGATATAACACAAGCAGATTATCGAGATATAACACAAGCGGATTATCGAGATATAACACAAGCGGATTATCGAGTTATAACACAAGCGGATTATCGAGATATAACACAAGCGGATTATCGAGATATAACACAAGCGGATTATCGAGATATAACACAAGCGGATTATCGAGTTATAACACAAGTGGATTATCGAGATATGACACAAGCGGATTATCGAGTTATAACACAAGCGGATTATCGAGTTATAACACAAGCGGATTATCGAGTTATAACACAAGCGGATTATCGAGTTATAACACAAGCGGATTATCGAGATATAACACAAGCAGATTATCGAGATATAACACAAGCGGATTATCGAGATATAACACAAGCGGATTATCGAGATATAACACAAGCGGATTATCGAGATATAACACAAGCGGATTATCGAGATATAACACAAGCAGATTATCGAGATATAACACAAGCGGATTATCGAGATATAACACAAGCGGATTATCGAGATATATCACAAGCGGATTATCGAGATATAACACAAGCGGATTATCGAGATTTAACACAAGCGGATTATCGAGATATATCACAAGCGGATTATCGAGATATAACACAAGCGGATTATCGAGATATAACACAACCGGATTATCGAGTTATAACACAAGCGGATTATCGCGATATAACACAAGCGGATTTTCGAGATATAACACGGCTATTTACCGCTTCATTGTCTCCTCGACTATTGTAAGATGCTTTGGATAAAAGCGTCTGCTAAGTAACTAAATGTAAATGTAAATGTAACACAAGCGGATTATCGAGATATAACACAAGCGGATTATCGAGTTATAACACTAGCCGATTATCGAGATATAACACAAGCGGATTATCGAGATATAACACAAGCGGATTATCGAGATATAACACAAGCGGATTATCGAGATATAATACAAGCGGATTATCGAGATATAACACAAGCGGATTAGTCATAATCCTATCTGATCTTTCATGAACACCAAAGTGTTAATTGGAGAAATGTAACGTTGACACAAATACCAATGTAGGTATTGATCCTAACAATATCAAGATCGATCCACTGATCTTTCTCTTAACTTTTGTCATGGACGGTTTCTTCCACACAGTCATTGAAATTGTCACAATCAGTTAAATGCAGTTTCAAGAACAGTTTCAAATGACACAATTTTCTTGGCTTGTATCTTTAAGAGTGAAGTTAAGATATGAGAGAAGAAAACAATGATGCACAAATAAAAGAAAAAATTGATGCATTCTTATAACATGCCTGAACCAGTTTATCAAGCCCAAAATGGTATACTCCCATATTTTAAACCTACATTATGTATGTGAAAGGTCAATGAGGTTCTGGTTCAGGATTCTGGACACGATGAAATTGAACCAGAGATATATGAAAGACAACACAGATTTCAATCCAGAATTTGAGGCGACTGAACAGTCAAAAGATGGAGACGGAGAGACACCTGAAGAACAGGAACCAGAGGAGACATTCCCGTTCCATAGTGGACACTACGCTTTTCGTTTCCCAGGACAGAGAAAGTAGAGCAAAGAGAGGAAAAGATCATTAAGATTACACCAGGGCCAACACGGTATGCATGTTCAACTTCCAACTGAAAAAACAGGATATGCGTGTTGTGCTGGACGTGAAAGTCGGTTTCTAACTTGTTAAAACTTTTTCATATCATGAGCTCTTGGTCGGAGCTGCTGAAAAGAAAGCTTACCATGGTAGAGACGGTGAGGAAGAACAAGCCTGAACTTCCCCCTGCACTGGTATCGACCACAGCAAGAGAGGCACTATCATCAAAATTTGCTTTCATTGACACACACTCTTGCTTTATATGTTCCCGAGAAGAATAGAAATGTCATCCTGATGAGCAAGCTACAGTAGTCAGTAGACTCACAGAGGACAAAAAGCTCCATATGATCCAGGAGCAACAAGGCCAAAGTACGGCCTAGATGAGGAAATATAGTTTCATCCATCATGCATTTTATTTGATTTGAATCATAGCATTGAGTGTATGACAGACTCAATGTTGTTCCCAAACTCTCATTTATTGTTTCTTTCTTATGCCACAGACACCTGCAAGCGAATGACAGCCCATCGGCACTATTCCACAACATCATTGTCATCATTTGGAAAGCCATCAACCCAACCTGGAATCAGAGAAAGAGTTACAAGAGGTGACTTTGGTTACTCCTCTTATTCAACAGCGCCAACACATTACCCGCTCACCAGCTTCTGCCAGTCTGGTTAGGAGCGTGCAACACTAAAGAAAAGGAGACCCACCAAATAAAAACATTATGTTCTATAAAGTCATCCCAAAAATAAAAATGGTCTTAATGTTCGCTCTAGATGTCCCGAACATGTATACATGTATTTGTTTAGTTGAACACAAAGGAAGATATTTGGAAGAATGCCTTAAACCAAACAGTTATTGGAATCCATTGTTAGGTAACTGTGGTTAAATATTACAATGGTAGTGAAAAGTCCCTAAAGACTTTATTCTGTTTTATTTTTATTATCCATTTTTTATGTTTAACAGAACAAAGTATTTTTCCAATGGCAGTCAATGGGTGCAAGAACATTAGTTAAAGCATTCCTCCAAATATCTTTCTCTGTGTTCATCAATACAATATAAATAAGTGTAGATTGTGATGATGGTAAATGATGACAGCTGGGTATTTTCGGGCGGACGTTGCCATTTAAAATGAATTAAATATAGTAAGTATTGTGTTGATATGTTTGATGGTGTTGTACTTCATGCAGCCACATCCATGTGATCATGACCAATAGATCGCATTCATTTCAACATATACGACTTCCTGTTTGACAGACATGTAACTCATGTAATGACTGTAACTTTTGAATGTCGTCTGTGATCCATCAAGAGTTAACCGTTAAAACTCATAATCCACACTTCTCATCCAGATCTCTTCTTGATCTCACCCAGATCTCATCCAGATCTCATCCAGATCTCATTTAGATCTCACCCAGATCTCATCTAGATCTCATCCAGATCTCACCCAGATCTCATCCAGATCTCACCCAGATCTCATCCAGATCTCTTCTTGATCTCACCCAGATCTCATCCAGATCTCATCTAGATCTCATCTAGATCTCATCCAGATCTCATCCAGATCTCACCCAGATCTCATCCAGATCTCTTCTTGATCTCACCCAGATCTCATCCAGATCTCATCTAGATCTCTACCAGATCTCATCCAGATCTCACCCAGATCTCATCCAGATCTCATCTAGATCTCACCCAGATCTCATCTAGATCTCATCTAGATCTCACCCAGATCTCACCCAGATCTCACCCAGATCTCATCTAGATCTCACCAGATCTCACCCAGATCTCATCCAGATCTCATCTAGATCTCATCCAGATCTCATCCAGATCTCACCCAGATCTCATCCAGATCTCACCCAGATCTCACCCAGATCTCATCTAGATCTCACCCAGATCTCACCCAGATCTCATCTAGATCTCATCCAGATCTCACCCAGATCTCACCCAGATCTCACCCAGATCTCATCCAGATCTCATCTAGATCTCATCCAGATCTCTACCAGATCTCATCCAGATCTCACCCAGATCTCATCTAGATCTCACCCAGATCTCATCTAGATCTCATCTAGATCTCACCCAGATCTCATCCAGATCTCATCCAGATCTCATCTAGATCTCATCTAGATCTCACCCAGATCTCATCTAGATCTCATCCAGATCTCACCCAGATCTCATCTAGATCTCACCCAGATCTCATCTAGATCTCATCTAGATCTCACCCAGATCTCACCCAGATCTCATCTAGATCTCACCAGATCTCACCCAGATCTCATCCAGATCTCATCTAGATCTCATCCAGATCTCATCCAGATCTCACCCAGATCTCATCTAGATCTCATCTAGATCTCACCCAGATCTCATCCAGACCTCATCCAGATCTCATCCAGACCTCATCCAGATCTCATCCAGATCT
>CM065654.1:7390027-7495999 GCA_033220385.1 Triplophysa yarkandensis
TCATTGCCGTCCTCTTGGTGTCTCTGGGAGGAAGTAAACAGAATTGATGGGAATCCGCTTTGATTGGATTACAGTGCTTCTGAATAGTCTCATCCTCTTTACAGACTCTGTGTATCTACAATATATCGAATAATTTTAGGAAAGGGTTATAAGAATCTGATGTCCTGTTGTTAATGGAATTTAATTTTTCTCTTGTGTTTCTGCAGGTTGTAACGGAAGTCTGATGCTGCGTTGGTGACATGCCATCTCTATCCACCGCTCTCTCTCGGCAGTGTCACGCTCCATCTGGGCAGCTCTTGTGTCGTTCAGTACTCTGACTGTTTCAGTACTACATTGAAACACATCAAGCGAGTACGCTCTAAACGGATAGAAGAGGAAGAAAAAGCAGAAGGAAGGAATCTGAACAGCAGAACAACCAGATGCCAGTGTTGCTGAAGATTGGCTGGACAGCAATTGATGCCGTGAATATTTCAGCTTATTTCCGCTGTTGATCGCTCTGACACATCCAGACTGGGATGGCTGTCCTTGGATGCACCTTGCTTGTCTTGGCGCTTTTCTGTCAAAGCTATGGCCATAACTTTCAAAACGTCAGAACGAAGAGGTGAAACATTATTTTACAGATATATAAAGTTCCTTTCATTTAAAAATCCGTTCGTTGAAAACATGTAAATGTAAAGCATATAAGTAATGGGGTTAGCTTTAGCTAAACGTATCATTGCACACTCAAACTTTAACACATTCCTAATATCAAAACACATTTTTTCCTTTACGCATAGTGTTTCATGTTCATCTAAAAACATCTTGAGACTTATTGCCTAAGTCTTGTTTAATTCCACGGTTGGACTTGTCTTGAGATGCCATTCATAAAAAAAATGGCCTTGATGAATCATATTCAGACGAAGTCAAATATCTATTTTTGACAAACCTTCCCCTTAAAGGGATGCCATCATTTGCTATCATTTACTCTCCCTCTTGTCTTTGTGAAAAAATAGACATACATGGGTTCTGTGCCCATACAATAGAAGTCCAACTGTTGTTCTAGTTTAACGGAGGAAAGGAACCCACACTGGTTTAAAATGAAAGAGGGGGTAAAGAACTGGTGACAGCAAATGTATTTTTGGGTGAAAAGTTGCAATAGTTCTCTATTCTGTTTATCTGCTCTGTTTACTGTGATGAATTTCGCAGAACGATTACATTTTACATCTTTTTTGTCAATAGGTTTCAAGACAATGCCTGGTCAGGCCCAAATGACTGCTCCAGTACCAGGCAGCCTTTAGTTCTTTCCAATCCTTACAATTTTTCCCTGGATATCCGCCTACCTGGGGTGACTCCAACAGAGGTGAGACCCTCTTATGTCTCTTTGAGTATTGACAAGAGCAATTCAAACACTTAGGACCTAAATGTCTTCTCTGAGAGAGAACATGCTAAACAGATGTATCGTTTGTAGTGTTTTGACTATCTGTGTTGTGTCCATTGGTTCACGTCTTGGTATCGATGTGTGGTTTGTGACGGTCTGAGATGTGGACTGCATCTCTTTAATATTGATCTGCTGTAATGCATTAGCTCTCTGTTGCAGATGGACTCTTATAGATCACATGACTGATGCTGATCTCTGAGGGGCACTGACCCCTGTCACCATAGTGAAAGAGATGCTGTTCAGTCTAATGACAATAACAGAGAAAGGGCGATGGTCCTGACGGCCCTGGTGCTCCTCCGGCATATGTGTGATTCTGTGTGTGCGGGGGTGTTTCTATTCTTATTCTCAGCTCAGGTCTGTGAGTCATAGCCATGTGATTCATCTCTGCTGTGGTGAATGCTGATATATGATACCTTACTGATGAAATCAAGACTTGCAGCATTGACTAGACAAAACATGCCAGTAAAATAAACCACATGAAGATTCTGGGCTTCTAATAACGTATGATCCGGGAGTATTATTTTTAGTTTGCATTTCAATCTCTCCTTTGTCTGGTGTTGTGTTGTTTTCTCAGTTTCCATGATCTGCACCTCTGCAAGTGTTGTTGAACACAATTTCCTGGTTTGTTAATGTACACAAGGTTGAAGTTTCCTTTGACCTTTTCGCATATGCTCTGTTCATTTCTAAGAGATTTGAATTTATACAGAGCTGCTGATGTGACAACTACACTTGGCTGAAGGTTCTCTATGTCTATATCCACTGGCCAATCAATATAGAAACTCCATAGTGACTCTTAAATGCATGGTGGAACTTCCATTAAAGTCTTTCTGGAATTCACACTAAAGATCTTGATCTGTAGCGAGGATGTTTTGCGATCCAGTTTTAGGTACATATGTTTTTGTTGAGTTGATGGATGGACTGTAGTATTTTATTATATGTCGGGTACAGAAATTATAATGTTGAAGGAACTCATTGAATAGACCTGCACATGCTTTCATCTGAATCATTCTCTAAAGTTGGACTATTTTATGTTTTGTGAAAATGTGAAAGTCTAAAGAAAATCATTAATAATAAAAAATATTTACAATAAAACTCCTAATAAATAAAATTGTAGTTTAATAAGCAAGTATTCATTTGGTGTTTTGTATATTGTGTCTAAAACATCTATTGTTTCTAACAGTCTGACAGCTATATCTGTATGGCGGTTCCTGTTCCCACATCACGGGATGCCTATATAGGTGAGTAGACCAAATATATAATGATTTTTTATATTTTTGTAACAAGAACACAATAAGTATTCATTCTCTGAACTGACTAAAATAAGTGTTTAATCTGATCAGGCTTCGGGTAGTTTTACAGATCTAATCTTTATGTTGGACTTTTCTGTTTAATGTTCACACTGCTGTTACTGTTGGTTACACGTCTTCTGTTTGGACTCGCAGGCCTTTGTTTGCTAAAGTACACTCATCCAGGCCTTGATATTGAAACATGGCCATGTCACAGCTCATAGATAGATTGTTTGTCGAGCTCAAACAATGTGATATATACTGACCTACCGCCCACAGTCCTTTTCCAACACTTACAGTCAAATAAAAATACATGGGAAGCAGTTTTACGAGACAAAAAGTCAGATGCATGCGTGTGTTAACTCTGTGTTTCATGGATTATTTAATTGTTGTCAGGATTTGTAACAGAAGAAATTAGGTTTTATAAGAATGATAATAATGTAAAATACAAAAAAATTACTTTGTAAAACTGTAAAATATTATAAGGAAGGGACCTTTATAACTACAGATGCATTTTAGGGTCAGTAACAGGATTCTTATGTTTGTCAACTTATTAATTTGCAACAAGGTTTGATGTCAGATCTCATTTGCACGTCATGACATAATCTTTCACAAGAGCCAATGACACTGGACATTCAAAGCTGTTCTCTCATGATGCAATCATTCCCAAGAAACACAAGAGCCAATAACCTTTCACAATCCCATTTGATGTTTTGAAAATTTAAACTGTAATTTTTTTTGGTTACCTGGACGATCTGAAAATATAATTTGGACGGTGATTCTTTTAGCGTTTTTCTCATTAAAAAAACTGTTTTACTCTGCTACATGTATACTTCTTGGAAAAGTAAGCGTTTTGTATGATGTTGAATTATAAATAAATGTTAACATTGTTATTATTAATACGGGAATATTTGATGGGTTAAGTTGAAAATCCTATTCTAAAACCATTCATTATTGAAATATTGCAATAAATAGATAAAATCTTCTCCTGCTGCAACAAGAGATGATATTTCAAGAAATGTTGAAATGCATTGTATTGGAGAAAAAGGACAACAACTTGATTAACCAATACATTAAAGCTGAAGATATTGATTTAGTTCTTAATCAAATCTTGTTATGTATAACGCTTCAGATTTTCTTTCTCTTCGCAGTGGACTTTGTGCCACATGCCAGTATGGACACTGCCCACCACATGCTGTTATACGGCTGCAAAAAACCTTACACCACTAAAGGCTATTGGTGAGTCACAGTTGATGTTGAAGTTCTTTCTACTATCATAGCTTTATATACAGACAAGTGAGTTATTTATCACTCCATTTCCCCAGATAGTGTAAACTTTGTGCCTGTGTTGTTTCAAAACATTGATGTTTGTTTGAGAATTCTGGCTTCTTTTACCATAGCGTGAATTCCATGGCAGATGGGCTTTGAAAAGAAATATTACTTTTACCTTTCCAAGATACACAGATTTTCTATTGGAAAACCACCAATACCTATATCAGTTCCATTAGTTAAACAGTTCCGTTTAGTTTGCAGTTTTTCTTGTTTTTAAGTGTGTGTTAAAGGCGGGGTGACTCATTTTTGAAAACTTGCATGGTTCTGCCAACTAACGTCATAGCTATTCTACAGTTTTTCTAATGCACTCTTGTTTCCTTAACGCCTCTTACTGTTAACTGGCTATAAGTTTGTTTTGGTACTCAGTTTTTTTTTAAACGGTTAGCCCAACTTTAAGTGTGACACTGCTACACTGTGAGGAAAACAAGCAAAGATTCCCACCAAAAAGAAGAAATTGGACACACTCATAAATCTGCCCGTTACTATGGCAGCCATCCATACCTTGACAACAGCATCCATACTGACAAAAGGTTGGATGGGGACTCTTTAGCCTCCATGGGAATTTTTCCTTTTTTACATTGACGCTGTACATATATTTTTCCATAGCCTCTCTTCCCCTAAGTTCCTTTCATGTTCTATTCCCCTGCCTTTTTATTTTTCAGTTCTCAGGTCTTATCAATAATGTATCATCCCTTCACCGCAGGATATCTCAGGCGCAGATGTTATTAGACATTTGCAGTGTGAGAGATGTGAGGTTTCTGAGGCTCTGAGGATCAGCGGGGGGTTGTGAAAGTAGGCCAGTCTTTTCGAACCCAGCAAATCCAATAAAAGGAGCCAAATCAGCCACGACTTTAGCCTCGGGAATTACAATGATGCATTAGCCATGACTAAACAATAAGATTTTCACCTCTGGATCTGGTGAATTTCATTGGCTTGGATTTTGTTGTACCTGAAAGGGTATTAATCATTTAACCATGTTTGTTTTCGAAGTAAGAACCTGAGATGGACTTCACAAAACATTGAGAAACAAAACTAGAAAGTGTATTATCCAAGGAAACATAATAAATGCAGTTTTAGTTATATTCAAATGAAATTAATATGTTATTATATTTTGTGCTCAAGATCACAAAATTGATGATACTTTATTAGATTTCAATAAAACCTCAATTTTGTATAATGACACAGTATTTGATCTTTTAAGTCATGTACATTTGATTGAAGTGTGATATTGAGTTTTATGTATATGCATTATTTGTATTATCATAATGGATGATCTGAATGGTTTTAGTGGTTTTGTGTCAGTCGTGGTCTGGCGGTTAGAGAGTTGAACTTGTAAGTAGAAGGTTGTTGGTTTAAATCCCAGTTCCAGCAGACAATAACCGAAGTTTCCTTGAGTAAGACATCTAACCCCTGTTTACTCTGCATTTATAATACTTGTAAGTCACTTGGATAAATTAATAAAAGTAAATATAAATAAACTCTACTCATAAACCTGTAAATGCTTCTTTTAACGGAAACCATTAAATGCTTTTGCCGTAAGGAGACAATCAAAGAATAGTTGCATATAAAGCAGTTATGTTTGTAACAGGGTTTGTAATGTTTTGAATCCATCAGGGATTGTGGGAATAAACTGGGGACGTGTCAGGATCAGGCCAAGATCATGTATGCCTGGGCCAGGAACGCCCCTCCAACCAAACTACCCAAAGGTGCTTCATCGTCTCTCTGTCTATTTTACTTTTCGATAATAAGCTGTGTTATTGTATTTGGTCATTTGTGAAAAGTCAGTATGCCTCTTGCTCTTACTTACACAGTTACCTTGTGCTTATATTTTAGATGTTGGATTTAAAGTTGGAGCTGATTCCAGGATCACCTATTTTGTGCTGCAAATTCACTATGGTGACATCAGTAGTTTTAGAGGTAAGCACTTGTTATTTATCTGCGTCGGTTACCTGAGTCTTTCTTAGAATTGCCTATAAAATCAAAGCGATAGTCTTGCCGGGTTAATGTCTTGATCTATGTGTATATCCTTGTATTTATATCTGTATCTGACAGTTGTTTCTAAAGAATGTGTTTTCACCTCCATCATGCGTCTTGTCTTTTTTATAGATCATCATAGAGACTGCTCAGGGCTTACTTTAAGAATGACTTCCAAACCGTAAGTTCTTTATCAAATAGAGCGACCCCAAAATGTATTTGGATAGAAACAAATGAATGTAATCACAAGAAAATATTAAAGCAATTGTCAAATTGTGAAGCAGTTTACTGTTTAGGGCTACAGTTGAAACGTCATGTTGGAACACGTGAAAACTTTGATAAAAATCCAGGTTCCAAGATCCATTGAAAACATAAATGTTCAACTTTTTCTAAATACATGTGCAAACTTGACTGTTGTTTGTTAGTGAAGATAAACTTGTTTTCTTTGGAGTGTATGAGGTCTGAAAATACCGAGCATTTTGACCTCCAGTTTTCAATTTCTCCAAATTGAAACAATATTTTGTTTCAAACTTAAAATAAGAAATATTGGTTTTAGTTTCCAAAATAAAATAATGATCAGTGCCTTAAAAGATATCTTTAAACTGTATTGTCAGTGAAGCTGAAATGGTTCTTTTGAAAAGTTTTAATTTTGTTCTATGGTTGAGTATATAAATGAAATAATATATATTATATATTATGTTTGTGTATTATATAAATGAAGATACTTGAACTTAACGTAATGTTGTCATCTCTTTAGACAGCCCTTTATTGCTGGTATTTATCTGATGATGTCTGTGGATACTGTTATCCCTCCAGGAAAAAAAGGTACACAAAAAATACATCTCAGATTCATATTCAGCTACTTCCATCGTTTTATCTGTTTAACACAAGCTCACTGTGATCATCCTGCTTGTTCGAGGGAAAACATATAAATAGCTCAGTTGGGTTTAATTAAAGCTTAAACTAACTAAAATAACCTTGGATGAGAATAATATAAAGTTTTTTTTTTGCCAGTTAGCGATTATAATCTTGCAGTACAGCTTTTGCATATCTGTTTATATAGAAGTTGTTAATGTCCACACTCCCTTCTGGAACAGTCTTTCCAGTTTTGTCTTTATTTAACATGTCTGTGCTGTTCAAGTGCTGTGAAAAGATGAGACTGTTATTTCATGCTAAATATCTTGCAAAAATGTTGGTGTAAATGTTCATAAACCATGTTGTTTTTTTGCAGTAACAAATGCTGACATCGCTTGCAAATACTCATCATTCCCAATGTATCCGTTTGCCTTCAGGACACATACACACAGCCTCGGTGAGTCGCTGCATTTGACTATGCTACAACCAAACATGTAGTCATCATTTGGTGTTATTGAAATAATTCTTCCTGTAGAAAAGAAATGAACCAGCAACCATAACTTTGACACTAGTAGGGTTTCGCCAAAAGCGATTTAAGTTCTCACAGCGATTGACTCTATGGAAAAGAGCATCATCTGATCATGATTGTGTTTTGTGTTTCAGGTAAGGTTGTTAGTGGGTACAGGGTTCGAAAAGGACGGTGGACACAGATCGGAAGACAGTCTCCACTGCTGCCACAGGTAGTTTTAGTATTTAGTATGCATATGCATCCATGACACATACTTTCAAAACTCAAAGTATTGTAAAACAAAATAAGATAATTAATTAGAGCCCTGTCACTCGTTTTCTATTTTGGGGGACATTTTGCACAAATGTAGGGTTTTGCGGCCATCTTTGTTAAAGGATGAAAGACAGGTGTGAGAGGAGGGCTCTAAAATATTAAACTAAAGAAATGACACTAGATTTACTTGTTTTCAGGCTTTTTATCCAGTGACCAATGCCATTGATGTTAAAGATGGAGACACACTTGCTGCCCGTTGTGTCTTCACAGGAGAAGGTCGATCCACAAAGACTCAAATAGGGTAAATGTGTGTTTTTGTGCTGTACTTTGACTTGTACTGTTTATAATAAAGCTTTATATATATTTATGTGGTTTTTAACATCAAAAGATCTGCTGCCAATATTTCACAATATTTCAGCGCATGAGCGAGGTTACATCTTTTGTTTTTGTTTCATTCATCCTCATGTAGAGTTACTGAGGCAGTAAGTGTGTTGAATGACTGATGCTCGTGTGTGTGTGTGTGTGTGTGTGTGTGCTGTTGACTCCTCTTCTGTCTCTGCATGATTTGCCGTTTGAAATTCATATCCATCAAGTGGGAACTTGAGAGCTTTTCTCTGATGTGATGTTTAAGGTCTGGTTAAACACACAGCACCTCTCTCCATTGTCTCTGCATTTCTTCTTATTTGAGCGTGACTGTGTGTGGGTGTCTACGTGCCGTTCCTTCATCGTTCTTGTTACCATGGTGATAGGGAGAGTACATCATATTGTATGCATTGACGCATCTTCCAGAAAGCGACCAGACCCGTACGCACACACTCACGCACAAGGACACACACACACACTCTCAGGTGCGCACACATACTCTCAGGCGCACACACAGTTCCATTAGATAAGGATGTGATCATTAGAATGGCTGCCATGGAAACAAGAAACTTATCATGGCGTAAAAGAAAATCCTCAAAGTTTTCAAGCTCAGATCAGCATGATGTCTGCATATTATAAAACTTTCTACCTTGGTGTGAGGCTGAAACTAAAATAGCCATAGCTATGGTGGTTGGTTTTAGAAAAAAGCTTTCACGTAAAAAATGTGTCCTCTTTGTTGCAGCATTTTGTCCAGTTAACAATTTTGGCTTTTCTACATTGATGGTCTATTATCGTTTTTTTGTTTGCATCCCATTTCTAAATGACTCTTGGGTCTTCTCTTCCAGCGGCACTTCTAATGATGAGATGTGTAACTTTTACATCATGTACTACATGGACAGCACACATGCCGAGCCTTACATGGACTGCATGGAACACGGCAGTAGTGAGCTGTTCCAGAAAATTCCTCCTGAAGCAAACGTTCCCATTCCTGTCAATCCAGACTTCATGATGTCCATGATGCACAAGTCAGTGCCACAAGAAGGTACCCTCAAGAAACGTTCCTGCATACACATTTTGTGACGCAACCACATATGATAGTTCACCATCGTAGTTTTATTTAGTCTTTTTACTTTTGTTAGATTTTCAATAAATATTTAACTCCATCTTAAAAAAGTTCATGGATGAGATGCATTCAAAGTCACCATTGCACATTTTAGAAAATGTTGTATCATAGCTAAAACTTGTATTGTGTTGCTTTAAACTTTTTTATTTTCCTTTCAACAGATGATGTGAAAGATTTGGAGCTGCAGCAGCCAAAGAGAGAAGAAGAAGGGGTTTTTGATCAGGGTATGACTTTCAATGATCTCACATTACCGACATTATAAAACGAGCGCTGTGAAACACATCATCAATAACACATCAAATTTGATCAAAACTCATGCAAATGCACATTCTTTTTGTCAACCAAACAATACATTTCAACTATCAATATAAAATTCACAAAACAATGCAGAACAACTCTCAGATGTGCAGAGCGTGACAGTGAGTTTAAATGGTGAACTTTTCCAACGTGTTTGAAGCATAAAGTCACTTTTACAAAACTTGCTGCAGCAAATCGTCCCTGGGAATCTGCTGCGGATGCCATCTATTAGACTGCCATAGCCAATGAGACGGCTCCAGATTATGATTTTAGATTCCTCATGTTTGTATAGTATAATTTCCAAGAATATCAGTTTCCATGCTGACTTGTTTTTGTATTCCTGTTGAATGCCTATATGGACAACCTAGTCTTTGTTGGGAAGTATTGTGAAGTTGTTAAACACTATCATGCAGATTCCTCTTCGTGTAGATGGAGTCATCATCAATCTTGTTGTTATCTACTCCAGCGAATTCAACATGATCTCCGGCTTTATGTGCTTTGCAGAAGTTTGTAGTGTAGCTGTTGGCTTTTGCCGTTTCTGTGTTGATACCGAACGCAATCCTTAAGGATATTTATGTACTTATATTTGCGTATTTTTATATTAACTAGGATTCTTATTTTAAATCAAATTAATAAAATTATTAAAACTTATTCGCAAATCAATTTTGGCCCAAAAAATTACCATGAGATTTTGTAAATAATGGCTACGTTTTTTTATATAAACAGTTCCTAATGTTTTTAATAAAAATAGATGTATGCAATAGGGATGCTCACATTGATTGTTTAACCGTTTACCGAAAGAATGAGTTTTGAGCAGTTAGTCCTATCAGTTAAACGGTTAAAACTGTTATTATTCTTATTAGTTATTTATTATAAGCTTCAAGATATAGTATTCCACATTTAATATATAAATTATAAACACATGAAATTAATGATTTTGTTGACACTTCATTTTCATTTTTAAACCAAAAAATACTGGAACTTAGCAAACATTTCAATCTTCTCTTTGTTAACGTTATGTGCTGAAATGCCTGATAAATCTTATATCATTCATTATGGAAACTACTTTTCAAAACAGATCATAATATTAAACCGTGTGAAAAACTTGCGAATGTACCCAGATTATCGTATACATACATATAGTTCCCGCGTAATCAACCAAAATATTGGAAATAGCTTATATGTTTTGTACCTCAATGTTGGACAAGAGCTTATTTTAAATATGTTTTAAAATAATATAATTCGGTTCTTGTGGGATGGCACATCACATGATTGAAAGTAAAGCAGCTAAAGATAAAATTTTTATAAAATAATTTTAAATAGAATATTGTATCTGCGGAAAATAACAGTCTATTCATTTACATTTTACATTTACATTTAGTCATTTAGCAGACGCTTTTATCCAAAGCGACTTACAATAGTCGAGGAGACAATGAAGCGGTAAATAGCCGAAACAGCAATAGGGGTACAAGTGCTACAACAAGGTTACCAAGTTACACAGTTTTTTTTAATTTTTTTTTGATAGAGTGAGTAGGTTAGAAAAGAAGGGACTCCTAGTGAGTTTGGTGTAGCCGGAAAATATGAGTTTTTTAAAGATAAATGCTTCTGAGTCTGAGTCTGCCAGAAACAGGATGTCCAATAAGAGGAGAGCATTCCTCCATGTGCCATGTGATATCACTTCATTGTAGACTGACTGCAAACTGTCCAACCGTTAACACATGGCAGATGAGATCACCGGCTCTGAGTTGGATCATTTTTATAAATTATACAATAAATATATAATGATCTCGTTTTACTTGTATTTTATCTTGCTTAAGTTTAGCAATCAAATTGTCACATTGTTGGGTGTTCATCATATTTGCATGTATGTCATAACATAACATAATTTATTAATTTTAACTAGTACTAGTGCTTGTTTAAATCCTTCTAAATGCTGCAATGTTGGAAGATTATAAAATATTAGCAATACTGTAACAAATGATGGTAAATAACTTGAACATATTTTTATGAAGTGTTTCAAACACAGTAGTTATAACCAGCAACACCATCTTCATGTTACACATGACAGAATCATAATAACACATACTAACATTCCCTCAAACCATATTTTTTTTATATTGATCATAAAATGTTTCAAATCAGTTCGTATGGCTCTTGCTGTGCTCAGGAGCGTATCTTCTGTTGCTGGAAAACCAATGGAATGCATCAGTGGCCATCCAGTGAGCTGAAGGGATCAAAATTCTTACTTTCTGATACACGCTTTCAGATTATTTTAATTCTTAAAATGAATACACATCTTGGGAGTTTGGATCCGGCATTTTTTTTTGCGCTATACCAAAATGCGCCCAATATCAGATGATGGAAACATAGCTACTGTAAATTGAGGCCCGTGCTTCATGGGAGAAGATGAAGCAGCATTTTAAGGTGATATCAAGTGTAGTTTAAGCTTGTAAAATGAATTGTATGTTAAAGTTAATGTCAGATTGAATTATTGATATTGACATTAATTAGCGATTTCAGAATTATCTCCCTCCCCTATTCAAGTAGATAGACTATCAAGTTATAAACTAAATTAACTAAATTACAATAATAAACTACAATAAACTAAAATAAACATGTTTATTGGGCTGCTGGATAACATTAACATCACATTTGTACTTGTCACATTCGGGACAGGAATAGCACAAAGAAATACTAAAGGTACACAACTGTAGATGGGTTCTAGTCAAGTCTTTTGCTTGCCCTAGACATCAGCTGGTGGGGACAGTGTGGGAGACTTAAAATCAAGGGACTTTTCATCATATTTTGCTTTCTACACTACATTACATACTACATTGTGTCATTTGGAATAAAGGGGTTTCCTCTTGTATACTGGTATCAGTTTTGGAAGTTCAGGCTCATCCATCAATTTTTTTTTATGTAATTCAACTTCATACCATCAGAATTCTTCATTATGTCGCATCTAACTGCTTTTGAAGACCCGTCCAAGGCTTTATTTAGTGGCGTCTTCTTTTTTAAGAGCGTTTGCAGCTAGTTTTACTGATTTTGAATTCGCAAAGGCTGGTCGCTGTAAGGTTGCACCATAAGTTGCCCTGATGGTCAAATTAATATGTTTACATTGACATTTATACATTTGGCAGACGCTTTTATTCAAAGGAACTTATAGTATTATGCTGTAGTCAATTATCAATGTAGAGTAAACAGAGGTAAGATGTCTTACTCAAGGACGCCTAAGCCATTGTCTACTGATACTGAGATTCAAACCAACAACCTTCTGCTTACAAGTCCATCTCTCTTACCACCAGACCACGACTGAGCGTTACATTGACAGAACTAGCTCTCCTTAAATACATTCTCTCCTTAATTCTTGGAGTTCATGACCTTTTTTTCTTCTGCTGAACACAGTATGAGAAAACAGTGTACGGGTTTGCTTCAGAGCAATCCATTTGGCATCCAGAGGCTTTACAAAACTCCTATTCAGTGGCATGACACTGCCGGTATGTTATTTAAATAAGCCTGTTTGTGTTCTGCTGAGGAGATTCCTATGCATGGGATGGCATGAAATACTTTGGGAATTTTCAATTTGAGGTAAACATTCATATATCTTGGTTTATTTTGCATAATACAGTTGATTATGCAAGCATTTTGATAATGCAATAAGTAAAATACCACCAGCACACTTTCTCTTCCTCCACTTTCAATGATTTCAATCTCTTTTTTCCATTCACCATCCATCCTATCCTGTCTTTCCACTTTTCCACTTCTCTTTCCTCCTGTGCAGGTGACTTCTATTCTCTTCTCTCTAAACTGATGGGAAAGGGAGACGACATTGTCCAGGTGCATAAGTATAACCCTGTGAAGGCTGCACGAGCCCAAGCACGTCTGCTGGCAGAGATTGATAGCATAATGCAAAAGAAAGACAAGGGCTGGCCATGGTTAGACTCCAAAGCCAGAGAGGATGCAGTTCTGGTGAGGGACAGAGTGCACAAGTTTCATCAGTTAGAGTCCACTGTCCGCCCCTCCAAGAGCAGGACTGTCCCCGTTGGACAGCCGGCCACAGGTGCGGCCCAGGGGGAGATACAAGGTGGGTTCGGGCCGTATTTCGTTACCCCGACGCCAATTCATTCAGCTTTTCATTTCATTGCTCAAAACCGGGCCATGGTATTAGTTCGTTGGGCCTCAAGAACATGAGAAGTGGGATAGAATACTTTCTTCCTGTTGTTGTAAATAATCTTTGAGTAGAGGTATCAGGTTGTCATTTGAGTTTTTTTTATTAAATTAGTCCAAATGTCTCATTTCATGAAGTCAAATATATCTTTTTACTAAATTCAGTTATGTAGTTTCTACCAGTAGCAGAACGTAAAGGCGCTGTCTATGGATCATGTAGCAAGAATCTTTTTTGTTGATTTTTAGTTTCATCAGCATTGACTGTGCCTTATTGTTCTTCAAACCATCTACCTTTTTCACTGGCTTTTATTCAGCCAGTCATCCATTTTCATCTCGTCATTAACTTTACTTACGGCTTGAATCTCAGTTTCACATCAGATCTTTCTGTGGTTTCATCTCATATCTTATCAAATAAAACTCACCAGAGCTGGCAACATGCTTTTGATCTTCTGCTGTCTGGTTTTGCTGAGCGTGAAGGTCACAGAAGCATTACTTTCTTGATGTAGACCATTTTCTTAGAGAAACTCTTCTACATACTTCTGTTTCTGATTTGAATTTCTGTCTTTCATTCAGCTTGAAACATCAGCTTTTGTGACTCTTTTTGAATGCTAATGTATTAAATGGCAAGTTGCTCCAAACCTGTATACATTTATTTGTTCATTTTCATGTAAGTATCTGACCAATGAACCCCGTTGACTACCTAGGTGGACATTTTTTTATAGTTATTGACAGTTGTTATTCTGTTGAACACAGAAGTAGACATCTTGAAGAATTTAGTAACGCAAACGGTTCTGAGGCACTGGGCTATCACCTTGACTATCATTGATGCCTCAGAAAGGATGCCTCATAAATCTTAGTTTTGCCGTTATTCTTCCAAATATCTACACTACGTTGAAATAATTAAGAAGGTAACATCAATAGATTTTCGGTACAATAAACACTCAGATTGTTGCTTGTTTTATTTCCCTCTTTTTTTTTATTTTTTAAGGTCTACCTTAAGAGGTCATTGCACATTATTAAGAAAGTCACAGTTTTAATGCAATATGACAAAGAAGATAGATTTATTTTCTTCTTATTTTCAAAATAAGAACTGCCAAGCTTGGTTGTGTTTCAGGATGGTCACTGAGTCTGTCACACGTTTTGTAACATGCAGATCATTCCACCGTTGTGGAACTGATCCAGGGAAGATGCATGAGAGTGATTTCTTACCTTTTTGGGTCGGAACCACAAAATGTTGCTCATAAGCCGAGCGCAGGTATCTGAAGTGAACTTGTGTGTAACATTGAGTTAAGGTAGGGAGATCCTAAAACTGTGGTAGTCTAGTAGGCTATGAGCAGAGCTTTGAATATAATGTGAGCGACTAACGGAGCCCATAAAACCTGATGAAGACGACTCGAAGTCGCATTTGGTATCATCAGTAGAGGTTTGATATTGCGGCGGAGAGGCTGGTGAGTAGAGCATTGCAGAAGTCCAGCCTGAACAGGATTAAAGCCTGCACTAGAAGTAATGGAGTCATGGAGCATGCTCTGAGAGGAAACGTCTGATCTTCCTTATGTTGCAGAGAAGGAATCTGCAGAACCTGATGGTGCTGGCAACATGATCTGTGAAGGTTATATATAGGGTTGAATAGGGAGGTTAACGCATCTTAGACTCAGCAGACTTAGAAGTCCTTCCAAGAAGCTTAGTTTTCACAAGGTTCAGCTGAAGGTGGAGGTCCTTCATACAGAGTGAGATGTATCTCTTAAAACTTGTGCCAAAACCGTCTGATCTTCAGGATGGAACGCAAAGTGCAGCTGTGTGTCATCCACATTACAGTGATGGGAAATCCATGCTTCCAATTTGAGGATCCTTATGATGTCATGTAGATGGAGTAGAACATCTGTCCAAGCAATGAGCCTTGAGGTACACAGGTGTTGAGATGTTGATACCCCTCCAAGATACCCTGAAGGACCTACCTGAGAGGTTAGACTGGAACTAAATGCCTAAATGTAAATGTAAATGTAATTTAGGCCAAACAGAGTAAAGAAACTGTTAAAAATTATTTTTAAAGAAATATAGCAAAAAATGCACATGGAGAGAATAACTACTGGAGTGCTGTGTCAGAGACACCCATGGTCTTGTGTGTCGAAGGAAGAATGCGATGGTTAACAGTGTCAAAAGCGACTGAAAGATCCAGGAGGATGAAAACTGATGACTCACAGGCTATTCTTGCCACTCTTAGGTCTTCAACAACTGAAAACAGCGTGGCCTCAGTTGGGCACCTACTCTTGAAGCCTGACTGGTTATTGTCCAGGATTACTTACTCAGGAGTTTTGGGATACCAGTCCATGGAAAGTTGCTTGAGGACAAAAGATGGGCAAGGTTGTTGAAATCAGCGTCTTAAGGATTTTTCAAGGAGAATATCGAAGTTTCCAGTAACCACAAGAATGCTGCCATCTTCTTGAAAAGATGCCAGGAGCACATCAAGCTCCTCCAAGAATTGTCCAAGCTGTCCTGGGGGATGAAAGATGACTACAACATTTATTTTCACAGAATGAGTTATAGTTACCACGTACTTTAAAGAAGGTGTTTCCACACAAGGGTGCAAGCTGTTTGAACCTCCATTCGTTTGGGAAGAGTTGACCGGTTCCCCCACCTCTACTAAATACGTACATTTGTGGGAGAAAGTTTAGTTATTAGAAAGGGCAGTCAATGTGGCCCTGTCCCCTGGTTTGATTCAAATCTCAGTTAAAGTTAAAACAGAGAGACCAGGCTGTTTAGCCATGGTAGGAATAAAATCAGACTTGTTGACAGAAGATTCGCAGTTACATAAACCTTTGTGAATAGTAGGTGAGTGGGTGTGATATGGTTGTAGTAATAGTTAAGATAAGACTCGATTAGATTCAACTTTATTGTCACTGCACATGTAAGATACAAGGCAACGAAATGCAGTTAGCATCTTACCAGAAGTGCAATATGCAGTAAGCACAGAATATATATGTAATATATACAATAATGACAAAGAATAGAAAGTATAGATAGTATTATGGACAGATTTACAGGTTAAAAATACAAAGCAGATATACAGGCAGGTGTGATATGAACATACTATACATTATGTAAAAGTGTATGTACACTATAGACAGATCTATGAACATATGAACATGATTAACAGTATTGCAGTGGATGGTAAAGTGCATTAGAATATTACAATGCAAATGTGCAAATGGATTCTTCAGTGTTACTGAGTGAACCGACAGTAGAGCATGTAACAACTGGTTATTGTTATGAATATTTTAAATAAGTAATAGGCAGGTGTAGTGTTGAAGAGGGGGGAGGGGTCTGTGTGTGTGGTGAAGGGAGGTTGAGGGGTGTCAGAGGGAAGAGTTCAGTAAGGAGACAGCTGTAGGGAAAAAGCTGTCCCTTAATCTTGTGGTCCTTGTCCGGAGGCTCCTGAAGCGCCTTCCGGAGGGCAGGAGGGTAAACAGTCTATGGTCAGAGTGAGACGAGTCCTTGAGTATGCTGCGAGCTCGACGAAGACAGCGTTTCCTCTGTATTTCCGCAATAGCAGGAAGTGTTGTCCCTGAGATGGACAGATTTCACCACCCTCTGCAGTGCTTTGCGGTCAGCCACTTAGCAGTTCCCATACCAAGCTGTGATACAGCTGGTCAGAATGCTCTCCATCGCACATCTTTAGAAGTTCACCAGGATTGCTGAAGACAGCTGGTTCTTCTTCAGAGTCCTGAGAAAGAAGAGGCGCTGGTGAGCCTTCTTGACCAGGCTGGAGGTGTTAGAGTTCCAGAACAGGTTCTCAGAGATGGTGGTTCCCAGGAACTTGAAGCTGGAGACACGCTCAACAACCATCCCGTTAATGTAGATAGGGTCATGCGTATGTCCTTTCTGCTTGTTGAAGTCCACAATATGCTCCTCAGTCTTAGTGGTGTTCAGAAGCAGGTTATTGTCAGCGCACCATGTGGCCAGGTGCTGTACATTTTCCCTCTAGGCAGTCTCATCGTTTGTCACTGATGAGACCAATCACCTTGGTGTCGTCTGCAAACTTAATGATGGAGTTGGATCCATGCATGGGCTTGCAGTCATGGGTGTAAAGGGAGTAGAGGATGGGCTCACCATGCAGCCCTGTGGTACGCCGGTGTTTAGTGTGATGGTGGTGGAGTGGGTGTGGCCTGACCTAACATGCTGAGGCCTGTTGGTCAGAAAGTCCATAATCCAGCTGCATAGAGAGGTGTTAATGTCCAGGTCTGCAAGTTTGGTGGTCAGCTTGGAGGGGATAACAGTGTTAAATGCTGAACTGAAGTCAACAAACAACATCCGTACATAAGTGTTGTTATTGTCCAAGTGTGTGAGTGCAGAGTGCAGAACTGTGCAAACTGCATCCTCTGTGCTCCTATTTCTGCAGGAGGCCAAGTTAGTATGCAGATTATGAGTGTTGCGCTGTCAACGATATGACCTAAAAGATTTAAGGGTGTTAGTGACCATAAGTATTTGAAAACAAATGGTGAAAAAGAAAGAAAAATGAGAGCAATCAGAAGGACCATTAAAGCCTAGAGCTAGATAAGAGCTAGATTAAAACAAAATGCAGAAAACCGAAGTGCAATACTAAAGAGCGCTGTTGGTGTCCTTGCTTGGTGGAGCCGCACACTGTTTTTTACTTTCTTCAAGTCGCACAGGTAGAGTCGCTGGTCCTTACTCTCTTTGGTCTTCATGCAATAAGGGCTGTAGTTGTCAGCCGGCCTCGAACCAGTGCTACGGTGTTATTGAAAACTTAAATACTGTGTGATTCAGGTGTCCGAATACAGGAGGACATGCCTTCAACACCCAACAACAAACAAACAAATCTGAGCTAACTTGAACTAATCGCTAGTAGTAAACAAACAAAGCATGGCATGATGGTTTACAAGGTTAGATTCTAACCATAACTTGGTTCTGGTTTCCAAAAATTTAATACTAGTGGTTCGTCTTTTAGCCAAAATTGTCATAAGAGCTTCAAAATATTCGGTATAATATATAACCTGAACCTAAATAACTGTAAATAAACAAGATCAATCTGAATTCTTAACAGTTTTACAAGGTGAGGTTTTATTTAAAATTTGTGTGAAGAAAATCATACAAAATCATATGATCATTAAAAATTGAGAAATGACTCCTCTCCCAAACTGTTGTCATCATCTTTATCTTTAGAAATAGTACTAAAAATTGTGTAGAGGGTAAAAGAAATCACTTTCTGCTTTTCAGATGGATTAAGATTTATACTCCGTTTAAAGGCTACTGTATTCATATATGAATATAGGTTGTGCACCTTTGTCTGCCTGTCTAAATTCCATAAACAGACAGAAAAATCTCTTAAAGGACAATTTGAGAATGTCTTACCTTGCTTTTATTTCTCACCTGATGCCTTTTGTCCCCTCTTTTTAGCCAGCATAATGCAGAGTCAGACTCTAGGAAGATACTGATTGTACTATGAATAAGCTGTCATGTTTATCGTGTTATGTCCATTTTATCAGCGTGTCTGTGACCACATCTGTTTACCTGTGTGCGTATTATTGTGTGTGCGTTTGTGTGCAGGTTCAGAGAGTCATCTGGTGGAGGTGGCAGACTGGCCCGAGGAGGAGCTGCAGTTAGGGCAAGTGTCTGGTCTGGCTCTGAACTCTGATGAGAATCTGATCATCTTCCACAGAGGAGATCACACATGGGGCATCAAGTATGTTCTGCAAATCTACTCGATATGTCTGCTTCATCCAAATGCTTTTACAGGATTTTCATTTAAAAACATAAAGAACACCAAACTATTCCTCAAATATTCCTAAAAATCTTAACCGACTCAAATTTAGCAGTTTAAACCAAGGAAAACATCTCCAAAAGCTCTTAACTGACCTGTTACCAATCACGTTAACTGGTCAGCAGTTTGATTCATCGATATGTGTGGATGGCACATCAATTCATTCTATAATGATCTCTGTACTGCTGTGTCAGCTCTCAGTTTCACTTTCAGTTTTAACAGCGTCTGAAGCTGCCGAGTATAACTGAGTGGAAGTGGAGCTAAATAAAAGTGTTTTTTCGACTCCTCAGCTCTTTCGACAGCAAAGGCATCTATCAGCAGAAGTCTTTGGGTCCCATTCAACAGTCCACAATCGTGCTGGTGGATCCAGTTAAAGGACGAGTGCTCCGAGCCTCTGGAAGAAACATGTAAGACTGTACAAAACAACATGGGTTATTTAAATGTGCATGTTCTGGCATGTTATGCAAGAGAAATGTATTTGTATTGATTTTGCATACAGTTGTTATTGACATATTTGTTTGAACAGGTTTTATATGCCACATGGAATAACAACAGACAAGGACGATAATTACTGGGTGACAGATGTCGCTCTGCATCAGGTAAGAAATAATTCATATAATCTTAAATCTTTCATTTATTTGTCTGTATATCGCAATCCAAAAAGGAAAGCTTTTGGAACTCCATCCAGTAATTTAAATCCCATTCGTTTTTATGCATTTAGCAGAGGCTTTTATCCAAAGCAACTTACATTTCATTATACTTTAACTTTTTGAATCTAAGTTTGTGCAGTGCCTGGGATCGAACCCTTGACTTTGATATTTGCTCTAACCACTGAGTTAGACATAATCCCATGTGCCTGAAAAGCCATTAAACGTTTCATTAGACTCTAAAAGTCAATATATCTCAGAATGATAAGAAGGTGGTCAGTCTGATTCTGTTTAAACATGAGTGATCTTTGTCTATGTTCAGGTTATCAAGCTCAGCAGCGATGGAAAAGATCAACAGCTTCTAGTCCTCGGAGAAGCTTTCAAACCCGGAAGTGACAGAAGCCATTTCTGCCAACCAACAGATGTGGCCGTGGACCCCGTCACTGGAAACATTTTTATCTCAGATGGCTACTGTAATTCCAGGATCCTGAAATTCTCACCTGAGGGCAGATATATTACACACTGGGGGGCAGGTAAAAACTGTTTAACCGTATGATGATATTGCTATTATTAGTAAAGCAGAATGTTCAGGTTGTTTCTTATTTTTTTCAATGACAAAGGCTCCTCAGACAGAAGACGTCGCGTCCCATTCTGGATCCCACACAGCCTGACGTTCCTGCCTGATAAACGGGAGCTGTGTGTGGCTGACCGGGATAATGGACGGATTCAATGCTTCATGGCAGAGACGGGCGAGTTTGTGAAGGAGATAAAAAAAGACGAGTTTGGAGGAGAAGTGTTTGCCATTGCATACACGCCTTTGCAAGGTTTGCACGATCTGATTAATTGGAGAATGTTCTGATAAAGCCACACAGGAAGGATAGAATTGGATAGAAATGACTATGAAGCATTAAGCTGTTTCTTTGGCCTTTTAAATTCATATGATCAACCTGCAGGTGTAATGAACTCACTGAGGAACTGAATTAACATGATCTTTGATCTTCAGTCGCGAACAGATGTTCAAAGGCATACAGACTCCTTGATGATACCGATGAATAATAATGTTGACTGCATTATTAATACTAATGTGTTTTTTCAGGTGGTCTCATATACGCTGTGAATGGAGAGGCTCCATATGGACGAGCTGCACCCCTGCGAGGCTTTGTGCTCAATTATTCAACTAAAGAAATCCTGGATTCATTCGGTCCTGACACACAGGTACCTAGTAGGGCACGCACCAATTTGTAAAAACTTGTTCAATCCGGCCAAACGTTTTATTTGTGCTCTAACTTGTTTTTTTTGGCTTCATGTGCCTTAGGAATTTAAGTTGCCACATGATATTGTAGTGACGTCAGATGGGAGTTGCTACGTTGGAGATGCGGCCTCTGACACTGTCATGAAGTTTGTTCAGTCTGAGAGTAGGTTTAGATTTCGTTCAAAAGGAATTGTAAAATAAAGTGAAAGCTTCAAACATTGCACTAGTTGAAAAAATGATTTTATATTAAGAAATTAAAAAATTGTATTGTATATATTGAGAAGGGTTTTGTCTTATTTCAGAGGCAGAACACCGCTCTGTTAAAAAAGGTGGAATTGAGGTGCAGGAAATTGAAGGTAAGCTGTTTGGATGGTCTTTTACTTACTTTATCTAGAAGTAAACATCTGGTTAACACTGGCAGAACCATTCAGTCCATTCATGACAGTAGACTAAAAATCAATGGCTTAGAAAATCTATTTTTTAAATACTCTCCACCCAAAACGTTTGCGTCTCAACTATTAAAATTGCATATGTAATAGGGTCAGTGAATCCAGACAAAAGTGTCCTCAGAAAAACAATAGAAGCTTCAGATACTAACATCATATCTATCCCAACACAATAATGTTGCCAAGTTTCTTAAATTATCTTTCCGCTTCTTGTTATTTTTAGAAACAGAAACATTTGTGCAGGCTAATCTAAAGCCCTTACCAAAGTCTCCAGTGCTGTCTTCAGAGGTAAATGTGCCGAAAATCCAGGAGTTGCCACATAAACAGCTTCACCAGCCACTTGAATCACCAAAAGCTGAAGAGAAACCCCAGACGGTGGCCAATCAGAGTTCTCAGGGAATGTCCCCCGCTGTCATCACCGCTTTACTGCTCGTACCTTTGGTGGCCGTTATCGCTGTTGCCGTCTTCATCCGCTGGCGAAAGAGTCACATGTACAGAGGTGCTGTTCACAGTCTAGTTCTGGTGGAGTCATGAATATGTGGGATTGCATCGATTAATACATTTTTTTATTTATTTAAGATGATTGCGAGGTAAAGTTGGAACCATCGGGATCAACAGGCGGAATCTTGGGTAAACTCAGAGGTAAATTCATTTTACTCTTGTTTTCAGTCAAAATGTTAAAAATTCTTAAAACAATAAAAAATGTATGTTGGGTTATTCTTAATATAGAACCCAATAACCAAACCAGCCAGAGCAGAATAGTAACCAGACAAAGCACCCTAGAACACAAGTATGTAGTGAAAATATAGCATAAAACACCTTACAACACCTTACAGCTAGAATTAAGCAACACCAATCAAACAGCTTATAGTTGCCAACAACGCCTAGCATACAGATGAAACACATTAGACAGCCTGCTAGAACACCTAAGCAACACCCAGCCAAAAAACTTCTAGAGCCCAGCAACAACTTGCTCAGAGACACTTCAGTTATTGTCTGCTGTCACTGGGATCCGAACCAACAAACTTCTGCTTACAAGTCTCTAACCCCCAGAGCACAACAGCTTTAAGAACCCAACATCTCCTAGCAACCAGATGAAACGCTCTAGTAACAAGCTAGAAAACCTTAGGAACACCACAGAGAGTCTCCTACAGAGAGTATGCTAGACGTTGCGTGTTTCTCAGTAAGCCTTTCTCACACTCAGGCAAAGCGGCGGGTACCTTGAACCTGGGCAACTTCTTCGCCACCCACAAAGGCTACACCAGACACGGCTTCGACAGGCTCAGCACTGAAGGAAGTGACTTGGAAAAAGACGACGAGGATGCTACAGACTCTGAGAACGAGGAGTACACGGCTCCGCCTCCCCCCATGTCGCTGCCCTAAAAAGCCTCTTTCCATGAAAGCCGACCAGTGTTCCTGCTAGCACCGTCAGGATGTATCATCTATGTAATAGTTTGTATCAGCTGCCGATACATTTCATCGTGTGAACATGTCCCCGAGACCTAGGACTGCCACTTTATTTATGATTTTTAGAGACCATGTAGAAACACGAAGCACTGGTCATTTTGAGTATTAAGACGTTTATTTTTAACAGAAGAGTAAAGTTAGATTATTTATTTTATTTTAATAATGAAAAGTAAGTTGATTTCGTGGGATCATTTTATCAGTCGAAAGGCATCGCCGTGTATAACTGATTCAGACGTTTGTTTCATAACACTTTGTTTTTCTGTACGGTTGTGCCTTTTGGATTATGTATTTCGCCTTCCACAGCACCTATATATTACTACAGATGTGCCACATATTTACAAGCTGCTATTGTCACCTGTGATTTAAGTTTCGCTGCATTCGATTAAAAAGTGGAAAAAAAAAACAAGACTTATTTAAGACTGTATTTACTACGTTTTCAAAGCTAATGTGAGGTGTCTGATATTTGTTGTGACATTCTGAGGTTTTATTGCAAGAAAACTATTTTCAGTAACAATGTTATTTGTGTAATAAAGTGTTTGCAAAGCATCACCTCTTCGTCCAGTTGTTTGAAGTATTTAAAGCATTCTCTGGAGACTGGAGAAAAGACAAGGTAAAAATCTGTTATACTGTCATACATTAGAATAGTATTTCTTTAAGATTTAATTTGTCGCTTACACAGCTATATAGTATTATATAACCAGTGGTCAGCTCACCCTAAACACAAATAAGGAAATAAATAGTATAAGGATAGGGTAAATATAATCTTAATAGACTTAAAGAAAAAAACATTAAAATAGTTTTTATTTCAACTTTCACATTCAAATCCAAATCAAACAATTACACATTCTTAATAAGGCTGCGTTGTTTGTTTAAAGTAAAGAAAGAGAACTTTGATATGTTCATAAAAACAATAGTGCCAACATATTTCTTTTCAAATACTTTAAAATGACCGAATTTGGTTGTGTTACTGGGCATCTTCATTAAATCAGACCACATTTTTTGTGAATGTTCGGTTTGAAAAACAATCACAAAATTGTTGTCAATTGTTGTGAGGGAACAGAGTCCTGTTCTTCTGGGATATATATGTTACTCACTTGTGTGTTAGATGCAGAACATGTACATTGTTTTAGTTTCACTGCAAGTTGTTCAGGGTTTAGGGTTTCTCTTCATTGTAACAGTGTTGCTGACAGGAGTCTGAACAGAAGAGTCCAGTGGTGTCAGGCCAGGGCCGGGCTGGCTGCAAGGTTTTTAAGGGCTTGCCAGTCACCGGTTCTTTCGCTTACGGCCAAACCACCCTGGTTTCGGCCGATCCGTCTGATCTCGGAGACTAAGCAGGGTTGGTTGTGTGGGAATACCTGGTGCGGATGGCCTTAATCTTTTTGGCTTTCCTTAATTTCCACTGATGCCAATCTCCATCAGGCTCGGTTTCCGTAGGAGTTTCACTGAAACCCAAACTTTGATCAAACGTCTTCTGACTAACTGAACTCTTTAGATATTTTGGGGCCATGGTTTTTTAATGGTCCTCCATTGCAATAAAGAATATATTAAGAGATGAAACATACACAACACATAATGAGAGAGAATGAAATCTGCTCTTAAACTCAGCACTGCTTTTACTATAAACACTGTTATTTAATTCATTAGTAGTTAATAGTTAATGACTGAGAATAATTACACCGCTACATGTAAAGTAACCGATGTCAGTGAAGTACATCAGCACAGATTTGCACTTTGTGAACACACGCTTTAATATACAGGAAATAGCACATGAAACACAGGAAGTGAGATAATATTCAGCTAACGTCTCCATCTTCTGGTGGAGCCAGCTAAATAAAACCACACACACACACACACACACACACACACACACAGACACACACACACACACACACACACACACACAGCAGACACACACACACACACACACACACACACACACACACACACACACACACACACACACACACACACACACACACACAGACACACACACACACACACACACACACACACAGCAGACACACACACACACACACACACACACACACACACACACACACACACACACACACACACGAGTCATAAAAATAGAGTTTTACTACATGTTAATAAAATAATTAATTAGTTTATTGAGTCATAAAAATAGAGTTTTACTACATGTTAATAAAATATTTAAACAGTTTAATGAGTCATAAAAATAGAGTTTTACTACATGTTAATAAAATATTTAAACAGTTTAATGAGTCATAAAAATAGAGTTTTACTACATGTTAATAAAATATTTAAACAGTTTAATGAGTCATAAAAATAGAGTTTTACTACATGTTAATAAAATATTTAAACAGTTTAATGAGTCATAAAAATAGAGTTTTACTACATGTTAATAAAATATTTAAGCAGTTTAATGAGTCATAAAAATAGAGTTTTACTATATGTTAATAAAATATTTAAACAGTTTAATGAGTCATAAAAATAGAGTTTTACTACATGTTAATAAAATATTTAATTAGTTTATTGAGTCATAAAAATAGAGTTTTACTACATGTTAATAAAATATTTAAACAGTTTAATGAGACATAAAAATAGAGTTTTACTACATGTTAATAAAATATTTAAACAGTTTAATGAGACATAAAAATAGAGTTTTACTACATGGCAATAAAATAATTAAACAGTTTAATGAGTCATAAAAATAGAGTTTTACTACATGTTAATAAAATATTTAAACAGTTTAATGAGACATAAAAATAGAGTTTTACTACATGTTAATAAAATATTTAAACAGTTTAATGAGTCATAAAAATAGAGTTTTACTACATGTTAATAAAATATTTAAACAGTTTAATGAGTCATAAAAATAGAGTTTTAGTACATGGTAATAAAATATTTAAACAGTTTAATGAGTCATAAAAATAGAGTTTTACTACATGTTAATAAAATATTTAAACAGTTTAATGAGACATAAAAATAGAGTTTTACTACATGTTAATAAAATAATTAAACAGTTTAATGAGTCATAAAAATAGAGTTTTACTACATGTTAATAAAATATTTAAACAGTTTAATGAGTCATAAAAATAGAGTTTTACTACATGTTAATAAAATAATTAAACAGTTTAATGAGACATAAAAATAGAGTTTTACTACATGTTAATAAAATAATTAAACAGTTTAATGAGTCATAAAAATAGAGTTTTACTACATGTTAATAAAATATTTAAACAGTTTAATGAGACATAAAAATAGAGTTTTACTACATGTTAATAAAATAATTAAACAGTTTAATGAGTCATAAAAATAGAGTTTTACTACATGTTAATAAAATATTTAAACAGTTTAATGAGACATAAAAATAGAGTTTTACTACATGTTAATAAAATATTTAAACAGTTTAATGAGTCATAAAAATAGAGTTTTACTACATGTTAATAAAATATTTAAACAGTTTAATGAGTCATAAAAATAGAGTTTTACTACATGGTAATAAAATAATTAAACAGTTTAATGAGTCATAAAAATAGAGTTTTACTACATGTTAATAAATTATTTAAACAGTTTAATGAGTCATAAAAATAGAGTTTTACTACATGTTAATAAAATATTTAAGCAGTTTAATGAGTCATAAAAATAGAGTTTTACTACATGTTAATAAAATATTTAAACAGTTTAATGAGTCATAAAAATAGAGTTTTACTACATGGTAATAAAATAATTAAACAGTTTAATGAGTCATAAAAATAGAGTTTTACTACATGTTAATAAAATATTTAAACAGTTTAATGAGTCATAAAAATAGAGTTTTACTACATGTTAATAAAATATTTAAACAGTTTAATGAGTCATAAAAATAGAGTTTTACTACATGTTAATAAAATAATTAAACAGTTTAATGAGACATAAAAATAGAGTTTTACTACATGTTAATAAAATATTTAAACAGTTTAATGAGACATAAAAATAGAGTTTTACTACATGGTAATAAAATAATTAATTAGTTTATTGAGTCATAAAAATAGAGTTTTACTACATGTTAATAAAATATTTAAGCAGTTTAATGAGTCATAAAAATAGAGTTTTACTACATGTTAATAAAATATTTAAACAGTTTAATGAGACATAAAAATAGAGTTTTACTACATGGCAATAAAATAATTAAACAGTTTAATGAGTCATAAAAATAGAGTTTTACTACATGTTAATAAAATATTTAAACAGTTTAATGAGACATAAAAATAGAGTTTTACTACATGTTAATAAAATATTTAAACAGTTTAATGAGTCATAAAAATAGAGTTTTACTACATGTTAATAAAATATTTAAACAGTTTAATGAGTCATAAAAATAGAGTTTTAGTACATGGTAATAAAATATTTAAACAGTTTAATGAGTCATAAAAATAGAGTTTTACTACATGTTAATAAAATATTTAAACAGTTTAATGAGACATAAAAATAGAGTTTTACTACATGTTAATAAAATATTTAAACAGTTTAATGAGTCATAAAAATAGAGTTTTACTACATGTTAATAAAATAATTAAACAGTTTAATGAGTCATAAAAATAGAGTTTTACTACATGTTAATAAAATATTTAAACAGTTTAATGAGACATAAAAATAGAGTTTTACTACATGTTAATAAAATAATTAAACAGTTTAATGAGTCATAAAAATAGAGTTTTACTACATGTTAATAAAATATTTAAACAGTTTAATGAGTCATAAAAATAGAGTTTTACTACATGTTAATAAAATAATTAAACAGTTTAATGAGACATAAAAATAGAGTTTTACTACATGTTAATAAAATAATTAAACAGTTTAATGAGTCATAAAAATAGAGTTTTACTACATGTTAATAAAATATTTAAACAGTTTAATGAGACATAAAAATAGAGTTTTACTACATGTTAATAAAATAATTAAACAGTTTAATGAGTCATAAAAATAGAGTTTTACTACATGTTAATAAAATATTTAAACAGTTTAATGAGACATAAAAATAGAGTTTTACTACATGTTAATAAAATATTTAAACAGTTTAATGAGTCATAAAAATAGAGTTTTACTACATGTTAATAAAATATTTAAACAGTTTAATGAGTCATAAAAATAGAGTTTTACTACATGGTAATAAAATAATTAAACAGTTTAATGAGTCATAAAAATAGAGTTTTACTACATGTTAATAAATTATTTAAACAGTTTAATGAGTCATAAAAATAGAGTTTTACTACATGTTAATAAAATATTTAAGCAGTTTAATGAGTCATAAAAATAGAGTTTTACTACATGTTAATAAAATATTTAAACAGTTTAATGAGTCATAAAAATAGAGTTTTACTACATGGTAATAAAATAATTAAACAGTTTAATGAGTCATAAAAATAGAGTTTTACTACATGTTAATAAAATATTTAAACAGTTTAATGAGTCATAAAAATAGAGTTTTACTACATGTTAATAAAATATTTAAACAGTTTAATGAGTCATAAAAATAGAGTTTTACTACATGTTAATAAAATAATTAAACAGTTTAATGAGACATAAAAATAGAGTTTTACTACATGTTAATAAAATATTTAAACAGTTTAATGAGACATAAAAATAGAGTTTTACTACATGGTAATAAAATAATTAAACAGTTTAATGAGTCATAAAAATAGAGTTTTACTACATGTTAATAAATTATTTAAACAGTTTAATGAGTCATAAAAATAGAGTTTTACTACATGTTAATAAAATATTTAAGCAGTTTAATGAGTCATAAAAATAGAGTTTTACTACATGTTAATAAAATATTTAAACAGTTTAATGAGTCATAAAAATAGAGTTTTACTACATGGTAATAAAATAATTAAACAGTTTAATGAGTCATAAAAATAGAGTTTTACTACATGTTAATAAAATATTTAAACAGTTTAATGAGTCATAAAAATAGAGTTTTACTACATGTTAATAAAATATTTAAACAGTTTAATGAGTCATAAAAATAGAGTTTTACTACATGTTAATAAATTATTTAAACAGTTTAATGAGTCATAAAAATAGAGTTTTACTACATGTTAATAAAATATTTAAGCAGTTTAATGAGTCATAAAAATAGAGTTTTACTACATGTTAATAAAATATTTAAACAGTTTAATGAGTCATAAAAATAGAGTTTTACTACATGTTAATAAAATATTTAAACAGTTTAATGAGTCATAAAAATAGAGTTTTACTACATGTTAATACAATATTTAAACAGTTTAATGAGTCATAAAAATAGAGTTTTACTACATGTTAATAAAATATTTAAGCAGTTTAATGAGTCATAAAAATAGAGTTTTACTACATGTTAATAAAATATTTAAACAGTTTAATGAGTCATAAAAATAGAGTTTTACTACATGTTAATAAAATATTTAAACAGTTTAATGAGTCATAAAAATAGAGTTTTACTACATGTTAATAAAATATTTAAACAGTTTAATGAGTCATAAAAATAGAGTTTTACTACATGTTAATAAATTATTTAAACAGTTTAATGAGACATAAAAAAAGAGTTTTACTACATGTTAATAAAATATTTAAACAGTTTAATGAGTCATAAAAATAGAGTTTTACTACATGTTAATAAAATATTTAAGCAGTTTAATGAGTCATAAAAATAGAGTTTTACTACATGGTAATAAAATATTTAAACAGTTTAATGAGTCATAAAAATAGAGTTTTACTACATGTTAATAAAATATTTAAACAGTTTAATGAGTCATAAAAATAGAGTTTTACTACATGTTAATAAAATATTTAAACAGTTTAATGAGTCATAAAAATAGAGTTTTACTACATGTTAATAAAATATTTAAGCAGTTTAATGAGTCATAAAAATAGAGTTTTACTACATGTTAATAAAATAATTAAACAGTTTAATGAGTCATAAAAATAGAGTTTTACTACATGTTAATAAAATATTTAAACAGTTTAATGAGTCATAAAAATAGAGTTTTACTACATGTTAATAAAATAATTAAACAGTTTAATGAGTCATAAAAATAGAGTTTTACTACATGTTAATAAAATATTTAAACAGTTTAATGAGTCATAAAAATAGAGTTTTACTACATGTTAATAAAATATTTAAACAGTTTATTGAGTCATAAAAATAGAGTTTTACTACATGTTAATAAAACATTTAAACAGTTTAATGAGTCATAAAAATAGAGTTTTACTACATGTTAATAAAATATTTAAACAGTTTAATGAGTCATAAAAATAGAGTTTTACTACATGTTAATAAAATATTTAAACAGTTTAATGAGTCATAAAAATAGAGTTTTACTACATGTTAATAAAATATTTAAACAGTTTAATGAGTCATAAAAATAGAGTTTTACTACATGTTAATAAAATAATTAAACAGTTTAATGAGTCATAAAAATAGAGTTTTACTACATGTTAATAAAATATTTAAACAGTTTATTGAGTCATAAAAATAGAGTTTTACTACATGTTAATAAAATATTTAAACAGTTTAATGAGTCATAAAAATAGAGTTTTACTACATGTTAATAAAATAATTAAACAGTTTAATGAGTCATAAAAATAGAGTTTTACTACATGTTAATAAAATATTTAAACAGTTTAATGAGACATAAAAATAGAGTTTTACTACATGTTAATAAAATATTTAAACAGTTTAATGAGTCATAAAAATAGAGTTTTACTACATGTTAATAAAATATTTAAACAGTTTAATGAGTCATAAAAATAGAGTTTTACTACATGTTAATAAAATAATTAAACAGTTTAATGAGTCATAAAAATAGAGTTTTACTACATGTTAATAAAATATTTAAACAGTTTAATGAGTCATAAAAATAGAGTTTTACTACATGTTAATAAAATATTTAAACAGTTTATTGAGTCATAAAAAAAGAGTTTTACTACATGTTAATAAAATATTTAAGCAGTTTAATGAGTCATAAAAATAGAGTTTTACTACATGTTAATAAAATATTTAAACAGTTTAATGAGTCATAAAAATAGAGTTTTACTACATGTTAATAAAATATTTAAGCAGTTTAATGAGTCATAAAAATAGAGTTTTACTACATGTTAATAAAATATTTAAACAGTTTAATGAGTCATAAAAATAGAGTTTTACTACATGTTAATAAATTATTTAAACAGTTTAATGAGTCATAAAAATAGAGTTTTACTACATGTTAATAAAATATTTAAACAGTTTAATGAGTCATAAAAATAGAGTTTTACTACATGTTAATAAAATATTTAAACAGTTTAATGAGTCATAAAAATAGAGTTTTACTACATGTTAATAAAATATTTAAACAGTTTAATGAGTCATAAAAATAGAGTTTTACTACATGTTAATAAAATAATTAAACAGTTTAATGAGTCATAAAAATAGAGTTTTACTACATGTTAATAAAATATTTAAGCAGTTTAATGAGTCATAAAAATAGAGTTTTACTACATGTTAATAAAATAATTAATTAGTTTATTGAGTCATAAAAATAGAGTTTTACTACATGTTAATAAAATATTTAAACAGTTTAATGAGTCATAAAAATAGAGTTTTACTACATGTTAATAAAATATTTAAACAGTTTAATGAGTCATAAAAATAGAGTTTTACTACATGTTAATAAAATATTAAATATCCGTTATGTAAATATTGCCTCTCATCATTGGTCCACTCTGCCCGTGACGTCGCCGGAGAGGCCACGCCCCCTCATCAGTGTTGTGGTTTGAAAGCTGCAGTCGGACGGAAGTGTCGCGCGCACTCTTTATGTGAGGATAAACTGCGGCTGTGTCGAGCTTATGAACGATAAGAGATTTGTTTAGAGTATTAATAACAGAGATTTGTTGAGAGTATTAATAAGAGAGATTTGTTGAGAGTATTAATAAGAGAATGTTATCTGAGGGAAGATGCTGCTGATCCCCTGACTGCTGTTAGCATGTCTGCTAACGCTAGCTGCACGTTGTGTGTGTGTGTGTGAGGTCTTCACACTTAAACTCGAAACATCTGACAGGTAAGAACATAAACACTCATCAGCTCAGTGACGTGCAGCACCTTTGACCTCCAGCACGTGCTGTGTGGAGCTGGACAGGAAGTGCTTTAGGAAGCACGTGAGATCTGAAGCTTCACATTGACCTTTGACCTCTACTGCATTTATAGTAATTGATATATAAGTGTGATCACGTGAAGTGCTGATGATGTGTTGTGTAGTTTAACACACTTCCATCTGATTTGTGTTTGTGTGTTTGTCATGTGTGTGTGTGTGTGTGTGTGTGTGTGTGTGTGTGTGTGTGTGTGTGTTTGTCATGTGTGTGTGTGTGTGTGTGTGTATGTCATGTATGTGTATGTCATGTGTGTGTATGTGTTTGTATGTGTATGTCATGTGTGTGTATGTGTTTGTATGTGTATGTGTTTGTATGTGTATGTCATGTGTGTGTATGTGTTTGTATGTGTATGTCATGTGTGTGTATGTGTTTGTATGTGTATGTCATGTGTGTGTATGTGTTTGTATGTGTATGTGTTTGTATGTGTATGTCATGTGTGTGTATGTGTTTGTATGTGTATGTGTTTGTATGTGTATGTCATGTGTGTGTTTGTGTTTGTATGTGTATGTCATGTGTGTGTATGTGTTTGTATGTGTATGTCATGTGTGTGTATGTGTTTGTATGTGTATGTCATGTGTGTGTTTGTGTTTGTATGTGTATGTCATGTGTGTGTATGTGTTTGTATGTGTATGTCATGTGTGTGTATGTGTTTGTATGTGTATGTCATGTGTGTGTATGTGTTTGTATGTGTATGTCATGTGTGTGTATGTGTTTGTATGTGTATGTGTTTGTATGTGTATGTCATGTGTGTGTATGTGTTTTTTATGTGTATGTGTTTGTATGTGTATGTCATGTGTGTGTATGTGTTTGTATGTGTATGTGTATGTGTTTGTATGTGTATGTCATGTGTGTGTATGTGTTTGTATGTGTATGTCATGTGTGTGTATGTGTTTGTATGTGTATGTCATGTGTGTGTATGTGTTTGTATGTGTATGTGTTTGTATGTGTATGTGTTTGTATGTGTATGTCATGTGTGTGTATGTGTTTGTATGTGTATGTCATGTGTGTGTATGTGTTTTTTATGTGTATGTGTTTGTATGTGTATGTCATGTGTGTGTATGTGTTTGTATGTGTATGTGGTGTGTGTATGTGTTTGTATGTGTATGTGGTGTGTGTATGTGTGTGTATGTGTTTGTATGTGTATGTCATGTGTGTGTATGTGTTTGTATGTGTATGTGGTGTGTGTATGTGTTTGTATGTGTATGTGTTTGTATGTGTATGTCATGTGTGTGTATGTGTTTGTATGTGTATGTGGTGTGTGTATGTGTTTGTATGTGTATGTGGTGTGTGTATGTGTTTGTATGTGTATGTGTTTGTATGTGTATGTCATGTGTGTGTATGTGTTTGTATGTGTATGTCATGTGTGTGTATGTGTTTGTATGTGTATGTGGTGTGTGTATGTGTTTGTATGTGTATGTGTTTGTATGTGTATGTCATGTGTGTATGTGTTTGTATGTGTATGTGTTTGTATGTGTATGTGTTTGTATCTGTATGTGTTTGTATCTGTATGTGTTTGTATCTGTATGTGTTTGTATCTGTATGTCATGTGTGTGTGTGTTTGTATGTGTATGTCATGTATGTGTGTGTGTTTGTATCTGTATGTGTTTGTATCTGTATGTGTTTGTATCTGTATGTGTTTGTATCTGTATGTCATGTGTGTGTATGTGTTTGTATGTGTATGTCATGTGTGTGTATGTGTTTGTATCTGTATGTCGTGTGTGTATGTGTTTGTATGTGTGTATATGTGTTTTTTTGGTGTGTTTGTCATGCGTTTTTTTGGTGTGTTGAACGAGTGATGCCGATGACAGAAATCCTAACGTTCATCTCAGTTGAAAACACAAACTGACATTAGGCGCATTGGTGTTGCTCCAGAACTTCTATAGGATATCAACATCTGTAAAGACATAGCAAGATTTTATCCTCTGTTCTTTTACATTACGGCTCAGCTTCACATGACACACATTGACAGACAAGAAGAAGATTCTCTCCCAGGACCTGCTACACAACATGTTGATATGCGAATAGGTTATATGACATGTGTTTTTAACACGACACACATTTACATTTTGCATAGAAAAAGCTGTTGGGCAGGAGAGAGGATTAGATCAGTATTTACATGCACTGGGATTTTGCAGAAATACTTTTAAAAGTTTCTAAGCAGCTCGACAGAAATGATGTCGTCAGATCTTTAAGAATCATTTACACAACCTTGAGATGAAGCTGTCATCGTGCATGTGATCATGTTTTCATACGAAGCCATTTTAATTGATCTAATTGATGCAGTTTTCTGTAGTCATGTTTATGTTTCACCTTTCTGATCATTTCAAGTCTTGTTTTACTGCTGCTTGTCATTCATGTCCTCTGTGTAAACCGATGGACGGTAAAAGTTCTCAAACAAATTTGTGTTGGAAATACTGTCAACAATGGATTACTGTCCCTTTCTGTTTTAGCTTGAGCTTGATCCAGATCAGCCCTACAGCCACAAACTGCACAGCCGTCTGTTTACTGATGATATGAATGAAACCACATATGCAAACACATATCCAAGTACTTTTCTTTATCAAGACAATTGCAGAGTTACTCGACTGTTCGATGGTTTTACTCTAATGAAAAAGCATAGGCATTCTCTACAAAAAACATGCATGAATGGTAAAAACACAGATTTTTAGCATGAAATTTAACAATATTATATATCAAGTACATGCATATTGTAATCTAAGCATTCACGTCACACTTTTTGCCTAAATATATGTGCGTATATTAGTATCATTGACATGCTTCCTTCAACCAGCGCCCGCATTTCAGCCTGATATCGGATCTTAGAGCCAGGGTTAAAGGCTTGATACTTAAATTACGATTAGATTTAGTCGTTTAGCTAACGCTTTTATCCAAAACGATTTACATGGGGGGTTTACAAAGGAAGCAATCAGTACAAGAGGCATACATGACTGAAATAATACTATATTCAAATTCCAAATATCGACATTCAAATATTCGTTTTTTAACATACCGTAGATCTGCGAAACGTTTCTCATTCGCCATTGAAGAAGACATAAGGTATTCATTCTTTTAACGTTTTAATTGACCTAACTTGAATACTTAACACATCTTAGCAACAGTATGGTTCAAAACGTTTTAATGTAAAGGTGCCCGTAAGATTTAAATCCTAATTTTATTTGTCGTTTGTGTTAGTTTATGTAAACAATCTGTTGAGTTACAAATCTCAAAGTTGAAGTTAGAGCAAGTTATTATCTTGAACAGAAATCACATGTCTTGGACTACAGTTAACAGATTTTAGTCGTTCAGTTACTTCTGTGACATGAAATCTGTTACGGAAGAAACCTGATTCACATGATCTCGTCTCATCACTGGCGGTGATGCCGTAACTGATCGTATAGCAGTACAATAACAGTCCTGTACACTGTATAATCGATCAAAGTACACTGAGAGACGAGTCCTACAGAGTAGGGAACTGGATGCAAGTGTTTTTCAGACATTTAAACGGTATATTATACAACTAATAATGCGTTCTTTAAAGGTTTGGTGGCATTTATGTGTAGTTGAGGACTCAAACAATACAGATAATAATAGTTTTATCACCAAACATGGGTCGCTTTTAGATTGAAATTCGACCTTAATGTCTGCATTTTAAGAATTTTCAAGTTAGCTTTAACAAAGCTTTTTTTTTGTTTCTGTTTACAGGAAATCCTAAAATATGCTGTTCTGGTTTGTTTTATTGAGAAGCATTAAAGATGAATGGTTGTGAGGAACAGGAGGACGGCTGTGAAGCTGGATCATATCAGCCCTAACCTTCAGCCGATCTCAACTTTTGCTGACACTGTGATTGACAGCTGTCAGTAGTCAACATGTCTGTGAATGAAGACGCCGATCATCCGCGCTTCTTTGTGGGTGGTGAGGATGGAGAGGCTGATGAACTTCTTGACCCGGGTAGAGTTCTTGGCTATGATTGTCTCTATGAGAACGTAGAAGAAGAGGAAGAGGACGATGAAGAATATGATTCGGTATGAGCAACATCTTGTACTCTTCTTTACCCACAAAAAACGCTAAATGTATCTTTAATATATTTAATTCAATGTCATTATTAATATGATACATACATATATACATATATACATATACATACATATAGAGTGAAGTCCATAAGTATTTAATCACCCTGTGGTTTAAGTTCTCCTACCTAAAAGGCTAAGCTGTCATAAAGCCATCTGTGCACCAAAACAATCTGTCAGAAGTCTAAGCAGCAACATGGGTGAAACCAAAGAGCTGTCAAGGGACAAAATATACACAATTGTAGACCTTCACAAAGTTGAAAAGGGCTACGAGGCAATTTCCGAGCAGCTTGGTGAAAATCTAACAGCGGTTGGATCAGCTATCAGAAAATGGAAGATATTATAATGACTCCCTATGTCCCTCGGACTGGAGCCCCACAGAAGATCTCTCCTCATGGGTTATCAATGATGCTAAGAAAGGTGAAGAATCAGCCCAGAACTAAACGGGAGGAGCTGGTCAATCCTGTAAAGAGAGCTGGGACCACCGTGTCAAATTATCAGTAATACATTAAGACATCATGGTTTAAATCGTGCGTCGCACGGAATGTTCTCTGCTTAAGTCAGCCCATGTCATGGCCAAAAGTTTGCCAGGGACCATTTGGATGATCCAGAGGTGTCATGGAAGAAAGTCCTGTGCTCAGATGAGACCAAAGTACAACTTTTTGGTCTTAACTGCTTTCGCCGTGTTTGGAGGAAGAAGAATGATGAGTATCATGCCAATAACACCATACCTACAGTGAAGCATGGAGGTGGAAGCACCATGCTCCGGGGGTGTTTCTCTGCACGGATGAGGAAGAACGGGGCCATGTGTTGAGATATAGGGCAAAACCTCCGTGACTCTTGACGGATCCGATGGAAGGGCCTGTGGTTGGATCAGGAACTGGCACAGAGCTCCACTTCGACTCAGATGCCAGTAAGGTGGAGGTGGGGTACTGGTATGGGCAGGTATTATTAACGATGGGCTTGTTGGACCTTTTCGATTTGAAAATGGACTCAAAATCAACTCTTAAACCTACCGCCAATTTTTAGAAGACACTTTCTTCTGAAAGCAGTGGTATAGGAAAAGGCGGCATCTTTCAAGAAGACTTTCATTTTATTTAAGATGATGCTCTGTCACATGAATCAAAGTACTCCACTGTGTGGCTGGCCAGTGAAGGCTTTAAAGATTAAAAACTGTGTTTGTATAAAATGTTTTGTATATTGAAATATACAGTGAAGGTAAACAGTACACCTCTCTGAACAGTGTCTAAGAGGAAGTGGTTGCAGCTACACAAAAAGTTGATTCTGAACATATCCATAAACTGACTGAGGCTGTGAATGGTAGGCATGTGACTCTTAGGGAAAAGAAGGGCAACTATAATGCCTAATAATGGTGTTAATGTAGATATTCTCTTAAGAAAGACAAAACTTCACTTTTACTATTTAAATTTCCAGATTGTAGATTAAAAAAAAATCTATTTGACCAAGAGCACTGTACTTGTACAATAACAAAATGAATCCTAGGAATATACAACTGCATACAGTGTATAACAGTGTATGTATATTAATAAATAATATATATTTGAAACGCTTGTTCCTCCAGCCTCCAGAGAGACAGATTGTCGTGGGCATCTGTGCCATGTCTAAGAAGTCCAAGTCTAAACCTATGAAGGAGATCCTGGAGCGACTTTGTCTTTTTAAATACATCACAGTGGTCACATTTGAAGAGGAGGTCATTCTCAATGAGCCGGTGGAGAACTGGCCCCTCTGCGATTGTCTCATTTCTTTCCACTCTAAAGGTTAGCGGCATCCTCAATATTGGTGCAAGATATTTCTCGCAATAGACATCACCGGATGACTTTCCGATACATTTTTTGTCTGAACTTGTAATGTTATGAAAGTGCTGTTTGGTTTGCCTTCCTTAAGCTTATGACACTCACAACTACCAAGGTCATGGTCATGCATTAATGTAAATAATATGGAGCTTACATTTTTGGAAAATGACTTGAAATAACAAAAATGCTGAACGGCGATTCAACATTGACAGACTTTGAAATGGCTTGTTTTAAATGCTTTGTGACCTAATTTTAAATCCGTACCGGACCACAGGAACCTCACGAGAACAAAGTGTTTATATACAGTAAACACATCCCTGTTGGTCCCTGCTTAACTGAAATATAAACATGTTGAAGGTGACTGGTTTATGGTATGGTCTACGGTCACCTTGTCATCTTTTCCCAAACACAAAAGTACAGGATGAACTTGTCAGTGGTACATTCTGTAAATTCAGAACATCATATCAGCTCATGTCTTCGATTCTTGTAAGTTGCTTTAATTAAACATGTCTGCTAAATTGAACGGTATAGGGGTTCTGCAAAGCAAAATATAAAATATGAATGTAACTTTAAAGTGAATTCTCCTCCCACATTCACAAAGCATTTTCTGATGAAACACATGACTGTATATGTACTGTATTACGTGTAGACATAGATTTATTTTCACTATATATGAACATGGATATCTTTACTTTTTGTTGTTAATGATGTTTATTCTCTACTGTTTGCCATGACAGGATTCCCGCTGGATAAAGCGGTGGCTTATGAGAAGCTGAGGAATCCATTTGTCATCAATGACCTGAACATGCAGTACTGTATTCAGGACAGGTGAGCTTCGTGTCTTCTCTCGAAATGTCCATCCACAAATAAAGGCTTTCAGAAATGTGTGGGTAAATTAATTGTTTGATACTTGTTGTTTTCAAGACTCAAACTGTTGCTAAGTACTGTTGAATAAGATTACATGTGTAAGTTGAAACTTGCATTTTAGCAGTTGTTAATGCACTTCACATGATGAACTTCTCATTTAATTGAATTCTGTCTGCAGTACGGCTGCATGATGACATTAAACTTAACTTTAAACACATGAATTCCTTTATGAGTCTGTGACTCATGATATTATCACAGTATTGCTATCATAATCTCATTTTAAGCGATGTTATTAGTTATACAATCCAGATAAGAGCAGCTCTTTGAACACTGGTCACAACTCTTTTATTCTCAATCCATTTCTATCATATTTAGGAGAGAGGTGTATCAGATCCTTAAAGCAGAGGGCATACAGCTGCCACGCTACGCGGTTCTGAATCGAGACCCTGCCAGACCAGAAGGTTTGTCTGTTAAACTCAGTGATATAGTTGATTTAGATATTATATCATTAAAGGTACAGAATGTGTGTTTGAACTCTACTTACATGCACATTTATTATGTTTTATGCTCAGAGGCAGAAATCTATGAACCAAATGATCCATTGAGCGTGTAAAAAATATATATATTCTGTTTATTCGAAAGAGTTTTTTCTTTCTTTATGTAAAGCTGATTTCAAAGCAAAATGAAAGCTATACCAAAAGTAACTTTAAAAAGGTGAAAGTCCATGTCTCTTGTCATGTTCTTTTCTTATGGCTGTCAACACGGGGACTTGTAATAGTTAAAGCATCTCATGGAATGTTTTCTTACATGAATTGTGTTTGTAGAATGTAATCTAGTGGAAGGAGAGGACCATGTGGAGGTGAATGGAGAGACTTTTCAAAAGCCTTTTGTTGAGAAGCCAGTAAGTGCTGAGGACCACAACGTCTACATCTACTACCCAACATCTGCTGGCGGGGGCAGCCAGCGCCTTTTTCGCAAGGTTTGACCCCCACACACCATGATGCAATGAGTGTATTTACATTTAATCTTTTAATAGTCAATAATCTCAATTAATACTTGAGACGGTAAAATACTGGTGTCAATTGTGTTTGCTTTTATTTGATTGCTATAGTTCACCATGTTTAAGGACTGTGGAGAGTGTAATATGTCTTCAGAAATTCAGCATTTGATTAAAATTTAGTGAAAATAACACTTTAGAGCTTGTAATAAGCCTTAACTAATCACAATATCTCTGTTAGATTGGCAGCAGAAGTAGTGTCTATTCCCCTGAGAGTAACGTCCGAAAGACTGGATCTTATATCTATGAGGAATTCATGCCTACAGATGGGACTGATGTGAAGGTATATTTTCCTGGTTAATGCATGACAGCTTTTTTCACAATGTTGTACTGCTTTCTGGATGTTTATTGTTACGAATTATAAAAAAACAAACAACGTTCCCAAGCTGTACCCAAAATTCATAATAGTTTAAAAAAAAACGAACTAAGAAAGACCATGTGTGAATACATTCAATGACATTTCAGGAACAAGACATATTTTCGAAAAAGGAAGGTCATGCAGCTTTAGAACAACGTCAGAGTCAGCATTTAGGTGAATTTTATAGGACTGAATCCTGTTCTTGAGCACTGTTGAATAAGATTGTTTATTCCTCTCTTTTGTCCACATCAGGTGTATACTGTTGGTCCTGACTATGCTCACGCAGAAGCCCGTAAATCTCCTGCCCTGGATGGGAAAGTGGAGCGAGACAGTGAGGGTAAGGAGGTCCGTTATCCTGTCATCCTCAATGCTAGAGAGAAACTCATCGCCTGGAAAGTCTGTTTGGCTTTTAAGGTAAATCGAGGTGTCAAGAGCTTTACTCAACTCAGGTTAAACACAAACAAAATGGAATCACATTTACAGAAATGGGATTGATATTTTAGTGAATGAAGTTCAATAGAGTATAGTACCGGACAAAAGAATAGAATCATTTTTATTGCAAGGACATTATTTTGACATGTTTGTTGTAATATATGTTGCAATATGCAGTTCTTTTACATTAAATGCAAACATTCTGGTTGATAGCAAACTGTCTGCGGCTTCGATCTGCTCCGTGCCAACGGTCAGTCATACGTCTGTGATGTGAACGGCTTCAGTTTTGTCAAGAACTCCATGAAATACTATGATGACTGTGCAAAAATCCTAGGGTTAGTACAACCAAACAATCTCTCTGTATTTCAGCATCAGATCTGACACTTTATTTTATTTCATTTTTCTTGTAAAGTTTCTGATATGACAAACATTCACGATTCGATTTTTATGTACAACAGGAATATCATCATGAGAGAATTGGCTCCACAGTTTCAGATTCCCTGGTCAATACCTTTGGAAGCTGAAGACATCCCCATAGTTCCTACAACATCTGGAACCATGTAGGTCTCCAAAAACAAACATCACACAGTATAACATCTACATTTCTGTAAGCAGCACATCAGGTCCAAGTTCACCATTGACATGGGTTGTTTGTAAACGGTACTGATGGTGATTTTAAGAAAAGTGGTTAAAAAGTGCCAGAATAAAGAGCTACTCATAATCTCATTCTTCAGGCGGTGTTAAAATATAAATCATAATCTAAATTATAAAAACATGCACAGGAGGAATGTAGATAGCAGTATATTTTTGAAGTTTTTTTTTAATCTTGTTAAATAAAAGAAAAATGCTGTGGTTAAATGTGGATTAAAATGCAGTCAAATGACTTTCAGGATGGAGTTGAGGTGTGTCATTGCTGTTATTCGACATGGTGACAGAACTCCCAAACAGAAGATGAAAATGGAAGTCAGACATCAAAGGTACGGAAGAATTTTTATCATGTAACCGGTCATGGTATCTTCAGTGAATGTGATTCTTATTTTTCTGTCATCTCTTTCAGGTTTTTTGATCTCTTTGAAAAATTTGATGGCTATAAAACTGGAAAGCTAAAACTGAAAAAACCAAAGCAACTCCAAGTAAGTAAATTCAAACAATATTTCAGTTATATTACGATAGGTGCTCGCAGAATACAAGACTACTATAGTAGTTCACTATAAGATCACTATTACGATCTTTAGGGGTCCTTTTATTCTTCTTTTTCTACAAAATTTACTTTTAAAAAATGCCATACATGCGTGATCTTCACACCAGAGGGTTAACCGAATATTTTCCGTCATTGATGGATTTCTTTCAGATGTGATGGAAAAATCTGAAGGTGTTCCGTCGTTTTGACGTATTATGCTGAGGGTGATCTATTGTAATTTGTAACTGATGGCGATTGTCTTTATTAATCATCAATTGTCTTGTATTGTCTCCTCTTTGTCAGCGCTGCGTACAGTTGTAAATAGTTGTGATATTGTTAATAAAGGAGAATAAAGAGGAAGTAATGCAGAGTTTGTGAGCACTACAGAACAAAGAGGGGTGCAGCTGTACCCCTTGTGCAGAAGGAGCGAGTCCTGCAGGATCGAGAAATCTCACATTCCGAAAATCCTTCAAACTTCTGATCACTTCCTTACGAGAAATGTTTCCTGACTACGAAACTGTCACGAAAAGTCGACTTTCCGAGGCACAGACACAAAATTTCATGACAATTGACTCTGCATCAAACTCCCTTGATGTGTTTGATTACACATGACAAGCACAATCAGATGGAAGAATGAATTTGATGGAGTTTTTGTTCATTTGTCAAATAAATAAAGGAACAATTTAGCCTATATGCTCGTCATGAAAGTGCATGATTTAAAAATGAATAAAAAAAGCGATTAGAAAGTATGCAAATTCAATGACGGGCAATAATAGATTATGAGGGACGACGAGAAAGACTTGCGCGACCTCTGCTTCACACTACAATGTGATAGAGACAAGGGGCTTGGCTTAATTTAATCAGCAAACCAATCACTATCCCTTAATCACCTTGAGGCAATTACTCCATTCACATAGCAACCATTTACAGCAACCTAGCATCTGATCCTATAGACTGCCATTATAAAAGGACCGAATGGATATCTTTGCTTCAGGATGTCATAGAGACAAGAGGGGGTTCTCACGTTACTCAGGCAACCAATTACTATCCCATAATCTTAATAAAGTTATGAAGCCACGTTCATGCAACAAAACAAAGATGCTTGAAACCGTTTAACAACACCTATATCTTTGCATCAGAAAATCGTAGAGACGGGGTTGTTTTTTTTATTTGTAACTTGATATATTATTAATTTAAGTCTCACAAGCCACGGCCATAACACAAACACTTAAGCCTAGCAACTGTATAGCAACACCTATATTCCTCCGTAACAACATCATAGAGACACGGAGAGTGACTTATTTCAGACATCAACAGTCTATCTGATCAGTTCCAAGCAGGCGAGCACCACTCACTCATCCTTCAGATAATGTACTTATCTTGTTCTTCGTAGAAGATGTTACTCTTCTCACACAGTTTCACATAGACCCATCAACGGGAGTCAGATCAACCAGATTATTGAGGAGAGCCAAGACTTGTGCTAAGATTTTTATTAAAAGTTGGGTAGAGGTGGTATACGATAACTGTGCAAAAAATGACCCCAGAAGACTTTACATTGAATCCAAGATGGATGGGTGGTTGGTCTGAGCGAGGAGTTCATAGATAAATGTGATTTACCAGTTTTGGCGAGGGTGCCAGGCTCTCTGAAAACATACCTTATAATAGGGTGGGGATTGCTCCCCTGGGGTGTGAGAGGCCACCCGAAATATCCTATAGATTTACAATGGGGAACTTTGAGGAGTCACAGGTCATTGAGGGAGATTTTGTAGAAACCTATGGGTCACATGAATTCCCCATTTACTTATAATGGGAAAGGGCATTCCATAGACTGCCACTATGAAATCATCTGAGATGCGGTATCTAAATGCTACCATGTCCTTAAGAAAGGGGAATCGCCCATTTTACTCAGGCAACCAATGAGTCTCTCAGGAGGCAATGAAGCCACGCTCATAGCAACGGTTTTACAGAAACCTAACAACCGATCCCCTAAACTTCCATTGGAAAGACTCAGATAAATATCATGACCACGACTATAGGAACCAAACACCAGCATCAGAACGTCATAGAGATATGGAGGTTGACTAATTTCAGTCGAGGCTCCTGGAATTATCATTCTCTACTGCCCAGCTCTAAGAAATGCCACGACAAGCCCCTCTCACATTTTCTTCAGAACATGTTCTTGTCTTATTCTGCATGTTTTCCTTTATCTGATGTAAGATTTAAGATTAAAAATACATTTAAAGGTATTCAAAGAGATGTCCCAACTCATTTTCTGTTGAAAAACAACTAGAAGAGATTTAATTGAAGTGAAGCTAATAGCTTTTTTTTGTTTTGGTGACATGACAGGAGGTGTTGGACATTGCCAGGCAACTGTTGGTAGAACTTGACCAAAAAACAGATTCAGAGATCGAGGAGAGCAAGGCAAAGCTTGAACAACTGAAAACTGTCCTTGAAATGTAAGCAATTCTTATTATTCAGTCCTGACGTCTAGTTGTCATGTGTTTTATGCTCAGATTGTTTCTTGTGCTTGTTCAGGTATGGTCACTTCTCTGGCATTAACCGTAAGGTCCAGTTAACATATTTGCCCCATGGCTGTCCCAAAACCTCCAGTGAAGAAGAAGGTGATGTGGTGATGTTTTTTTTTTATGTACTTTTTGTTATTTTGTTCTCCAATGTTTATTCTAGTTTATGCTATAGGGATAACATTTTATTTTCCTATTTCACTTTTTAAAAGGTGTTAGTGTGAAATGTTGCTGTTGAGGATATTTGCAATGTTTAAACACAGCTAAAGGAAAATAAGACTGAAATGTTTTATTCATTCTTGCTTCTTGAGAAGACAGTCAAGCAGCTCTTACACTTTATTGTGTTGGATTTGAGTTTCTGTACGCTGTGTATTTGAACTCTGTTTTAACGAACAGTGGTGTTTGTGTTTAGATGTGAGGAGAGATGACCCATCTCTTTTACTGGTTTTGAAGTGGGGTGGAGAGTTAACACCAGCTGGCCGGGTACAGGCTGAAGAGCTCGGTCGGGCATTCAGATGCATGTATCCTGGAGGGCAAGGTATGACCACCTCAAGAACTACACTAGAAAAAAGAAAATATAATCATTAGCTCTGAAGATGAGTTCTTTAACATTTGTTTCTGTCTGTGGTAGGAGATTATGCTGGTTTCCCTGGCTGTGGTCTTCTGCGTCTACACAGCACGTACAGACATGATCTGAAGATATACGCCTCTGATGAAGGACGTGTGCAGATGACCGCCGCAGCCTTCGCAAAAGTAACACAGCATTTGGAGCAGTCATGTCCAGTCCTGTCCAGATTATTTATATTTAACAGATGTCTGGTGTCCCCAGGGTCTTTTGGCATTGGAGGGAGAACTGACACCCATCCTTGTACAGATGGTGAAGAGTGCCAACATGAATGGCCTGCTAGACAGTGACAGCGACTCCTTAAGCAGCTGTCAGCAGAAAGTCAAAGCACGACTTCACGACATACTTCAGAAGGATAGAGACTTCCTTCCAGAAGACTTTGAGAAGGTGTCCGTGCTTTTTTAATATGCAGCATATTCATCTAAACAACCAGAGCTAAAATGTAATGCAACATTTATATTTACAGAATTTAAGGTATTACTGACTGCCCACTTAAAATTGTGCCTTTCAACAGAAAACCGTTCCAGCGTAATGGATCTGCCCTTTGTAACGCAGTGTTACCAGTAAAAATAGCCAAAAGTTTATATTATACAAAACTATAGTTGATAGTGTTTAAACTTAAGTAAAATTTCGGTCTGTGATTAAGTTTTCTAATTTTAAAAAGGTAAATAAGCCTGTGTTATGGATTTTACAAAAATGGACACAACAAACTTAAGATTTATGTGCATTTCAATTTACAAAGCAGAAGCAGTAAATTCCCGACAAGTCAAAGGATCATTTTATGTGTATGAGCAAAATGTTGCGCTGTGGATGTGAAAATCCTGAAAATAGCCTTTAATGACTATAAAAATTCATGATCAAAAAGTATAAATGATGCTACCAAAAACTAAAAGAGATGTCGCTTTTATATATTGAATTTATTTAAACCACCAAATGTTGACACATGTGATGCAAGTGTTGTTGAACCCTTTAGTTACAAATCTATATTCTCATAGTTTCACAGAATTGCCCAGATGTGAAGGGGAAAAAAAGGAAATCGTTTTTGATGAATAATCTAACATCATGTCTACACTGACACTTTAGAAGTGAATCTTTCAGAATATCTGACTATAATGGGTTCGGTTGTGGTTTGGAATAACTGGCTTATCTGGGGTGTCGCTTGGCTCATGTTTAATGAAAACAAAGCAAAGACCTTGAAAATGTGTTGCTCCACAACATTGTCTTGTGAAAACCTTTTGTACTTGGGAAGACAAAACAAACTCGACTTAAGACTTAATAAGAGTCATAAACTACAGGAATAATAAGAATAATGAAGTAAATTCAGGAGTTGCTCAAATCGTAAAAAAAATTGAGCACACACACAGAAACATTAGCTTGAATCATGTATGTTTTAGACTAAGGGAAAAGAGTGTGTAGAATGAAATCTCAGGTCTTGTGCACTAAATATTTGTGTCTGTTAAAGGTGTTTTAATCATTAATATGTTTTAACTTAGAGGTATTATAGCTGTCATAACTCTTCACGAACCTTTTGCATTTCTCTGTGTGACAATGTCATTTGTCTTTGTTCCATTTTTTCTTTATGTTGAATTCTGTCAGTTGGCACCCACCTCCAGCACATCTTTAGTGAAGTCCATGCAGATGATCAGAAACCCCGTGCAGACGTGTGATAAGGTTTACTCTCTCATTCAAAACCTCACGCTGCAGATTCGTCAGAGGATGGAAGAACCCAAGTATGCAGGTAACAGCATTCAGTTATTTCTATATGTTTTGATTTATATTCATGGCAGTGCGAACACAGTGGCAATGCTGTTTACAGATACACTTAAGTTATTCTTTAAGGATTTCACGTAACATTTAGGATAATAAAGAAGTCCATAGAGTGTATTTCATAAACGTATCATTCATAGACGGATCTACGTCACTTTGTTTCCTCTCACAGATATTCAGCTGTACCACAGTGAGACTCTGGAGCTGATGTTGCGTCGATGGTCTAAACTGGAGAAAGATTTTCAAATGAAGAATGGCCGGTACAACATCAGCAAGATTCCTGACATCTATGACTGCATTAAATATGATGTGCAGCACAACAGCTCACTGAAACTCGACAACACTATGGAAATCTACCGGCTGTCCAAAGCCCTGGCTGACATTGTCATACCACAGGTGATGCTTTTAAAAAATACTCTTCTCTTTTTATTCTGCTCATCCCACTACCACCACCATACATCCCCTGTAAGTGGGTCATTCTATAACATCTGGTCTTTAAATTATTTAGAAATGTGTCAATGTGAGAACCCTTATACTTCAATACAAAGTTCATAAACATATATTTTACTAAAGGTTTCTTTGATTAAAATCTGCAACAAAAATATAGCAATAGATAACAAAAGCTACAAGTTTCCAAGTTACCTTAGGCAAGACCAAACCAGTTAGAGGAAAAGGAACGTTCTACAAGCAGGGGCGGTAATAGAGAGGGAGTAAGAGATTCATTTGGTGGCCTTTTGCACTGGGACTATAAGGTGCCTCTATTAGGTTTCTGGTATTGCATTATGTGCGGGTGAAGACTCGGTGTAGATTTTTTCAAAACCTTAATTTGTTTTTTGTAATGTACATTTATGCAATTGCAATACTTTGATTTTAGTAAGGTTAAACCCAATGGTACTGTTAATTGGTATACTTTATTTCAGTTTTTCGACTTTTGGCCATGTGTTTTGTGAATGACAGCTGGTCGTCAAAGGTTTCTGGCAGACGTGAAGTGCCAATTTGAATGGAGAGATTGTGTGGCACTGATGGATGAGCTGGAAGGACAAGCAGCTCAGCCTTTGCCAGGTTAAGCTGGATTTGGTTATTTCTCATCCAAGTTGTTGTCTTTCAGAAGGCTGGGATGTTGGAGCTTAAAGAGGTATCATCAGGTAAATGTCCGCAGGAAAAGAGTTTAATCACTTCTACCTTGCTTAGATGGAAGGGAATACACTCCCACCACTTGGAGAAAGTTGAGATGCAAGTGTCAAGATGATTAGAGCAGAAAACTGACATTTAGAAAATACAGTTTTCTTTAAGAAAGAGTCTGCAGAGAGGATGTATTTCAATGAGGATGTGGTCGGAAGAGGGCATGGGGAGAGGAGGGAGTTGAAGGTTCTATAGAGTCTGCATGAATCAGTTGTTCACAAACCTTGGTAGTGTGGTGCAATGTTTAACCTGAATGGACAGAGACAGAGAACAAGTAAGTATTGATTCTTACAGAGAAAGGTGGGGTTTGTTGGTTTGTGCTATCTTTTCTCTTCTGCCCTGAGCTTAGCCCGTTGGTCACGAATGATGCTAGTCAGCCAGGGACAGGACGGTGTAGAGCGAGGCTGGAGGACTGAGGTTGTCAAGGCTGGATGATATTGTTGAACAAAGGTTTGTCAATGGCCATGTTAGAATCAAGAGATGAAACGTTGAAACAGCAAAGGAGACAGATGTCGGTCAACAGATGAATGTGATGAAGAAGAGGATCTCTGAGTGGATGTTGACGGTTCCAAAAGGGTTAAGAGAGTTGCCATCTTCAGTAAATCAGGAGTAAAGCAGAAGGAGTGCATTAATGAAGCGCCAAGTTGACCTGGAGGGCAGAACATGACAACAACATGGATTTATGCTGGAGAAGTGACAGTAACAGCAGTAAAAAGAGACAAGAATGGTGATCAAACTATGAATTATTGTATTTGTTTGAGTCATCATCTCTAAATAAATGTGATCAAATCTTCAAAAGATGCAATATCAGTTTTATAATTTACCTAGTTGCTTCGTCACTTTCCTCCTGTCTGTAAACACCCGGTTTTAGTTCCTGTCGATTTAAGGCCAGCCTCATATGGGAGCATACTCTGATTGGTCATATGTTCTGTGGAAAATGAAACGTCCAAGACCGTACTTCGCTTTCAGTCACTGCATCACCATGAGTGATGGAGTAGATTATAGGGATTATACTGAAAGTGTTCAATCTAAAATGGCCTTTTTCGTTTTTTGTCCTAAGGACTTTTATCTCTAAAACAACATTGCCCAAACGAAACGTTGTGATGTAGCAAATAAACACCGATGCCTGCAAACATCCGATCGCTTTAAGGGATGGATCTTTATTTCTGCGCTCTGATCTCCACCTCCTGCGATGTGTTGAGCTCAGTTTCCACGCGGGCTCTCAGCATACATCGATGTCTGATTTATTTCTTGCACTCTGCTTTATTTCTAGATCCAAGTAAATATCTAAATAACACGGATTAAATAGAGTTGGGATGAAGTGCAGCGGATCTGAGTAGATCTCAGTGAAACATGAGCTGACAGTTATATCCACTTCAGATACTTTAGTTTGATATTAACGTAAGAGATCTGGGGAGCTGATCTCTTTAGTTAGTTCCCTGCTCAAAGGGGGCAATAAGAAAGAGAATGTTTAGGATCCACTGCTGCGAGGTGATCTAGGTGCTTGTGATCTGTGCTATATGCAGCCAGGACTCTCTTTTGCCCAAAGAGGCTTTGCAATAATAAATAGAGCCTATGACATCGGTTTAACATCTCATCCGAAGGATAGTGTGAGTCCCGGTCACCTGGGGTGCTAGGACCCACAATGACCATAGAGTGAGCAGCCCCTGCTGGCCTAATTTGCACCCCCTTGATTGTTATCAGGGAGATATGGCTGCTTACAGTATCAGATATCATAAATGTTCATCTGCAGAATGCTTGTAGATTTTATAAAATACAAAGTCATAGGTTTGAATGTAACAAAAGCAGATACGACAGAAAATGAATGCCTGCTGTTCTTGATGATATATCGACCTTTTACCAAAGTAAAAATCCTCATGATTGAAATGTAGAAGCATACATGTTTCTTTTGTAGGAATATGGTATCTCTCAGGCTGAGAAACTGGATATTGCCAAAGGATATTGCACTCCTCTGATTCGCAAGATTCGTTCGGATCTCCAGAGGACACAAGATGATGACACGGTTAATAAACTCCACCCAGTGTGAGATAATCTACTCCAAACTAAATTCTATACGTGTTAGACAAGCTGAGCAGTGCCCACTGTTGAATGTTCATTTTACTGTTAAAAGTTTATTGCTTTGATATGTTTTGCTGAATGTTTCTGTCCATAGATATTCCAGAGGAGTTATGTCTCCGGAACGACATGTGAGGACCAGACTTTACTTCACCAGTGAGAGTCACGTACACTCGCTTCTTTCAATCTTACGCTACGGAGCTCTCTGTGATGTAAGACTTACATCTTTCCATGGCAAGCATAAATGGGTTACTTGAAGTTTTTAAGGAAGGAATTGATATAGTTCCCTGAATTTAAGGAAGCCCAAGATGAGCAGTGGAAGAGAGCCATGGACTACCTCAAAATAGTCAGTGAGCTAAACTACATGACCCAGATCGTCATTATGCTTTATGAAGATCCAAATAAGGTACACGTGTTTTAATGTACTAAAATAAGAACTTTCTCCTTTGCATTTGTAATACATTTAAACATTTGGTATTATTGAAGACACGCTAACACAGTGGATGGCGATGGTCACTTTGTGAAGAAACACACATGTACAAACATTTTTTTAAGGTGGTAAATACAAAGTAGAAATATGTGTACTGGTAGAAGTTCTGTTCTGTAGTCTGCCATTGTTTTTTCTTTTGGTTTTTGTTATTTACATAGATATGAGCATTGTTTTTTTCACTTAAAAGCAGATTTTTTAAACAGACTTGGATCGGTCCAATTTTATGCATAGTCCGATATAGATATAGAGACCATAGGACCACATAAATATTGAGGCAAACAGATTTTTCGAAAAAAATTCTTTGAATTGCAGGATCCTTCATCTGAGGAGCGTTTCCATGTGGAACTTCACTTCAGTCCAGGAGCTAAAGGCTGTGAAGAGGATAAAAACCTGCCAGCCGGATTTGGCTATAGACCAGCATCCAGAGAGGTTAGAGAGACTGCCAAACTCTCCGTCGGAATTTGCAGCAATTAGATATTCTCTCATAAGTAGTTATAAAAAGTTTAAAAGTTTGCAGGTTTTCACATGTGCTTAATGTTCAACGTGTCTGTTAGAATGAGGACTCCAAGAAAAAGTCCCAGAATGACAGCGATGAGGAGTCTGGTGCTACGAAACGAGACGAGCCGGATCGGGCCCTCATGATGTTTCGCCCTATGGTGTCAGATCCAATCTACATCCACAGGAAGTCTCCTCTTCCCCGCTCCAAAAAGATCGGCTCTGTGGAAGTAAGTGTTTGAGTTTTATTAATAACAGCGTTGATCTTTTCGTTTTTCAGCAAGAGTCTGAAGAACAAAGTAAGCTGATGATCAATGAAATCTAATCTTTAGAGATCTATTAAAATGGCTTAATATTTAGTATATAACATAATAACATTTGTAAGTTGTTAGTTAAGATGTTGGTACACTAAAAATATCATTCTGATTCCGAGAAATAAAATGACTGAATTGTTAGTTTAACTTTTAGAGTTTTAATTAGTCGTAAAACGTTATAAAACTGTTACATAGAGTTGTTTTGTTAGAACACTTTATTGTGCAAGTCCATTTATTTCTGATTTAGTAGGTTTTAATAAATCTGATAAATATTCATCATTCATTTTTCTAAACCCACATGTATCTCTCTTAATGTCCATCTCATGTCACAATAATACACTAAACAATCAAAAACTGCAGATCATGTGTGTTTGTAAAGGCAAGGAATAACAGTACTTACCCTTTGATAGTTATTATTAATATTAAGAAAAAGTTGAGTGTGTCACAGTGTTTAAAAGTACCACATTCAAAAAGTTCCGTTTTAATTTTACATTCAGATTTAAACATGCATCTGAAGTGTCAGCGCTGTCCGTGCAACATTCTCTCCAGGCAGCTTATAACAGCTTACGAATTATGATTCATGTGCATCAGTTTAAACGTCAGCCTTATTTAGATTGAGTGGAACCATTGACACAGAAATAGGAACAGTGACTTGAATATAGATCTTTGATGCAAGCAGACACAAACACATGTGTATATGTGTATATGAAATGTTTTAGGTACAATCATATATTATGTTAATATAGCTCATGTGTACTAATGATAAGATGAAATTTAGGAGGAAAGCCTGTAGTGTGATGGTCTAAACTGAGCTCGCAGGTATGTTTGCTGTATTAGTATTCTTAAACAGATTATTTTTGCTACAGTCAAGTTGTTCTGTTGTTTTGAATGCTGTTATATTACAGGAATGACTTCAAAGAGTGTGAAAGCTGTTTTTCCTAAGCAGGTCTTTCGGTTTTTCATACGTTTCAAAGGTTTAACTCTTTCGTGTGTATTTATCATGATACTGTGTGCTAATTTAGGAAAAGTAATAGGTTAAAATATTTTGAACAGTTTAAGCACTGTATGAATTTTTTTGAAAAAACATTTTTATTGTGTGTTTAGTTATTACTAAATCAAAGCAACCCTTCAACATTTTGATTAATGTTGATTGGAAGGCACAATATAAAAACACTATTTTGGTATTTGCTATTTCTTGTACTCGGCATAAGCACACTTTTACACTTACTAGTTTTCATTGAACACTGTTATTTATTAAGAACACGGGTCACTTTACATAATATTAAGCAGAAGAAATATCTAAGTCTAAAAGATAACTTACACATCACACATTCACTGTACAGTCATGCAACACATATTGGAGTGCAAGAAAAGAGCGTGCAGTATTTATAGTTGACACATTTCTATTAACAATGCAATAAAATGTATAAATATCAGGTTTCTAACCCCAAATGAGCTTTAATTTCAGAATTGCCTTTTATCGCCACCATCTTTATTTGTTTTCTTTTTTAGTCGCCATTGCTGCAAAACTTTATCAAGACCCCTGCTGGCAAAGTATGAACACACATTACCTGTCAGTCTTCTGTTGAGCAAAGGTGTCGTAATGAATGTTGATGGACACATACAGTAGCTGGACTGTTGTTAACGCTGTTGCATGCTTGTACTGTTTCTGCCCCCTGTCTCACTTCCAGGAAGACAGCCCCCTGAGTGTGTCTAGCCCTGACTCTATAGGTACCTGGATACATTACACCTGTGGTGTTGGTACTGGGCGTCGAAGACGCAGATCAGGGGACCAAATAACTTCCTCCCCAGTCTCCCCAAAATCACTGGCTTTCACATCCAGTATATTTGGCTCATGGCAACAGGTTTTTACCAATTTAATTCATTCTTCACACCAACCGCTAACTTCTTGTCAATGCACACTCAAGAACTTAGCGGCAGTCTGCAAGGACATCTAATGAGCAGGTCAATCAAAAGAGAATGCCTTTACCTCATTCATCATGATGTTGTGTGTTATCATTTCATGCATTTTAACCCATATTAAGTTTACAGGAAAATACAGAGTTTGGGTAATGATTTGAAATGTTTCAGTATAGAAGCAGTCATTTGGTGTACTTGTATTTACATTGTAACTTGCACTTTTCCCCTCCTTGATAATGTGCTTCAGACATAACCATACTGTGATTACATTCTTTTATTTGCGTAAGTTAATTACATGACAGCCAGTTTACTTAAGTACTGTTATAGCACTAACGACACGTATTTTTTGTGGTCATCTCTGATTGTAATTTCTAAAGGGCATTGAACTTGGTGAAAGGAATGTGCATGCCATTTTCTGTACTGTACCTGTGGGTTTTATAAGAAACATGGAATCAACCAGCCATTCAATTTTTATTCTTTTGAAGCACACGGAGTCAGCTTTCCTTGATCCAACATGCGGTTGAACACAAGTGCTTTCCAGTCTTACAGTGGACTCACAGAGGACTCCTTATATGTTGCTGCGTTGTTGTGTTTGGGTGATGATGAATCTCCTGAGCTCATACCTTTAGGTGATCAAGCACAGGAGGAACAGAGATGACAGATGTACTTTCTTGGCTCGACCAGAATAAGAATTCTTCCCTTGGGTGCCTGAGAATCCACCATGTGCTGGCTAAGAGTTTTGTGAGCTGCAGTTTACTGTCGAGATACTTTTTTGCATGCAAACACTGCTACTTGGAGAGATTTCCCTGGCCATTAATTGGGAGACCTTTTTTGCAGCTTTCTGGACCTGGTCTTCCAGGTTGTCAAAGCCCTTTGATCGTCCCCAGAATTTGTGGGGATTTGATCTTTTATGAGGTCTGCCTTTAGGTCAACTTGAATAAGTGCATGATCTCCCCAGAACAGAGCATCTATAAGCTTGTTTTCTTATTAGCGTCTGTGTCTGTCATCAGCGGGCATGCAGTCTTTGAACCGTTGACACGGCCCGCTTATACATTGCCAGTAAGACAGTTCCTTGATGTGTACTCTGCCCAATGCCCAACACTTGAAAGGTTCAACAGCCTTCTGTGTCTTGCAAAGTTCTAACAGGTGAGATGGAAGGTAGCTGGGAGTCTGCCTGCCTAATTGCATTTTCACCTTTACTAGGGGAGTATGTGCGTAAGATTGGCCTTAGCCCCTTCCCCAGTCTTAGTGAAGTTCAGTAATTACACGTTAATACTGATGGATTTTCAATGCCACAGTTCCCGTCTTAAAAGAGGTTGTCGCTTCCCAGTTTGCCTTATTGTGTCTAGCTGTTAGCTTGAATTTCAAGAATTGAAGGTCTGCATATTATTTGTTCTGAGCCCCCAAATCCTTTGACCAGCTCAAAGGTGATGCCTTACTCTTCAGGTTATGAGTCGGCAAGAGTGCTTGACAATTACATAGCCAGGCCACTCATGGCTTTCTCTGGTCGGTGTCTCAATGACTTTCAGCATCATCGGACTTAAATAGACATTAATGTGATCATGACACAGCTCCTAAGAATGAATGATGCTTATAATAACATTAAATTCCATTAGCTAAGTTCATCGGTCTTTTGAAATGACAATCAGAGATAATAGGTCGTGAGTTTCAAGTCCCATCCTGTCGACCTTGCACAGTGTTCCAAACCCGCCTTCAGGGAACAGAGGTTAAGGGCAAATCCGTGGCATTATCCTAAATTTCTTTTAGCAGATGTGTTATGAAGAAGGTGGTTCTAGAGTCATTCCAGAGCATTTCTTTCATGACACCTTCAAAAGCTTACAGCAAACTTAAAACTGTAGTAGTGTCTAATGTAGAACATTTGATTGACGATGTTATCTTTGAAAACTTCTTACATGTAAGATCTCAAATGTAAACAGGTTAATATAGGCTTTGAGATTTTTTTTCCTCTCTCATTATTCATGATTATTTTGGTTAATTTCCAACTCTTTTCATTCATCTGCTGCGCTCCATTAGCTGTCCTTTGCAACATGCTCCATTTCAGTATCCAATCATTTTTCCTGTAAACTCATGACATTATCTTCAGATGTATGGTTTGGGTAGCTCACTGACACTATCTCTTCCACAAGTGAAGATCATCTCTGCTTTTTAACACTCATTTGTCACTGTCCTCCATCAAAAAATCTTGATTTTGTCAGGGAATTTTTGTTGCTTATCAATAACTAAACCTGCCAGTGTTTTCTGATAATTATAACCCAAGTGTTATAATTGTATTCATGTTTTGTTTCCTTTTTTTGAATCATTAGCTGGTGGGAAAAAAAATTCTATTTGAACCCAATGTTGTACTCCATTCATGAGTGCAAAATGATGTTTTAGAATGCAAGGGCATCTTCATAAATAAAAAAAATGCTTTTTAGTGCCCCTTTATTAATGTCCCGATGCAAATTTCTGACTTCTGTTAAATGAAAGTGGTGTGAAATGTGAAAGTACAGTATTAAAGTTAGTTAGTATCAGGAGGAGATGGGAAGGTGTCTTAAGTCCTCAGGTAAAGCCACAGCGATCTCTGCCGTCTCTGATCCTTGTTTTATTTCTTACTACCTTCCTCTCGTATGGCAAGTCTAACCTTCCCTTTCCCATTTAACAATCCATATCATTATTTCTACCTTTGTCTGGGTTTACGTGCATGAAATGAATGTTTTAACCGAGAAGCACAAGGGCTGTGGTCTGATTTTGGTTTTGATATTACATGGGTGCACATCAGTATGCATTTGGAATCGTTTGGCTTTATTTTCAGAGACTGTTGCCAGGTTTGTTCTCATATCCCTCCTCATCCCTGATCTCATTTTCTGTTTGACATGGAATGGAGTCTGTGTGGCAGTGGGTTCATGCATGATCCATGATCCAGATCTGCTTTTCTTTCTATTGTTTTCTATTGTTGGTTGTTATTTTATTCAGTTAACTCACATATTTTCTTTGCTGCTTATTAACATCCGACCTGTTTCCTTGAACCCACTTTAATTCTCGGTTAACATTTTGATGACAAGTTTATTTTCTTGGTTCTCCCAGGTTCTGTCGGAGAACAACAGTCACATCAGACACAGCAGACTGCACGCCGAACACAAGCTCTCTTCTGGAATAGGTAAGATGACATGCTGAACATTCTGATGTCAGATCAGTTCACGGTGTCCTGCATTTTGAATGTCTGGTGTGTGTTGTTTGGTTTGTCTAATGATGGATTCATTTGTGTCCGCTCAATTCACTGTAAACACTTGACGATTTTTGCCACACAGCCAACTAATACAGTACTGAACTGATCTCTCATATAAGCTTGGAATGTTATTCATGTGTGGTTTAAACACAAACCTTTACGTTTTAAAGCATATGTCTATTGTGTAGAAATGTATCTTCGGTGATAGTTCGTAGAAAGGACAGTGCATGTCAATTTGCTAATTTTATACACACAGATTTTATGAGTGTGAGATTACTTTTGTGCACACATTTAGATAATAATCTTTAAATGTGCATTTTCTTATTAAGAAATGCATAAGTCATTGATATTACAGTTACTGGTTTATTACCCATTTTTTCGTGTGTTACACAACTGATTTTAATTCTTCTGTGCAGAAGGAATGAAACACTTGGATTCTGTTGTGTAGGACAGCAGCACATGTGTTTCTCACAGTTCGAGTAATAGACAAACCTTATAAAGATGGAAGGACTGTGATTTAGTTTTGAGTTTGGGATGTAGATCATCACTGATATTCTGATAGTACAAAACTAAACAAATTACTGTGTTCACAATGACAGCAATAAAGGCACAGAGATTTTCTATACGGTGAAAAAAAGGCTTCAAAGATGTACAAACTTCTTTCTTTGGGTTAAATTATCGTCAGCCTCGGAAAATATGTGTAGATTAAACCTGAACTAGACAAATTAATTTTATGGTCTTTTGACTAAAAATGCATTCCTTCCAAGAATACGTGGTAATTTATGGATTTTCTTGAATTGAAAACGCACCTTACCCCTGAAATATAATATATTATGAGACATTGACATGATTTAATATTGAATAAATAATAAATAATTCAGTTCTCATAATTGATATTGATCACTTTTGGTTGTCATTATTGACTGTTATTGGATTTGGTTAATCGATAGATTGAATGATTGATTGATTGATTTTTTTTAATAGTAGTCCATAAATGAATGTCTTGAGAATGTTCATCCATTTGATGGCAGAATATAATGAATATAGTATTAGGTACAGTAGTGGGTGTTGATAAAAGCGTCAGATTTATCATAGGTCAGAGGTTAGAACATGAAGCTAAAAACACCACAGTCAACAGTGAAGAACACATAGAAGTCACATAAAATCATCTACTTTATGTTAATGTTAATATTATGATAGGTAAAGAATATTTAACATTGCTTGTCATCATGTTATGTCAATGTGACATATATCGTATTATTTAAAGTTCAACGTGAAGTCTGGAAATCAGTGACTGTATTATAAATAATAGTTTATCATAAGTTTGACGTATGAAGTATTAAATACAGATGCATTGTTTCAATGCATCATACTATGGTGTTGAAGGTTCACTCGCTGTTTGACAAGATGGGGAAAGCTACTTTGAGCTTGTAGTTGGAAAACTACAATCTACATCGATGTAAGAGTTGTTGAGCTACAGCTTACAGCTTTCCTTCTCAAAAAGTAGTTAGCCATACTACAAGTTACTAAAAAAAGTAGCTAGCTATATTGAAACTAAACAATCTGACTTACATAATACATACATTTGATCGTAGTGCTATATAGTTAACGTCCTATATACTTAAGTGTTTTGTACTTTGCAATTTGGCTCTATATCAATATGGCATAACAGAGAACGGCAACACAACTACCAGTGCCATATTTCATTTTAAAAGTACAAATGCACAAAGTTTTGGTGGCAAAAGTCATAACTGTCATTATTGGATGTGTGAGTGAGGTTGCACGACTCTGTGGCAAGAATCTTGTAGTAATGCATGCTGCATGCGGTGTGTCTTCTGAACACACGATTGCTGGATGTATCTTCTCTAACTCTCATCAGGATCTCATTGTGCTGGACTGTTTAGCACCATGGTGCTGGGCTGCTCCTCCAGCGCACCTAACCTTCAAGATTACGCTCGCGCGCACCGTAAAAAGCTGACCTCGGCTGGCTTCTTAGAGGGTATGTGCAGACACGCACGCACACCTTCTGAAGGTGAAAACCCACCACTGCTTTTACTTTCTGGACTTTATCTTGTCTTTGTCATGTCTGTGTTGAATTGATTCAGATCATCTTTCTTCATTCGTCTTACGTTGGGATTTCATTTTTTTAGTTGTGTGTTGTACACATGCGATTCTATGGACTGATTTAAAGATACAGCTTAAAACAGAACAAGATACATATATACAAAATAAGCAGCTAAATGAGCATTAGACAGTGCTTGAAATGCGTAAAATATAGCACTTACCAACTGAAATATAAACACCTTGAAAAAACAATAATGTTCTTTACACAGATACTAGTTTATGATCTTAAAACTGCTTCGTCAATATATTTTATAGACAGAGAAATTCAAAATCGAACAAATAAACAATATAATTGTTTGCTTACCGTGAAACTCAATGTTACAAAATAAAAAGTAATTAAATAATGATATTTAAAAAACGTTTTGTTGTTGTATTGTCTTACTGTTCAGTATTTGTCCTACGTTAATAAACTTGTGTTAACCTACTTTAAAGACTCGGACTAATGATGGGAAGTTCGATTTTTCGAACAGCATTTTCATTGGTTCTTTTACATCCACTGCGAGGTAACGAGTCAAGTCTAACATCTCGGACTTTGTGAAGGAGTTTTTACCCGCGGGAGCTCGGCTTTATCCGGAACCAATTGTAAAGCTGTTTCTGTCTTCAGTAAAAGTGAGGAAACCGCAGTACTTTTTGGATATTTGAACAACGCGTGAGATGGTGCCATAGCTCAAGTGTCGAGTGATCCACTCCTTCTCAGGACAGGGTGATCCGACTCTTAAGTTTACCAGTTAGAAAAGTGGACTCTCTTACCACAATAGAGGAATGTTTATTGTGTAAAGCTTTATTTACTCTTGGTGCACACACATCCACATATCAAAGTAACACAAGAACAGCGATACATTATGTGCCGATAGGTCTGCACATCACTGATGTCAGTTTATGATTTGGTGACATAAGGCAACATGTAATTGCAATATGCATATCGTTTAATATTTTCTTATGGTGACTTAATTAAGCCTTTAAAGGGATTTGACTCATTAGTTGATCTCGTTCACATATTTAAATCCACACTTCCGCGGAGTGGGCAATCAAACTGCATTTTGCATATACAACAGCATATTAATGTAATAAAGAACTCCACCGTGGGCGATTCAAAGAGCAGGTCATGTAGAGACAGAAATGACATGTCGTCATGCAAATACAACATAACATGCAGATATTAACTTTGTTTAATAAAGGTGATATGGCACTAAATAGAAAGTAAAATGAACTACTTCCAAATGTTCTCTTTTGTGTTTTGCAGAAGAAAGGTTTGACTCTTATGAACTTTTATTTTGTGACGTTGATGATGAATATGTTCCAGTGATTCTTTCGTGTATTTAATAGTTTTTGGTTTATAGATAGAATGTATTTAGAACTGACTGGAACTATTTGCGCATTATGTGTTTGTTTCCCACCCGTGAGCCAATCGAAATCAAGTATTTGTAAGTATAATCATCTCAAAGCTGTAACATATTTGATGATTATCTGATCTTGTAGATGAAGGTTAGAATGGTGAGAGTCACATCTACATATTTTTTATTATACCGATGTTCTATTGGGGCAGTTATAAAAAGAAATCTCGATTTAGTGACTTATAGATTTATCGCCTAAATGTGATTGACATAAAATCATAAAAACTCAAGTGCTTTGTGTTAAGTTTGTGTTCTTCTACTGTTCTGGTAGATGTGAAATGCAAAAAAATGATATTTGTAACATGCTTTCATAAACATCAGTGGAGCATTTTATCTGTGTATCGTTGAGATCTTTAGCACTTTTATCCTTCAGGGTTTCCTGAACTCTCGATGAAGAATACGTGCTGGTTTATGTTGTTAAATTAGTACAATCGTTGTTTTTCTGAATGTTTGTCTCTTTAAATTGAAAAGCAAATGGTCTGAAACGTCAGTGCAGTTTTAGTTTGGGATGTGTTTAACCCTTGATGTGAAAAGGTTTGGGGGATTTATGTGGATTCTGAATCTGTTGCTGATTGTTTTAGGGTTGAATGTTTTTCAGTAATGTGTTTCTCGAAGTTTGGCTGTTGAAATGCTGGATGGTGTTGTGAAGCTTTTGGTTTTGTTTTCATGAGCAATAAGAAAAATGCATGGTTCTCATAAATCTCTTCAACACTTTAAACCACTAACCTCGAGCTGTTTTGTGTTTTTTTCAACCCATCTTTCCTGCATGAGCTGGTTTGTTCTTCTTTAACTTCTCTTTGTTAGCTGTTATATATTTCAGAGACCTATCTTTCTGTTCCTCAGAGGCTTCACGCGGTTCTTCTGGTAAAAGATTTTCAATCTCGTTTGCGCGACACCCTACCAATGGTATGTTTTCATTTGTTAAATTCCCAGTGCACGTTCCCCCCCTCACGTCTATTATATATATGATTTATCAGGAACACAAGACTATATCAGTATCATGTATTTTATCAATCCTTCTCATCTACACGGTGAAATGATCACATTTATTTATGTATAATAAATTATTTTGTGTGAATGTGTCCTAATATCTGTACAAAAGTTTAATATTGTTATAAATAAATCAATATACTTTATGATTTAGAATTTCATGAATTTTATTTTCAAACAAGTAAATAATATAATATATCTATTTTGATTAAATATGTATTTTTATATTTTGACTTTGATATGAACAATTTATTTAGAATGATGGGAAAAAAAATATATAGTTATAACAACACTTGAAATGTTATGCCATGTGTTGGAATGAGAAATAGAGCTGCACACACAAAATCACTGGGTTTTATTCTGAGTCACGCCAACAAAACTTGCTTTCGTCAGTTTTTTCAGATTGTGTTTTGTTGTGAAATCTTTCTGGAAAGTCATAGTATTGTGTTTTGTAGGAGTAGCAGATATGTTGTTACTGATGGATGAAGCTCAGTGCAGAACTTTAGACTTTGGTTCTTCAAAACACCAGACTTTTCCACAAGACATTGACACTGAGCACATCTGCTGTTTAATACATGTACATGTAATAAAGAGAATGTACCAATAAGCTTTATAACAGTATAAAAACAAACCTTAATGACACAAACAGATTATTTTATAAAGTATTTTTTAGCATTATGAAGTAGTAAAACCTTGTAACTCAAATCACTGGTCTGGTTTAGGTTTAATGTGTTATGTGAAACATTGGTTTGAAACGGATTCATTAAGGTTTGTGAGGCTGTGATTTCCACTCATCTATTATTGAACATAAGAAGCTCTTGCTATCTATCATTTTTCTTTTCTTTTTTTGCTTTGAAACTGCTTTTCTAAATGGCTCAGTGTTCAGTGGTAAGTGTTGATTTTCACGATGTCATTTTCTAATAGTGTTTTTGTAGATCCAGATCTAGTTTGTGTTGAGTCTTTAGGCTTTGACCTCGTACTTTCACATAGACCTCTACTTTAATAATGAAAGGGTAATAAAGACTTGATTTAAAATGACTTGAATTTATTTTTACTAGAAGAATATAAATAAACCTTATTTTTGTTTATAATTATTTATGTATCGAATGAAGGTAAAACGATAAAAATAAACCTTTAAAAAACCATCCTGAGTATTATTGTAAATTAGCTCAATTACTTTTTTCATGTTTGTATTTCTGGTGAAACAGGACTTGTATCTTAAACGTTGCAAATAATGTGAATGTTACAGTTACTTCATACTATACAAAAGTCAAATGTAAATATGACATTACAGATGTTGATTTAATATTGTAAATATCATGGGACATTTCACACACATGTGAACACAGATTCTGTATTAAGAGTATATTGTGTTTTTTATTCTTGTCATTCATTTGTTTTCATTATTTGTTTGTCTTTGGTGTGTTAAAAAAAACTCAATTACATTACTAAAATCTAATTATTTTTATATGCATCTAGTGATCTATACAACACATATAGGCATATCTAAGGATGTATACAAGACAAACTACATAAGTTTTTACATAAGACTTTATGATTCGTTTGTGTTTATTCTGCAGACCTCAGACTCATGTTTGATGAATTTACTTTTGGTCATTTTCTGTGAATATAGAACCTCATGTCTTCATCATGAGTCCATCATACTTTATAGATTAGTTCAAATGATTCTCTTATCCCACATGATTTATTTTTCACTGCTCATGTTGTGTTTTATTAAAGGGTTTGAGTTGTACTCTATGGTTCCTTCAATCTGCCCTTTGGAGACTCTCCATAATTCCCTGTCTCTCAAACAAGTGGATGACTTCCTATCCTCCATCGCTATATTTCATGATCCACTACTGGACATATCTGCATCTTCTCCAGGTACTGATGAGACAAATATATGTATATACACCAACTGTTGATTAATGTATTCAACACAATGAATACGTTTTATTTATTTAACCTCCAGCTGTATCCACAAAGAAAGATCCTTTAAACACATACACCCCAGCAAAGGTTTTGCCCTGTCCATTTACCCAAACTCTCAGCAGGAGAACACCAACGTGTTCACCAGAGAGAAGTGCTTCAGGTATGTTCATATAACAATAAACACATGACAATGAAAAACCTGTAGATCGGAAGAAGTTATTGGTCAACATGTTTCTGAATGATGCTTAAATGTTTATTGTTTGTTTTTCTCCTCAGTTCAAGATTCTTATCCAGCTAGAAAACTGAAAGAAGTTTCCGACTCTGGTAAAGGGGGCAGAAGAAATATATGTCAAGACTCAAAGAATGAGCTCCAAACAGCTGTTAGCATCTCCATTCCTTCAGCTGTTGAATGTTACGACCACACAGTTAAAAATCAACAACAATCAACCGGCATATCAAAACCCTTCACTGGAAAATAAGACCAAGACATCATCTTTGTACTTCAATCGGACAAATGCAAATTGGATTGAAAGAAGTTCTGCTGAACATTCCCAAAGTCATGAACAATTCCTATATGTATATATATATATATAAATAAATAAATAAACCAATGAAGCACAATGGCGGTTATATTCGTTAAGAGATTGTTTCACCATGCTTTCATTGCTTTTACTGATAAGAATTACAGAAATCATTAATATTAATAACCATTAATATTAAAATAATCATCTTAAACAATCTCATTTGGCATTGTATGATGAGAAAACTAACAAACTGTCATACTGAATCAATTATAGAAAAATCTCATCTACTAACAGAATCTGACTGTGACAACACTCAACATCATTTGACTCTACACTGCAGATATTCATACACATGTTTGTGTGATTAACAGACGTTTCTTATGTTGAGTTCTGCTGTTTGTTCAGTAGGAGACAGTAAACACATCTTGAAGTTTATGACCGTTTGTTTTGTCTTTTGTTGTTCTTATAGATGATTTACACTGTTCAGGGGCAAGTGGTTGTCAGAGCCACGAGCTAGAGAACCAAGTGCAGCTAGGCAAGTACTGGGAAACCAGGATCACTTGATGCTCCTCTTCCCTGACCTTGCACAGGACCCATGCAATGAGGCTCACTGTGGGGGAAAGCATTCTTTTGCTTGTCCCGCAGCCAGCTGTGGGCTATGGGCATCCGTGACAACGGGTCCTTCGGTCAGGGAGTACCTAAGTGGGCAGTGGGAGGAGTCCAGGGAGGCAAACAGGTCTCCCTGTGCCTGGCTGAAGTGCTCCAAATTGAGCTGAACTGTGTGCGGATGGATGGGCCATTCTCCTGGGTGAAACGTCTGATGCGAGAGAATAAAGTCTGTCATATTCAGAGTATCTGTAAAGTAAACGGCCCGCAGGGATTTTACCACCTGCTGACTCCAAATGAGGAATTGTGGTACTGTCTGACAGAACCAGGACATGTTTGTCCTGAATCAACGGTTTGTACCTCGTGAGGGCAAGCCGGACTGCCAAAAGCTCTAGGGCACTGATATGCTAACGTTGGTGGTGACCTGTCCATACACCTGACGCTACCTGCCCCCTGCACACAGTTACCCAGCCTTGCAGGGGAGCATCTGTAGTAACCAGAATATACCCCTAATTCTGCCCGAGCAGAAATCTGGCTCGTCGAAGGGTCTTGGACGACCAAGGGGCCAGAATGCATCTGGAGAGGGGTGTGACTGTTGCTGGTGTGTTATGCACTCTTTAGAACTCGACTCTGTAGCCAGTGTTGTAGCTGTCTCATGTGCATCAACCCGAGGGGAATTACTCCGGCCAAGGATGAAAAATATCCCAGGAGCCTCTGGACAGTTTTAGGGGGACCGTTGTCTGTTTTAACTGTTTCAGGCAGTGGGGCACTGACTAGGTAAGAACTTCCGTGAGTCATGCAGATATATTTACAGAGTCCAGTTCTAACCCAAGATAGGAGATACTCTGCACTGGGGAGAGTTGACCCTTCTCCTGGGGTGACCTGAAGGCACAGTTGGGCTAAGTGTCATAACACTAGGTCGCAGTGCACACAGACTCTCTCTGGCATCTGACCCAAGGGACAGGCTCGACCGCTGTATTCGCCAAATGGTGGCAACTTCGGCCTGAAGAACGGAGAACTCCTCACTTCCCATCAAAGTGTGGAGTAACCCTTGAACATGCGGAGGCAATGGGTGTACAGGATCGTCCACTCCATCCAGTGCCTTCCACGTCTAAGTCAACTCGTTGTACACATCCAGGAAGAACCTTGGGTGCCCCCGACGTGGCATGGATCTTGCTGTGGGTAAATGGTGCCGGCTGGGCTGTAGGCTGAAGACGACTAACCATGGCAGGCCGGGAAAGACATCCACCATATCCCTATCGGGTCCAATGCTAGCAGTTCGCTCTCAGATGCTGCAACACAGCTCTTCTGTTTGCACGGAGTGAGATGGCGAGGTGCAACTTCTTGATTGTCATGTTCTTGCAATGAGAACACGACGCCCACGTAAATCTATCCTCAGTGTGCCGGAGACCCAGACACTTGAGGCAGACCTTAAGGGTCTTCCTGTCTTCAACAAGCTGGTTGAACCCAAGACAAAAGCGGTGTCCCATTACAGAACCACACGCTGTGCTGAGGTAAGGAAATTTAGCTGTATTTGTAAAAACCTCTGGCTTTCGGCGAGACTTCCAGGAGAAGTCGACCTCAGAAACTTTCCAGAGCAACGCGTCGTAAGATTCCAGCAGTCTAGTAGACTCGAGATTGGGTAGAAACCAGGTTCCGCAGAAAAATTGGTTATGAACATTCTCTTTTTTCCCCTTTTATACCTGTCATCACAGGCAGGGACATGGAATTGATTCAATCCCCAAATTAATTTATTTATGAAGCGAAACTATCTGAAGAGTAATGTAAAGACTTTATTCTTTTAAACCTGAGAATAATTGATTATGATTGTTCGGTTTGTGGCTAGAGTTGTTAATTTATAAACTGTCCATTGAAATAAACTGAAATAAACTGAATTTCTAGAAACTGAAAATTTGTTTAACAGGAAACTTATATTTAGTTTAATTTAATTAATTTAATAATCAAATTTAATATAAGTTCTGTGATATTTTCACAATCACATGAACACATAGCTGTTACGGCTGACTCGTGAGCCGCAACACAAAACAGGCACAGCACCACATTTTGTAGAGAACTTCATTTATTTACCAAAATAAGAAAGAAAGTTACACACAAAAGATCCACTTCCGCTTCAATTTCCGCTTCCTGGGTCCTAGAACAAGGGCGAGTGATTCCTTCTCTACAACAGAATAAATCCCTGAGGATTGAGGTTTGATCTTTTTTGCCATTCTATGCCATCCTGGCTCTTCGGCAGGAGTACAGACCCAACTCCTGTTTCATTGGAATCTACAACCAAACAGAAAGGATGGGAAAAATCACTAGCACTAGCCAACAAGGCCTTCTGAGAAACGGTGGTCCATTCAAAAGGCAGTTTGGCGGGGCGCTAGTGGGTTCTGTATGGAGTAGTTGACTTTTTGCACAGCTCCTTTCCAAATTTAAAATTATTCGGTCATCATTTTGATTATGCGTTTTTTTCACACCGGTGTCTGCATACATTTGTTTGGCAAAAAACTGTAAATGCCTAAGCCTAAACACAAAGTCTGAAAGAGGCTAAAGCCGATGAGCCGATTCCAGAATATGAGCAATAAAATGACTGACTAATTTGATCTCGTAGAAGCGTCTTTGGCATCAGCACAACCTTTCATGGTGAGCCTTGGTGATAGAATGAAGGAGGTTAAAGAATCTACAGCGGAATATGACTGTCGCCTCTCTCTCATCGAGCAGAAGTGTGTTAAAATACAGTCTGACAATGAAACCCTCCATCATAAAGTGATCGATTTTGGGTACTCAAGATGGCAAAACAATAAAATTGTTGTCCTGCCTGAGAAGATTGAGCATCCAATGGAATTTTTGCAGAAGTTTATCCCTGACCTGTTGAGCGCAAGCTGTTTCTCTAGGCCGTTGGAAGTGGATAGGCTCATCGGCTGGTGAGGCAGCTCTCCGGAGAGGATGCGCTTCCGCGGGTGATGATAGCCCGGATTCATAAAATACTTCAGCCGGCTCGTCAACAGTTTCTGCTGCGCTACGAGGAAAGGCCGATACACATCTTTCCTGATCTTCCGGCTGAAATAATGAAGGAGCAACAGGAGATTAGTGATGTTAGGAAACATCTTCGGAATGCCGGTGTGAGGAGCGGTTTCATTTACCTTGCAAGATTACGCGTGACCCACGGCACTACTGACAAGGTGTTAAACTCACCTGAGGAAATGGAGGAATTCATTGGGACTCTATCTTGAAAATAACTTTTAGGTATGCAGGTTGAGCATTCTCTGGTATGTGACTTTTACTCAGTAACCGCTTAGACTGGAACATATGACCGTTTTTTGCAAATATCTGTTTATGTGATTGGAGGGAGAGCTTTGGGGCTATGTTAGTCTGTGGTTGCACTGTTCTGATGGTCCGGCAACCCCTCAGTGATTTTCGGGGATGCATGTTCTCACTTTGAAGGGGGATAATGTTCTTAATTTTGTTTGACTTTATTCTTTATGAATAAATGCATTGTTTGATTTCAACTTCTGTATGGATCCTTATTTACCTTCAGTGGGCGGTGGCATTACTTTTAAAAGCTGGAACGTATGTGGCCTCGGTCATGTGCTCAAGCGAGCTAAAGAATTTAAACACCTGTAATCTATGTCTGCAGATGTTATGTACTTACAAAAAACACATATTAGGCCTACGAAAGAGCAGATGAATAAGTGCAGCTGGGTTGGCCATGTTTTTCAGTCTACGTTTTCCAGCAACGCTAGAGGAGGTGCAATCTTAATTCGTAAAACAGTTCATTTTAGATGTGAGGATTTTAGATGATTCCACTCTGAGTGATCCAAATGGTCGTTACATCTTGGTAACTGGTTACATTTACTCTTTTCATGCTTCACTTCTTAATGTATATGGGCCGAACTTCAATGAGCCTACTTTTTTTACAAAAATATTTAATTTACTGTCTGATTTAACTGATTCACATGTGATTGTAGGTGGTGATTTTATTTGTGTTTGATAATTTTTTGGATATATCAGCCCAAATAGGCCAGTTACCTTCTGCCTCCATAGTTTTAAATAACTTAAAGACCTCCATGAACCTGTTTGATATATGGAGATTAACACATCCTACAGGTAGAGACTATTCTCTTTGTTCAAGGGAAGGATTAAGTCTTGTTATAGAATAGATTATTTTTTACTTGATTCCAAACTTATATCAAACGTGATTACCTCAAATGATCACAATATCGTAATCTCTGATCACTCCCCTTCTTCAATAGTCCTTGACCTTAGCCATAAGAGTAAATCATATTGCTGGCGTTTTCGTCCCTCTCTACTTTCTGATACCTCATTTTGCCAATTTATATCTGATCAATAATAATTCTGAGGTCACAGACTCTACCTTATGGGAATCATTTAAAGCTGTGATCAGGGGACACATTATTTCACTCGAGTCATTAACCAGAAAAAACATATGCAAGTGTCTCTCACAAATTGAACAGGAATTATTTCAATTAGAATCCTCTTACAGAGTTTCCTCTGGCCTTTCCACCTTGTAGAACCTCCTTAAGTTAAAGTATAGATATAATACTATATCGTCTGAACCGGCATTGGATCAGTCGTTGAGAATGACACAAAATATTTTGAGCTAGGGGATTGCTGGCTTGACAACTGAGAAGCTTACAAGCCAATAAAACCATGCATAAAAATATATCAAAAGCTGGGGATATTATTGTGGATCCTAAGAGTATATAAATGATTTTTTAGGGAAGACTATGAACAGTTCTATACATCCAGAGAAAGAGGGGATGTTTCTGATTAGCAAGGGCCTTGAACCTTCCTAACTTGAGTGATGATGCACGTGAGGCCTTAAATTCTAACATTACTCTTCGGGATATTGTTGAGCCTATTAAATCTTTTCCCAATGGCAAGGCTGCTGGGCCAGATGGTTCTGTTATAGAATTATATAAAAAGTATTCTGGGCTCCCATTTTGTTACGGATGTTCACTCATTCTCTTGAAACACAAAGGTTTCCTGACACCTTATACAATGCTAATATTTCATTAATATTGAAAGAGGGTAGGGATGAGACTGAGACTTCATCTTACAGGCCTATTGCATTATTGAATTCTGATATTAAAATGTTCTATTATTATATAAAATCTATTAGCTAATAGATTAAATAAATATATTTGTTACATTGTTTACACAGATCAGACTGGTTTTGTTCCTAATAGGTTTTTATATTTTAATGTTAGAAGATTAATCAACTTAATGTAGCAGCCTTGTGTTTACATGCAAAGTAGGTGTTCGACCAGCTGGAATGGCCTTATATGTGGAAATTTTTAGAAGAGTGCGCGTTTGGTGGTCGTTTTGTGTCATGGATTAGTACATTGCATGCTTGCCCAACTTCCTCTGTACTTACGAATCAAAAGAAGTCAAAGCCAGTTTTACTGCATTGTGGGATGCGTCAAGGATGTCCCCTCAGTCCTTTTCTTTTTGCAGTTGCGATCGAACCTCTCGCGACCAGTATTAGAAATCCTCCATCTATCAAGCCTGTAAGTATGGGAAATGTGGATCCTTACTTTTACTTATATGCTGACGATATTGTTCTTTTTCTGTCAGACCCTGAGCAGTAGGTACCTATGAAGTTAGATCTTATAAAATCATTTGGTAGGATCTCTGGCTATACAAGTAAGTGGCAGAAAGGTGAATTCATATTCTTGGGTGCTAATCTTGATAAAGAATTCTTGCATAATCTCCCTTTCAAAATTACAGACAAACTCAAGTATTTTAGAGTTGTTTTGCCCAAAAAAAATCTTGAAGATCAACTTCAGCAAATGGAGGACACTTCCTCTCTCCATTATAGGACGTATAAATGCAGGTAAGATGGTTTCTTTGCCCGGATTTTTATTTTTTCAAACCGTAGAGTCAGTAATGCTCCCTCTTATCTGGGGTTTTAAAGCTCACATTTTATCAAAGATACACTGTTATCCCAAATAAATCGACAAAACTAAAAAAAAATGTAGGCAAGCAGGCACATCAAATTTTTTTAAGTTATGAAATTTCCATTTTTATACAACCCCAAATCAGATACAGTTGGGACAGTATGGAAAGCGCAAAAAAAAGAAAGTAGTGATTTCTACATTTACTTTGGCTTATTTTTCATCGCTGAATATAAGAACACAAAACATTTCATTTCATGTTTTGTCTGGTCAACTTCATGTCATTTGTAAATATACATCCTTTCCTGTCATTCCGACCTGCAACACATTTCAAAAAAAGTTTGGACAGGAGCAATTTACGGCTAGTAATGAGGTGAAATGGTTAAATAATGATGTGTTTTGAAACAGGTGATGTCAACATGTGATGGTAATTATGATTTGGAACAAAAAGAACCTCCAAGAAAGGTCTAATCCTTTAGGAGCAAGGATGGGCCAAGGATTGGCAGTTTGCCAACAAATACATGAGAAGTTTATTGAAATGTTTATAAACAATGTTCCTCAAAGAAAGATAGGAGGGATTTGGATATTTCACATTCAACAGTGCATAACATAATTAAAAGATTCAAGGGATCTGGAGGAATTTCAGTGCGTAAAGGACAAGGGTGCAAGCCTAAGCTGAACAACTGTGATCTCCGATCCCTCAGGCGGCACTGCACCAGAAATCGTCATTCATCTATAAGCGATATCACCACATGGGCTCCGGACTACTTTGGCAAACCTTTGTCAAGTACCACAAAACGTAGGTACATCCACAAATGCCAGTTAAAACTCAAACTAATTTTCAAAAGATGTCTACAAAATAATCAGTTCACACAGAAACCATGGTCTCCTTAGTATTCCCAAGGTTTATAGAGCAGCAAAGGAAACCATCCCACAATGTGCATGTTTTGAAAATATTTTCTATGCTACTAGTTTCAAGTATATCTTTAGAATAACCAAATAACTGCATCAAGCAGAGGGGTTTGTTTTACTAATCATTTCTTTATTTTTTTCACAAGGCACTACATCATTTTAATTATTTTGGTGTTATCAGAACGCATAACACTTTTAAATCAATTTTTACAAAAAGGGTCTTCTACTTAAAAATAAAAACTGTTACTTCCATTCCCTGGTTGTCTATCATTCCTCCCTTACAGCGGCAACCTTCTGGTGGCCATGTCCCTGTAGATGTTTATTACTTCACCGTGGTTTACAGGAATGTCTTTCTCAATAACCAGGAGGAATTAATAAACTCCCTTTTAATATTTTGTGTCATATTATTTATTTATTTGGTAGGTAGCCATGTAATAAGCAGGTTACCTATAACGATTATCCCTTATACAGCTCTAGTCTAGTAGCTCATGAGGCATGCATGCTAGCAAAACACAGGTTAACTAAGTTATATTTGTCTTTGGCTAATCATCAATAAATTCGAGCATTATTCGAGGCACTGGTATTTTAATCTTGTGTTCATCAGCAGCTCCTCTCACCTCAGCACAAAATAAGAAAAACACTGCTGGGAGGGAGCGGCTGCTGCTGCCTGCAGGTGTGTGTCTGTGTATTTGATGTGTGACGATGTGCTCCGCTGCGCGCAAGGGGGGAAAGGGGGGGGGGTTTGGTGGTCAATGAGCGCTTCAGAACTCCTGACCTGATATTTAGATATAGTATTCTTCAATATAAAGTTATTTTGACAGTGAAGCTGTGCGAAAACAGGAATATATATTATTTTTTCAACAAAAAAATAGCACTTTCTCTCCAGGAATAAAAAGAGCAGGTGCTCAAGGCCCCTTTGATGTCTATTTGTGCACGTGCCTGGTAATGTACAAAAAGGAAGCCCTATGTTAACAGTGTCCAAAAGCGCGGTCGACTTCTCTGGGCTTGGAGACGTCTGGGATGGACCATCACACAGTGGAAACGTGTACTCTGGTCAGATGACTCGACCTTTCTCCAATAGATAATGTGTGGCAAAGAAGACCCTGTACTGTTGCCCACCTTAAGACTTGTTTGCAGGAAGAATGAGACAAAATTACACTTGAAACACTTCATCACTTGGTGTCTTCAGTCCCTAAATGTCTTTTAAGTGATGTGAAAAGTAATGGCAATATTACAAAGTGGTAAATGCTTTACAGTCCCAACTTTTGTTGAAATGTGTTGCAGGTCTGAATGACAGGAAAGGATGCATATTTACAAATGACATGAAGTTGACCATACAAAACATGAAATATTTTGTCTGCAATCAAAAACAAGTCAAAGTAAATTTAGAAATTACTACTTTCTTTTTTTATTTGCTTTTTTAGTTTCCCATACTGTCCTAACTTTTTCTGATTTGGGGTTGTATAAGCAGAAACGTCTCCGAAGCTGAAAGTGGGTTTGATCTTGGGAACCCATTGTCTCAGAGCCTATTAAAAAAGGCTAATTAATTGGCGAATTAATCAATTCATGTCCCTGCCCGTGATGACGGGTATAAAAGGGGACGGAAGAGATCATTCATCACCGTTTGTGCTGAGGAACCTGTGAAGCCTCTCCCTGTCGCTGCAGCAGTGGCCGGGTAACGTGGCACGGGAAGTCACATCATCTCGTTGCCTCCTTCAGGGAATCTAGGTTACCATACGTAACGGGAGACGTTTCCTTTCAGTCTGTCTCTCAATGTTGTGAGCTGAAAGGGGGTCCATAACTTACTCTCCGTCAGTCATGACCTTCCAGTGAGTCTCGGCAAGGTGTCATCGGAGCTTCGCGTGAAGTTGAGAGCTTCTCGCCAACGATGCCCCGGACGCTGGCCTTACTACTACCTTAACTAGGAGCCGTCAGTCACCGTGGGATCCCTGGGGAACGCTATCCCTCTAATCGAGGGTCTATGTACGGAGACCACATCCCGCACTTGGGGGGTAACTATGTCGAGATTACCTGATGATTCTTGCCTTCTGGAAAGAAATCATGGGAAAAACATTGCGCAAGCCCACATCACAGGGGCGCAACTATAGGTGGAGGCTCACCTGGGGAGCGCTTTCGCAGGCATACACCCACAAGTCCTAAGGATCGCCCCTCAAGACCCGAGTAGAGACCTTACTCCACCTGGAGGTTGTAGACCCTCCCAAGGCGGTGGGTGTAGCCCAGCCCGCAGCTTTACAAATGTCTGCCAGAGAGACGCCACGCGCCAGTGCCCACGAGGTGACCACACTCCTTGTGGAATGGGCTCCTACCGCCAGCGGGCACGGGCGCCCCTGAGACTGGTACGCTGTTGTTTACACCTTGATTTCTTGGATCCCACATTGTGCAAGGGTGAGCCGGAGGTGGTGCTCTTGGACCACTATGGTGGACATCGCCCAACCAGGGGACCGCGGTAACCTTCAACGCTATCAGCGCGAGGCTAGTTGCGGTCCTGAGCTCACGTACTGTGGCTTGGTCAGGCCTCCCCTCAACGCTCTCCTGCAAGGCTTCCTGCTTGGTTTAAAAAGACCATTACATGGAGAAAAGACGCAGCAGGCACTGGGGCCCTCGCCACTTAGAACGGGGAAAATATGCACGCTTTGGGTGGGGAGCTTTGGTCTATGATTCCCGAGACGGTGATTCCCCAGAGATCAGCCTCACGTGTCTGGGTTTCCGGCATCGATGATATCATTGTAAATGAGGGGACCCCAATTAAGTAAGCCAGAGGCGACAGTGGCAAAGAAACAATAACTCCATCGGTGACAGAAGTCGAGAAAAAAAAACTTGGGAGAAACCAGGCTCAGTTGGGGGGGCAGTTCTCCTCTAACCAGACGAATTCAGCAGTTCAAGTCCAGGCTGCAGCAGAATGGAGAAGACACATCTGTGTGCTGTGGTCGTATCCTGATGATCGTCAAAGACGAGGTCTTCCCAGGGGATTGGTATCCGTGGTGTTCTTGTACTGGACTTCGCTTTTTTCGAGGGCTGTAGAGAGCTTTTCTAGTTCCGGACCCACCATCTGGTCCAGAGAAGAATCATCTGTCTCCTATGGTCGCATGCTGATGGTCATCTGAGGCAAGGTCTTGCGAGGGATCTGCATGTGAATATGTGTGGGGACCTTATTGTGCCGATAATGGAAGGGGAAACTATAGTTTTTGCCCAGAGATGAAAAGGATGATTAATGCTTAAATTAATCATCGTCCAACAAATTTTAAAATTGTCATAACGTTATCATCTGATTTTGATTTTCCATATTGCTTTAATGGGACAGGGGGAGCAAAGGCTTCAGGTAGAAGTGCTGACAATTTTAAAGAAATAATAGTGCCGGGACAGACCTTTAATTATTGCCGCGTTTTCTGCCAGGTTCTTGTGAAACAAACCAAACTGCCTGCCCCCAAGAGACTGCTAGAAATGCTTATGGATGTCACTCGTCCCAAAATACAGCCTGCAAAAGTACACATAAATTCTGTGAAATGCCAAAAGATTGAAGGCCGATTGGTAGTGGTACTGTGGAGGGGACTCAGTGGATTACACTTTCAAATGAAATTGGACTGGCCTTTGCACCCCGGTTCAACTGAGACATCGAGTGATGCTGCTACACCTCTCTCAAAGGGCGCAAAGGACAAGGCGGTCCGCATGGGTCGACTCGGAGGTACCAGTAGAGCACCAACTCGCTTCTCGCTTGTCTCGCTTCTGGTAGTCAATGATTCCCGCTTATGGCACTGCTGACCTTATGAGCCAAAAAGAAATACTGCATTATCGCCTGGCCTCTTTCGCCAACAGTACCACGACAAGTGGCTATGCAAAATAGACTGGCTTTGGACATGTTACTGGTAGAGAAGGGAGGGGTGTGTGCAATAGTGGGTGATCAGTGTTGTACATATGTACCGGCACAGGATGAGGGCTCTGGCTAAATTACTGTGGCTGTGCGAAAAATGAATGATGTATCTAAGAAATTAAGAGAAGATTAACTAAGAGATAATACAAAGAATTGGAAATGGGGAATTCTCTCAAGCCTATTTGGAATGTTTGCTCCCTATGTCTCCATGATAGTACCACTACTAATTATTTTGCATATGATATATTTGGTCTATGAATGTTGACATGTTTGATGCAAAGGGTATATTCTCTGATTCATGTTCTCACTGGTGGATATATGCCATCCCTTGAAAACTGATAATAATGCTGCTTTTTTTGGTTATGTTTTTAAAAAGTATAAAAGAGGTGATTGTGGAAATATACTTTTATGAAATGTTTTATGAAATGTATTCTTGTCTGGTGTTGTCTTATTTAAGGCTAACTTAGCAGTTTCAGCCTGCCTGAAAGAACATTTTCTTCTAATTTATAATGGTAAACTAGTGTTATGTTCCTTTTTGTCTTAAATGTCAAGGGGCCCCGAAGGCGTTATCTATGTTATCTTTATCTTGTTATGCAACCTGATGTGTGCCTGTATAAATAATGTGACTGCCCCACTATTCTTTGAGCATTAACAATAAACCATCTGTGCTTTAATTCATTTGGTTGTAGTGTTAGATTGAGCGCTATTTGCAAGAATCCAGCTGACAATAGACAACATACAACAGAAGAATTCTTACAGGTATATTCATATAACAATAGACAAATGACAATGAGAAATCTGTAGATCTGAAGAAGTTATTGGTCAAAATGTTGCTGAAAGATCCTAAAATGTTTATAATTTTTCTCCTCAGTTGAAGATTATTATGCAGCTAGAAAACTGAAAGAAGTTTCAGACTTAGTTACAGCAGAAATATATGTTAAGAATCAAAGAATGATCTCCAAACTGCTTTAAACACATCCTCCATTCCTTTAAAAAATTAATGTTACGACCACAAAAATCATCAACATTTAACCGGCATATCAAAACCCTTCTTTGGAGAATAGAACCAAATCACATTAAATCTACATTAGAACAAATACACAGTGGATTGAAAGAAGTTCTGCTGAACATTCACAAAATAATGAACAATTCCTTTATGTTGGATATATATATATATTAACTAATGAAGCACAATGACTGTTATATTAATGATGAGATTGTTTCAGCATGCTTTCATTGCATTTACAGGTACAATTACAGAAATCATAATTAGTCTCTATTAATATTAAAATAATCCTCTCAAACAATCGGTTTTGAATATAATATAATATATAATAAAGATCAGTAGATCTCAGAAGATAGAGAGATACTGACAAACTGTCATACTGTATCAACTATAGAAGAATCACATCTACTAACATCAATTCACTCTACACTGCAGGTATTCATACACATTTTTGTGTTTAACAGATGTTTCTCATGTTGCTGTTTGTCCAGAAGGAGAAAGTGAAAACATCTTGTAGTTTATAACTTAAAGCTGTTGTTAGTTATGTCTTTTGTAGTTCTTGTAGATTATTCATTCTGTTGAGACTCAATACTGTAAAATATTGAAGAGAATGTTCAAACATTATAATCCACTAATCACAGTCTCTATCAACAGACATCATGTCAGAATGATGTTTATATTTATGATCATTATACATTTACCTGTATTCATTTAGTGAAACGTAAGAATAATATAGAAATATCAATAACACATTTCCATCAGTATCAGAGTAAAAGAACACTAGAACAGAAGTCATGAAGAATGATTATAAACTCACTGTAGTTTCTGTAGTTTACAGTTTGGATCCTTCAGTAGATCTGAGATCATATTCACTCCTGAATCTCCCGGATTATTATAGCTCAGATTCAGTTCTGTCAGATGTGAGTTTGTGTTTGATCTCAGAGCTGAAGCCAGAGCAACAAAACCTTCATCTCCAATACTGCAAAACTTCAGACTGAAGAGAAAAGAAAAACTCCTGATACTTACAACAAATAAAGTCATGAATTATCATTAGATGTGTGTGATTATTATCTGTGGAACATATACAGTTATATAATAAACCAACTGAGATATAATATAAAGATTAAAAGCATCAGTTCAATGGATTCTGAACAGACACTCATCTATTTACTATGATGAAAACATTATATATACATGATTCACATGAACTATTATAATTAAGCTACAAACCCACATTTAATCTTATTGCTTTAAGGATTTCTTACTGTAATGTCTTGAGTTTACAGTTTGTATTCTTCAGTAGATCTGAGATCTGCTTCACTCCTGAATCTCCTGGATTATTATCGTTTAGATTCAGTTCTGTCAGATGTGAGTTTGTGTTTGATCTCAGAGCTGATGCCAGAGCAACAAAACCTTCATCTCCAATCCTGCATTCACACAGACTGAAGAGAGAAGAAAAAGGTGTCAGGTAACGTATTGTAACCACAATTGCCTGATTAAGGGAGTGAGATCTTGTGATTGACCAAATGGGGTTGATCTTGAGAACCCATTCATATTTGAGCGAAAAGGACAATTAATTTGGCGAATGTATAAATTAATGTCGGGGATCCGCTTCGCACGGAGCACAGTCTGGTTATCAGGTAACCCTGCCAGATTCGGTGTAGAAGGCAAGGCCAATCCGTTCAGCCGGCTACTGAGAGAGTGCTTAGTGAAGGAAAGGGTGCCTTTACTCAACCTCGAAGGGGGGATTAGCGGGACTAAAATAAGTATGCGCTACGCCACCTTAATAGGGGTGCTGATGCCTTCGCAGGTCTACACCCACAAGCCTTAAGGATTATGCCTCAAGACCAAAGTCGATACCAACTCCCCCCGAAGGTTAAAGAACCAAGCAAAGATGGTAGGCATGGCCAAGCACAGCATTGAATTGTCTGCCAGAGAGATGCCACGAGGCCATCGAACTGATGGCCAGTACAGACGACCCTGAGAGTGGGAAAGGCGTTGTAATTGCTTCCACAATCCAGTGTGCCATTCTCTGTTTGGAGTCAGCTCCCCCTTCTGCTGGCCTCCATAAGAGACAAATAGCTGTTCTGAGCTCCTAAAGCTCTGCTTGCAATGACATTACCTCCACCAGATCGTGATTATCGGCTATTGCAGCTACATACACTTTCAGAGTGGTGGGGGCGAGTTGTTGCTCAAGACCCTCTTAGACGAAGGACAACATGATTTCGTTCCCACATCTATGAGGGTCCTCACCATGTGATGCGCACCAGGACCTACCACAATCTATACATCCTTTTAATCTGTAAAGGGTGTACTTTAACATTAATTCCCTCAAAATACTATTAAAACGCTGTGTTCCTTGTAAATGAAGAAAACAGACAGAGAGTGCTTTTTTGTAGTGTTGGTCTCCGTCAAGTTTGATCACAAACATGTAAATAAAACAACATGAATCTCAGTGAACAATTGTCTCACATTAATATTAAATATATGCACGGGAAGCTTTGAATATGTTCTTTTAAACAAGCCAATCTAAACAAATAATCTATGTTTGTGTAATCCTTATAAAGGTTAAGAGTAAGGATTTCTCCCGTATCATGTTACAACCCCTGGTTGTATGCTTTTTTCTCTCTTTGCCATCACAAAATGGAAGCTGCTAAAATCAGTCTCACCTGATTGGTGATGCTTTTCTGAGAACAGTTTAAAAACGCTGGTCTCAATTCATTGTTTGCTTGCTTGCGATCCAGAAGCTTGCTTATTTTTTTATCAGGCCCAATTGTTTTTGTCATGTTTTGTTTGTTTCTTGTTTAACAGATACCCATGTGTCTGTTGTATATCTATACTTGCTGTTCATGAGAGATTGTTGTAATCTTATTATACAGGCTTTCAAAATACTTTGCCATCCTTTCCTTTATGTCTATCTTTCTTTTTTTGGATACGTTTATACTGGGTAAGGGGGTAATGGAAGTATTTATGTGACACCATTATAACTATCTTTGCCTTTGCCGGTTATTTAGAGGGAAACCTAAGTTGTGGATTTCGTTTATTATTTTGGCGAGGACCGAGTCGGAATTTTGTGCCTATTTTCTCTTTTGCATGACTTTCTTTTGGGTTTGAGATTTCTTTCTGTCCTGGCCTAGACGGTCATAACAAAATTTGGGGCTGGCCTTGTAAACCATGTAAACCATGACTGATTTTTTTTTCTGCATATTGTGATTTCGTATCTTTCTCAGTGTTTTTTCTGGAACGTGTTTCTTTTTGACTAGCAGTTTTATTTAGGCCTGGTGGAAAGTGTTGGTATGGCGTCTAAATTTGAATTGCACGACTCCACCTGTGCACCAACATTAGAAGTGTTTAATCAATGTCGTAAGTATGATTTGATCTTGATTGCAGAGTTTTTTGATGTGTCTTGTGCAGCGCACAGAGATTAAAGAGACGTTCAAGATAGAGTTTGTTAAGAGGAAGGTTGTGCCCGACAAGGATGGGGGCGAGGGTGTTAAAACCGTTTCTGCAATTTCTTAGGAGTTAGACACTACGGAGGCAGAGTTTGGGTCAGAGAAACCAATCGGCATTAAACCCTGTTGATAAGCCTCTTCGGTTAGAGATATGGTTGAAAGAACCTCGAACTTGAATTGAGTCGCCAACAATATCAGAATCAGCTTCTCCATATAATTTTGCCCTTCTGAGTTGGTCTTCGGACATTAAAAATTCTGCAGGAACATCTTCTAACTAAAATGCAGTTGCCATGTCTTTCCAAGAATGTGCTGGAACATGTATGGGCCTTCCGTGAACGTCTGCATGCTGTTCGGGATTTTGCCAAGCGCTCACTTACTTCCACACAGGCTCGGGTGAAAAGGTGGTATGATCAGAATCTGTGAGTCGATCATTTGTAATTGGAAGCGAAGTTCTTGTATTGTTGCCTTTACCTGGTAAGCAGTTCAGGCTAAGAGTTCAGGACCTTATGTTATCGAGTAGATATTGAGTGAAACTATGACTATGTGATTAAGACTCCGGATAGGAGAAAAACCCCTGTGTGTCCTATTAACATGTCCCTGACCCTGTTGTAGTTCTAGCTCTACCAGCAATGTTGCAGGGAAACATGTCGCCGTCTGATTATTCGCATGAAGTCGATGGACTTAGGCAATACTTGTGTCCCGGGTGCCTGCTTGTCAAATTCTGAAACCCTTCTGAGGTAGCTCCTGAAGGTGTCTCATTTGTCTAGCTCAGATAAAGACGTTCTGTTAAGCTTAATAAAAACGTACCCCTTGCTCTTTCTAAAAATTCCCTCATTCACCAATGTGTTGAAGCAAGATATTGATGTAGATGGCCTTGTTCCCATTAAACAGAATGCTTACAGATTTAATCAATTGAAAAGTGCTTCGATAACGCAGGGGACCCAATATATTGAACTCTGTGTTCTTTGTAAATGAAGAAAACAGAGAGAGTGTGCTTTTTGTCTTTTTGGTCTCTGTTAAGTTTTATCACAAGCATGTAAATTAAACAATTAATCTCAGTAAATATTTCTCTCAAAGAAATATTAAATATATTAATGAAAAGCTTGGAACGTGTACTTTTAAACAAGCCAATCGAAACAAATAATCTATGTTTGTGTAATCTTTATAAAAGTAAAGAGTAAAGATTTCTCCTGTATCAGCTCATTATAGTTAATGTGATCCCGCTGCTCAGTGAGAGAGTGCCGTTCATATTTAAATGATCTGAGATCAGTCAAGTCATCATGTTCACACCTCCAAAATACTGACACAAAAATAACTTTATTATAGAATTTATTTATCTTTATCCAAACATTTTTAATAATGGAAGACTACACGAGTGAATAAACTTTATCTGGATCTGGACAGAGATGAAGATTTTATCTTCACATTACAAAAACAACACAAATTAGAGGACAAAACCTGACAGACCCTCAGGACCCAGAGGAACATATAAAACCTTACAAGTAAGTGATTATTTTTATCTTTATGTCTATTGCCTTTATGTTTTTAAGTATGTTGTTGTGAATTTTGTTGTGTTGTTTGTAAGATTATGTTGTGCAGTTTTTTTTTATTCAGACAGGTTTAGTGTAACTGTTTATTATCAAAGATAGTTGCATTTAGCATGTATGATCTCACTTGTGCACACGATAAATTACACAATATAACACAACAATTTAATTTATTATGGCACATATTATTGATAGTATGTGTTGCTTGTTGTAATCCTGATGTTTATTGTGTATTATGTTGTTGTTTGCTGGACTTTGAGTGAGTTTAAGGTGATAGCATTGAGGGCTAAGGCTAGCATTCTAGCTATACTAATAATGATAAACTGTGTCTGTTCATCTTTACTATTTATGTGTTGTAATGCCTCTGTATCATTGTATTTGGTATTATTTGAATATATCTGTATTTCAAATGAGTATCCCAGTATCAGTCATTAATATAGTCATATTTAATTCACCATAATTGATCTAATATAGTTAATGTTATGGTTCCCTATCAGTCGGTCTCTCTACATTGTGACTGATGGGGTTGATCTTGAGAACCCTTGTCTCTCTGAGCCAATTGAAGAGGCCAATTGATTTGGCGAATGAATTAATCCAAGTCCCCGCCTGTGATGACGTGTATAAAAGGGGACAGAAGAAATCATTCATTACCTTTTGTTCTTCGGAACCTGTGCCTTGTGCATGACTTTTCCTGAGCGAAGTGCTGGTAAATCCTGTTCCACGCAGAGCAGTGGATCATTCCCAAGTGTGACATCCCCTGGGCGTTTCAGCATTCCAAATGTGGCATTAATAAAAGAACAAATTTCTAAAAGAGCAAATTTCCAATCTGGGCACAACGTGTGGTGTTGGCCTTCAGTGCACGTTCCGCCTGCACCCCAGCATTCGCGTATGAATTTATGATACATTGGGGCTGCGCGGGGCGAGAATCCCCGCCCCCCTCTTGTACCATTCTTCCCGGAGGTGCATGACGAGCTCACCAAGACGTGGAAGGGGCCCCAATCGGCCCGCCTCCGTCATGGCGAGTCCGCCGCTCTCACTTCCCTCGATGGGAGCGTGGCCCGGGGTTACGTCGACGTCCTGCCCGTGGACATGCAGTTGCGGTGCATTTATGCCTGTACACTGCTACCACCTGGCGGGATCGGCCTAAACTCCCCTTCAAGGCTTGCAAATTCTCCTCGTCACTCCTGGCGAGGGCTTATGCTGCTGTGGGAGAAGCTGCGTGCTCGCTCCACGCCATGGCCCTGTTGCAAGTGCATCAGGCCAAGGCGTTAAAGGAGCATGATGAGGGAAGTCCGACCCGGCCATAATTCACGAGCTGAGGACCGCGACTGACCTGGCGCTATGGCGACCAAGGTCACGGCGCGCTCCATTGGTCGGGCGATGTCCACATTAGTGGTCTAGGAGCGCCACCTTTGGCTCAACCGGGCGCAGATGCGTGATGCCGAGAGAGCCCCCTTTCTCCACGCACCAATCACGCCAGGCGGGCTGTTTGGAGACACGGTGGAAGGCTTTGCCCAGCAGTTGTCTGCGGTGCGGCAGCAGACTGAGGCTATAAAACACATCTTACCGCCTCCCAGACAGCCCCATCCTCCTGCCGCGCCGGCCCCAGAGGCAACGCCCCCTGCAAAGGCCCCGTCTCGTCAGCAACCGCCCGGCAACAAGGGACGAAGCAGCCCTGATGGGACCTACCCAGAGGATTTACAGACAACATCTCCCCCCCAGGACATTCCATCTCCGCAAGGTAGGGGCGGAGCGATCCCTGCCTCTCTCCATCACGTGCCCTGCCCTTTTCAGGGCGTGGTGCCCAAGTTGTCACAAACAGAGCATGTTTCTCCCCTGGTTCTTTTCAGCCATGGTCAACTTCCTCGCGATGGTACACGGCAGGCAAAGCTGTCTCCTCGCAGCCTTCAACACTCTCTGCAGGCGGTGTGTCATGCAGCGAGCAAGGGTACCCTCCCATGGACGGTACCTGGCAGGCAGTAACGTCCCCCCGCAGCCTTCGGTGCTCTCCGCAGGACGGTGCATCGAGCAGCGACCGTTGTCACTCTCCACTGGACAGTGCACAGTTGGCAGAAATGCATCAGCAGGTAGGGACGTCAAGGTCATGCGTTCCCCCAGGGCCTTTCCCCTGGCCGGAGGATGGCACTGACAGCCACAGAACCACCCTCCGCGGAAAAATACGGAAACGCAGATTTTTAAAGATACAAAAATACTCAGGTGCCATGTCTGTGTCTCTGCTCGGTGGAGTCGCGCAGGTAGAGTCGCTGGTCTTTACTCTCGTCGGTCTTAGTCGCGCAGGTAGAGTCGCTGGTCTTTACTCTCGTCGGTCTTAGTCGCGCAGGTAGAGTCGCTGGTCTTTACTCTCGTCGGTCTTAGTCGCGCAGGTAGAGTCGCTGGTCTTTACTCTCGTCGGTCTTAGTCGCGCAGGTAGAGTCGCTGGTCTTTACTCTCGTCGGTCTTAGTCGCGCAGGTAGAGTCGCTGGTCTTTACTCTCGTCGGTCTTAGTCGCGCAGGTAGAGTCGCTGGTCTTTACTCTCGTCGGTCTTCACACGAGGAGGGCTGCACACGAGGGCTGACGCTCACGCTGACGCGTTAGCGCAGATAAAACGCTTAAATACTCACTTAATTATGCAATCAGTGAAAAGAGCTGAATGCGCCTTGTAAATTATCACAACAATAGCCTCGATGGCCTGGCAATCATAAACCAATGTCTCTGACTGAAACCACAAATAGCTCTGCGATGACGATTGCAACGGATTTAAACAATAACAATAACAACTTGATGGCTCTTTATGGCACAGCAATGAATTTAACTAAAATAACACAAATTAACACTTGCTCAATGAAACTAGGACTGTATTTCTATCTAAATAGCTTACACTTTTGTTAGCAACAGGTTGTACTCACGCAACGGGTAATTCAATAAACAATGTTGAAAACACAAATTCTCCTACAAGTGTACTCGAGCTGATCCACACGCTTCTCTTGACTTTACTAAGGGGTGACTCGGCTTAAATCCTTAACCGGTCGCCGAATGCGCCTTGTAAATTATCACAACAATAGCCTCGATGGCCTGGCAATCATAAACCAATGTCTCTGACTGAAACCACAAATAGCTCTGCGATGACGATTGCAACGGATTTAAACAATAACAATAACAATAACAACTTGATGGCTCTTTATGGCACAGCAATGAATTTAACTAAAATAACACAAATTAACACTTGCTCAATGAAACTAGGACTGTATTTCTATCTAAATAGCTTACACTTTTGTTAGCAACAGGTTGTACTCACGCAACGGGTAATTCAATAAACAATGTTGAAAACGCAAATTCTCCTACAAGTGTACTCGAGCTGATCCACACGCTTCTCCTCAATCTCAGTTCCCTGAAGGAGGAAACGTGACGTTGTGACCTTCATGCCATGACACCCGGCTGCCACTGATGTATCCGAATTCCATAGCATATCCAGCACACCAGAACAACTCGATAATGTAATCAAAACAGTAAACTCGCTCTTTTCAAGCATTTTAAATTCCGTTGCCCCCTTAAGCTTAAGGAAGGTCAAGGAAAAAAGTTTGACTCCTTGGTATAATGAGCATACTCGCAGTCTAAAGAGAGACGCCTGAAAAATGAAACGCAGTTGGAGGAAAACAAAACTAGAGGTATTTCGTATTGCTTGGCGGGAAAGTAACCTATCCTTCAGAAAGGCATTAAAAACTGCTAGATCCGATTACTTTTCTAATCATTTAGAAGAAAACAAACATAACCCCAAGTATTTATTCAACACTTTGTCTAAACTAACGAAAAATATAGCCTCAACAAGTGCTGACATTTCCCAGCACCAGAGCAGTAATGACTTTATAACCTACTTCACTTCCAAAATTGACACTATTCGAGATAAAATCATAACCATTCAGCCGTCAGCTACTATATCACATAAAATTTTTAAACCCCCAGAGGAACAGTTCCATTCATTCTTTACTATACAAGAGGAAGAACTGTGTAAACTTGTAAAATCATCAAAGCAACAACATGTATGTTAGACCCTATTCCATCTAAGCTACTAAAAGAGGTGCTTCCAGAAGTCATAGATCCTCCTCTGACTATTATTAACTCCTCATTGTCGTTAGGATATGTCCCCAAATCTTTCAAACTGGCTAATATTTAGCCTCTCATTAGAAAACCACAACTTGACCCCAAAGACCTAGTAAATTATAGACCAATCTCAAATCTCCCATTCCTGTCAGAGATACTAGAAAAGGTAGTATCCTCACAATTATACTAATTTCTAGAGAGAAATGATATCTGTGAGAAATTCTAGTCAGGTTTTAGACCACATCATAGCACTGAGACTGCTCTCCTTAGAGTTACAAATGACCTTCTCCTCTTGTCTGACCGTGGCTGTATTTCCTTATTAGTGTTACTGGATCTTAGCACTGCCTTTGATACTATAGACCACAACATTTTTCTAAATAGACTTGAACACGATGTGGTCATAAATGGAAGTGCATTAGCATGGTTTAAGTCATACTTGACTTGCCGCTATCAACTCCTAGCATTAAATGAAGAGCTATCGTATCGATCACAAGTTCAGTATGGAGTACCTCAAGGCTCAGTTCTTGGCCCGCTACTCTTCACGCTATATATGTTACCTCTGGGAGCTATCATCAAACAGCATGGTGTCAGCTTCCACTGTTATGCTGATGATACTCAGCTCTATATTTCCTCACTACCCGGTAAGACACACCAATTCAAAAAACTTATGGAATGCATAGTCGATATAAAAAACTGGATGACGGGTAATTTTCTGCTGCTTAACTCTGGTAAAACAGAGGTTTTAATTATAGGACCTAAAAACTCTGCCTGCAACAACCTAGAAAAATTTGTAAAATTTTATGGCTGCCCTGTAAGCTCTTCGTCATCGGTTAGGAACTTGGGTGTGCTATTTGGTAAAAATCTCTCCTTAGAAAGCCACGTGTCAGGCATTTGTAAAAGCGCATTTTTCCACCTCAAAAATATATCTAAATTACGGCCCATGCTCTCAATATCAAATGCAGAAATGTTAATCCATGCATTTATGACCTCAAGGTTGGATTACTGTAATGCTTTATTAGGTGGTTGTTCTGCACGCTTAGTAAACAAATTACACTTAGTCCAAAAGGCTGCAGCAAGAGTTCTTGCAAGAACCAGGAAGTACGACCACATTACTCCGGTCCTGTCAACATTGCACTGGCTCCCTATCAAACATCGTATTGATTTTAAAATCTTGCTTATTACTTACAATTCCAAGTGTCAGTTTGCCTTTGATGCTCTCAAATCTCTGTTGTGTAGTTCTCCTGCTTTAGTAGCACCAGACTTCTCAAAGCCTTTCAAGCTGGATGTGGATGTAAGTGAAACTGGTGATGGGGCGGTTTTGTTGCAAGATGATGAACATGGAATCGGCCAGTTTGTTTCTACTCAAAGAAGTTGAATCATCACCAGCTTAACTAAAGATCCATTGAAAAGAAAGCTATCGCTCTTATCTTTGTCATGATTCTGCCTCTCTTGTTCATGTCTTTCCTGATTTGGCAGAATCATGGCAGACCCGTGTTTTGTGTGAGTTCACATGGTATTGTTTGGTTTGACATGCCATGTGCTCTCTTGTCTCATCTCTTGACCCTGCCCCCTTGTTATCCTGTCTATCTTCCCGTGATTGTTTCATTCCCCACACCTGCCCTGTGTCATTATCCATTCTTATGTTTCCATATTTAAAGCCCTTCTGTTTTCTGTCCTGTCGTTGCATTGCTCTTGTTTCCTCATGTTACACACGTTACTCGTGTTATTTGGTTACCTGTAGATGTGTATCCGTGGACTCTGTATCCTTGTTTCCTGTGTTTCTCATTTAGTCTAGTTCTTGTTTTGTTACTGTTTCCCCATCGTGGGTTTTTGTTTTGTTTATTAAATTCTTGATCATTCCCCCTGATCCTGCTTGACGTGCCTGCATTTGCGTTCTTACTCTCCAGTACGTGACAATCTTAGCCTTACAGCATTTTGAGGTTTATTGGGGTTCTAGTCTATTACCTATCATAGTTAATACTGACCATAACTTATTTTTCTCCTCTGGATGTGATGGGCGCTTATTTGTCAAGGTTTTAATACGAAGATTGTACACAAGAAAGGTACAAATAATGTAATTGCTGATCCCTTATAAAGAGTTTAAATGTAAAATATATTGAAAGTCTGCCATCTTATGGTTGGGTTGTTACAACCCCTGGTTGGATGTCTGTTTTTTTTTTCTTGCTGTTACAAAAATGGAAGCTGCTAATTGGTTTATTAATTGTCTCACCTAAATGGTGTTGCTATTCTGAGAACAGTTTAAAAAAGCTGCTCTCAATTCATAGTTTGCTTGCTTGCCATTCAGCAGTTTGCTCATTTGACCCAATTGTTTTTGTTATGTTTCGTTTGTTAGTTTTTTTACCGATACCCATGTGTCTGTTGTATATTTATGCTTGCTGTTCATGTGATAGATTGATGTGATCTTATTATATAGGCTTTCAAAATGGTGGTATTGTTTTTCTTTTTTTGGATATGTTTATACTGGTTAAGGGGGTAAGGGAAGTATGTATGTGACACCTTTATAACTTTCTTTTCCTTGTACAAGTAATGCAGAGGGAGGGCTAAGTTGTGGGTTTTGTTTATAATTTTGCTGAGGAAGGAGAAATTTGTGCCCATTTTCTGTTGATCTCTACTTAACTCATTTGTATGACCTCCTTTGGGTTTGAGACTTCTTTCTGTTGCACCCTGGCCCTAGACGGGTCATAACAAGCAGTACTGCCAAGAACTCAAGGGCATTGATGTACTAACGTAGGTGGAGACATGTCCATTTACCCGACACTCGTGCCCACTGCACACAGCATCCTAGCCTTGCTTGGAGGCAACTGTAGTAACCAGAACATAACATGAAACCTGCCCGAGTTGTACTCCGGCTTGTGAAAGGCTCTGGGATGACCAAGGGGCCAGAATACTTGGGGTGTGATAGGCATCCACCTGGTGCCGGTATGCAATGCACTTCTAGGAACTCTACTCTGTAGCTAGTGCTTTAGCTGTCTCATGTGCGGCTTCGAGGCAAAATTGATACGTGAAAGTATGGATCCTTCAGGTCTATTGCCAGGAACCAGTCTTGAAGCCTGACCAAGGTCAGGATGCCCCTCTGCGTTAGTATCTGAAGGGCAACCTGTGGAAGTACCTGTTTAGCACGCGCAGATTAAAGCCTGGGTGCATTTTTTTGGTACAATGAAGTACGGGCTATAGAATCCTGGAGACATCTCGGCTCGAGGGCCAGGCTAGACTGCTGCCTTCGCAAGAAGGGTGGCGACTTTGGCCCAAAGAATGGAGGACTCCTAAGTGTGGAGGACACCCCAGAACTTGAGTGGGTGTCTGGCAAACTGGAGGTTGTAGCCAAGACGGATCGTCCTCTCCAGCCAGTGGGATGGGGTGCACAGCTGTATCCAGACTGGCAGTCTGCTCGTCAGGGGGATCAGAGTTTCTATAATCTTCTCCATACCTCAGGCGGTTGGTTCTGTTGCCATTCAAGACCAGACGCCAGCTAGAGAGTGGGACAAAGCTCTCCACGATGTCTCCAAACAGGCCACCCAGCACGACAGGTGTCACTCATCTCAGCAAGGTTGAGTCAGAGGTGGCGCTCATGGACCACCTCAGTGGACATCGCCTGACCGCGCCATTTCCTTTTCCTTTCCTCTGTGGCAACCGAGATCACGCATAGTAGCTGGATCGGAACTCCCCTTGTCAATCTCCTGTAAGGCTTTTGCCCGATGGACCTGCAAAATGACCATTTCATGAGAAGATGCAGCATGCCCCTCGAATAATCCTTTGCCACCATGGACAAGGAGAAACTGCATGCCTTGGAGGGGAGCTTCTGTCTATCCCCTCCTGGATGACGTGCTGTGCGGACACAGATGTGTTGCAACAGTGCGCCTCACTGGAGGAATTTCCTTATAGCCCCCGGCTGCACTCCCGTTGAGGGATGATAGGGGACGCCTTCAATGTCAAAGGACACCAATGTGTTGCAACAGTGCGCTCCACTGTATGAATTTTCTTATAGCCCCTGGGTGCATCCTCGCCAAATTAACGATAGGGGTGCCTGCACAGTCTAAGTCAACTTGTTGTGCACTTCCGGGAACAAAGGTACCCGGGCAGAGAGGTACCTGCGGGATTGTCACATGGGGCGCACCCCCCCGCACAGTAAAGTCCAATACCAGCAACAGCCCAGGAAAGTATGGCCGCCATTTTTGGATCCGGCTCCTCCTGCAACATGGCACCGGATGTAGAAGATGTAGTGCATCGTGTAGGTCTGAAGCTAGCAGCTCTTTCTCAGATAGAGAGCTTGTCCTCCATGCACTATGTTTTGTAAATGTAATATCATTGAAGCTTATCTGGCTCTATAGTTAGGGCTCAGTTCAGTTGTACACATAACAGTTGAAAATGTCAGAATACTCACTAGAGTCAACGAGACAGGAATGGATTTCAATTACATACATCTCTCTACAAAGAGTCAAAGTTGAAATGACAAAAACTCACAGCTTCCAGTCTGGAATCAGTCTGGTTCATCCTGTCGGCTGGATGCAGAAGATGCAGTGCGTCATCCAGGTCCGCTAGCAGCTCACTCTCAGATAGAGAGCTCGTCTTTCTGCAGGTTTCGCAGAGCAAGACGGCGAGGCGTTTCGGGGAAAGAGTAGGAAGTACAGATGGTCTGTGAAGCTGATGGTGAGACATCCATATTTATCCCCAAATAGCCAACGGTAGATAGAGCCCGATCCTGAGGTTCGGTTGGAAAGCTACGGGGAGTCAGCGAAGTAGTGACTGATTTTTCAAAAATAAAAGCCACCTGCAACCGCAACTTCTTGATCGGGCACACGACACCCACACAAGACCGTCCTCAGCGTGCCTGACATCCAGACACGTGAGGCAGACCTCGTGGGTGTACCTGTCTTCAACAAGCCGGTTGCACCAAAGGGAACAGCAGTGTCCTATTACAGGTGAAGATGCACCCAGGAACGTTCGGCTGCACCGTCACTTAAGATTCCAGCAGTCTAGTAGACCCGAGATTGTCAAGTAGCATTCGTAGGAATCAGTTTCATGAAGAATAAAACAATGATTAACAATCGCTTCATTCAACTTTTCTACCTGTCATCGGGGGAGGGGACATGGATTAATTAATTCACCGAATTAATTTTCCATTTCTATAGGCTCAGAGATGGCTCAGAGATGGACGGGTTCTCAAGATCAACCCCACTAAGTGTAACACAATGTTGAGCGACAGACTGAAAGGGAACTCCTGACACTTACAGCAAATAAAGCCATGAATTATAATGAGATGCATGTGATTTATTATTATTATTTTAACAATTATAAGACATAAAGATTAAAAAAATTAGTTCAATGGATTCTGAACAGACGTTCATCTTCTTACTATGATGAACAATATCACTATATTGAACATAATTTATATGAACATATAAAAATAAGTTTATATGAACCTATTTCTCATGAACATTTGTAAACACACCATTTTGAATTCACCCACAAACACATTTTATCTTATTACTTTAAGGATTTTCTTACCTTAATGTCTTGAGTTTACAGTTTGGGTCCTTCAGTAGATCTGAGATCAGCTTAGCTCCTGAATCTCCTGCATTATTATAGCTCAGATTCAGTTCTGTCAGATGTGAGTTTGTGTTTGATCTCAGAGCTGAAGCCAGAGCAACAAAACCTTCATCTCCAATCCTGCATTTACACAAACTTAAGAGAGAAGAAAAACTCCTGACACTTCTAGCAAATAAAGTCATGAATTATCATAAGCTGTGTGTGTTCATTATCAACAGAACATTTACAGTCAATAAACCAACTGAGATTTAACAAGGATTAAAATTATCAGTTCAATGGATTATGAACGAACATTCATCTATTTATTATGATGAAAACATTAAATAAACATGATTCTCGTGAAGTCTTATAATTTACCTACAACACGTATTTAAACTAATTTTTTTTAAGGATTTTCTTACTGTAATGTCTTGAGTTTACAGTTTGGATCCTTCAGTATATCTGAGATCAGCTTCACTCCTGAATCTCCTGCATTATTATAGTTCAGATTCAGTTCTGTCAGATGTGAGTTTGTTTTTGATCTCAGAGCTGAAGCCAGAGCAACAAAACCTTCATCTCCAAAACTGCATTTACACAAACTGAAGAGAGAAGAAAAACTCCTGACACTTACAGCAAATAAAGTCATGAATTATAATAAGATGTGTCTGATTATTATTAATGATGGTTATTAGAACATATACAGTCATAAATAAACCAACTGAGACAAATTAAAAAGAATCAAAGCATCAGTTCACCGGACTCTGAACAGACATTCATCTATTTACTATGAACGACATTATATAAACACGATTCTCATTAACTTTTATAATTTACCTGCAAACACACATTTAATTTTATTGCTTAAATGATTTTCTTACTTTAATGTCTTGAATTTATTGTTTGGATTCTTCAGTCCATCAGAGAGAAGCTTCACTCCTGAATCCTGAAGATTATTGTGACTCAGGTCCAGTTCTGTCAGACTTGAGGAGTTTGATGTGAGAACTGAGACCAGTGCTGAACAACTTTTCTCTGTAAGATAACACCTTCTCAGACTGAGAGAGAAATAACAAGAGAACAGTGTGTTAAACTACAACTTTAAATGTCACTCGCAGTCAAATAGAAAGAAAATGGATGAAGAATTTAAAGTAATATTCACCTGATAATAGAAATAAAGTGAAACTATCTGAAGGGTTATGTAAAGTCTTTGTTCTTCTAAACCTGAGAATACTCTATTCTGATTGGACCCTTTGTTACTAGAGTTGCAAAATTATAGGAAGATAAAAATTTTCATAAAAACTAACTGAAATAAAAAGAATTATCAGAAACTGTAGATTAGTTTAACAGGTACCTTACGTTTAGTTGAAAAACATCTTGCAGATTTCATATAAATTCACTGATATTTTCTAAATCTCATGCACACATCACATGCTTCATTACAGAACTATTGATGTGACAGCTTTTGTATTAACTGTATTACTTCATCACATACACAGATCATTCCTAGAATCCTCAACACTACTGATTTTCACACTCCAGTCAGAATTACATCCAGTCAAGGAAGTTTTAATGATATTCCTACAATAAATACTACTACAAAAAACAAAGGGAACACTTAATAAACACAATGTAACTCAGAGTCAGTCACACTTCTGTGTGGGAGCGTATTGGACAAAATACGGAAGAGGCTTGGTATTCCTCCCCAATAGGGAGCGCCTGCAGGCTCACCACCTGCTCCCAGAAAGGAGTGGTGGGAACCTTGGGCACGTAGCCGGGCCGGGGCCTCAGGATCACCTGAGACTCAGCCGGACCCAACTGGTAGCACTCACTGGGCGTAGAGAGTGCGTGTAGGTCCCCTACCCTCTTGATAGAAGAGAGCGCAACAAGGAGGACCATCTTCATCGTTAAGTGAGGAAGATAAGTCTACTCCAGGGGCTCGAAGGGGCGACTGCCAGGCCTTCAAGGACAGTAGGCAAGTCCCAAGAGGGTACAGAGCGCGGCCGGGTTGGATACACCCTCACCAAGCTCCTCAGGAACCTAGTGATCAGGTCATGTCGTCCCAGAGGCCTCACATCCACCAGATCGTGATAGGCTGCTATGGCAGCCACATACACTTTCAGAGTGGAGGGGGCGAGCTTTTGCTCAAGCCCCTCTTGGAGGAAGGACAACACGACACTTATCCCGCACCTCCGGGAGTCCTCACCGTGTGAGGCGCACCATGACGAGAAGCGCCGCCACTTCAAGGTGTACAGGCACCGAGTGGTCGGGGCTCTAGCCTGAGCAAGGGTACTTGCGACTGCTGGTGGCAGGCTGCTCAGAAGCTCCTCGTCCCGTCCAGGGGCCAGACGTAGAGGTTCCAGAGGTCTGGCCTGGGGTGCAACAACGTGCCCTTCCTCTGAGTTAGAAGGTCCTTCATGAGGGGAATCGGCCAGGGGGAGCGATTGTCAGAGCCATGAGCTCCGAGAACCAAGTGTGGTTGGGCCAGTAGGCGGCAACCAAAATCACTTGGTGTTCCTCTTCCATGACCTTGCACAGGACCCGTGCAACGAGGCTCACTGGGGGAAAGCATACTTACGCTTGTCCCGCGGCCAGCTGTGTGCTAAGGCATCCGTGCCGAGGGGACCCTCGGTCAGGGCATGCCAGAGCGGGCATGGGAGGAGTCCGGAGAGGTGAACAGGTCTACCTGAGCCTGACCGAAGTGCTCCCAATGAGCTGGACAGCGCGGGGATGGAGCCGCTATTCTCCTGGCCGGCGCGAGAGCATGTCTGCTGTCGTTTTCAGAGCACCAGGGATGTGAACGGCTTGCAGAGATTTCACCCCCTGCTGACTCCATTTGAGGAGGCTGCGGGCGAGGTGAGACATGTGCCTGGAGCGTATGCCACCTTGGTTATTTTATGTAACAACGGCTGTTGTATTGTCCGACCGAGCTTGAACCTCTTGAGGGCCAGCAGTACTGCCAACAGCTCTAGGGCATTGATATGCCAGCATAGGTGGGGACCTGTCCATCGACCCGACGCTACGTGCCCGCTGCACACTGCACCCCAGCCCTGCAGGGAGGCGTCTGAGGTACCAGAAAATGCCTCGTACCTGCCCGAGCGGTACTCCCGCTCGAAAAAAGGTCTTGAAAGACCAAGGACTAGAGTGTGATGGCACAGAGGTGTTACAACGATCCGCCTGGTGCCTGTGCATGCCGTCCTCGGGACCTGACTCTGTAGCCAGTGCTGTAGCAGTCTCATATGCATCAACCCACGGGGAATTACTCCGGCCGAGGATGTCATGTGTCCCAGGAGCCTCTGAAATAATTTCAGGGGGACCGAGGGCACTTGAAAGGTTTCAAGAGCTCGAGCACTGACTGGGCACGCCCATCTGAGAGTCGTGCAGACATAATGACAGAGTCCAGTTCCATTCCGAGACAGGATATCCCCTACACTTGGGAGGGTTGGCTCCTCTCTCGGAGACCCGAAGACCCAGTTGGGCTGAGTGCTATAGCACCAGGTCCCTGTGTATACCGACTGTCTCTGGCGAGTGACCCAGGATGAGCCTGTCGCCCAGGGGGGGCGATGGTGCTCTCCGTGATCTTCATGAAGACCCGGGGGAACAGAGAGGGCCCAAAGGGTAGGAACTTGTACTAGTATGCTTGTGCCTCGAATGCAAACCGTAGGAGCGGTCGGAGTCGAGGGGAACCGAGACACGCATCCTTCAGGTCGATAGCCACGAACCAGTCTAAGGACCTGACTGACGCCAGGATGCGACATGCCTCCTCGGCCCGCAGACCGTTGCGCCCCCAAGGGGCGCATACGTCTGGGAACCACATCTGCTAGCCGCGCACCGTCGCGTGGAGTGTTACTGTGGCTGCAGAAACCCAGGGAAGGAGACGCCCTGGGTGAGACCCGTCAAAGTAACGGCTTTAGGCAGCTACTGACGGGATGGAGTTGCCTACCTCCGCGAGGCCGATGTTCTGCGGGGCGCCAGCTGTTTAGGGGGCGCTCATACCAGAGCCGGCGGCGCGGAGGGGCGGAGCCGTTTGGGAGCAAATGATGGGCAGGATTACGGCGGCTTCCAGTGGCCGATCCACGCCGGGGAGGGATATGAACCTCCTTCTGCTACTGCACCACAGAGAACTTCTGGGCAAAGTTCTACGAAGCGTCTCCAAAACAGCCCCTTCCTGCGCAACAGGCACATCTAACAACCTAGATTTCTCGGAATCCCACATTACGCAGGGTGAGCCGGAGGTGGTGCTCTTGGACCACTATGGTGGACATCGCCCAACCAGGGGACCGCGGTAACCTTAAACGCTATCAGCGCGAGGCTAGTTGCTGTCCTGAGCTCACGTACTGTGGCTTGGTCAGGCCTCCCCTCGATGATATCCTGCAAGGCTTCCTGCTTGGTGCAAAAAGGCCACTACATGGAGAAAGGCGCAGCAGGCCCTGCGGCAGCAGTGGCCCTCGCCACTGGAGATCACGTTGGACCCCTCTGGATAGCGCACCCAGCCACTGAAAGTGTTGGGTGTTCTTCCGGCTAAGAGGGACGATCGGGTTTCACAAAAGGTTCGTATTACCAATCCTTGATTGTTTTATGTAATCTTATGTCTCTTGTTTACAATTTTATTTTTTCTTATTAAATCTTTTAAAGTATTATAAATCCTGTGCTTATTTTCTTTCCCAAGCCAGGGGTGATTATATCTGAGTATGAGTTATATGTTCTAGACAAGAGACAACACAATTGAATCTGGCGCCCACACTAAATTAAAGTTTCTGTTTCTACCCATCACCTAGGGAAGGGGGCTTTACACATACATTTTAATAATCTGCATTATTAAACCAACCCATGTTTTTGGGGTCTCTACAAACATCTCATTCATTCATTCAGATCTAGGTGGATATTTGAGGGTTCCCTTTATTTTTTCAAGCATGCGTGTGTGTGTGTGTGTGTGTGTGTGTGTGTGTGTGTGTGTGTGTGTGTGTGTGTGTGTGTGTGTGTGTGTGTGTGTGTGTGTGTGTGTGTGTGTGTGTGTGTGTGTGTGTGTGTGTGTGTGTGTGTGTGTGTGTGTGTGTGTGTGTGTTCATGCGTGTGGGTGGGTGTGCATGCGTGAGGGTGTAATGTTTTAATAATACGATAGTTTCACTTACTGTAATGTCTTGAGTTTACAGTTTGGATTGTTTAGTCCATCAGAGAGCAGCTTCACTCCTGAATCCTGAAGATTATTGTCACTCAGGTTCAGTTCTGTCAGACTTGAGGAGTTTGATATGAGAACTGAGACCAGTGCTGAACAACTTTTCTCTGTCAGATTACACATCCTCAGACTGAGAGAGAAAGAACAAGAGAACAGTGTGTTAAACTACAACTTTTAGTGTCATTCACAGTCAGAGAGAAAGAAAACAAGTGTAAATAAATGAAGAATGAGGATCAGCTGGTGTGAATGAAGATGAAAAACATGAGATGAGTTGATTCAGATGAGCAGAAGTTTGACTTTAACACTCATACAGTCACAGTTCTATTCTGGAACACTCAACAGAAGATCAGACTGAAACTCTCTGCTTTTATTATCATCTTAAATCATTTCTTTTTAAAACACTTTAACTTCAAACTCATCCTGTACTATTACTGTAAACATCCATAAAGAAGTGTTTGTTTCAGATAATATTTATACTTCTGCTCTGGATCATACAGCAGCTTCTGTCTTAAACCTGTAAACAGATGTCAGAGCATCTTCACACCGGTCAACAGCTCTCAACATCATTCTGACACTGTTTTTCATCAAACACACAAACTTACAGTAACATTACAACACACACTGTTAATCATCAAACACACAAACTTACAGCAACATAACAACAAACACTGTTTATCATCTAACACACAATCTTACAGCAACATAACAGAACACCCTGTGTATAATCCAACAGACGAACTGTGTTCACAATCTCATCTTCATGATTTAGTTTCAGGTTTAATTTACTCACTCAGCTTTTCTGGATTCTTTGACCACCGGCAGCAGCTTCAGAAGACATTCATCTGATCGATGATATTTCCCCAGTATAAATTCATCCAGATTCTGATCTGAGTTCAATAACACAAACACCAGAGCCGACCACTGAGTAGAAGACAGACTGACACCAGAGAGACACTTGTAACCTCTGTTCAGGTATGTCTGGATCTCATTGACTAGAGAATGATCATTGAGTTCATTCAGACAGTGGAACAGATTGATGGATTTCTCTGGAGAGGGATTCTCTGTGATCTTCATCTTAATATACTCTGTAACTGTTTGTTGTGTGCTGTCAGAGCTTCTTTCAGTCTTTGTCAGAAGATCTCGTAAGATCATCTGATTGGACTCCAGGGAGAGACCTAGAAGGAATCGCAGGTAAAGGTCCAGTTGTCCGTTCTCACTCTGTAAAGCCTTTTCCACTTCACTCTTCAGAAAATCACTAATAGTTGATGATCCTGATGATGTTTGTGAAGAGAATGTCAGAAACACAAATAAAGCAGCCAGAAACTCCTGAACGCTCAGATGCACAAAGCTGTAGACCTTCCCCAGGTTCAGTCCAAACTCCTGTCTGAAGATCTGAGTACAAACTCCTGAGTACAGCGACGCTTCTCTGACATCAATGTCACACTCTCTAAGTTCATCCTCATAGAAGATCAGGTTCCCTTTCTCCAGCTGTTGAAAAGCCAAACGTCCCAGTGACACAAGACTCTTTCTAGACTGCTGAACATCCACCTCACATTTCCCATCATACTTCTGACTCTTTACTGTGAGTTGAAACATCAGGAAGTGTGTGAACATTTGAGTGATAGTTTTGGGGATGGGTGCTTGACTCTCTGCTTCACTCAACATTCTCTCTAGAACAGCGGCTGAAATCCAGCAGAAGACTGGGATGTGACACATGATGTACAGACTCCTGGATGATTTCATGTGTCTGATGATTCTAGAGGCCAAACTGGGATCTTTGATTCTCTTGCTGAAATACTCGTCCTTCTGAGGGTCATTGAAGCCTCGTACAACTGTGAGCTGGTGGACACACTCAGGAGGAATCTGATTGGCTGCTGCTGGTCGAGAGGTGATCCAGATCAGAGCAGAAGGAAGCAGATTTCCCTTCATGAGGTTTGTCAGCAGCACATCCACTGAAGCTGTTTCTGTCACATCAAACAAACTCGGATTGTTGGAGAAATCCAGAGGAAGACGACACTCATCCAGACCGTCAAAGATAAACACAACTTTGTAAATTTCAACGTCTCTTGATGTCAGTCGTTTTGAATCTGTGAAGAAGTGATTAAGAAGATTCAACAGACTGATATTTGTGTTCTTCATCAGATTCAGCTCTCTGAAAGGAAATGGAAATATGAAGTGAAGATCCTGATTTGCTTTCCCTTCACTCCAGTCCAGAATGAACTTCTGTACAGAGACTGTTTTTCCAATTCCAGCGACTCCTTTAGTCAGCACAGTTCTGATGTGTTTGTCTTGTCCAGGTAAGGCTTTAAAGATGTCATTGCGTTGGACCGGAGTCTCGTGTTTCTCTTTTCTTCTGGATGTTGCCTCAATCTGTCTCACCTCATGTTCATTATTGATCTCTTCACACCCTTCCTCTGTGATGTAGAGCTCTGTGTAGATATCATTCACAAGTGTTGAGCGTCCTTTACTTGATATTCCTTCATTCAGTCTCTGGAATTTCTCCTTTAGTTTGGATTTGTGTTTTTTCACACATGAAGGTGCGAGTTCTGTTGGGTAAAAGAAGAGAAATGGACGTGAATGTCTGAAAAATTTAAAATGAAAGTAAATGAAGGCGATTAACATGAACGAGTTCATGACTTGTCTCTTACTGTTCTGTAGTTTCTCAGCGAGATCTGTCTGCTTCATCTTCTTCAGGACATGCAGTGTGATCTTCAGAAGCTCCTCTCTTACTCTCATCTGATCTTCATCCTCTTCCTCCTCTCTCTCAGAGCATTCTGGGTAATCTGAGTTCAGTAGACTCTTGAAGTTCTTTAGCTCTCTCTTCATCAGACAGATTATTTTGTGCTCAAGGTCCTGAAATCGATTTTGAAACAAACATTTTTATTCAAGTTCAAAAAACAAACATGCAGACATGTTTTTTTGCAGGTTCACTGTAATTAAAATTTTACATATCTGATGATAATTGTGTTACAGACTTTATTTGATCCTGTCATCATGATATATTAATTTGGTATGTTCTGGTGCTCGTTGTATATATGTGTGTGCAATGTTTTTGCCCTCGGGGCTTGCTGTATTTAGGTTTGGTCATGCACACTTGTGGTGCTGGAGTGTCGCAGGGTTTTTGGAGGCTGAAGTTGATACATGTGACAAAGAATAAAGTGAAGCAAAGTTCATAAGACTATCGTGTATTGTATTTATTATTTCTAAGTATTTTAGGCGGGTCCTCCATGAACGCTCGGTTACATTGGTGGCAGCGGTTTTGTTTGGTTTCATCTGCTTTACGTGGATCAGTTTTACGGTTTTACGGCAGTTAGTTACAGTTAAAAGTCATTAGCCAAGTTAGCACGCGCGGGTTCAACATTGACGAGCATCATGTGGTACAAGGACGAGGATGATTTTTATTCCAGACAGGACCGCGAAACAGACACGTGAAAATCGTTCTCCAGTGTATTTTCTATGCTGGACACGGCAGTTCGAGGTTGCCGTCAGAGCGATTACAGAGGGTCTGGAAGTGTATGCGGCAGAGATCCGCAGATTAGTGGACGAGGCTTTTCCTGAGTATGGTGACAAGGCTCAAAGAGAAGAAAAGTTTCGTCATTTCTTGGCTTGTCCGGATCCTGTGCTCAGAACTAAATGTCGTGAACAAGGAGCAACAGATTTGGAGGGGGCCGTGATCATTGCAAGTTGGTGTGAAAATGCTAGAGACTCAAAAAAGATTGATTACACGTCTGTCAATGCTCCCTACGGTAATAATGAGGGTGATGACTGATAATGGAGGGCTATACAGGGCAGTGGATAGATTGACGGATGAAATGAGAGACATGAGATTGGAACTGATGCGCTTAGGTGACGAGAACCAAAGACTGAAAGCCGGAGCGAATCCTAGAGTAATGTAATGGAATAATCAGAATCCGAGAGAGCTGAGCTTTCAGCATTGCTACTGGAATACAATGACATCTTCAGCTCCTCCGAACTCTGGTAAATGTCCACTAATGAAACATCACATTAGAACTGGTGAGCAGATTCCCATCAAACAGCATGCATATCGTGCATCCCCGGGAAAACGTGCCGAGAAACAGGTGGCTGGCCTGTTAGCAGTGTCATTGAGGAAAGCTGTAGTCCGTGGGCCTCACCAGTTGATTTGGTAAAGAAGAATTGTGGCGAATGGCATTTTTATGAAGAACACAGACGCTTAAACAGTGTGACTATTAAAGACTCTCATCCTCTGCCACGTGTGGATGATACGCTGGGCGCATTAGCAGGCGCTGTGTGGTTTAGCACACTCGATTTTTCAAACGGTTACTGGCAGGTAAAGTTGCTGAGGAGGACCGAGAAAAGACAGCCTTTAAGACAGGACAGGGCCTTTATCAGTGCAGGTCGATGCATGGGGCTATCAAACGCCCTGCCACCTTTCAGTGTTTGATGGAGCTGGTCCTCAGGGGGCTCCTGTGGCACATCTGCATGGTATATCTCAATAACATTTTGATTTATAGCAAAACTTTTGAAGAGCACCTCTCAAGTCTAAAAGAGGTGTTTTTGAGAATTCAATCTGCTGGTTTAAAACTAAATCCAAGCAAGTGTCACCTTGCCAGAGGTCACATGGTCTTTCTGGGCAATGTTGTTTTTCGAAAAGGCCTTCAGCCTGATCCTAAGAACACAGAGAAAGTCTTAAACTGGCCAATTTCCCGTTCTCCTTCTGAGTTGAGAGCCTCTGTGGGACTGTGTTTCTATTACAGACGCTTGGTTAAGGACTTTTCTAAACTCAATGATCCACTAAATCAACTGGTTGGGAAAAACGTGCCCTTTGTGTGGATTGCTGACTGCGGCAAGTCTTTTGACCTTTTGAAGAGGTGGTTGTCATCTGACCCTGTGGTAATATTGCCTGACTTCAGTGTGACCTTTATAATACACACTGATGCCTCCAAATTGGCTGTTGGTGCAGTCCTTGCCCAGGACAGAGATGGACAAGAGAATGAAGTTGCATACGCCAGCAGGGCTTTGAATCCCACTCAGAAGCGTTGGTCCACCTTTGATCGTGAATTGTGGACGATTGTGTGGGCAGTGAGAGAGTTTAAGCATTACATTGGACTAGCCTCATTTACCATTATCACAGACCATCAACCACTCTTAGCACTTCAGCATTTATCGATTGATGATGATCCAACAGGAAGAAGAGACAGAGGGATTCTGGAGCTTGATCCATTGAATTGGGTCATTGTGCACAAAGACAGAAAACAGCCCAAGAATGCTGAAGCCCTTTCTCGCCGCCCTGATAGACCTAGCCCTAGGGAAGCAGAGGCCAATGTTGAGGAGGTACTGGACGTGAATGTGGTGAGTTCTAACCAAAACGACCACATTCTATGTTCATCTGAAGTCACTGATTATACAGGAGATGCAACTGCTGTGAACTCAATTAACAATTCAGAAAATATGACTTCCATGAATTCTTTGTCTCACAGCTTATCAGATTTTAGGGCAATGCAGCAGGCTGATCCTGATATTGAGAATGTGCTGAGTTGGGTGACACAATCCCAAAGACCATGCAGGAGAAAATTGCCAGTTCTGGACTGTAATCCAAATGGTTGTTCCATCTGCTTTAAAATCATACATTCTTTTGCAGTTGCATCGGGCCCCAGCTTCTGCCCATTTCTCTTCTGAGCCTGTGTGGGAACGGGAGAGACAATTTAGTTTCTGGCCGTTCATGCACAGGGACATCAAAGCATGGTGTGAGCAGTGCAAAGCATGTCAAACACGACGTGGTCTGACTCCAGCCACTGTGCACCTATGGGTGGGTGCCAGTCAGTGCGGCCATTTGAAAGAGTGGCTATGGACATATTAGAGCTGCCTGTGACTTCGAAAGGAAACCGGTATGTATTGGTTGTCGAGGACTATTTCACAAATATATGCTTTACACAATCAGTCGGCACAGACAGTGGCTTGTAGTCTGTTTTAGGACTGTTTTAATTCAAGGAGTTCCAGAGACTTTGCATTCAGACCAGGGTCGTCAGTTTGAGGCGGAGGTCTTTCAGAATCTCTGTCATCTGCTGAACATAAAAAAGACAAGGACTGCTTCCTACTGTCCGAAGTCGGATGGTATGGTTAAGGGCTTTACGCATGACCAACTAGCTAAGACTCTTTTGATCTATGAAGGCGAATGGGAGGATTATATGAAGCATGTGCCTTTTGCTTACAACACAACGACTCACTCCACCACTCGTTTCACACCTCTCTTCTTGACCCATGGTCGGGAGGCACGGGTCCCCGCTGATGTACTGTTGCCTACCCGTGTTCTTGACTCTCAGATGTCAGCATCACCTGCTTAGTTTGTTTCCTCATTGTTGACTAAACTGAACTGTGCCTTTAGCAGTGCACGGATGCACGGTGACAAAGTTCACGACTGTAAAAAGCTGTACCATGATGTTGGCTTGCTTCACCAGCCTTATGATGTAGGTGCTATGGTGTGGCTCCACAACCCAGTGGAGAGCCGCATGAAGCTGGCACCCCACTGGAAGGGTCCTTACAAAATTGCACAGGTCTTGAACTCATGTGAGGAACGGGGTCTAACCTACAAGATTGTAAATCCTTTTGACTCTGGTGAGAGGACACAGGTAGTACACTATAATAGGTTGCGGCCTTTTTTTTTCACATTGCCTGTGTCTCCTCTGTCACAGAACAAGACACTTTCTAATCCTCGGGACTCACAGCCTGAGTCTCTTTCCCTGGAGTCAGGAACTTCTGTTGGAGAGGTGTGAGTACCTCCTCAGGTGTTTTGTCTGAACCACCATGTTCAGTTGCGCAGACTGTACCAGACATGACATGTTGTAAATATAATGCATAAACGGGGACGTTTATTTTGTGAGGGGGGGACGTATGTAACACACTTTATTTGATCCTGTCTTGACGTATTAATTTGTTGTGTTCTGGCGCTCGTTGTATATGTGTGTGCAATGTATTTCCCCTCGGGGCTTGCCTTATTTAGGTTTGGTCATGCGCACTTGTGGTGCTGGAGTGTCACAGGGATTTTGGAGGGTTTGGTTGATACATGTGATACATGTGACAGAGAATAAAGTGAAGCAAAGTTCATAAGACTGTCGTTTATTGTTTTTATTATTTCTATAAGTATTTTAGGCAAGCCCTGCATAAACACTCGGTAACATTTTAAATTTGTAACATCTTTTTTATTATTCTGTTGTTTTGAGTAAAACTCGTGATATTTTTTAATATTTGATTGTGTTCGGATATTGAAATCAAGAGTTAAATACTGGGGGAATTTTCTGTTTTGGGCTCAACTCTTCCTTAAGTTTAGGTTTCATATCTGTTGAAATATTGTCATCTCATTACCAGAAGTCAGTTACACTCAACTTCTGGTCACACAACACTTCACTTGTGTTTATGTTAATCTGAATCATGTGCTTTTTGATTTCTAACATCTGAGCATTACATTGTTGTGTATGTAGTTACTTGCTTCTTTAAATCTGCATTTTTAGATTTCAACTCTGATTTTCAGCTCCTGAAGTTTGTGTCTGATGTTTCGTTAAGGTAATCGCGTAATATAAGACATTCACGAATCAAATCTTAGACCTACTGATGGTTTCAGAGAACGCACTGACACACACACACGCACGCACGCACGCACGCACGCACACACACACACACACACACACACCTACCTGGAAAACAGAATCCATGTGCTTCCCTCTGAATGACTTTGATCCATCTGTTGTGTTTCTGTAACTGAAGAAAACATTGAATATGTATTTATCTGTAACATGTAATACACAACAGTAAACACATGAATGAATGTTTGTGTGTTTGTTCTCACCTCACATCTGCACCAGAGTCTTCTGAACTGAATTTAAGTGGATGATCCATTGACCAATCACTCTTCATAGACACAGATCTGGATTCAGCAGATTCTTTATCAATCAAACTAAAACACAACAACAATTAAACACTGTTTCATCCAAAACTATACTCTTACAGCACTGACACATAGTATATTATACAAAGAATGATCAACTTCTGTTTGAATCATATTAATATAAGATTGTGTCACCTGTTCATTGTGTGTGTGTGTGTGTGTGTGTGTTTGTTCAGATGTTGATGTTCTATCTGTAAAGAAAGTGAACACACACACACATGACTCTTCAGATGAAAGCAGCAGAAGTCTCAGGGTTTATTTCTGATGGGTTTACTGCTGATATATTAAACACACATTATTGTGAAAGAACTTCAGATGATGTTTGTCTGTCATGTGACAACTATTGTTCTCTCTCTCTCTCTCTTTCTCTCTCTCTCTCTCTCACCTCTCTCTCTTCTCTCTCTCTCTCTCTCTCTCTCTCTCTCTTCTCTCTGGTCTCTCTGGTCTCTCTCTGGTCTCTCTCTCTCTCTCTCTCTCTCTGGTCTCTCTGGTCTCTCTGGTCTCTCTCTCTCTCTCTCACTCTCTCTCTCTCTCTCTCTCTCTTCTCTCTCTCTCTCCTCTCTCTCTCTCTTCTCTCTCTCTCTCTCTCTCTCTGGTCTCTCTCTCTACTCTGGTGTCTCTCTCTCTTTCTGGTCTCTCTCTGTCTCTGGTTTCTCTCTCTCTCTGGTCTCTCTCTCTCTCTCGTCTCTCTCTCTCTCTCTCTTCTCTCTCTCTCTCTCTCTCTCTGGTCTCTCTCTGGTCTCTGGTCTCTCTCTCTCGTCTCTCTCTCTCTCTGGTCTCTCTCTGGTCTCTGGTCCTCTCTCTCTCTCTCTCTCTCTCTCTCTCTGGTCTCTCTCTCTCTCTCTCTGGTCTCTCTCTGTCTGTGGTCTCTCATCTCTCTCTGGTCTCTGGTCTCACTGGTCTCTCTGCTCTCTCTCTCTCTGGTATCTCTCGGTATCTCTGGTATCTCGGTATCTCTGGTCTCTCTGGTCTCTCTCTCTCTCCTCTCTCTCTGTCTCTGGTCTCTCTCTGTCTCTCTCTCTCTGGTCTCTCTCTCTCTCTCTCTCTCTGGTCTCTCTCTGGTCTCTCTCTCTGGTATCTCTGGTATCTCTGTATCTCTTGTATCTCTGGTCTCTCTCTCTCTCTCCTCTCTCTCTCTCTCTCTCTCTCTCCTCTCTCTCTCTCTCTCTCTCTCTCGTCTCTCTCTCTCTCAGTCTCTCTCTCTCTCTCTCTCTCTCTCTCTCTCTCTCGTCTCTCTCTCTCTCTGGTCTCTCTCTCGGGTTTCTCTCTGTCTCTCTCTGTCTCTCTCTGTCTCTCTCTCTCTCTCCCTCTCTGTCCTCTCTGGTCACTCTCTGGTCTTTCTCTGGTCTCTCTGGTCTCTCTCTCTCTCTCTCTCTCTCTTCTCTCTCGCTCTCTCTCTGGTCACTCTCTGGTCTTTCTCTGGTCTCTCTGGTCTCTTTCTCTCTGGTCACTCTCTCTCTCTCTCTGGTCTCTTTCTCTCTGGCTCTCTCTCTCTCTCTCTGTCTCTCTCTCTCTGGTCTCTCTCTGGTCTCTCTCTGGTCTCCTCTCTCTCTGGTCTCTCTCTGGTTTCTCTCTGTCTCTCTCTGGTCACTCTCTTGTCTCTCTCTGGTCTCTCTCTCTCTCTCTCTCTCTCCTCTCTCTCTGGTCTCTCTCTGGTCACTCTCTGGTCTTTCTCTGGTCTCTCTGGTCTCTTTCTCTCTGGTCACTCTCTCTCTATCTCTCTGTCTCTTTCTCTCTGGGTCTCCTCTCAGTCTCTCTCTCCGTCTCTCTCTGGTCTCTCTCTCTCTGGTCTCTCTCTGGTCTCTCTCTTCTGGTCTCTCTCTGGCTCCTCTCTCTCTGGTCTCCTCTGGTTTCTCTCTGTCTCTCTCTGGTCTCTCTCTGGTCTCTCTCTGGTCTCGGTCTCTCTCTGGTCTCTCTCTGGTCTCTCTCTGGTCTCTCTCTCTCTGGTCTCTCTCTCTGGTCTCTCTCTCTCTGGTCTCTCTCTGGGTTTCTCTCTGTCTTGTCTCTCTCATCTCTCTCGATCTCTCCTCTCTCTGGTCCTCTCTCTCTCTGGTCTCTCTCTCTGGTCTCTCTGTGTCCTCTGGTGTCTCTGGTGTTTCTCCTTCTCTCCTCTCTCTCTGGTCTCTCTCTGGTCTCTCTCTCCTCTCTCTCGTCTGGTCTCTCTCTGGTCTCTCTCTGGTCTCTCTGGTCTCTCTCCTCTCTCTCTGGTCTCTCGTCTCTCTCTCACT
>CM065654.1:7498999-7798999 GCA_033220385.1 Triplophysa yarkandensis
TCAGGAAAGAAGAGACGATGAATCAGAAACTCTTGTATTAGTCGATATTAATCCATTCAATGCATCTCGCAAGTACAGAATCTCTCTCGGTCGTATGACTTCTAATTGTGCTTAAACTAATTAAGTAAAATCTGTCGATGGATTTACTGGATAAAAAGGCTTTAGACAGCACTTATCCATCAATGAAGAATGCTTTGAAGTGAGAAGGTTTACTTCAGGTGATGGGTAAGGAAAACACCTTTAAAGTACAGAAGCGTGTGGATTTATGATGTACATTAAAGAACACGTGCACATCGGTGCAGGAAATGAAGATTAGGGAAATGAATGCCACATGTGGAATGGCGAGGGTTCACACGGTCACAAACTCGAAACACAGATGCATACAATCATAAAACTTTTCACACTCCCTGTGAAAGTTAAAAAGAAATAAAATGAAAGGAGATAAATTTTTCCCTGCATCTTGAGGTTACAGTTCTAACTGAGAGAAACATTAAATGAGGAAACAATGATAAAACATTTACCATAAAACAAAAAATATTCAGCATTTTCTGTGACATTCCACACCACATACCGTTGAAATCTTTGTTTGCTTTTTCAATAAAGTAATCGGTACATGTGACAACCACACATCTTAAGCTCTTAAATGTGCTTCTGATAAACAAAAGCAGCTCATAATGAGTCTATAAATAAATACCTGCAGGCCTGAGAAACTCAACATACAAGCTAATGGTTGATGTGAATGTACACAAACTATCTCACCATAATATGGGAAAACTGTAGCCAGGAGAAAACATTCACGATTGTGACATTTTTGAAGATATATCATGACATAAACTAATATATAACATGCTTCAATATATCCATCAGATAAAAAAGAAACATTGAGCAAACTTAAGGAATAGAAAATGCCTTACACTCTAGAAAATGCACAGATGCTTCTAGATCACCAGGTTTTGTAAAAACTATTAAGCAGAAAAACAAAAATGTAAAATGTAAAATATATGCTTAAATAGTTAGCTCTTTGCACCTCACTGAATATAAGCCAATACACATCCAAGAGTCAATTCTGTTTTCATATACTACAGTCATTCTCTAAGTCACTGAATTGTCTGAATGTGTCTTGTATTCGGTGCTGTCTCTTTTATGTCTGATAACACTTTATAGGGAGATGGATCCAACCCTTTTGTTTAAAATGGCTGCCAGCATCACACTGCAGTGGTTTCATATGCAGTCTAGAGATTGTCAATGCATGCTGACACTGGCCATATCTCTAAATCAACATTCAATGAAGAGGTGTGATTGAAATTATTTGATTTTTTTTTACATTTCTACCTTGTTTGGGTATTAACTAACCGTTTATGATGTATGTGTTTGTGTGTGTGTGTGTGTGTGTGTGTGTGTGTGTGTGTGTGTGTGTGTGTGTGTGTGTGTGTGTGTGTGTGTGTGTGTGTGTGTGTGTGTGTGTGTGTGTGTGTGTGTGAGCAAAAAGTGGGTCAGTGAGCAGAACTGTGCTTGCTGCCTCTGATCTCCTCTATTAAACATGAAATCTCTTCATATCTGATGTCCTGACCAAATCTCCTGTATAGATATCACTTAATGATACATTGTTGCATTATCCTCACAACACTACCCCTCATGAATTCTGTTTTTTGCTTTTTGCTGAACACAAGGTTACAGGCTTGAATGATGTTATTGCACTGAATGTGTTTGATAGTTCTTGTGTAACCAACAAATAAAACTATAATAAATTTGAATAAACAGTCATTGCATCTGGACAAAAAAAAACACACAAATGTGTATACATGAACTTCACTGCATACTTTAACAATAAAATATCATTGCTTTGATATTTTGTAAAGGGAGAAGTTCACCCAAATAAACATTTTGCCCATCCTGTGCTGAACACAAAGGAAAGTTTTTATGAGAGTTTATATCCAAGTAATTTTGGGTAACTATCTCCTTTAGTAGGTCGAAAGACCACTTTGAAAGTCAATGGTGACCTAAAGTTAGATTAAAATATCTACATTTGTGTTCTGTAAAACAAAACAATGTCTACAGTTTTATCATGACAAACTATTCCTTTCCTCAATAAAATGCTAAAACATTAAATATAATATAAAAGTGATATGAACCAAAAGTTTTATACCGTATTTAAACTAATCTGTAGCCTAGGTTAAAAGTTAAATTACTTAACCCGTCTCATGTAACCTTCACTTCAGAAAATGTATTGAAGATCTTGCTTAATGTTTGCAGATGACATTAATACACTGTAATGTCCTTAAGAAAAGATCAACTAGAATTCACCTCACCTCTGCTCTAAAATCCAGTCCTTCTGTGTTTCTGTTTTGTTTAGGGACAGTGCTTGTGCCACTCAAATCAACATTCAAAACACTTTGACTGGCAGGCCGCATAAACTTCAGATCACTCTTTCTGGAGTCAGTGGTTCTGTAAGCATCATAATTGTACACGTGCTGTAAAGTTCCTGTACCTCCTACATCTGCGTAAAGAGGAGGATAATACGGAATAACTGGAAGATTCGCTCCAGATTTGTAAAACATCCGCTCGCGTCTCCATCTGTAGCATTTGACTGACAGTATGGCGATGATAGACACGATAAAGAGAAACGAAACTACAGCCAGAGCCAAGACTAGATAAAAAGTCAGATTGTCGTTGTATTCCTTGTCTTGTGTAAAGTCAGTGAACTCCGAGAGCACTTCAGGGAAGCTGTCCGCCAGCACCACGTTAACATTGACTGTAGCTGAACGAGAGGGCTGTCCGTTGTCCTCCACTACAACAGTGAGTCTTTGTTTCACAGCATCTTTATCTGTCACCTGACGCACAGTTCTTATTTCTCCATTCTGTAAACCCACTTCAAACAGGGCCCTGTCTGTGACTTTCTGTAGTTTATATGAGAGCCAGGCATTCTGTCCAGAGTCCACATCAACAGCGACCACTTTAGTGACCAGATAACCCACATCTGCCGAACGAGGAACTATTTCAGCCACCACAGAACCACCAGACTGAACCGGATACAGAACTTGAGGAGCGTTGTCATTCTGGTCCTGTATGATTACTTTGACACTCACATTGCTGCTGAGAGGAGGAGATCCTCCATCTTGGGCTTTCACTGTGAATGTGAACGATTTCAATTGTTCATAATCAAAAGATTTTGTGGCGTAAACTGCTCCAGTATCAGAGTTAATGGACACCAAGGATGAAACTGGTGTGCCATTCAAATCACTATCAGAAATGAAGTAGGAGACTCGGGCGTTGGCACCCAAATCTGCATCATGCGCCTTTACACCAAACAAAGAGAGAGATGGGGAACTATTCTCCATCACATAAGCATTATAAGAGTCCTGTTCAAACTGAGGTGCATGATCATTGACGTCGGTTATCTTTACATTCAGGGTTTTTTTACTAAGCAAAGGTGGACGGCCACCATCTGAAGCTGTGACAGTGATGTTATATTCTCCTGTATCCTCTCTATCCAGCTCGGTGTCAGTCACTATACTGTAATAATTACTCAAAGATGAGTCGATTTTAAATGGGAGGCTTCTGTCGATGGAACAGATAATCTTTCCATTTTCTTCAGAGTCGCTATCTTGTATATTTATCATTGCTACAACGGTGCCAGGTGGTGAATTTTCGGCTATTGCATTTGAAAAAGACATAAGAGTCATTTTTGGTGCGTTATCATTGACGTCTGTAACCTCGACTATCACTTCAGATGAGTCAGATAAACCTCCCTGATCTTTAGCTTGAATCTTAAACTCATAAAGAGCAGATTCCTCAAAATCGAGATCACCAATCAGTCTTATTTCACCACTGGAAGGATCGACAGAAAACAAGTCTCGAATTTTGGGAGTGGTGTGATCGATATAATAAGCAATTTGCCCATTTGAGATGGTGTCTGCATCAGTGGCATTAACAGTAACTAGTAGGGATCCCTTTGCAGAATTTTCAGGAACAGATATCCTGTATATGTTCTTCTGGAACACGGGTGCATTATCATTGATATCTAAAACAAGAATGTGGATTTTTACCGTGCCACTGCGTTTCGGATTCCCTCCGTCTGTTGCAGTTATAGTCAAATACAAATGTTCCTGTTTTTCTCTGTCTAATGGCTTTTCCAACACCAGCTCGACGTTTTGACCACTGCCTGATCGACTTTGCGTCTTTAAAGTAAAATGATTCGTAGGATGGACGGAATAACTTTGAACACTATTAATGCCAACGTCAGGATCAACTGCGCTGTCCACGGTAAAGCGCGCTCCGGTCGAGGCAGACTCGCTAATTTCTAATGAAATTTCACCTCTAGGAAACGCAGGACTGTTGTCATTTACATCTAGCACTTCTATTGTGATGCGATAGAGCTCGATGGGATTCTCTAGGATGACTTCAAAGCTCAGACTGCATGCAGATGCAGCACCAGCGCACAAAACCTCCCGGTCAATTCTCTCCTTAATGACGATGTGTCCTTTTTCTCGGTCCAGCTCCACATATTCCCGGCCACCGGCCGAAAAGATCCGCGCTTTACCCGTCGTCAGCCTTCTAAGATCAAGACCCAGGTCTTTAATGATGTCTCCGACGAATGAACCCGGTGCCATCTCCTCTGGCACCGAATAACGGACCTGCCCGTACACGCCATAGAGAAAATGCCCGTAAAATAGAAGCGCACACGACTGCCAAGCTGATATACACATTCTCCTCATGCTGAGCTTTGATTTGTCCTATATGCAGTCTTTGAATATATAATAACCAATAAAATTACTTTAAAACATAGCCAAAAGGAAATGAAAAAGATTTTGCTTAGTGCACCCTTTGGTACTAGAGGTGCAATCCTTACATGCGCAAATGATCTGGAAAGGCAGAGGCGTGTGTTCTGTATTAAACCAGAATAAACAACCCTATCAAACAACAACGACACCTAGGGTTCACTCTTAAACACTGCAACATGCTTTTCCTGACTGCGTTTTGATTAGACAAAGAGATTTTCAAGACAAACCGTTGGATATAAGACAGGTATTGCGTTTTATTTTTGCGCACACCCGTCAGATACACCAGGGAATTTATGATATTAGAAAAGTTTAAAAAATACAGAAGCTTGGTTGCAGGAGTTACATGCGTAAAGTTGCGTACATTTCAATGACTAATGTGTTACTGTAGCTCAAACGCTGGAGTTTTACGTTAGTTGCGCATACGTATTTCACGCACATAAAGATTTGCATAATTTACTGTCAAGGTAAAATGTGTACGTGTATGATTTTAAATGCAGCATTAAAATGTAGAAAGGGAATAAAACTTGTGTGCTCAACTCACACATTCATCTAATGTGCCTCACCTGATCCACGGTATCTCCACATATCTCTTTATGCTTGTACTGAAGGGTTTGTGTTCCACTGGTGTCCAGACTAATGATGCTCTCACTACAAGGTCTGACAAACTTCAGATCACTCTTTCTGGAGTCAGTGGTTCTGTAAGCATCATAATTGTACACGTGCTGTAAAGTTCCTGTACCTCCTACATCTGCGTAAAGAGGAGGATAATACGGAATAACTGGAAGATTCGCTCCAGATTTGTAAAACATCCGCTCGCGTCTCCATCTGTAGCATTTGACTGACAGTATGGCGATGATAGACACGATAAAGAGAAACGAAACTACAGCCAGAGCCAAGACCAAATAAAATGTTAGATTGTCGTTGTATTCCTTGTCTTGGGTAAAGTCAGTGAACTCCGAGAGCACTTCAGGGAAGCTTTCCGCCAGCACCACGTTAACATTGACTGTAGCTGAACGAGAGGGCTGTCCGTTGTCCTCCACTACAACAGTGAGTCTTTGTTTCACAGCATCTTTATCTGTCACCTGACGCACAGTTCTTATTTCTCCATTCTGTAAACCCACTTCAAACAGTGCCCTGTCTGTGACTTTCTGTAGTTTATATGAGAGCCAGGCATTCTGTCCAGAGTCCACATCAACAGCGACCACTTTAGTGACCAGATAACCCACATCTGCCGAACGAGGAACTATTTCAGCCACCACAGAACCACCAGACTGAACCGGATACAGAACTTGAGGAGCGTTGTCATTCTGGTCCTGTATGATTATTTTGACACTCACATTGCTGCTGAGAGGAGGAGATCCTCCGTCTTGCGCTTTTACGCGGATGTGAAATTCTTTTGTTTGCTCATAATCGAAAGAACGAACAGCAATAATTTCTCCACTCTCTGCATTCACTGACATATATGATGAAGCAGAGACGCCATTCACAAGAATATCTTCCAGAAAATATGAAATACGCGCATTATTTCCAGAGTCTTTGTCATGCGCTTTAACAGATAAAACTGAGACTCCGGGTGAATTATTTTCCATCACATTTGCGGTGTATGACTGACGCTGAAAAATAGGAGCGTTGTCATTGACATCAGAGATCTTAAGATGTAAGGTTTTATTTGTAGAGAAAGCTGGCGAGCCCTCATCAGTAGCTGTTATTGTTATATTATATTCCGATATTTTCTCACGGTCTAATAACTGATCAGTAATCAAAGTGTAGAAATTTGCAGAGGATGGTTTAATGCGAAATGGAGAATCAGTATTCACGAAGCATTTTATTTGGCCATTTTTACCAGAATCTACATCTTTAATGTTAATCATTGCGATCATTGTTTCAAGGGCGCAGTTCTCTGGAATGGGACTAGAAAATGATATAACGCTTATGACAGGTGGGTTGTCATTAACGTCGGTCAATTCAACGATTACTTTACTATTATCTGTCAATCCACCCTTATCAATGGCCTCAAGATTCAGTTCATATTGCTTTGACCTTTCAAAGTCCAACAATCCGTTAACATAAATGTTTCCAGAATTTGGATCAATTCTGAAAAGGTCTAGATCTTTCCCAGAGCTCTGTGAAAAGGAATAATTCACTTCACCATTTGATCCTTTGTCTTTATCTGTGGCACTTACAGTTAACACCACTGTACCTATTTGTGCATTTTCTTCTAAGGAAACTTTGTACACGGACTGGCTGAATGCTGGGGGATTGTCGTTTGCATCTATTACTGTGACGACAATCTTAACTGTTCCGGATTTTTGAGGGCTTCCTCCATCAAAAGCAGTCAACGTTAATTTAAGTTCCTCCTCTTGCTCTCTATCCAAGGGCGATTGTAACACCATCTCAACATATTTTCTTCCATCAGAACGCGACAGTTCTTTTAACGAAAAATAGTTCGTGGTGGTTAGAATGTATTTCTGTAGCGCGTTCAGACCCACATCAGGATCGTGGGCGCTGTCTAAAGAAAAACGAGCACCGGGGACTGCCAGCTCACTGATCTGAAAGTTTATTTCTTTTCTACTAAAAACAGGAGCATGGTCATTGATATCTAATATTTCTACATCGATTCTATGCAGCTCCATTGGGTTCTCTAAAATGATCTGAAAATGTAAAGAGCAGGGAGAGACTTGCGCGCACAGCTCCTCTCTATCTATCCTCTCCTTCACTATCAGAGTCCCTTTATCCACATTCAGACCGATGTACTCACGACTGTCCTCAGTAAAGATCCGCGCTCGACCAGATTTCAGTCTCTTGATATCCAAACCAAGATCCTGAACGATATTTCCCACCAATGATCCCTTTGTCATCTCCTCTGGAATAGAATACCGGACCTGTCCGTGCGCAACGGCCATGACAAAGACACACAGCACCAGATGCTGCATCAGCCATGATGCAATCCTTGTCGAAGATGCACCTCGTTGGGCTTTGATAAAACAAAGACAAGACATCTTCCAAATCTTCATGAAGAGATCAAGACAAGATCCTAAAGACTCAAAAACGCCAAACAACACCAGACGTGTCCAGAGAAACAGTTCAGCACTTGCCTTAACACACACGAGCATTGGTCTATGAAAGAGATTTTCTGCAGACTGTATGATGTCAGAAACTGGAGGAGGATCTAAAATAAAATTTAAACCTGCATCAACAGCGGCACTCGGAGCATCCGAAAAATACTACATGAAAAATAATGGTATGATATTTAAAAATGTTTATAAAACCTGCGTTTATTCTAATGAGCTAAAGTTTTCATTGGAATCATTAAACCCTTCACTTAAATAGATGTACAATAAATAGAAATTACACATAAATAAATAAAATGGTTCTGTGTTTTTCTATGGAAACAATATTTTATCAACAACTAATGCCATAAGGAGGTATGAGTTTGCATAACATTTTAAAATACACTTTTGTCTTAACAAAAAATAATCAAACAATCACAATGCATCATTCATACAAAAACTGCGTTAATGCTAAAATCTTATTGATCTCACCTGATCAAAAGAATCTTCATTATTCAGATTCTGTCTGTGCGCATGTGTGAGTGTTTGTGTTCCACTGGTGTCCAGACTAATGATGCTCTCACTACAAGGTCTGACAAACTTCAGATCACTCTTTCTGGAGTCAGTGGTTCTGTAAGCATCATAATTGTACACGTGCTGTAAAGTTCCTGTACCTCCTACATCTGCGTAAAGAGGAGGATAATACGGAATAACTGGAAGATTCGCTCCAGATTTATAAAACATCCGCTCGCGTCTCCATCTGTAGCATTTGACTGACAGTATGGCGATGATAGACACGATAAAGAGAAACGAAACTACAGCCAGAGCCAAGACCAGATAAAAAGTCAGATTGTCGTTGTATTCCTTGTCTTGGGTAAAGTCAGTGAATTCCGAGAGCACTTCAGGGAAGCTGTCCGCCAGCACCACGTTAACATTGACTGTAGCTGAACGAGAGGGCTGTCCGTTGTCCTCCACTACAACAGTGAGTCTTTGTTTCACAGCATCTTTATCTGTCACCTGACGCACAGTTCTTATTTCTCCATTCTGTAAACCCACTTCAAACAGCGCCCTGTCTGTGACTTTCTGTAGTTTATATGAGAGCCAGGCATTCTGTCCAGAGTCCACATCAACAGCGACCACTTTAGTGACCAGATAACCCACATCTGCCGAACGAGGAACTATTTCAGCCACCACAGAACCACCAGACTGAACCGGATACAGAACTTGAGGAGCGTTGTCATTCTGGTCCTGTATGATTATTTTGACACTCACATTGCTGCTGAGAGGAGGAGATCCTCCGTCTTGCGCTTTTACGCGGATGTGAAATTCTTTTGTTTGCTCATAATCGAAAGAACGAACAGCAATAATTTCTCCACTCTCTGCATTCACTGAAATATATGATGAAGCAGAGACGCCATTCACAAGAATATCTTCCAGAAAATATGAAATACGCGCATTATTTCCAGAGTCTTTGTCATGCGCTTTAACAGATAAAACTGAGACTCCGGGTGAATTATTTTCCATCACATTTGCGGTGTATGACTGACGCTGAAAAACAGGAGCGTTGTCATTGACATCAGAGATCTTAAGATTTAATGTTTTATTTGTAGAGAAAGCTGGCGAGCCCTCATCAGTAGCTGTTATTGTTATATTATATTCCGATATTTTCTCACGGTCTAATAACTGATCAGTAATCAAAGTGTAGAAATTTGCAGAGGATGGTTTAATGCGAAATGGAGAATCAGTATTCACGAAGCATTTTATTTGGCCATTTTTACCAGAATCTACATCTTTAATGTTAATCATTGCGATCATTGTTTCAAGGGCGCAGTTCTCTGGAATGGGACTAGAAAATGATATAACGCTTATGACAGGTGGGTTGTCATTAACGTCGGTCAATTCAACGATTACTTTACTATTATCTGTCAATCCACCCTTATCAATGGCCTCAAGATTCAGTTCATATTGCTTTGACCTTTCAAAGTCCAACAATCCGTTAACATAAATGTTTCCAGAATTTGGATCAATTCTGAAAAGGTCTAGATCTTTCCCAGAGCTCTGTGAAAAGGAATAATTCACTTCACCATTTGATCCTTTGTCTTTATCTGTGGCACTTACAGTTAACACCACTGTACCTATTTGTGCATTTTCTTCTAAGGAAACTTTGTACACGGACTGGCTGAATGCTGGGGGATTGTCGTTTGCATCTATTACTGTGACGACAATCTTAACTGTTCCGGATTTTTGAGGGCTTCCTCCATCAAAAGCAGTCAACGTTAATTTAAGTTCCTCCTCTTGCTCTCTATCCAAGGGCGATTGTAACACCATCTCAACATATTTTCTTCCATCAGAACGCGACAGTTCTTTTAACGAAAAATAATTCGTGGTGGTTAGAATGTATTTCTGTAGCGCGTTCAGACCCACATCAGGATCGTGGGCGCTGTCTAAAGAAAAACGAGCACCGGGGACTGCCAGCTCACTGATCTGAAAGTTTATTTCTTTTCTACTAAAAACAGGAGCATGGTCATTGATATCTAATATTTCTACATCGATTCTATGCAGCTCCATTGGGTTCTCTAAAATGATCTGAAAATGTAAAGAGCAGGGAGAGACTTGCGCACACAGCTCCTCTCTATCTATCCTCTCCTTCACTATCAGAGTCCCTTTATCCACATTCAGACCGATGTACTCACGACTGTCCTCGGTAAAGATCCGCGCTCGACCAGATTTCAGTCTCTTGATATCCAAACCAAGATCCTGAACGATATTTCCCACCAATGATCCCTTTGTCATCTCCTCTGGAATAGAATACCGGACCTGTCCGTGCGCAACGGCCATGACAAAGACACACAGCACCAGATGCTGCATCAGCCATGATGCAATCCTTGTCGAAGATGCACCTCGTTGGGCTTTGATAAAACAAAGGCGAGACATATTCCAAATCTTCATGAAGAGATCAAGACAAGATCATAAAGACTCAAAAACGCCAAAAAACACCAGACTTGTCCAGAGAAACAGTTCAGCACTTGGCTTAACACACACGAGCATTGGTCTAAGAAAGAGATTTTCTGCAGACTGTATGATGTCAGAAACTGGAGGAGGATCTAAAATAAAATTTAAACCTGCATCAACAGCGGCGCTCGGAGCATCCGAAAAATACTACATGAAAAATAATGGTATGATATTTAAAAATGTTTATAAATCCTGCGTTTATTCTAATGAGCTAAAGTTTTCATTGGAATCATTAAACCCTTCACTTAAATAGATGTGCAATAAATAGAAATTACACATAAATAAATAAAATGGTTCTGTGTTTTTCTATGGAAACAATATTTTATCAACAACTAATGCCATAAGGAGGTATGAGTTTGCATAACATTTAAAAATACACTTTTGTCTTAACAAAAAATAATCAAACAATCATAATGCATCATTCATACAAAAACTGCGTTAATGCTAAAATCTTATTGATCTCACCTGATCAAAAGAATCTTCATTATTCAGATTCTGTCTGTGCGCATGTGTGAGTGTTTGTGTTCCACTGGTGTCCAGACTAATGATGCTCTCACTACAAGGTCTGACAAACTTCAGATCACTCTTTCTGGAGTCAGTGGTTCTGTAAGCATCATAATTGTACACGTGCTGTAAAGTTCCTGTACCTCCTACATCTGCGTAAAGAGGAGGATAATACGGAATAACTGGAAGATTCGCTCCAGATTTGTAAAACATCCGCTCGCGTCTCCATCTGTAGCATTTGACTGACAGTATGGCGATGATAGACACGATAAAGAGAAACGAAACTACAGCCAGAGCCAAGACTAGATAAAAAGTCAGATTGTCGTTGTATTCCTTGTCTTGTGTAAAGTCAGTGAACTCCGAGAGCACTTCAGGGAAGCTGTCCGCCAGCACCACGTTAACATTGACTGTAGCTGAACGAGAGGGCTGTCCGTTGTCCTCCACTACAACAGTGAGTCTTTGTTTCACAGCATCTTTATCTGTCACCTGACGCACAGTTCTTATTTCTCCATTCTGTAAACCCACTTCAAACAGCGCCCTGTCTGTGACTTTCTGTAGTTTATATGAGAGCCAGGCATTCTGTCCAGAGTCCACATCAACAGCGACCACTTTAGTGACCAGATAACCCACATCTGCCGAACGAGGAACTATTTCAGCCACCACAGAACCACCAGACTGAACCGGATACAGAACTTGAGGAGCGTTGTCATTCTGGTCCTGTATGATTATTTTGACACTCACATTGCTGCTGAGAGGAGGAGATCCTCCGTCTTGCGCTTTTACGCGGATGTGAAATTCTTTTGTTTGCTCATAATCGAAAGAACGAACAGCAATAATTTCTCCACTCTCTGCATTCACTGACATATATGATGAAGCAGAGACGCCATTCACAAGAATATCTTCCAGAAAATATGAAATACGCGCATTATTTCCAGAGTCTTTGTCATGCGCTTTAACAGATAAAACTGAGACTCCGGGTGAATTATTTTCCATCACATTTGCGGTGTATGACTGACGCTGAAAAACAGGAGCGTTGTCATTGACATCAGAGATCTTAAGATTTAATGTTTTGTTCGTAGAGAAAGCTGGCGAGCCCTCATCAGTAGCTGTTATTGTTATATTATATTCCGATATTTTCTCACGGTCTAATAACTGATCGGTTGTAAGACTATAAAAATTTGTGTTGGATGACTTTATTTTAAAAGGTAAACGTGGATCAATGGAACATTTAACTTGTCCATTCCTTCCTGTATCTAAGTCCTTGACATTTACCATTGCAATCACAGTGTCTGGTGACGCGTCCTCTGGTATTGTATTAGAAAAAGACATCAAGCTTATAACAGGAGCATTGTCATTTACATCAGTAATTTCAACTAAAACTTTGCACGTATCTGTCAAACCACCTTTATCTGTGGCTTCTATGTCTAACTCGTGATATTTGGATATTTCAAAATCTAAATCACCTTTTACTATAACCTCTCCGTTAGAAGAGTCGATACCGAAAAGACTTAAAACACCGTGACTGCTTTGAGAAAAAGAATATTCAATGTCGCCGTTTGTTCCCTCGTCTGCATCTGTAGCAGAAACCTTTATTACAAGAGAGGTCAGAGGAGTGTTTTCTGGCAGACTAACACGATAGACAGACTGCGTGAATGACGGAGCGTTGTCGTTTGCATCTAGAACAATGATATTAATTGTAATTGCACCAGATTTTGATGGACTGCCTCCATCATATGCTGTCAAAGTCAATTTATGCTCACTTCGTTTCTCTCTGTCTAATGGCGTTTGGAGAACCATCTCTACGTATTTACTGCCATCGGGGCGAGACAATAATTTCAAAATAAAAAAATCGCTGGGGGTCAGTTTATATGTCTGGAGTGAATTAAGACCTACATCCGGATCTTTAGCGCTTTCCAATGAATATCTAGCTCCAGGAATAGCTGATTCGCTTATCTGAAAATGTATCTCTTTCTTTATGAAAATGGGTGAATTATCATTGACATCTAATATTTCTACATCGATTCTATGCAGCTCCATTGGGTTCTCTAAAATGATCTGAAAATGTAAAGAGCAGGGAGAGACTTGCGCGCACAGCTCCTCTCTATCTATCCTCTCCTTCACTATCAGAGTCCCTTTATCCACATTCAGACCGATGTACTCACGACTGTCCTCAGTAAAGATCCGCGCTCGACCAGATTTCAGTCTCTTGATATCCAAACCAAGATCCTGAACGATATTTCCCACCAATGATCCCTTTGTCATCTCCTCTGGAATAGAATACCGGACCTGTCCGTGCGCAACGGCCATGACAAAGACACACAGCACCAGATGCTGCATCAGCCATGATGCAATCCTTGTCGAAGATGCACCTCGTTGGGCTTTGATAAAACAAAGGCGAGACATATTCCAAATCTTCATGAAGAGATCAAGACAAGATCCTAAAGACTCAAAAACGCCAAACAACACCAGACGTGTCCAGAAAATACAGTTCAGCACTTGGCTTAACACACACGAGCATTGGTCTATGAAAGAGATTTTCTGCAGACTGTATGATGTCAGAAACTGGAGGAGGATCTAAAATAAAATTTAAACCTGCATCAACAGCGGCGCTCGGAGCATCCGAAAAATACTACATGAAAAATAATGGCATGATATTTAAAAATGTTTATAAATCCTGCGTTTATTCTAATGAGCTAAAGTTTTCATTGGAATCATTAAACCCTTCACTTAAATAGATGTACAATAAATAGAAATTACACATAAATAAATAAAATGGTTCTGTGTTTTTCTATGGAAACAATATTTTATCAACAACTAATGCCATAAGGAGGTATGAGTTTGCATAACATTTAAAAATACACTTTTGTCTTAACAAAAAATAATCAAACAATCATAATGCATCATTCATACAAAAACTGCGTTAATGCTAAAATCTTATTGATCTCACCTGATCAAAAGAATCTTCATTATTCAGATTCTGTCTGTGCGCATGTGTGAGTGTTTGTGTTCCACTGGTGTCCAGACTAATGATGCTCTCACTACAAGGTCTGACAAACTTCAGATCACTCTTTCTGGAGTCAGTGGTTCTGTAAGCATCATAATTGTACACGTGCTGTAAAGTTCCTGTACCTCCTACATCTGCGTAAAGAGGAGGATAATACGGAATAACTGGAAGATTCGCTCCAGATTTGTAAAACATCCGCTCGCGTCTCCATCTGTAGCATTTGACTGACAGTATGGCGATGATAGACACGATAAAGAGAAACGAAACTACAGCCAGAGCCAAGACCAGATAAAAAGTCAGATTGTCGTTGTATTCCTTGTCTTGGGTAAAGTCAGTGAACTCCGAGAGCACTTCAGGGAAGCTGTCCGCCAGCACCACGTTAACATTGACTGTAGCTGAACGAGAGGGCTGTCCGTTGTCCTCCACTACAACAGTGAGTCTTTGTTTCACAGCATCTTTATCTGTCACCTGACGCACAGTTCTTATTTCTCCATTCTGTAAACCCACTTCAAACAGCGCCCTGTCTGTGACTTTCTGTAGTTTATATGAGAGCCAGGCATTCTGTCCAGAGTCCACATCAACAGCGACCACTTTAGTGACCAGATAACCCACATCTGCCGAACGAGGAACTATTTCAGCCACCACAGAACCACCAGACTGAACCGGATACAGAACTTGAGGAGCGTTGTCATTCTGGTCCTGTATGATTATTTTGACACTCACATTGCTGCTGAGAGGAGGAGATCCGCCGTCTTGCGCTTTTACGCGGATGTGAAATTCTTTTGTTTGCTCATAATCGAAAGAACGAACAGCAATAATTTCTCCACTCTCTGCGTTCACTGACATATATGATGAAGAAGAGACGCCATTCACAAGAATATCTTCCAGAAAATATGAAATACGCGCATTATTTCCAGAGTCTTTGTCATGCGCTTTAACAGATAAAACTGAGACTCCGGGTGAATTATTTTCCATCACATTTGCGGTGTACGACTGACGCTGAAAAACAGGAGCGTTGTCATTGACATCAGAGATTTTAAGATGTAATGTTTTATTTGTAGAGAAAGCTGGCGAGCCCTCATCAGTAGCTGTTATTGTTATATTATATTCCGATATTTTCTCACGGTCTAATAACTGATCAGTAATCAAAGTGTAGAAATTTGCGGCTGATTGTCTGATTCTGAATGGTAAGCTAGGGCTTATTAAACATCTAACATTTCCATTTTTTCCGGAATCTAAATCTTTAACATTCAGCATCGCTATTACTGTCTCAGGTTCTGAATTTTCTGGTAAAGGGTTAGAGAACGATATCACATTCAATACAGGAGCATTGTCATTTATATCTGTAATTTCAACCATCACTTTGGCAGTATCTGTTAAACCCCCGCGGTCGGTAGCCACCACATTCAACTCATATTTCTTGATTTTTTCAAAGTCTAGAAGACCAGTTACTAGTATATTGCCATTAATTGGATCAATTGTAAAAATATCAATTACACTGCCACTGCTTTCCGAAAACGAATACGTCACATCTTTATTTGTTCCCTGATCTTCATCAGATGCACTTATCTTTAAGACTACCGAATCTTTTGCCGTGTTCTCAGCTATAAGGGCTGTATATACAGATTGAGTAAAAATAGGTGCGTTGTCATTTGCATCCAAAACAATAACATTAATTTTTAAAGTTCCAGATTTTTGAGGGGTTCCACCATCAAACGCTGTTAAAATCAGGTTATACTCCGCCTGTTTCTCTCGGTCTAAGGGTGTTTGCAAGACCATTTCCACATATTTTGTACCGTCAGTGTGAGATAATGTTTTAAGGATAAAATGGTCGTTTGAATTTAATTTATACACCTGAATGGAATTAAGACCGACATCCGAATCTTTAGCGCTTTCCAAAGAATATCGAGCTCCAGGAATAGCTGATTCGCTTATCTGAAAATGCATCTCTTTTTTTGTGAATATTGGAGAATTATCATTAATATCTACAACTTCTACATCGATTCTATGCAGCTCCATTGGGTTCTCTAAAATGATCTGAAAATGTAAAGAGCAGGGAGAGACTTGCGCGCACAGCTCCTCTCTATCTATCCTCTCCTTCACTATCAGAGTCCCTTTATCCACATTCAGACCGATGTACTCACGACTGTCCTCAGTAAAGATCCGCGCTCGACCAGATTTCAGTCTCTTAATATCCAAACCAAGATCCTGAACGATATTTCCCACCAATGATCCCTTTGTCATCTCCTCTGGAATAGAATACCGGACCTGTCCGTGCGCAACGGCCATGACAAAGACACACAGCACCAGATGCTGCATCAGCCATGATGCAATCCTTGTCGAAGATGCACGTCTTCGGGAAATAAGATACAAAAGACGAAACATTCTTCCAAACATCTATTACAAACCAAAGGGCAAGGTTAAAAACCAAAAGGGTGGAAACCATGAAGCTTCATCCGAAACACGGGCAAAGAATGTGTCCACCGTGCAGCGATAGAAAGAGACGGTCTGGAACAGAGAATTATTGCCGACTGTATAACGTCAGAAAAGGAAGGAGGGTCTGAATCAAAATTAAATACTGACCAACAGCGGCACTTGGAGCACCAAGAGAAGATTGCATCAAACATGCTTATAGAACAATTCCCAATAATAATGAACACTTTATCATTTTTTCTTTAATATCTAAAAAATGTTTCATATGATTCTTTATATAACAGATGAGTTATTGCCAACATAATAAAGGAAAGCCGCCCATTAATGATCCAGCACACATTTGCTCTCTCTTTTCGATGTTTGAAAACAACTAAAGATCCACCTTATAAGTTTGGTTGAAAAATGACCAGTGTACGCACAGCTATAATCCTCAGTAGACAATATCCGACAGCATAGAAGCTCAGATTTAGACATGATTAGTTTAACATAGACATTGCAAAATTTACATACTCCCATTTGTTTTTCACATTTTAAAAGAGTTTAATATAACTCTTAAAAACGAAAAGAACATTAAATATTAGGTACCACGTTATTCCTGTCGATAATTTGGCTATAAATATTGGGATAAATCCAGCATTAACCATGGCAACCTTATACAACCACATAGAAGTAAATGACAATACGTTGTATTATTTAGAAGGTATTTAATGTGTTGTATTTGAGCATATATGCCTTTAATCGTTGTTATTTTTTCGTAAAATACTCTCGAAAAGGTGCTTTACGATGCAATAGAATGAACTTTTTTGTCTAAATAGTTCCACAAGGAACCTTTTAAAAGTGAAGAAAAATTATCCTTTAAAGAAACTTGCACTGAAAGGATCTTTGTGGAACCAAAAAATAGTTATTTTGTGACATTACTGTTCATAAGCTTTCTGCACTTTTTATAAGAATACAAACTGTCTAGTTTTTACTGAATTTCCATAAAAAAATCAATATTTTGTTGACTGCTGAATTGCGAAATATGTATACAACACAATATATACAAGTCGCGGTGAATTTTAATAAACATAAATATCAATTTAAAATAACAGGGAAATTATTTAAAAATATAATTTAAAATACAAGTCAAAACACAATAACTTATCTTATCTCACCTGATCAAAAGAAACTTCATTAGTTGTTTTGTGTCTGTGCGCATGTGTGAGTGTTTGTGTTCCACTGGTGTCCAGACTAATGATGCTCTCACTACAAGGTCTGACAAACTTCAGATCACTCTTTCTGGAGTCAGTGGTTCTGTAAGCATCATAATTGTACACGTGCTGTAAAGTTCCTGTACCTCCTACATCTGCGTAAAGAGGAGGATAATACGGAATAACTGGAAGATTCGCTCCAGATTTGTAAAACATCCGCTCGCGCCTCCATCTGTAGCATTTGACTGACAGTATGGCGATGATAGACACGATAAAGAGAAACGAAACTACAGCCAGAGCCAAGACCAGATAAAAAGTCAGATTGTCGTTGTATTCCTTGTCTTGGGTAAAGTCAGTGAACTCCGAGAGCACTTCAGGGAAGCTGTCCGCCAGCACCACGTTAACATTGACTGTAGCTGAACGAGAGGGCTGTCCGTTGTCCTCCACTACAACAGTGAGTCTTTGTTTCACAGCATCTTTATCTGTCACCTGACGCACAGTTCTTATTTCTCCATTCTGTAAACCCACTTCAAACAGCGCCCTGTCTGTGACTTTCTGTAGTTTATATGAGAGCCAGGCATTCTGTCCAGAGTCCACATCAACAGCGACCACTTTAGTGACCAGATAACCCACATCTGCCGAACGAGGAACTATTTCAGCCACCACAGAACCACCAGACTGAACCGGATACAGAACTTGAGGAGCGTTGTCATTCTGGTCCTGTATGATTACTTTGACACTCACATTGCTGCTGAGAGGAGGAGATCCTCCGTCTTGCGCTTTTACGCGGATGTGAAATTCTTTTGTTTGCTCATAATCGAAAGAACGAACAGCAATAATTTCTCCACTCTCTGCATTCACTGACATATATGATGAAGCAGAGACGCCATTCACAAGAATATCTTCCAGAAAATATGAAATACGCGCATTATTTCCAGAGTCTTTGTCATGCGCTTTAACAGATAAAACTGAGACTCCGGGTGAATTATTTTCCATCACATTTGCGGTGTATGACTGACGCTGAAAAATAGGAGCGTTGTCATTGACATCAGAGATCTTAAGATTTAATGTTTTGTTCGTAGAGAAAGCTGGCGAGCCCTCATCGGTTGCTGTTATTGTTATATTATATTCTGATAATATTTCACGGTCTAAAAGCTCATCGGTGATCAAAGTGTAAATATTTTGGGAAGATGATTTAATTTTGAATGGTAAACTTGGAGCAATTAAGCACTTTACTTGTCCATTTTTCCCAGAATCTAAATCTTTTACATTCAGCATTGCTATTACAGTTTCTGGTGGAGCGTCCTCCGGTATTGGATTAGAGAAAGAAATTATGCTTACTACAGGGGCATTGTCATTTACATCGGTAATGTCAATCACCACTTTACTGGAGTCAGTTAAACCCCCTTTGTCTGTCGCATCAATGTTTAGCTCAAAATGCTTTGATCTCTCATAATCTAAATTTCCTTTGACGGTTATCTCTCCCGTGTTTGTGTCAATATTAAATAAATCAAGTGCTTTTCCTGAACTACGTGATAAAGAGTAGATAATATCACCATTTGTACCCTGGTCCTTGTCCGTGGCACTCACCTGGGCAACTAAAGCACCATTTGGGGTATTTTCAAGTAAAGCCACTTTATATACAGGCAGACCGAAAACTGGGGCGTTATCGTTTGCATCCATGACCAAAACACTTATTCTAACGGTGCCACTGCGCTGAGGACTGCCGCCATCAAAGGCTGTAAGCGTCAATTTGTGAACATCCTGAGTCTCTCGATCTAATGGTACTTGGAGAAGCATTTCGACGTATTTTGAGCCATCATTTCGAGACAAAACCTTTAAAACAAAATGATCTGTTGTATTTAAGGAATACAATTGGAGTGCGTTAGTGCCTGTGTCTGGATCGTGGGCGCTGTCTAATGAAAACCGAGCCCCGGGAAGAGCCAGTTCACTTATTTGAAAATCAATTTCCTTTCGACTAAAAACAGGAGCATGATCATTGATATCTAATATTTCTACATCGATTCTATGCAGCTCCATTGGGTTCTCTAAAATGATCTGAAAATGTAAAGAGCAGGGAGAGACTTGCGCGCACAGCTCCTCTCTATCTATCCTCTCCTTCACTATCAGAGTCCCTTTATCCACATTCAGACCGATGTACTCACGACTGTCCTCAGTAAAGATCCGCGCTCGACCAGATTTCAGCCTCTTAATATCCAAACCAAGATCCTGAACGATATTTCCCACCAATGATCCCTTCGTCATCTCCTCTGGAATAGAATACCGGACCTGTCCGTGCGCAACGGCCAAGACAAAGACACACAGCACCAGATGCTGCATCAGCCATGATGCAATCCTTGTCGAAGATGCGCCTCGTTGTGCTTTGATAAAACAAAGGCGAGACATATTCCAAGTATTTCAATTAAGGAAGAAATGAACAAGACCCCCAAAACTCAAAAACGACAAACAACACAGACTCTTCCAGAAAAACAGTTCAGCACTTGGCTTAACACACACGAGCATTGGTCTAAGAAAGAGATTTTCTGCAGACTGTATGATGTCAGAAACTGGAGGAGGGTCTAAAATAAAATGTAAACCTGCATCAACAGCGGCACTCGGAGCATCCGAAAAATACTACATAAAAAAATAATGGTATGTGAATTATAAAATTCAAACAAAATTGGTTTAAATCTGTATGAAGTAAACCTGTAAATTAAATATTACACATGTTTAGAAAATAAAGAAAGTGAAAACGTATGACCAAACAGTTACGCCATAATGACAGAAAACAGAAAATATACAGTACATACAAAAGACATAAAAGCAATCCTTAATAATTCTCTTTTAATCTCACCTGATCAAAAGAATCTTCATTATTCAGATTCTGTCTGTGCGCATGTGTGAGTGTTTGTGTTCCACTGGTGTCCAGACTAATGATGCTCTCACTACAAGGTCTGACAAACTTCAGATCACTCTTTCTGGAGTCAGTGGTTCTGTAAGCATCATAATTGTACACGTGCTGTAAAGTTCCTGTACCTCCTACATCTGCGTAAAGAGGAGGATAATACGGAATAACTGGAAGATTCGCTCCAGATTTGTAAAACATCCGCTCGCGTCTCCATCTGTAGCATTTGACTGACAGTATGGCGATGATAGACACGATAAAGAGAAACGAAACTACAGCCAGAGCCAAGACCAGATAAAATGTTAGATTGTCGTTGTATTCCTTGTCTTGGGTAAAGTCAGTGAACTCCGAGAGCACTTCAGGGAAGCTGTCCGCCAGCACCACGTTAACATTGACTGTAGCTGAACGAGAGGGCTGTCCGTTGTCCTCCACTACAACAGTGAGTCTTTGTTTCACAGCATCTTTATCTGTCACCTGACGCACAGTTCTTATTTCTCCATTCTGTAAACCCACTTCAAACAGCGCCCTGTCTGTGACTTTCTGTAGTTTATATGAGAGCCAGGCATTCTGTCCAGAGTCCACATCAACAGCGACCACTTTAGTGACCAGATAACCCACATCTGCCGAACGAGGAACTATTTCAGCCACCGCAGAACCACCAGACTGAACCGGATACAGAACTTGAGGAGCGTTGTCATTCTGGTCCTGTATGATTATTTTGACACTCACATTGCTGCTGAGAGGAGGAGATCCTCCGTCTTGCGCTTTTACGCGGAACTGAAAGTCTTTGATCTGCTCGTAATCGAAGGATCGCACTGCGTGTATGACTCCACTATCAGCACTGACGGACACTAACGAGGAGACGGGCACTCCGTTAACAGAGGAGTCCTCCAGTATGTAAGACACCCGAGCATTCTGGTTAAAATCTGCGTCTCTGGCTCTGACTGTGAAGATGGAAAGACCAGGTGTGTTGTTTTCTTGAATAAACGCTTCATAAGAGCTTTTCTCAAAGACAGGTGCGTTATCATTAACATCAGATATTTGTAATGAGAGAGTGATGCTGCTGGAGAGAGAGGGCAAGCCCTCATCAGCACACGTCACACTGATATTATACTGAGACTCTCTCTCTCGATCTAAATCACCATTGGTCATCAGACTAAAGAAAACATTATTAGTTGATTTAAGTGTAAAAGGGATATTCTCATTTATAAAACAGTAAACCTTTCCATTTTCTCCAGCATCTGGATCTTGCACGTTTATCATTGTAACAACAGTACCGTCATTAGAATTTTCTGAAATCGTGGTCAATTGTGATATAACGTTCATAAACGGCTTATTGTCATTTACATCAATCACATCTACATCGATTTTACAAGAATCGGTCAAACCACCGTCATCAATTGCCTGTACATGAATTTGATGGTTGCGAGATTTCTCGTAGTCTATACTCCCAACGACTTTCACCTCTCCGTTTAATTCATTGATTTCAAACAATTCTGGTTCTTCCTCGAGTGTGTTTGTGATTAAATACTTTATTTTACCATACGAGCCCTCATCCATATCAGATGCGCTCACTGTTGTTAACACTGAACCTTTGAGAGCATTTTCTGTTATAGTCGCCTTGTAAATTTTTTGGGTAAAAACAGGCGCGTTATCATTCACATCTAAAACAGTGATGTGTATCTGTGCAGTACCAGATAACTGTGGGTCACCTCCATCTATCGCTGTCAGAACCAGAGACAAATGCTCCTGCTTTTCACGGTCGAGCGGTTTTTGAAGAATCATTTCTACTAATTTACTACCATCTGATTGAGTTTGTAATTGTAATGAAAAATTATCAGTGGGTTTTAGTGAATAAGTTTGAAGCCCATTCATTCCTACGTCCGAATCAATGGCTCTTTCTAAAACAAACACCGCTCCAGTAGCAGCAGACTCACTGATTCTAAATCTCATCTCATTCCTTTTAAAAGAGGGAGAATGGTCGTTCACGTCTGTTACTTCGACAGTCAAAGAATAAAGCTCCATTGGATTTTCCAGAATAATCTGTAAATGTAGTGCGCAAGGCGTTGTCTGTCCGCATAGCGTCTCTCGGTCTATTCTCTCTTTAATAAGGAGGACTCCTCTGTCTTTATTCAGCTCGATGTATTCAGCGCTGTCTCCTGTATAAATACGAGCTTTACCAGATTTCAGTCTCTTTAAATCTAATCCCAAATCCTGTGCTATGTTACCGACTAAAGATCCTTTCGCCATTTCTTCAGGAATGGAGTAACTGACCTGCCCGAGAGCTGAACCGAGAGAGAGAAACCAAATAAACAGCAGTACTTGCCGCGCCATTGTTCTGTCCGATATATCCACGAGAGGAGAGAAATAACGATTATTCCACTGATTATCAATCAGAAATATTAAAGTATTACAAATATCCAACTGGAGAAAAAAATAGATGCCTATGAGTGCCAAAACAAGAGAGGTTTATCTCGTGTTCTCTGTCCTCTTCAGACCGTGTGCTCAGCTTTCTTCTCTATTTTATTATGGAGATGATGGGGGTGGAACTGCTGCAGATCTGCTCTCTAAACTGTAAAACACTAACCAACAGCGGCACTTTGAGTCCAGTCAAACGAACTACAAATATATTCAAGTAGCTCCTTTTTATAACTCCATGGTAAACCTCATTTTCAGATTTCATTTAAAATAATATATCTGAAGTGAAGAAGATTGCATTTGTTAAGTCACAACTATTTTCATGAAATGATTGGAGAAGACCTGAGCAGACTTGCATGTGCTGTGAAATGAGTTCAAAAGTAAAAAACCTTGATAGTCAATAATAGAGGACAATAACTGAATGTCATCGTTAACATTTTTAACTCAATGAGAAACAAAAATTACTTCGTGGATCCCAAAGAGATGATCTAGTAAAATAAATGAAAAATATCAATTAGAAAAACCGCAACCAACTTCAGGACCACGGATAGCGACGTTGACCCAGTACATAGAAAGAATACCAAACACATCTAGGCATAATTAATGCGCAAAAGTAAAAAGTTATATATGTATATACTGTCTAAGTTTTCCAGAAACATATATATTTAAACAACTATCATGCTTTGAATAAATGACCTTCTAAGTGAAACAAACCACAATGTTTCCCAAGCCCAAATAAATGTATTAATAAATGACTAATCCATATACATTTTACAAAAAACAACAACGTTTTAATAAATATGATTTCATTTTTAATTAAACAAGATACGTGGCCTATCGTAAATGAGAGTAAAATGACTGCATAATTGTAAATATAGACTATAATATTCTTAAAATAAAATGAGCAAAAAGGTAATACCGAAAATATCAGTCTAGGAACGACAGTAAGAAGTTGGCATAAATGCATTTAAAATAAGACATGTCAGAGGAGAGAACGAGCTAATACAGATTTTAGAATCTTGGAGAGCAATCTTATCAACTTGTCCAAAAAAAGCCAATGGTTAATAAAAGAGAGTTTGGGTGAGATAAAATTTTAGTAAATCATCCTCACCTGGTCGTCAGGACTCTCAGATGTCAGTTTCTGTCTGTGCGCATGTGTGAGTGTTTGTGTTCCACTGGTGTCCAGACTAATGATGCTCTCACTACAAGGTCTGACAAACTTCAGATCACTCTTTCTGGAGTCAGTGGTTCTGTAAGCATCATAATTGTACACGTGCTGTAAAGTTCCTGTACCTCCTACATCTGCGTAAAGAGGAGGATAATACGGAATAACTGGAAGATTCGCTCCAGATTTGTAAAACATCCGCTCGCGCCTCCATCTGTAGCATTTGACTGACAGTATGGCGATGATAGACACGATAAAGAGAAACGAAACTACAGCCAGAGCCAAGACCAGATAAAAAGTCAGATTGTCGTTGTATTCCTTGTCTTGGGTAAAATCATTGAACTCCGAGAGCACTTCAGGGAAGCTGTCCGCCAGCACCACGTTAACATTGACTGTAGCTGAACGAGAGGGCTGTCCGTTGTCCTCCACTACAACAGTGAGTCTTTGTTTCACAGCATCTTTATCTGTCACCTGACGCACAGTTCTTATTTCTCCATTCTGTAAACCCACTTCAAACAGCGCCCTGTCTGTGACTTTCTGTAGTTTATATGAGAGCCAGGCATTCTGTCCAGAGTCCACATCAACAGCGACCACTTTAGTGACCAGATAACCCACATCTGCCGAACGAGGAACTATTTCAGCCACCACAGAACCACCAGACTGAACCGGATACAGAACTTGAGGAGCGTTGTCATTCTGGTCCTGTATGATTACTTTGACACTCACATTGCTGCTGAGAGGAGGAGATCCTCCATCTTGCGCTTTTAAGCGGAACTGAAAGTCTTTGATCTGCTCGTAATCGAAGGATCGCACTGCGTGTATGACTCCACTATCAGCACTGACGGACACTAACGAGGAGACGGGCACTCCGTTAACAGAGGAGTCCTCCAGGATGTAAGACACCCGAGCATTCTGGTTAAAATCTGCGTCTCTGGATCTGACTGTGAAGATGGAAAGACCAGGTGTGTTGTTTTCTTGAATAAACGCCTCATAAGAGCTTTTCTCAAAGACAGGTGCGTTATCATTAACATCAGATATTTGTAATGAGAGAGTGATGCTGCTGGAGAGAGAGGGCAAGCCCTCATCAGCACACGTCACACTGATATTATAGTGAGACTCTCTCTCTCGATCTAAAACATTATCCGTTACTAGACTAAAGAAATTTGTTTTTACTGATTTCAGAGAAAATGGAATGTTTTCATTTACGAAACACTGAACCTTGCCATTTTCTTCTGAATCCGGATCCTGTACATTTATCATTGTAACAACCGTGTCAGACAGAGAATTTTCAGCTATAACGCTGGTTTTAGAGACGATGTCGATCACTGGTTTGTTGTCATTTATATCGAGAACGTCAACGATGATCTTACAAGAATCAGTGAGACCACCGTGATCACTCGCTTGAACACGGATTTCGTAATTGCGAGCCTTTTCAAAATCTATTGTGCCAACCACAGAAACTTGGCCGCTGTCTTTATTTATTTCAAATAAATGTCGAACATTATCTTGCATGTTAGCAATTGAATACTCTATTTTACCATTAATCCCCTCGTCGGCGTCAGTCGCGCTTACTGTTGACACAATTGTGTGTTTCGGAGCATTTTCTGTAACAGTCGCTTTATAAACTGACTGCGTAAAAGCTGGTGCGTTGTCGTTTGCATCTAAAACAGTAATGTGAATCTCTATGCTACCAGACAACTGAGGGTCTCCACCATCAACAGCTTTAAGCACTAAAATTACATCTTGCTGTTTCTCACGATCTAATGGCCTTTGCAATACCATTTCAACATTTTGCCCGTCTGCAGCTTGGTTAATATATTTAAGGTTAAAGTTATCTGTTGGATTAAGTGCATAGCTTTGTAGACCGTTTATTCCAACATCAGGATCAATAGCAGGGTCTAAAAGAAATTTAGATCCTAAAATAACCGATTCGCTGATTTTAAAACTAATCCTGCCTTTTTCAAAACTGGGAGCATTGTCGTTCACATCTGTTATCTCGATGGTAATGCTATAAAAATCCATTGGATTTTCCAGAATAATCTGTAAATGTAGTGCGCAAGGCGTTGTCTGTCCGCATAGCGTCTCTCGGTCTATTCTCTCTTTAATAAGGAGGACTCCTCTGTCTTTATTCAGATCGATGTATTCAGCGCTGTCTCCTGTATAAATACGAGCTTTACCAGATTTCAGTCTCTTTAAATCTAATCCCAAATCCTGTGCTATGTTACCGACTAAAGATCCTTTCGCCATTTCTTCAGGAATGGAGTAACTGACCTGCCCGAGAGCTGAACCGAGAGAGAGAAACCAAATAAACAGCAGTACTTGCCGCGCCATTGTTCTGTCCGATATATCCACGAGATGAGACAAATAACGATTATTCCACTGATTATCAATCAGAAATATTAAAGTATAACAAACATCCCACTGGAGAAAAAATAGATGCCTATGAGTGCCAAAACAAGAGAGGTGTATCTCGTGTTCTCTGTCCTCTTCAGACCGTGTGCTCAGCTTTCTTCTCTATTTTATTATGGAGATGATGGGGGTGGAACTGCTGCAGATCTGCTCTCTAAACTGTAAAACACTAACCAACAGCGGCACTTTGAGTCCAGTCAAACGAACTACAAATATATTCAAGTAGCTCCTTTTTATAACTCCATGGTAAACCTCATTTTCAGATTTCATTTAAAATAATATATCTAAAGTGAAGAAGATTGCATTTGTTAAGTCACAACTATTTTCATGAAATGATTGGAGAAGACATCAGCAGACTTGCATGTGCTGTGAAATGATTTCAAAAGTAAAAAACCTTGATAGTCAATAATAGAGGACAATAACTGAATGTCATCGTTAACATTTTTAACTCAATGAGAAACAAAAATTACTTCGTGGATCCCAAAGAGATGATAAAGTAAAATAAATGAAGAATGTCAATAAGAAAAGAACACGAACATCTTCAGGACCACGGATAGCGACTTTTGACCCAGCACATAGGAAGAATACCAAACACATCTAGGCATCATTACTGCGCAAAAGTAAAAAGCTATTTATGTATATACTGTCTAAATGTTCAAGAAAAACATATTTTTAAACAATTATTATGCTTTGAAAACATTACGATCTAAGTGGAGCTAACCACAATATTTACCAAGCCCAAATAAATGTATTAATACATGACTAATCCATATACATTTGACAAAAAACAACAACATTTTATTAAATGTGAATTCATATTTAATTAAACAAGATACGTGGCCTATCGTAAATGAGAGTAAAATGACTGCATAATGGTAAACATAGACTATAATATTCTCAAAATAAAATGAGCAAAAAGGTCATAACGAAAATATCAGTCTTGGAACGACAGTAAGAAGTTGGCATAAATGCATTTAAAATAAGATATGTCAGAGGAGAGCGCGAGCTAATACAGATTTTGAAATCTTGGAGAGCAATGTTATCAACTAGTTCAAAGAAAAAGCCAATGGTGAATAAAAGAGAGTTTAGGTGAGATAAAATTTAACTAAATCATCCTCACCTGGTCATCAGGACTCTCAGATGTCAGTTTCTGTCTGTGCGCATGTGTGAGTGTTTGTGTTCCACTGGTGTCCAGACTAATGATGCTCTCACTACAAGGTCTGACAAACTTCAGATCACTCTTTCTGGAGTCAGTGGTTCTGTAAGCATCATAATTGTACACGTGCTGTAAAGTTCCTGTACCTCCTACATCTGCGTAAAGAGGAGGATAATACGGAATAACTGGAAGATTCGCTCCAGATTTGTAAAACATCCGCTCGCGTCTCCATCTGTAGCATTTGACTGACAGTATGGCGATGATAGACACGATAAAGAGAAACGAAACTACAGCCAGAGCCAAGACCAGATAAAAAGTCAGATTGTCGTTGTATTCCTTGTCTTGTGTAAAGTCAGTGAACTCCGAGAGCACTTCAGGGAAGCTGTCCGCCAGCACCACGTTAACATTGACTGTAGCTGAACGAGAGGGCTGTCCGTTGTCCTCCACTACAACAGTGAGTCTTTGTTTCACAGCATCTTTATCTGTCACCTGACGCACAGTTCTTATTTCTCCATTCTGTAAACCCACTTCAAACAGCGCCCTGTCTGTGACTTTCTGTAGTTTATATGAAAGCCAGGCATTCTGTCCAGAGTCCACATCAACAGCGACCACTTTAGTGACCAGATAACCCACATCTGCCGAACGAGGAACTATTTCAGCCACCACAGAACCACCAGACTGAACCGGATACAGAACTTGAGGAGCGTTGTCATTCTGGTCCTCTATGATTACTTTGACACTCACATTGCTGCTGAGAGGAGGAGATCCTCCATCTTGCGCTTTTACGCGGAACTGAAAGTCTTTGATCTGCTCGTAATCGAAGGATCGCACTGCGTGTATGACTCCACTATCAGCACTGACGGACACTAACGAGGAGACGGGCACTCCGTTAACAGAGGAGTCCTCCAGGATGTAAGACACCCGAGCATTCTGGTTAAAATCTGCGTCTCTGGCTCTGACTGTGAAGATGGACAGACCAGGTGTGTTGTTTTCTTGAATAAACGCCTCATAAGAGCTTTTCTCAAAGACAGGTGCGTTATCATTAACATCAGATATTTGTAATGAGAGAGTGATGCTGCTGGAGAGAGAGGGCAAGCCCTCATCAGCACACGTCACACTGATATTATACTGATTGTCTCTCTCTCGATCTAAATCACCATCGGTCATCAGACTAAAGAAAACATTATTAGTTGATTTAAGTGTAAAAGGGATATTCTCATTTATAAAACAGTAAACCTTTCCATTTTCTCCTGCATCTGGATCTTGCACGTTTATCATTGTAACAACAGTACCGTCATTAGAATTTTCTGAAATCGTGGTCAATTGTGATATAACGTTCATAAACGGCTTATTGTCATTTACATCAATCACATCTACATCGATTTTACAAGAATCGGTCAAACCACCGTCATCAATTGCCTGTACATGAATTTGATGGTTGCGAGATTTTTCGTAGTCTATACTCCCAACGACTTTCACCTCTCCGTTTAATTCATTGATTTCAAACAATTCTGGTTCTTCCTCGAGTGTGTTTGTGATTAAATACTTTATTTTACCATACGAGCCCTCATCCATATCAGATGCGCTCACTGTTGTTAACACTGAACCTTTGAGAGCATTTTCTGTTATAGTCGCCTTGTAAATTTCCTGCGTAAAAACAGGCGCGTTATCATTCGCGTCTAAAACAGTGATGTGTATCTGTGCAGTACCAGATAACTGTGGGTCACCTCCATCTATCGCTGTCAGAACCAGAGACAAATGCTCCTGCTTTTCACGGTCGAGCGGTTTTTGAAGAATCATTTCTACTAATTTACTACCATCTGATTGAGTTTGTAATTGTAATGAAAAATTATCAGTGGGTTTTAGTGAATAAGTTTGTAGGCCATTCATTCCTACGTCCAAATCCATCGCTCTTTCTAAAACAAACACCGCTCCAGTAGCAGCAGACTCACTGATTCTAAATCTCATCTCATTCCTTTTAAAAGAGGGAGAATGGTCGTTCACGTCTGTTACTTCGACAGTCAAAGAATAAAGCTCCATTGGATTTTCCAGAATAATCTGTAAATGTAGTGCGCAAGGCGTTGTCTGTCCGCATAGCGTCTCTCGGTCTATTCTCTCTTTAATAAGGAGGACTCCTCTGTCTTTATTCAGCTCGATGTATTCAGCGCTGTCTCCTGTATAAATACGAGCTTTACCAGATTTCAGTCTCTTTAAATCTAATCCCAAATCCTGTGCTATGTTACCGACTAAAGATCCTTTCGCCATTTCTTCAGGAATGGAGTAACTGACCTGCCCGAGAGCTGAACCGAGAGAGAGAAACCAAATAAACAGCAGTACTTGCCGCGCCATTGTTCTGTCCGATATATCCACGAGAGGAGAGAAATAACGATTATTCCACTGATTATATATCAGAAATATTAAAGTATTACAAATATCCAACTGGAGAAAAAAATAGATGCCTATGAGTGCCAAAACAAGAGAGGTTTATCTCGTGTTCTCTGTCCTCTTCAGACCGTGTGCTCAGCTTTCTTCTCTATTTTATTATGGAGATGATGGGGGTGGAACTGCTGCAGATCTGCTCTCTAAACTGTAAAACACTAACCAACAGCGGCACTTTGAGTCCAGTCAAACGAACTACAAATATATTCAAGTAGCTCCTTTTTATAACTCCATGGTAAACCTCATTTTCAGATTTCATTTAAAATAATATATCTAAAGTGAAGAAGATTGCATTTGTTAAGTCACAACTATTTTCATGAAATGATTGGAGAAGACCTGAGCAGACTTGCATGTGCTGTGAAATGATTTCAAAAGTAAAAAACCTTGATAGTCAATAATAGATGACAAGAACTGAATGTCATCGTTAACATTTTTAACTCAATGAGAAACAAAAATTACTTCGTGGATCCCAAAGAGATGATCTAGTAAAATAAATGAAAAATATCAATTAGAAAAACCGCAACCAACTTCAGGACCACGGATAGCGACGTTGACCCAGTACATAGAAAGAATACCAAACACATCTAGGCATAATTAATGCGCAAAAGTAAAAAGTTATATATGTATATACTGTCTAAGTTTTCCAGAAACACATATATTTAAACAACTATCATGCTTTGAATAAATGACCTTCTAAGTGAAACAAACCACAATGTTTCCCAAGCCCAAATAAATGTATCAATAAATGACTAATCCATATACAATTTACAAAAAACAACAACGTTTTAATAAATATGATTTCATTTTTAATTAAACAAGATACGTGGCCTATCGTAAATGAGAGTAAAATGACTGCATAATTGTAAATACAGACTATAATATTCTTAAAATAAAATGAGCAAAAAGGTAATACCGAAAATATCGGTCTAGGAACGACAGTAAGAAGTTGGCATAAATGCATTTAAAATAAGATATGTCAGAGGAGAGCACGAGCTAATACAGATTTTAAAATCTTGGAGAGCAATATAATCAACTTGTCCAAAGAAAAAGCCAATGGTTAACAAAAGAGAGTTTGGGTGAGATAAAATTTTAGTAAATCATCCTCACCTGGTCGTCAGGACTCTCAGATGTCAGTTTCTGTCTGTGCGCATGTGTGAGTGTTTGTGTTCCACTGGTGTCCAGACTAATGATGCTCTCACTACAAGGTCTGACAAACTTCAGATCACTCTTTCTGGAGTCAGTGGTTCTGTAAGCATCATAATTGTACACGTGCTGTAAAGTTCCTGTACCTCCTACATCTGCGTAAAGAGGAGGATAATACGGAATAACTGGAAGATTCGCTCCAGATTTGTAAAACATCCGCTCGCGTCTCCATCTGTAGCATTTGACTGACAGTATGGCGATGATAGACACGATAAAGAGAAACGAAACTACAGCCAGAGCCAAGACCAGATAAAAAGTCAGATTGTCGTTGTATTCCTTGTCTTGTGTAAAGTCAGTGAACTCCGAGAGCACTTCAGGGAAGCTGTCCGCCAGCACCACGTTAACATTGACTGTAGCTGAACGAGAGGGCTGTCCGTTGTCCTCCACTACAACAGTGAGTCTTTGTTTCACAGCATCTTTATCTGTCACCTGACGCACAGTTCTTATTTCTCCATTCTGTAAACCCACTTCAAACAGCGCCCTGTCTGTGACTTTCTGTAGTTTATATGAGAGCCAGGCATTCTGCCCAGAGTCCACATCAACAGCGACCACTTTAGTGACCAGATAACCCACATCTGCCGAACGAGGAACTATTTCAGCCACCACAGAACCACCAGACTGAACCGGATACAGAACTTGAGGAGCGTTGTCATTCTGGTCCTGTATGATTATTTTGACACTCACATTGCTGCTGAGAGGAGGAGATCCTCCATCTTGCGCTTTTACGCGGAACTGAAAGTCTTTGATCTGCTCGTAATCGAAGGATCGCACTGCGTGTATGACTCCACTATCAGCACTGACGGACACTAACGAGGAGACGGGCACTCCGTTAACAGAGGAGTCCTCCAGGATGTAAGACACCCGAGCATTCTGGTTAAAATCTGCGTCTCTGGCTCTGATTGTGAAGATGGAAAGACCAGGTGTGTTGTTTTCTTGAATAAACGCCTCATAAGAGCTTTTCTCAAAGACAGGTGCGTTATCATTAACATCAGATATTTGTAATGAGAGAGTGATGCTGCTGGAGAGAGAGGGCAAGCCCTCATCAGCACACGTCACACTGATATTATACTGAGACTCTCTCTCTCGATCTAAATCACCATCGGTGACCAAACTGAAAAAAATATTATTAGTGGATGTCAGCGTAAAAGGAATATTTTCGCTCATAGAACATTTTATTTTCCCATTTTCTCCTGCATCAGGATCCTGCACATTTATCACAGTTACAACAGTGCTAGAATCTGCGTTTTCTAATATTGTTGTTAATTTCGACATGATGTTTATCAGCGGCTTATTGTCATTAACATCAATTATATCTACATCAATTTTACAAGAATCGGTTAAGCCTCCGTCGTCTGTAGCTTGCACGTGAATTTGATAATGCCGAGCTTTCTCGTAGTCTATAATCCCCTTAACTGTAACCTCTCCACTCTCTTCGTTAATTTCAAACAATTCCGTCACCGGGTCAAGAGTGTTTGTGATTAAATATTTTATTTTACCATACGAGCCCTCATCCATATCAGATGCGCTCACTGTTGTTAACACTGAACCTTTGAGAGCATTTTCTGTTATAGTCGCCTTGTAAATTTCCTGCGTAAAAACAGGCGCGTTATCATTCGCGTCTAAAACAGTGATGTGTATCTGTGCAGTACCAGATAACTGTGGGTCACCTCCATCTATCGCTGTCAGAACCAGAGACAAATGCTCCTGCTTTTCACGGTCGAGCGGTTTTTGAAGAATCATTTTTACTAATTTACTACCATCTGATTGAGTTTGTAATTGTAATGAAAAATTATCAGTGGGTTTTAGTGAATAAGTTTGTAGGCCATTCATTCCTACGTCCAAATCCATCGCTCTTTCTAAAACAAACACCGCTCCAGTAGCAGCAGACTCACTGATTCTAAATCTCATCTCATTCCTTTTAAAAGAGGGAGAATGATCGTTTATATCTGTGATTTCTATGTTGACGGAGTAAAATTCAATTGGATTTTCCAGAATAATCTGTAAATGTAGTGCGCAAGGCGTTGTCTGTCCGCATAGCGTCTCTCGGTCTATTCTCTCTTTAATAAGGAGGACTCCTCTGTCTTTATTCAGCTCGATGTATTCAGCGCTGTCTCCTGTATAAATACGAGCTTTTCCAGATTTCAGTCTCTTTAAATCTAATCCCAAATCCTGTGCTATGTTACCGACTAAAGATCCTTTCGCCATTTCTTCAGGAATGGAGTAACTGACCTGCCCGAGAGCTGAACCGAGAGAGAGAAACCAAATAAACAGCAGTACTTGCCGCGCCATTGTTCTGTCCGATATATCCACGAGAGGAGAGAAATAACGATTATTCCACTGATTATATATCAGAAATATTAAAGTATTACAAATATCCAACTGGAGAAAAAAATAGATGCCTATGAGTGCCAAAACAAGAGAGGTTTATCTCGTGTTCTCTGTCCTCTTCAGACCGTGTGCTCAGCTTTCTTCTCTATTTTATTATGGAGATGATGGGGGTGGAACTGCTGCAGATCTGCTCTCTAAACTGTAAAACACTAACCAACAGCGGCACTTTGAGTCCAGTCAAACGAACTACAAATAAATTCAAGTAGCTACTTTTTTGACACCATGGTCTAGTTAAAAAAACTCATCTTTCAGATTTCATTTAAAATAATATATCTAAAATGAAGAAGATTGCATTTGTTCAGTCAAAACTATTTTCATTAAGCGATTGTAGAAGACCTGAGCAGACTTGCATTTGCTGTGAAGTGATTTCAAAATTAAAAAACATTGAGAGTGAATAATAGAGGACAAGAACTGAATGTCATCGTTAACATTTTGACATAAATGAGAAACGAAAATTACTTCGTGGATCCCAAAGAGATGATAAAGTAAAATAAATGAAAAATATCAATTAGAAAAAACGCGACCAACTTCAGGACCACGGATAGCAATTTTTGACCCAATACATAGAAAGAATACCAAGCACATCTAATCATCATTACTGCGCAAAAGTAAAAAGTTATTTATGTATATACTGTCTAAGTGTTCCAGAAACACACATATATTCAAACAATTATTATGCTTTGAATAAATTACCATATAAGTGAAACAAACCACAATATTTATGAAGCGCAAAAAAATTTGTTAATACATAACTAATCCATATACATTTTACCAAAAACATTTTATTTAAAATAAATTCATATTTAATTAAATAAAACACGTGACCTATTGTAAATAAGAGAAAAGATAACTAGAGACAACTGCAAAAAAGATTGAAATAATCTAAAAATAAAATGAGCAAAAAGGTAACCACGAAAACATCAGTAAATGAATTTAAAATAAGACATGTCAAAGAAGAACACGAGCTAATACAGATTTTAAAATCGTGGGGAGAAATATAATAAACTTGTCAAAAAGAAGCCAATGGTGAATAAAAGAGAGTTTAGGTGAGATAAAATTTTTGTAAATAATCCTCACCTGGTCGTCAGGACTCTCAGATGTCAGTTTCTGTCTGTGCGCATGTGTGAGTGTTTGTGTTCCACTGGTGTCCAGACTAATGATGCTCTCACTACAAGGTCTGACAAACTTCAGATCACTCTTTCTGGAGTCAGTGGTTCTGTAAGCATCATAATTATACACGTGCTGTAAAGTTCCTGTACCTCCTACATCTGCGTAAAGAGGAGGATAATACGGAATAACTGGAAGATTCGCTCCAGATTTGTAAAACATCCGCTCGCGTCTCCATCTGTAGCATTTGACTGACAGTATGGCGATGATAGACACGATAAAGAGAAACGAAACTACAGCCAGAGCCAAGACCAGATAAAAAGTCAGATTGTCGTTGTATTCCTTGTCTTGTGTAAAGTCAGTGAACTCCGAGAGCACTTCAGGGAAGCTGTCCGCCAGCACCACGTTAACATTGACTGTAGCTGAACGAGAGGGCTGTCCGTTGTCCTCCACTACAACAGTGAGTCTTTGTTTCACAGCATCTTTATCTGTCACCTGACGCACAGTTCTTATTTCTCCATTCTGTAAACCCACTTCAAACAGCGCCCTGTCTGTGACTTTCTGTAGTTTATATGAGAGCCAGGCATTCTGTCCAGAGTCCACATCAACAGCAACCACTTTAGTGACCAGATAACCCACATCTGCCGAACGAGGAACTATTTCAGCCACCACAGAACCACCAGACTGAACCGGATACAGAACTTGAGGAGCGTTGTCATTCTGGTCCTGTATGATTACTTTGACACTCACATTGCTGCTGAGAGGAGGAGATCCTCCATCTTGCGCTTTTACGCGGAACTGAAAGTCTTTGATCTGCTCGTAATCGAAGGATCGCACTGCGTGTATGACTCCACTATCAGCACTGACGGACACTAACGAGGAGACGGGCACTCCGTTAACAGAGGAGTCCTCCAGGATGTAAGACACCCGAGCATTCTGGTTAAAATCTGCGTCTCTGGCTCTGATTGTGAAGATGGAAAGACCAGGTGTGTTGTTTTCTTGAATAAACGCTTCATAAGAGCTTTTCTCAAAGACAGGTGCGTTATCATTAACATCAGATATTTGTAATGAGAGAGTGATGCTGCTGGAGAGAGAGGGCAAGCCCTCATCAGCACACGTCACACTGATATTATACTGATTTTGTCTCTCTCGATCTAAATTACTGTCTGTAACAACACTGTAAAATCCACTAGAAGTTGATTTGATTATAAAAGGAATCTTCTCGTTTACATTGCACTGAACCTGCCCGTTACTGTCGGAGTCTGGATCATTAACACTGATTATAGCAATTACTGTATTTGGAGACGAATCTTCGGATATTATTGTAGACTTTGACATCGCAGTGATTACGGGCGTATTGTCATTAACGTCAATTACGTCTACGATTATTTTGCTTGAATCTGAAAGCCCACCTATATCTACTGCTTCTATATCAATCTCATAATGCTTGGCTGTTTCGAAGTCGAGTTTTCCTACTAACGTTACAGATCCATTTTCATCTATTTGAAAAATATCAGACACGCCGTCACTGTTTGCAAGTAAGTAACCAACCTCACCATTTATCCCTTTATCAGAATCTGAAGCACTAACAGTAATGACTGAAGTGCCTTTCTGAGAATTTTCAGTAATAATTGCTCTATATATAGGTTTTGTGAAAACTGGGGCATTATCGTTTACATCAAGCACAGTTATATGAATCTGTACGGTTCCAGATTTCGGTGGTTCTCCACCGTCCATTGCCGTTAATACTAGAGACATGTTCTCACGTCTTTCTCTGTCCAAAGGCTTTTGAAGAATCATTTCCACCTTTTTACTACCATCACTCTGACCATGAAGTTTTAGGATAAAATGATCGGTAGGCTGTAGAAAATAACTCTGCAGGCCATTTACACCAATGTCTGGATCTATCGCTTTCTCCAGCATAAACTTTGATCCTACAACAGCCGATTCGCTTATCTCAAACCGTCTTTCATTTCCCTTAAACAAAGGAGAATTATCATTAATGTCTGTAATTTCAACAGTGACTCGAAAAAGCTCCATTGGATTTTCCAGAATAATCTGTAAATGTAGTGCGCAAGGCGTTGTCTGTCCGCATAGCGTCTCTCGGTCTATTCTCTCTTTAATAAGGAGGACTCCTCTGTCTTTATTCAGCTCGATGTATTCAGCGCTGTCTCCTGTATAAATACGAGCTTTACCAGATTTCAGTCTCTTTAAATCTAATCCCAAATCCTGTGCTATGTTACCGACTAAAGATCCTTTCGCCATTTCTTCAGGAATGGAGTAACTGACCTGCCCGAGAGCTGAACCGAGAGAGAGAAACCAAATAAACAGCAGTACTTGCCGCGCCATTGTTCTGTCCGATATATCCACGAGATGAGACAAATAACGATTATTCCACTGATTATATATCAGAAATATTAAAGTATAGCAAATATCCAACTTGAGAAAAAATAGATGCCTATGAGTGCCAAAACAAGAGAGGTTTATCTCGTGTTCTCTGTCCTCTTCAGACCGTGTGCTCAGCTTTCTTCTCTATTTTATTATGGAGATGATGGGGGTGGAACTGCTGCAGATCTGCTCTCTAAACTGTAAAACACTAACCAACAGCGGCACTTTGAGTCCAGTCAAACGAACTACAAATATATTCAAGTAGTTCCTTTGTATGACACCATGGTTAAGATAAAAAAACTCATCTTTCAGATTTCATTTAAAATAATATATCTAAAATGAAGAAGATTGCATTTGTTCAGTCAAAGCTATTTTCATTGTACGATTGGAAATGACATGAGCAGACTTGCATTTGCTGTGAAGTGATTTCAAATGTAAAAATCATTCAGAGTGAATAATAGATGACAAGAACTGAATGTCATCGTTAACATTTTGACATAAATGAGAAACGAAAATTAATTCGTGGATCCCAAAGAGATGATAAAGTAAAATAAATGAAAAATATCAATTAGAAAAAACGCAACCAACTTCAGGACCACGGATAGCGACGTTGACCCAGTACATAGAAAGAACACCAAACACATCTAGTCATCATTACTGCGCAAAAGTAAAAAGTTATTTATGTATATACTGTCTAAGTTTTCCAGAAACACATATTTTCAAACACTAATTATGCTTTGAACAGATTACCATCTAAGTGGAACGAACCACAATATTTACCAAGCCCAAATAAATGTATTAATAAATGACTAATCGATATACATTTGACAAAAAACAACAAAATTTTAATAAATATGATTTCATATTTAATTAAACAAGATACGTAGCCGATCGTAAATGAGAGTGAAATGACTGCATAATGGTAAATATACACTATAATATTCTCAAAATAAAATGAGCAAAAAGGTCATACCGAAAATATCAGTCTAGGAACGACAGCAAGAAGTTAGCATGAATGCATTTAAAATAAGATATGTCAGAGGAGAGCACGAGCTATACAGATTTTAGAATCTTGGAGAGCAATCTTATCAACGTGTCCAAAGAAAAAGCCAATGGTTAATAAAAGAGAGTTTGGGTGAGATAAAATTTTAGTAAATCATCCTCACCTGGTCGTCAGGACTCTCAGATGTCAGTTTCTGTCTGTGCGCATGTGTGAGTGTTTGTGTTCCACTGGTGTCCAGACTAATGATGCTCTCACTACAAGGTCTGACAAACTTCAGATCACTCTTTCTGGAGTCAGTGGTTCTGTAAGCATCATAATTGTACACGTGCTGTAAAGTTCCTGTACCTCCTACATCTGCGTAAAGAGGAGGATAATACGGAATAACTGGAAGATTCGCTCCAGATTTGTAAAACATCCGCTCGCGTCTCCATCTGTAGCATTTGACTGACAGTATGGCGATGATAGACACGATAAAGAGAAACGAAACTACAGCCAGAGCCAAGACCAGATAAAAAGTCAGATTGTCGTTGTATTCCTTGTCTTGGGTAAAGTCAGTGAACTCCGAGAGCACTTCAGGGAAGCTGTCCGCCAGCACCACGTTAACATTGACTGTAGCTGAACGAGAGGGCTGTCCGTTGTCCTCCACTACAACAGTGAGTCTTTGTTTCACAGCATCTTTATCTGTCACCTGACGCACAGTTCTTATTTCTCCATTCTGTAAACCCACTTCAAACAGCGCCCTGTCTGTGACTTTCTGTAGTTTATATGAGAGCCAGGCATTCTGTCCAGAGTCCACATCAACAGCGACCACTTTAGTGACCAGATAACCCACATCTGCCGAACGAGGAACTATTTCAGCCACCACAGAACCACCAGACTGAACCGGATACAGAACTTGAGGAGCGTTGTCATTCTGGTCCTGTATGATTACTTTGACACTCACATTGCTGCTGAGAGGAGGAGATCCTCCGTCTTGCGCTTTTACGCGGAACTGAAAGTCTTTGATCTGCTCGTAATCGAAGGATCGCACTGCGTGTATGACTCCACTATCAGCACTGACGGACACTAACGAGGAGACGGGCACTCCGTTAACAGAGGAGTCCTCCAGGATGTAAGACACCCGAGCATTCTGGTTAAAATCTGCGTCTCTGGCTCTGATTGTGAAGATGGAAAGACCAGGTGTGTTGTTTTCTTGAATAAACGCCTCATAAGAGCTTTTCTCAAAGACAGGTGCGTTATCATTAACATCAGATATTTGTAATGAGAGAGTGATGCTGCCGGAGAGAGAGGGCAAGCCCTCATCAGCACACGTCACACTGATATTATACTTAGACTCTCTCTCTCGATCTAAAACATTATCCGTCACTAGACTGTAAAACCCATCGGGCGAAGATTGAATTATGAAAGGAACATCTCCAATTAAATTGCAATTCAAATTTCCATTTTCATTTGAATCTACATCATTAATGTTTAACATTGCTATAATTGTGCCAGACTTGGAATCTTCTGGTATAAAGTTTGATTTAGAAATAATATTAATCGAGGGACTGTTGTCGTTTACATCAATGATATCAACAATGACCTTACAGGTATCTGTATGACCGCCTCCATCACGTGCTTGAACATCAATTTGGAAGTGCCTGTTTTTTTCATAGTCTACACCCCCAATTAGACTTAAAACACCGAGATCAGGGTGAATTTCAAACGTCTCTGCTGCTTTGTCTTCTGTAGTTGCAAAAGAGAAAGATATTCGGGCATTTGAACCCTGGTCTTTATCGGAAGCACTCACTGTTGTTAAAACAGTGCCTTTAGGGGAATTTTCAGCTATATTGGTTTTGTACACGGACTGTGAGCAAACAGGGGCATTATCATTAGCATCTAAAACAGTAACATGTATCTGCATTGTGCCAGACATCTGAGGCTCGCCTCCGTCAAAAGCTATTAAAAGTAAAGATATATGCTCCTGTTTCTCACGATCTAGAGGTTTTTCAAGAATCATTTCAACGGCTATATTTGCATCAGGAAGATTCTGAAACTTAAGGACAAAATTATCTGCGGGTTGAAGGGAATAACTAAACAGACCATTTCGACCTACATCACGATCAATAGCTCTTTCCAAAATAAATCGGGCACCTGCTAAAGACATTTCGTTAATTTCAAATCTCATCTCATTTTTAGTAAACATCGGTGCATTGTCATTTATGTCTGTTACCTCCAATGTAACGCGATACAATTGCATTGGATTTTCCAGAATAATCTGTAAATGTAGTGCGCAAGGCGTTGTCTGTCCGCATAGCGTCTCTCGGTCTATTCTCTCTTTAATAAGGAGGACTCCTCTGTCTTTATTCAGATCGATGTATTCAGCGCTGTCTCCTGTATAAATACGAGCTTTTCCAGATTTCAGTCTCTTTAAATCTAATCCCAAATCCTGTGCTATGTTACCGACTAAAGATCCTTTCGCCATTTCTTCAGGAATGGAGTAACTGACCTGCCCGAGAGCTGAACCGAGAGAGAGAAACCAAATAAACAGCAGTACTTGCCGCGCCATTGTTCTGTCCGATATATCCACGAGAGGAGAGAAATAACGATTATTCCACTGATTATCAATCAGAAATATTAAACTATTACAGACATCCAACTGGAGAAAAAAGAGATGCCTATGAGTGCCAAAACAAGAGAGGTTTATCTCGTGTTCTCTGTCCTCTTCAGACCGTGTGCTCAGCTTTCTTCTCTATTTTATTATGGAGATGATGGGGGTGGAACTGCTGCAGATCTGCTCTCTAAACTGTAAAACACTAACCAACAGCGGCACTTTGAGTCCAGTCAAACGAACTACAAATATATTCAAGTAGCTCCTTTTTATGACACCATGGTTAAGATAAAAAAACTCATCTTTCAGATTTCATGTAAAATAATATATCTAAAATGAAGAAGATTGTATTTGTTCAATCAAAACTATTTTCATTGTACGATTGGAGAAGACATGAGCAGACTTGCATGTGCTGTGAAGTGATTTCAAAGTAAAAAAAAAACATTGAGAGTAAATAATAGCAGTAATTAACTGAATGTCATCGTTAACATTTTGAACTAATTGAGAAATAAAAAGAACTTAGTGTATCCAAAAGAGACGATATGGTTAAAGAAATGAAGAATGTCAATAAGAAAAAAACACGAACATCTTCAGGACCACGGATAGTGACTTTTGACCCAGTACATAGAAAGAACACCAAACACATCTAGGCATAATTACTGCGCAAAAGTAAAAAGTTATTTATGTATATTCTGTCTAAGTTGTCCAGAAACATATATATTTAAACAATTATAATGCTTTGAATAAATGGCCATCTAAGTGAAAAAAAACACAATATTTACCAAGCCCAAATAAATGTATTAATACATGACTTATCCATATACATTTAAAAAAAAAAACAACATTTTAATAAATATGAATTCATATTTAATTAAACAAGATACGTGTCCTATCGTAAATGCGAGTAAAATTACTGGATAATGGTAAATATAGACTATATTATTCTCAAAATAAAATTAGCAAAAAGGTCATACCAGAAATATCAGTCTAGGAACGACAGCAAGAAGTTGGCATAAATGCATTTAAAATAACACATGTCAGAGGAGAGCACGAGCTAATACAGATTTTAAAATCTTGGAGAGCAATCTTTTCAACTTGTCCAAAGAAAGAGCCAATGGTTAACAAAAGAGAGTTTGGGTGAGATAAATTTTTTGTAAATCATCCTCACCTGGTCTTCAGGACTCTCAGATGTCAGTTTCTGTCTGTGCGCATGTGTGAGTGTTTGTGTTCCACTGGTGTCCAGACTAATGATGCTCTCACTACAAGGTCTGACAAACTTCAGATCACTCTTTCTGGAGTCAGTGGTTCTGTAAGCATCATAATTGTACACGTGCTGTAAAGTTCCTGTACCTCCTACATCTGCGTAAAGAGGAGGATAATACGGAATAACTGGAAGATTCGCTCCAGATTTGTAAAACATCCGCTCGCGTCTCCATCTGTAGCATTTGACTGACAGTATGGCGATGATAGACACGATAAAGAGAAACGAAACTACAGCCAGAGCCAAGACCAGATAAAAAGTCAGATTGTCGTTGTATTCCTTGTCTTGGGTAAAGTCAGTGAACTCCGAGAGCACTTCAGGGAAGCTTTCCGCCAGCACCACGTTAACATTGACTGTAGCTGAACGAGAGGGCTGTCCGTTGTCCTCCACTACAACAGTGAGTCTTTGTTTCACAGCATCTTTATCTGTCACCTGACGCACAGTTCTTATTTCTCCATTCTGTAAACCCACTTCAAACAGCGCCCTGTCTGTGACTTTCTGTAGTTTATATGAGAGCCAGGCATTCTGTCCAGAGTCCACATCAACAGCGACCACTTTAGTGACCAGATAACCCACATCTGCCAAAAGAGGAACTATTTCAGCCACCACAGAACCACCAGACTGAACCGGATACAGAACTTGAGGAGCGTTGTCATTCTGGTCCTGTATGATTACTTTGACACTCACATTGCTGCTGAGAGGAGGAGATCCTCCGTCTTGCGCTTTTACGCGGAACTGAAAGTCTTTGATCTGCTCGTAATCGAAGGATCGCACTGCGTGTATGACTCCACTATCAGCACTGACGGACACTAACGAGGAGACGGGCACTCCGTTAACAGAGGAGTCCTCCAGTATGTAAGACACCCGAGCATTCTGATTAAAATCTGCGTCTCTGGATCTGACTGTGAAGATGGAAAGACCAGGTGTGTTGTTTTCTTGGATAAACGCCTCATAAGAGCTTTTCTCAAAGACAGGTGCGTTATCATTAACATCAGATATTTGTAATGAGAGAGTGATGCTGCTGGAGAGAGAGGGCAAGCCCTCATCAGCACACGTCACACTGATATTGTACTTAGACTCTCTCTCTCGATCTAAAACATTATCCGTTACTAGACTAAAGAAATTAGTTTTTACTGATTTCAGAGAAAATGGAATGTTTTCATTTACGAAGCACTGAACCTTGCCATTTTCACCTGAATCCGGATCCTGTACATTTATCATTGTAACAACCGTGTCAGACAGAGAATTTTCAGCTATAACGCTGGTTTTAGAGACGATGTCGATTACTGGTTTGTTGTCATTTATATCGAGAACGTCAACGATGATCTTACAAGAATCAGTGAGACCACCGTGATCACTCGCTTGAACACGGATTTCGTAATTGCGAGCCTTTTCAAAATCTATTGTGCCAACCACAGAAACTTGGCCGCTGTCTTTATTTATGTCAAATAAATGTCGAACATTATCTTGCATGTTAGCAATTGAATACTCTATTTTACCATTAATCCCCTCGTCGGCGTCAGTCGCGCTTACTGTTGACACAATTGTGTGTTTCGGAGCATTTTCTGTAACAGTCGCTTTATAAACTGACTGCGTAAAAGCTGGTGCGTTGTCGTTTGCATCTAAAACAGTAATGTGAATCTCTATGCTACCAGACAACTGAGGGTCTCCACCATCAACAGCTTTAAGCACTAAAATTACATCTTGCTGTTTCTCACGATCTAATGGCCTTTGCAATACCATTTCAACATTTTGCCCGTCTGCAGCTTGGTTAATATATTTAAGGTTAAAGTTATCTGTTGGATTAAGTGCATAGCTTTGTAGACCGTTTATTCCAACATCAGGATCAATAGCAGGGTCTAAAAGAAATTTAGATCCTAAAATAACCGATTCGCTGATTTTAAAACTAATCCTGCCTTTTTCAAAACTGGGAGCATTGTCGTTCACATCTGTTATCTCGATGGTAATGCTATAAAAATCCATTGGATTTTCCAGAATAATCTGTAAATGTAGTGCGCAAGGCGTTGTCTGTCCGCATAGCGTCTCTCGGTCTATTCTCTCTTTAATAAGGAGGACTCCTCTGTCTTTATTCAGCTCGATGTATTCAGCGCTGTCTCCTGTATAAATACGAGCTTTACCAGATTTCAGTCTCTTTAAATCTAAACCCAAATCCTGTGCTATGTTACCGACTAAAGATCCTTTCGCCATTTCTTCAGGAATGGAGTAACTGACCTGCCCGAGAGCTGAACCGAGAGAGAGAAACCAAATAAACAGCAGTACTTGCCGCGCCATTGTTCTGTCCGATATATCCACGAGAGGAGACAAATAACGATTATTCCACTGATTATCAATCAGAAATATTAAACTATTACAAACATCCAACTGGAGAAAAAAGAGATGCCTTTCAGTGCAAAACAAGAGAGGTTTATCTCGTGTTCTCTGTCCTCTTCAGACCGTGTGCTCAGCTTTCTTCTCTATTTTATTATGGAGATGATGGGGGTGGAACTGCTGCAGATCTGCTCTCTAAACTGTAAAACACTAACCAACAGCGGCACTTTGAGTCCAGTCAAACGAATTACAAATATATTCAAGTAGTTCCTTTTTATTACACTATGGTAAACCGTACCTTTTAAATATCATTTGAAAAAATATATCTAACATAAGGAAGATTGTATTTGTATTTGTATTTTTCAGACAAAACTATTTTCATGAAACGATTGGAGAAGACATGAGCAGACTTGCATGTCCTGTGAAGTCATTTCAAAAGTAAAAAAAAACTTTCCGAGTGAATCATAGCGGACAATAACTGAATGTCATCGTTAACATTTTGAACTAAATGAGTAACAAAAAGAACTTAGTGTATCCAAAAGAGACGATATGGTAAAAGAAATGAAGAATGTCAATAAGAAAAAACACGAACATCTTCAGGACCACGGATAGTGACTTTTGACCCAGTACATAGAAAGAACACCAAACACATCTAGGCATCATTAATGCGCAAAAGAAAAACGTTTTTTACGCATACCGTGTTTAAAGTTTTGCAGAAACACATATATTTAAAGAATTATTATGCTTTGAATAAAGGACCATCTAAGCGGAACGAACCACAATATCTACCTAGCCCAAATTAATGTGTTAATTCATGACTAATCCATATACATTTTACAAAAAACAAAAGACAAAGAGGTCATACCGAAAATGTCAGTCTATGAACGACAGTAAGAAGTTGGCATAAATGCATTTAAAATAAGACATGTCCGAGAAGAGCACGAGCTAATACAGATTTTAAAATCTTGGACAGCAATCTTATCAACTAGTCCAAAGAAAAAGCCAATGGTTAACAAAAGAGAGTTTGGGTGAGATAAAATTTTAGTAAATCATGCTCACCTGGTCGTCAGGACTCTCAGATGTCAGTTTCTGTCTGTGCGCATGTGTGAGTGTTTGTGTTCCACTGGTGTCCAGACTAATGATGCTCTCACTACAAGGTCTGACAAACTTCAGATCACTCTTTCTGGAGTCAGTGGTTCTGTAAGCATCATAATTGTACACGTGCTGTAAAGTTCCTGTACCTCCTACATCTGCGTAAAGAGGAGGATAATACGGAATAACTGGAAGATTCGCTCCAGATTTGTAAAACATCCGCTCGCGTCTCCATCTGTAGCATTTGACTGACAGTATGGCGATGATAGACACGATAAAGAGAAACGAAACTACAGCCAGAGCCAAAACCAGATAAAAAGTCAGATTGTCGTTGTATTCCTTGTCTTGGGTAAAGTCAGTGAACTCCGAGAGCACTTCAGGGAAGCTGTCCGCCAGCACCACGTTAACATTGACTGTAGCTGAACGAGAGGGCTGTCCGTTGTCCTCCACTACAACAGTGAGTCTTTGTTTCACAGCATCTTTATCTGTCACCTGACGCACAGTTCTTATTTCTCCATTCTGTAAACCCACTTCAAACAGCGCCCTGTCTGTGACTTTCTGTAGTTTATATGAGAGCCAGGCATTCTGTCCAGAGTCCACATCAACAGCGACCACTTTATTGACCAGATAACCCACATCTGCCGAACGAGGAACTATTTCAGCCACCACAGAACCACCAGACTGAACCGGATACAGAACTTGAGGAGCGTTGTCATTCTGGTCCTGTATGATTATTTTGACACTCACATTGCTGCTGAGAGGAGGAGATCCTCCATCTTGCGCTTTTACGCGGAACTGAAAGTCTTTGATCTGCTCGTAATCGAAGGATCGCACTGCGTGTATGACTCCACTATCAGCACTGACGGACACTAACGAGGAGACGGGCACTCCGTTAACAGAGGAGTCCTCCAGGATGTAAGACACCCGAGCATTCTGGTTAAAATCTGCGTCTCTGGATCTGACTGTGAAGATGGAAAGACCAGGTGTGTTGTTTTCTTGAATAAACGCCTCATAAGAGCTTTTCTCAAAGACAGGTGCGTTATCATTAACATCAGATATTTGTAATGAGAGAGTGATGCTGCTGGAGAGAGAGGGCAAGCCCTCATCAGCACACGTCACACTGATGTTATACTGAGACTCTCTCTCTCGATCTAAATCACCATCTGTTACTAAACTAAAAAAATTATTTGCTGTTGGCTTTAATGTAAAAGGGATATTATCATTAATAGAGCACTGGACCTTTCCATTCTCTCCAGAATCTGAATCTTGGGCATTTAACATTGTCACTACAGTACCGGCTTTTGAGTCTTCGGGAAGAGAGCCTGGTTTGGACATTATATTAATTACTGGTTTGTTGTCATTTAAATCGATAACATCAACAATGACTTTGCAAGTGTCAGAATGATGCCCAGGGTCTCTCGCTTGAACGTCAATCTGATAATGCTTAATTCGTTCATAGTCAATAATGCCAGATAGCCACAAAACGCCATCATTTTTGTCGATTTCAAATACATTAGAAGTGCTGCCTGGAGACTTATAAATATAATATTCAACTTTACCGTTTTGTCCTTGGTCAGCATCAGATGCTTTAACTGTTGTTAAAATCGTGCCTTTTGGAGAATTTTCTGCTATGCTGGTTTTATAAACGGGTAAAAAGCAAACGGGTGCGTTATCATTGGCGTCCTGAACAGTGATTATAATCGACATTGAGCCAGACATCTGTGGGTCTCCTCCGTCTACAGCAGTCAGCAAAAGCACAATATGATCCTCTTTCTCTCGGTCTAGAGGTTTTTGTAAAATTAACTCAACATTTTTAGAACCATCTGGCATATCTTGAGTTTTTAAAACAAAATTACTATCCGAATGTAAGGAATAACTCTGTACACTATTTATACCAACGTCATTATCAACTGCCCTCTCTAAAACAAATTTAGATCCAGACGGTGATAACTCGCTAATATCAAATTTCGTTTCTTTAACTGAAAACGTTGGCGCATTGTCATTTACATCCACAATTTCAATTGAAACACTATAAAACTCCACAGGATTTTCTAGAGTAATCTGTAAATGTAGTGCGCAAGGCGTTGTCTGTCCGCATAGCGTCTCTCGGTCTATTCTCTCTTTAATAAGGAGGACTCCTCTGTCTTTATTCAGCTCGATGTATTCAGCGCTGTCTCCTGTATAAATACGAGCTTTACCAGATTTCAGTCTCTTTAAATCTAATCCCAAATCCTCTGCTATGTTACCGACTAAAGATCCTTTCGCCATTTCTTCAGGAATGGAGTAACTGACCTGCCCGAGAGCTGAACCGAGAGAGAGAAACCAAATAAACAGCAGTACTTGCCGCGCCATTGTTCTGTCCGATATATCCACAAAACGAGGCACAAATCCGTTTTACACACAGTGTTTCAGTTAGAATGTTGAATAAATAAAGCAATTATTTAAAAGTGATCAAACAAAAAAACGGTGTATTTCAGAAAAAAAACAAGGTCAAATATTCCCTTTCATTGACAGACTCCGTGTTTATCCTTCGTCTCTCTTATATTGTGGAGATGGTGGGGGTGTAACTGAATATATTCTCTCCAAATGTTAAACACTGACCAACAGCGGCACTATGAGTCCATCCAGATGAACTACAAATATATTTACTTCTGTAAAATTGTGTAACAAATAAAACAACATAGTCCCGCACATCAAAAACAATAACCATCTAAATATACAAAATGACTGTAAAAACAGAACATGAAATAATAAATGTACAACTCTCCGCTCAGAATGACTTGAACTTGTTTTGGTAGACGAGAGACTGAAAGAGGGCAAAGGAAAACGATGATATACTCTATAAAACAGAGATAAGAAGCAAGCCTTCAGGACCACGGTCAGTGACGCTGCCAAAAGTGCTGAAATCCTTAAACAATCAGAGGCGAAAGAGTACCAGCACAATAAAAATTAAAATACTACATTAATGTGAAAGCTATACAAAATCATTCATTCAATAATTATAAGAGCGATGGTCTTAACATCTTAAGATTTTTTAACATGTTTGAAGATACTGTCTATATAACGAATATTCAAATATCATATACAAATAAACCAATACAACAATGGTATCAAATATCAATTCAAGGTTTATTGTATGAACCTCTTATATATTTCGCAGATTCATTACTTTTTGAGGAAAAAATAAAGAATTTATAAGACAAACATTTTAATTTCGAGACATGCACCACACCTTAAGGAAAATTTGACTGGAAAGAGAGCGAGTTAAATTCTTGATCTCAATAGAATTTTTTGCTGAACAAATAATAAATATAAATATAATTGCAAATATATAAACAATTATATTATTTCTTACCTGATCATCACGATGCTCGGAAAGTTTGTGTGACACATGTGTGAGTGTTTGTGTTCCACTGGTGTCCAGACTAATGATGCTCTCACTACAAGGTCTGACAAACTTCAGATCACTCTTTCTGGAGTCAGTGGTTCTGTAAGCATCATAATTGTACACGTGCTGTAAAGTTCCTGTACCTCCTACATCTGCGTAAAGAGGAGGATAATACGGAATAACTGGAAGATTCGCTCCAGATTTGTAAAACATCCGCTCGCGTCTCCATCTGTAGCATTTGACTGACAGTATGGCGATGATAGACACGATAAAGAGAAACGAAACTACAGCCAGAGCCAAGACCAGATAAAATGTTAGATTGTCGTTGTATTCCTTGTCTTGTGTAAAGTCAGTGAACTCCGAGAGCACTTCAGGGAAGCTGTCCGCCAGCACCACGTTAACATTGACTGTAGCTGAACGAGAGGGCTGTCCGTTGTCCTCCACTACAACAGTGAGTCTTTGTTTCACAGCATCTTTATCTGTCACCTGACGCACAGTTCTTATTTCTCCATTCTGTAAACCCACTTCAAACAGCGCCCTGTCTGTGACTTTCTGTAGTTTATATGAGAGCCAGGCATTCTGTCCAGAGTCCACATCAACAGCGACCACTTTAGTGACCAGATAACCCACATCTGCCGAACGAGGAACTATTTCAGCCACCACAGAACCACCAGACTGAACCGGATACAGAACTTGAGGAGCGTTGTCATTCTGGTCCTGTATGATTATTTTGACACTCACATTGCTGCTTAGAGGAGGAGATCCTCCATCTTGTGCTTTTATGACAAGATTTATTTGTTTAATTTGCTCATAATCAAATGAACGCACTGCCTGTAACATTCCATTTTCAGAGTTTATGGACACGTACGAAGTAATTGGCGCTCCAGCAATATCCGTGTCAACTAAAAAATATGAAACCCTTGAGTTCTGACCCCAGTCTAAATCTCTCGCTTTTACATTGCAGAGCGAAAAACCTAGAGGGTTATTTTCCGGGACGTGCGCATAAAAGCTCTTCTCCTCGAAAACCGGTGCGTTATCATTAATGTCAGAAACTTTAAGTCGTAGAGTAGCTGAGCTCGACAGTGCAGGTGAACCAGAATCGGTTGCGATGACTGTTATATTATATTCAGACTGAGTTTCACGATCAAGAAAGGCATCAGTGATCAAGTTATAATAATTAGAAATAGATGATTTAATATTTATTGGGATGTTCCTATCAATAAAGCACGTAACCTGTCCATTTGTACCAGAATCCAAATCTTTGATATTAACTACAGCGATGGTTGTGCCCGGGGGTGCATCTTCAGACACTGGGCTTGATAGAGACATGAGATTAATAATAGGTGCGTTATCATTTACATCCACTATTTCAATTACAAGCTTACTTGTACTCGTTAACCCACCTTGGTCTGTTGCTTTAACTCGTATTTCAAAACGTTTGTCTTTCTCAAAATCGATACTTCCGAAAACAGACACCAAGCCAGTATTTTCGTCAATGCTAAACATATCTCTTGAATGTTCTTTTAAGTCAGCGAAAGAAAACATTATGCGACCATTTGATCCACTGTCAGCATCGGTGGCATTAACAGTGATAACGTATGTGCCCCTATGCGCATTTTCGACGACTGATGCTCTATAAACCGTCTGGTTGAACTGCGGTGCGTTATCGTTCGCATCTAACACAGTCACATCTATATTAACAGAACCAGACCTCTGCGGGTTTCCACCATCTACAGCGATCAGCTTCAGAGACAAATGTGGAAGCACTTCTCTATCCAAGGCTTTATCAAGAACCATTTCAACATATCTACTACCATCGGGATTTGAATGTTGTTTTAAAACAAAATATTCGTTCTTAGTCAGGATATAGTTTTGCAAAGAATTTTGTTCTACATCAGGATCAAATGCACTCTCTAACGCAAAGCTAGAACCAATAATCGCCGATTCGCTTATTTCAAAATTAATCTTGTTTTTCTCGAATACTGGAGAATTGTCATTAACGTCTAAAATTTCAACGGTTACCTGGTGCAGTTCAATTGGATTTTCCAGAATAACCTCGAAACTAAAGCTGCATGGTGTGGTGTCGCCACAAAGCTGCTCTCGGTCTATTCTCTCATTCACGACCAGAATCCCTTTGTCTGTTTTGAGCTCCGCGTACTGAGTGCTCTCCCCGGTCACGATCCGAGCTCGACCCGCCCGAAGCCTCTTTAAATCCAAACCCAGATCTTGCGCAACATTACCGATCAGTGAACCTTCAGTCAGTTCTTCGGATATAGAGTAGCGAATTTGAGAGATGGCAAATGGAAAGCAGCATAGAATGAGAAATAACAAATGCCACTGAGCACATCCATTTCGAAAAAAAGATTGCACAGCCATTTCGTTTCAGAACAAATCCACATATACTTCCAAAATGCAGCAAAGCACATAGGTTAAACACTTTCCAAAACGCTTTAAAGGAATATCTAACACATCTCGAAGAAAAATATTGCTGTTTAAACAGAACGAGGCTGTCCCATCTGTGTCGGTGATGGCGCAGCTGAGGTGTGGCCAACATCCACTGACAAACAGCTCGCAAAGACGATATTTCACTGACCAACAGCGTCACTTGGAGTCAAAAAAAGGTAAAAACAACACAAGAATTTATGTTTTATTAGGTTTGAAACTGACCAAATTTGGAGGTCTAAACTACCTATACGTTGTAACTTTTTATTCCTCAAACTCAATAAGAGGACCAATCTATTTTTCAAACGGGCTAAAATAACATGCTTGTTTATAAATTTGGGTAAATTCGTTTTAGCCTAAAAATATTTGAATTTAAAACACAGATAACACATAACAATTACAAATAGACAAATCGGGACTGAGTGCAATTAAACAAACATTTCACAAGCAGACACAGCTTAAGCGGAAAATTGTATTAAATGACGTGAGGATAATTTTTTGGACAGGGCAATAAATTATGAACAAAGACATTAACCTTGATGCCAATGAGATATACTCACCTGGACAGGGAAATCTCGTTCATCCATGGTAATGTGCTCATTGAGCACGCGTTGCATCGTCCCTCTTGTTTTGGGGTCCACTATCAACACGTTTTGGCTTGCGGGTCTGACAAACTTACAGTCTCTTTTCGAATCTGTTGTACCGTAAACCTCGTAATTATACACACGCTGGAGAGTTCCTGTGCCTACAGTGTCCGCGTAACCCGGTGGATAGTAAGGAATGACCGGAAGATCGGAATTATAATACAAGCGAGATTGCCTCCACCTATACATTTTTATAGATATTATAACGACTAAACTTGTAATGAAAAGAAATGAAACTGCAGCCAAAGCCAAAACTAGATAAAAAGTCAGATTGTCGTTGTATTCCTTGTCTTGTGTAAAGTCAGTGAACTCCGAGAGCACTTCAGGGAAGCTGTCCGCCAGCACCACGTTAACATTGACTGTAGCTGAACGAGAGGGCTGTCCGTTGTCCTCCACTACAACAGTGAGTCTTTGTTTCACAGCATCTTTATCTGTCACCTGACGCACAGTTCTTATTTCTCCATTCTGTAAACCCACTTCAAACAGCGCCCTGTCTGTGACTTTCTGTAGTTTATATGAGAGCCAGGCATTCTGTCCAGAGTCCACATCAACAGCGACCACTTTAGTGACCAGATAACCCACATCTGCCGAACGAGGAACTATTTCAGCCACCACAGAACCACCAGACTGAACCGGATACAGAACCTGAGGCGCATTGTCATTTTGATCTTGGATGAAAATGTTCACGGTTACGTTCTTACAGAGTGGAGGAGAGCCTCCATCCTGTGCCTTTATAGTTATTTTAATGTTTTTGATTTGTTCGTAATCAAAAGAGCGCACTGCGTGTACAATCCCACTTTCAGCGTTAACAGAAACGTATGTACCCATAGGAGAACCCATAAGTTCTCCTTCTTGTAAAATATAAGAAATTCGAGCATTTTGATTTTCGTCTGGGTCATAGGCTTTGATTTGAAAAATGGAAACACCAGGTGAATTATTCTCTAGTACGAATGAATTATAAACACCATCCTTAAAAACAGGAGCGTTGTCATTAACATCCGATATTTTAAGATATAATGTTTTCCGGCTTGTCAAAGGAGGGCGGCCGGAATCAGAGGCTGTGATCGTGATGTTGTACTGGGACACCGTTTCACGATCCAAAATAACATTTGTGACTAAAGAGTAATAATTTCTCAATGTGGATTTTATCGTAAAAGCTTCCGATGCTTCAATAAAACAACTAACTTTCCCATTATCATCGGTATCTGAATCTTTAACATTAAATATTGCAATAGTGGTGTCGGGTGGGGCATCTTCGGACACTGTGCTGGAAAAAGACATTATAGTTATAACAGGGGCATTGTCATTTACATCAATCACATCTAATACAATTTTACTTGAGTCAGTCAAGCCACCCTGATCACGTGCCTCGACTGTAAGTTCAAATTTAGGGTCTTTTTCATGATCAATTTCTCCAGCAATAGAAATGACCCCAGTGTCGCTGTCAATATTAAACAGTTGCGCAGCGGTTCCCTTTTGCTTATAGAAATTATATGTTATTTTTCCATACCAACCTGAGTCTGCATCGGTGGCATTAACAGTAGTAATGTATGTGCCCCTCGGTGCATTTTCCATCACGGATGCTTTATAAATCGACTGATTGAACTGCGGTGCGTTATCATTCGCATCTAAGACAGTCACATCTATATTAACAGAACCAGACCTCTGCGGGTTTCCACCATCTACAGCGATCAGCTTGAGATATAAATGAGGACGCTCCTCTCTGTCTAACAGTTTCTGTAAAACCATTTCTGCGTATTTACTTCCATCTGGGTTTGTGTGCTGTTTTAAAACAAAATGGTTATTTGGAGACAAAGCGTAAGACTGCAGCGCGTTCTGCTCTACGTCGTGATCATCTGCGCTCTCTAACAGAAAGCGTGAGCCCAGGGCTGCGGACTCACTGATTTCGAATTTTAACTCTTTGTTTTGGAACGACGGCGCGTGATCATTTTCATCCAAAATTTCAATAGTTACCGGATGTAGCTCCATTGGATTCTCCAAAATAATCTCGAAGCTGAAGCTGCATGGTGTGGTGTCGCCACAAAGCTGCTCTCGGTCTATTCTCTCATTCACGACCAAAATCCCTTTGTCCGTTTTGAGCTCCGCGTACTGAATGCTGTCCCCGGTCACGATACGCGCTCGACCCGCCCGAAGCCTCTTTAAATCCAAACCCAGATCTTGCGCTACCTTACCAATTTGTGACCCTTTCTTCATCTCCTCTGGAATCGAATATCGTATATGGCCGTTTGCCATGTAACAATAAAAGTAAAAATATATTGATAACTGCCACAACGTTTTCCATCGAAAGGAGCGATGGGATTCTGTCACACAACAGGCTCTGTGCATTATAAAAAAAGTAAAAACACTGTTAATCCAATCAATTGAGAAATGTTGTCTTATTGAAGTCCAAAGTATTGTGGGAAATAAAAATAATGTATTTTCGAATTCAACAAAACCTTGGATCGTCGCGCAAACAGCTCTGAATAAAAACGTCGACACAGGTTTTCTGCTACACCACTGACTAAGGAGGGGTTTCAGTGTGCTGAATATCACAATATAAATGTTTCATTGATCAACAGCGGCCCTTGCTGTTCAAAGTACACCCAAGCAAAAGTTCTCAACGAGCTATTAACTAAAATCTCTCATACATGCACTACCCAACATAATTACTTTCCTAAGTATATAATGTCATTTTACACAGGCTTACTGTTATCTGCCAAAAAAATATGCAGTAAAATAAATAAATTGTATATCTCCAAAATACGTGTTACATGCAATTACCCAAGATTTTTCCCCAAATTGTGGATGCCCAAATGTTATACAAATGCGGCAAATCTGTTATCTAATGCCAGAACTGCCATTAAGAACATCATTGTACAGTTGTTTCAATAAGACTGAACAAGTGATTTGAGAGGATATTATTCCTATGGCAGTAAAAGCAGAAAAAAATCAGCACCATGGACAGCACCATACTAAAACACGTTGAAATATCTATTGCAAATATTAAACGTGAAAAGTAACACATGCAAAATTTCATAATTATTAACATATGCAAAGCAATGTTAAATACTTCATTTGGACAAACTTACCAATGTGCTGGCTCCATCCGAAGTTCGCTTCTCCTTTGGAAGACTTCCGGTTACACTTGCTTCAACACTTATAAGACTCTGACTAGCTGGACTGAAATACTTAATATCACTCTTTCTTGAGTCAGTGGTTCGGTATATTTCATAGTTATGCACTTGTTGCAGAGTTCCAGTGCCTAAAGAGTCTGCGTAACGCGGCGGATAGTACGGAATAACCGGAAGATTAGACTTGTAATACAACCGGGATTGCCTCCACCTGTATATTTTTACAGATATTATGACAACTAAACATGTTATAAAAAGAAATGAAACTGCAGCCAAAGCTAAGACTAGATAAAAAGTCAGATTGTCGTTGTATTCCTTGTCTTGGGTAAAGTCAGTGAACTCCGAGAGCACTTCAGGGAAGCTGTCCGCCAGCACCACGTTAACATTGACTGTAGCTGAACGAGAGGGCTGTCCGTTGTCCTCCACTACAACAGTGAGTCTTTGTTTCACAGCATCTTTATCTGTCACCTGACGCACAGTTCTTATTTCTCCATTCTGTAAACCCACTTCAAAGAGTGCCCTGTCTGTGACTTTCTGTAGTTTATATGAGAGCCAGGCATTCTGTCCAGAGTCCACATCAACAGCGACCACTTTAGTGACCAGATAACCCACATCTGCCGAACGAGGAACTATTTCAGCCACCACAGAACCTCCAGACTGAACCGGATACAGAACCTGAGGAGCGTTGTCATTCTGGTCTTGAACAGATATAAAAACGGTGGCATTGGAACCGAGAGGTGGGGACCCACCATCCTGAGCTCTTACATGTATTTTGAACTCTTTCATCTGTTCATAATCGAATGATCTAACCGCGTGTATAATGCCGTTGTCGGCGTTAACAGAGAAGTATGTCGAAGCAGGAGAACCATTTACATTGGAGTCTATGAGAAAATATGCGACGCGTGCGTTTTGTCCCGCGTCAGGGTCTGTTGCTCGAAGTGCCAACAAAGAAACACCTGGAGGGTTATTTTCTAATATATGGGTTCTATATTCGCTCTGACTAAATACTGGTGCATTATCGTTAATATCAGTTATTTCCAAAAAAATCGTTTTTTTACTGAACAATGAAGGGGTGCCTTCGTCTGATGCAACCAACGTCAAGTTGAAACTGGACACCTTTTCTCGGTCTAATGACGCGTCGGTAACCAAAGTGTAGTATTTACGCGGGGATGGTTTTATTGCAAAGGGATTATTCTGTTCCAAACTAAGCCTGACCTGACCGTTTTTACCAGAGTCCAAATCTTGAACGCTTATCAAAGCCACGACTGTGCCGGGAGGAGAATCTTCTTGAATTTTCCCCGAAAACGACGTCATAGTTATGACTGGACTATTATCGTTAACATCCGTAACATCTATGACAAGCTTACTTGCCCCGGTTAGACCCCATGGATCTTTAGCTTGTAAATTAAGTTCATACTGCTGATAAGTTTCATGGTCTAAGTTGCCAGTAAGTATTATATCACCAGTATCTGCAAGGATTTTGAACAGGTGCGCCGCGTTCTCTCCAATGTGAGTAAATGAATACGTTACATTTCCATTGTAGCCCTGATCTGCATCAGACGCGCTGATTTTTGTTATTATGGTGCCTTTTGCAGCGTTCTCAGCTATACTTGCCTTATATGTCAAGTCTGTAAAAATCGGTGCATTATCGTTGGCATCGAGAACATTAACTTGTACTTTAACTGTTCCAGACCGCGGCGGATCTCCACCATCTACTGCCATCAATACTAGTGAATGTTTGCTTTGTTTCTCTCGGTCCAGCAATGACTGTAACACCATTTCTGCATACTTGCTGCCGTCAGAGCGGCTGTATTGCTTCAAAGCAAAATTTTCAATAGGTTTCAGACTGTAGCTCTGTAGAGAGTTCAGACCAACGTCAGGATCAGCTGCCGTGTCTAACAAGAACACTGTGCCTATAGGTGTGGACTCACTAATCTCCAGACTGATTTCTTTCTTGGAGAAAACAGGCGCGTGATCATTAATGTCTTGAATCTCAATGGTTACAGAGAAAAATTCAAGAGGGTTTTCAAGCAATATCTCGAGGCCGAAACTACAAGGGGATTTTTGCCCGCAGAGCTGCTCTCTGTCTATTCTGTCTTTTACCACCAAATGTCCTTTGTTACGATTCAGCTCGACATATTGCTTGCTGTCATCGATAACTAGACGCGCCCGACCAGACACCAACCTTTTTACATCCAGACCGAGATCTTTCGCAACGTCTCCGACAAACAATCCAGGTCTCATCTCCTCTGGAATCGTGTAACGAATCTGTCCGGTCACTGTGTTGAGCAAACAATAAAGAAAAATGGCTAATCCAGCTTGCCATTTTTCACAACGCTCCAAATATATTCCTATAAACTCCTGTTTTTTCCCCATTGTGCGAATGTAGAACTCCAAGAAAAAGACAGTAATACACTCTCTCAAGCATTCAAAAACGTTCCTTGCATTTATTTCCTTTCAGATTTTCAACGAGCCCTACCGTTTGCATAAACGACAGTGCGTTGCATCTGACGCAATGCGATCTACGAGCAGTGCTTTGCTCCCTTTCGTCCCATTGGGCAACAGCACCTCTTGCAGTAAATAAGAAGCACAACATCGTTGTGAAATGGTATCCATAAGGGTAGACACTCGTTGAGGCTACATTGTGCCTTATGGAGAGTTTCTTTAGAATTTTGTGCATAGGAATTATGAAGTGTCCTACATCTACCCAACAGTACAACCATAACATAAAACATTGTTATACATAGAGCTTAGTCTTGGAACAAAAGACGAAAAAAACAAATCCCAAGAATCCAACGGTCTATCTTACTGAAATATATCTGATCATACACATTAGCAAGGGTCAAAATATGAAACGTTGTCTCACTGAGCAGTACCTTTAAAAAACATTCTTATACATACAATTAGCTACAAATATCCTATATATAATATTTCTGACAGAATAAGCCTTAGGTTAAGTGGCAAGAGTTCACACTTAAAACTATACATTGTCACAACATTATGCATGATGCTATGATATTTCTTAAATAACAAAAGTGTAATATCTGCAACATATTCCTGCTGCACTAAAATGTTTTATCTCATAATTTATTGCTGCAACACTTGAACCAGTTTGTTTGACTAGTCTGACCTTCGGTCGTTACGTGTGCGGATTACTGATATTGCGACAATGTATGGTTTCAGCTGCAGTGAATTTTGTCAGTTGGTGCATACTTAAACACAGTGAGACTGTATTATTCATAGTGTGTGCGTGTGCGTGTGCGTGTGTGTGTGTGTGTGTGTGTGTGTGTGTGTGTGTGTGTGTGTGTGTGTGTGTGTGTGTGTGCGCGTGTGTGTGTGCGTAAGTGCGTGTGTGCGTGTGCGTGTGCGTGTGTGTGTGTGTGTGTGTGTGTGTGTGTGTGTGTGTGTGTGTGCGTGCGTGTGTGCGTGTGTGCGTGTGTGCGTGTGTGTGTGTGTGTGTGTGTGTGTGTGTGTGTGTGTGTGTTGTGTTGAAGAGAAGCTGATGCATATTCTAAAAAACTGACCCAACACCAAATATTTTCTGTGAATCACCACAAGATGGAGTACTTCACATATTCAAACATCTCTGAATCAGAATAAATTGAGAACGGGAGTAATAAGCAATAAGAAATTTGTTCTTTTCACCACATGAGAGGAAACGAAAGATAATAGATGGATTAAAGGTTTTATATACATTCTCTGTCATATAAATTATAAGTCAAACTTTAGACAGACACAAGTAAATTCATGCTTCAACTCAAGATATTACAGATAAAAAAATTATAAAGTAAACAAGCAGGGCTGTATTTGAGAAACATGAATTTCTTCTTAAAAAGAAATAAATTATTTATTTCTTTAACATGTATATTCATTCATTTGGCAGAAGCTTTCATCCAAAGTGACTTTAAAGAATTGTGCATTGCACATCTATCACCACAGAGCAAAGGGAGGTGGGATGTCTTGCTCAAGGAAACTTCTGTCATTGTCTGTTGGTAATGGAATCCAAACCAGCAACCTTCTGCTTACAAGTCCAACTCTCTAACCATCAGACCACAACTGACTGATTGTATTTCATTTGTTTTAAATATGTAATGATAGTTATACAAATTGTCATAATAGAATATTGTTTTGATTATTTTTATAAATAATAAATGATATAATTAATAATAAAATCCATTTGTATTACTCTGACATGAGGTGTTGTATATAGATTCAAAGCTGTAAATGACAATTTCTTACCTGAGAGGTGATCAGACAGTTTCCATCAGAGGGTAAAAGTGCAGGTCATGGAAGAAAAGAAAACAAAGAAAAAAGGTAAACAAACTTGCTTAGTTTAACCAACAAAATTATGTCTATCCAAGAGTTGGACTTTGCATTAATTTTGCATGCGATACTTACATTAACTCATTTGGCAGACGCTTTTAACCAGAGTTACTTACAAGTTTAATGCAGTGGCCAATTATCAATGCACAGCATACAGAGGTGAGGTGCCTTGCTCAAGGACACTTCAGTCATTGTCTGCTGGTATTGAGATTTGAACCCGCAAGATTTGATTTGAACCCCTGAGCTTACAAGTCCAACTGTCTAATTATCAGACCACGATTGTCACAAGATATCTTGGAAGACAGTTAACAAAACATAAAAGAAACAATTAAAATAAATAAAAATAAAATACTGGTGAATATATGAATAATTTAACACCATTAATAGACAAGGATAAATCTGGAACCAAAAGATTAAATGTCACTAAAGCAAAAAGCAATAAATTAGCAATCAATAACTGTCCTTAAAGCGGTTAAATAAAAGGAACATTTATGAGAAAGAAAACAGAACTGCTTAAATAAAGAACTTTGTTGAAGAAGATTTCATGTGACAGTGTCATGGTCTCTAACAAAACTTTAACTGGAAGAGGCAATAAATTATCCAAATAATAATTTGATTAGTAATTAATTAGGACACACAGGAATTCTGATATAAATATTTGTACTTATTTGTCAGAATTTAAAATATGTTACTAGCAAAATAAACATGTAGCACAGAGGGATAGAAGGTAAACATTGAAAAAAGAGATTAGTAGCATGAAATGTGTACCGTTTCAGACCCCATGAAATCATAAAATCTGTAGTTCATATGAAAAATCTGCTACCAGGGCTAACCGGTCGCAATTACTTTCTCAGCATGTCAAAATCAACAAAGCCAGAGAAAAATCTCCTTTCCAAGAGCTACTTGTTAAAAAAACATTTAAATTCGTTATGCTTCCGCACAGTGTTAAATCCACAATTATCAGAGTGACCTGAAGACCTACACGTAGGAGAAAAGACAGGCAAATTATCAGAAGCGCAGTAAACATGTCTGTGTCTACATAATTCCATATAATGAGCCAAAACAAGAACAAAGGACAAAAGCAGGAAACAACAACCAATGCTTTTATTAAATACACTATCAAGTCACTGAGCACATATGACTCATAAGTGCCATGGGCAGAAAGCTGGTTGATGACAGGCAGGCTGTCTTGAATGATGATATTGACTGTCACAGTGGTCCAGAGTGACTCTGCCCAGTATCAGCCACTGAAACCAGAAAGGTATTTTCGGTGTAATCTTATTTTTCCAAAGGATCTCATCATCCTAATGTGTCCACAATGCGGACCCACAAAAAGCAAATCAGGCTCCGTGGCTTCCATAATCTGATAAGAATGCAATGGCTTGTGCCTGGCGAGACTTCTGTTCATGTGACTGAAAGCATAACTAATGTCCCCATAAATCCCGTTGTCTAAATCCACTACATTTGACTTAATTAACAAACAACTGCCTGGAGCAGAATTTTCACTTGCGGTGACCGTGTAATTTTTTTTTCAAACACAGAAACGTTGTCTTTGCATCTGACAATGAGTATTGACGCTGTTCTTTTTTGAGAAGGTTCAAAAAAGTGCATTTTTAAACTAATTTAGGGTAAGGTCTTCTGTTCCCCTGCATGTTTCTTTATGCTGCAGGATATTCACTGACACAAATGCTGTAGTACTGAACAGAATGAGGTGCGGTGTCTGGATCACGAGACTTCTTTCTGGGACCATTTATTCCAGAAGCTCCAGCTCAATATGACAGTTTTTAAACGAAGGGCTACTGTCATTGATATCCTGTATGTGTAAGAGGATCCTGTAGATCTCAAGGAGCATCTAAAACTTTAAGAGGAAGGAGGTAGAGATTCTCACAGTTTATTCTCTCATTTACAGACCATCTTCCAAATCAGCTCACAAGTTTACCGCGTTCATTGAATTACAACACGTCACATCAAATCCCAAATCTCTCACCATGTTTCCAATGACAGCACCCGACTCAATCTCCTCTGGAATTGAATAATGAACTTTACAAAGAGACAAATTCATGAAAATGACGATGAACCACAGCAAACGCCAAAAATTTCCAAGGGTGCACAACTTACTGGGAATTTTTTTTGATGACAAAACCACAATGTAAAAATGTTTACAGTTACTTTCAATTTCCAAATTAAAAAATAAAACAAAAAAAAGATGAAAGCGCATTCTGTGCATCATGGGATTCTGGCTGCTCTCAGCTTACATTTTAATATTAATCTCTCTCTCATCACATGCGTTCACCCCTCTCCTCCCTCTCCTCCCCATCCAGTCCTTCCTTCCTCTGCCCTCTGATATGCATGAAACTGGAGAATCAGAATATATGAAGATTAATATGAAGAGTGCCACCCAGAGACTAAACAATAAAGCTACAGATGCAACATAACACAAAGATATAAGCATATGACCTAGAAAGCTCATGTTTATCTTTAAACACAAACATTTGTTTATATTTGATAAATAGTGAAATCTGTATGTATATCTTGAGTCCCTGTAGTGTGGAATAATTTTGGTTATAGCTCTGAAAAGTTTCCTTACATTAACCACAGACAGATACAGCTTTACAACTATTTCCAGATAAAGCGGAGCACCTGTGAGCGGATCGTGAGCAGCCCTCATAACCATGATTCTCACAAGAACTTCTCTTGGAAGTGGGACACTGATGCTCTTGCTCTTCTGTGTTCTCTGATTGGTGCATGTGTGGGATTTTATGAGTGAAAGGCCAATAAGTAACTTGTGATGTCATAACGTCTGCAAGTTGAATATTTAAAAACAGTATCAGGATGAATATATATAAAAATGTTAAAGTAAGATATTTTTCAGTGTAGTGGTTTACACTGTATGAGAAATAGATTGTTAAGGGCTGTTCACATAGAAACAAATGCAACACTTTGTGCAAAGTGAATATCACGTATGACCTCTTGTTGCACCTGAAGGGCTTTACATAAACAAAAAATTTAACATAAAAAATATAATTCATAAACATAGTAATTAATAGAGGTTTTTAATTGACCTTTAATAAAAGTTACATATGAGCTTCCCAACTGTCCTCAGTGTTAAAATGTGAATCCCTTCTGTACAAACATTTATGCAAAAAAGGCTGGAAAAGCACAGAATGCCTCACCTAAAAGACAATCTGAAGACAAACATGAGACACTTAAATATCACAAAATAAAAACGTCAGAGACACATTGTGAAGTATTAACAGTACTTTGTTTGCAAAGCTGTAAACTTGGACGTGAAGGCAACACAATATATATGTAAGCAATGAGATATAAAAAAAAAAACCACTTCTTGTGAGGAACATGTTTTGCAAGTGCTAAACTCTGAAACTTATATCTCATACATTTTCTAAGTTTATAAAACTATAAACACAAGTCGATGGGGATACAAATGCCACTAAAGACTATAACGATGGAGTATTAGCCCTGATGTTTACTGTTGTCTATCACATTAAAATATAAGTGAAGCCATATTCATAGGCCTACCTGATTACTTTCATAGATAATGGTTTCTGCATCAAGCCCTTCAAGATCATCCACAGAAGACTGAGTCTTTTTCATCGTCATGTCAGCAGTCAGAGTTTCCTCATTATAAGATCTGATGAACTTGAAATCACTCGTGCGTGAGCCGGTGGTCAGGTATGCGTCATAATTGTAAGCACTGCGTAGAGTTCCCACTCCCTCCACATCTGCGTAATTTGGAGGAAGATACGCGCTGGGAATGGCTACAGCTCCATCAAACAACAGTCTGGGCTTTCTCCTGTGACAAAACCTCACGGCCAGAATGATGATGATGAAGGTCAAGAAGAAAGTGGAAATGGAGACGAGCGCGATGATCAGATAAAAAGTGAGTTTGGAGCTGCTCTCGTCATGAGATATGTCTTTCAATTCTGGAACTTCAATTAAGTTATCTGAGATAAGTAAATACAATGCGCATGTAGCGGAGAGAGAGGGCTGTCCGTTATCTCTAACAGAGACAACAAGGTTCTGTTTCATGTTGTCAGATTCTGAAAGGTCTCGCTGTGTCCTGATTTCTCCACTGTAGACACCGATAGTGAAAAGTCCCGGATCACTCGCTTTAATTATGTGATAGGAGAGCCACGCGTTCTGTCCAGAATCCGCGTCCACTGCAATCACCTTGGACACCAGAGAGCCCGCCTGGGCAGCTTTGGGTACCATCTCAGTCATGAAGGAGTTTCCATCAGGAGAGGGGTATAATATCTGAGGGGTGTTGTCGTTCTCATCCGTTATGAACACACTCACAGTCACGTTACTGCTCAGAGGAGGAGAACCGTTATCTCTGGCTAACACCAGCACTTTAAAACTCTTTAACTGTTCATAATCAAATGACCTTAGAGAATGAATGACCCCTGTGTCTCCATTAATGGATAAAAACGAGGAAACTGGTGCTCCATTGACATCAGAAGGTAACAGAGAATAAACTACAGTGCCATTCTGTCTCCAGTCCGGATCTGTAGCTGATACTGAACAAATAGAGGAACCTGGTTTATTATTTTCCTGAACATGAGCTCTGTAATTCTGCTCTTTAAATGCAGGTGGATTATCATTCACATCAGCTACAGTGAAGTGAATATTCTTAGTGGAAGATAAAGGTGGAGATCCCTCATCTGTAGCAGTAATTGTGATATTATAATCAGACACTAACTCGCGGTCTAATTCACCTGTGCTCACTAGAGAATAGTAGTTTTTGATTGAAGGAACGAGTTTAAATGGGACATTTTGCTGAATGGAGCAGCGCACCTGTCCGTTATTCTCAGAGTCTCTGTCCTGAACATTAATGATGCCAATCTCAGTACCTGGTAACGCATTCTCTGGAACTGGACTATTCAGAGATTTTATTATTATTATAGGAGCGTTATCGTTAGTGTCACTGACATTAATTATAACATTTGAATATGATGTTAAACCTGAACCATCCTTAGCTATTATTCGCAGCAGAAATGTTGTTTCATGCTCAAAATCAATAGGCCCTTTTACACTTATGACACCTGTCCTCTGATCAAGAGAAAACAAATGTTTGTATTCTTCCATTACATGCCCAAATTCATAAGTCACCTCTCCATTTTGTCCCTCATCAGCATCAGAAGCACTCACTGTGACCACTACAGTATCTGCAGGAGAATTTTCAGGCAGACTGACTTTATAAACAGTCTGACTAAAGACTGGGGCATTGTCATTAGCATCCAGCACAGTGACGTGTATGACTACAGTACCTGATCTCGGTGGAGTCCCACCATCAACCGCAGTAAGAATTAAAGTCACCTCTTTCTGCTGCTCACGATCCAACTCTTTATTTAAGATTATCTCGGCATATTTCTCTCCAAGAGAGTTACTTTGTACGGATATCAAAAAATGTTCGTTATTTTGTATAGAATAACTTTGCACAGAATTTTGCCCAATATCGTCATCGTTTGCTTCCTCAAGTAAGAAACGTTTGCCCCTATCTGCAGATTCACTGATTTCAATATTAATAACGTTCTTAGCGAAAAATGGACTATTGTCGTTAACATCTTTAATATGAACAATAACGTGATGTAGTTCTAAAGGATTCTCCAGAACGAGCTCTTGTTTTATAACACATGAAGCTTTCTTTCCACAAAGCGTCTCTCTGTCGATCCTCTCAGCTACAGTCAGATCTCCAGTATTCAGATTAATTTCACAAAATCGTTTTCTGTTACCTTCAGTGTCAATGCGAGCCTTACGAGATGACAATCTGTTCACATCGAGCCCGAGATCTTTGGCTATATTTCCGATCACAGATCCGCGCTTCATCTCCTCTGGAACAGAATAGCTCACGTCTCCATTAGCAGTGCGCGCCATGAACAATGCAAAGAGCAAAATGCAGCTCACCGTCACCAAAAATCTTGATTGCATCATTTTCCTACTGAGTATGGACTACATCCGAGAGATGATAGCACTAAAAATGCAGAAATGTCTATCTCAGTTTAAAAACAAGAATTTTCCATTAAACAACCAACCAGATGTTTATATCCTTGGCACACGAATAAAACCATCAGTAACGCAAGTGGGTGGAGATTGCAGGGAAATAGCAGATTCATATTAACACAGTTAAACAGCGACACAATGAGGTCTAAGCGAGATGATCATTAAGAGACAGATGCTGTAAAGATTATAAACCATTATCATAAAATGTACAAAAAATGTTTCAGATGATGTAAATAAGAAAAATAGAGAAGCAAGCCTGCCGGAACGCATACATTTTTTTACAGAAAAAAAATCCTGCACCACAGCAAAACAAACGTCCAGAAACTTCTACACAACCAACAGCTTGTGTCACAGAACACGCAACAATAATATCAGCATTCGCAAACCAGCACCATGGACAGCGACTTCTGAAGAAATCTAAATATATATAAAATATATTTGACATTACAGATTCGTTTAAATAGCAAAACACAAGACTAAAATTTCGATAGGAGATAAAAAATTACATTTTGTTTTATTATTTACCAGAAGCACGAAAGTATTGAGAATCAAAGTAGCATAATAACCTGTTAACATGAGACATTAAATAAGTAAATTCTTTACCAACACGAGTCAAACCACATGCTCATATATCATATACTTAGGAAAAAATAAAGGCATTCGATTTGTTGACAAAATCTAAAAATATTATAAAGTTTCTGTAAAGTAACAAATCTTGTGCATACAAAGCAGTATTCATGCTTCAATTTGCATTTACTCACTTATTCAGCGACGTTTTCATATAAAGCAAATACAAATAAGTATTATCCGTTTAACAAACGTTCAAGTATCCCCTAATGTTAGAAGTCTGTGCTTGCGTTGCAGCGGACATTATACTTGTAAAGACGTCAGGAGCCAAGACATCAGCAAATGTTATTGGTTTCCAAAACAAAGAGAAAACACACAACATACCTCACAACTATTATCTTTGTTCTCTCCAAAATCAGTGAGATCATCCACAGAAGACCGATTTTTCTTCAGCGTCATGTCAGCAGTCAGTGTTTCTTCATTATAAGATCTGATGAACTTGAAATCACTCGTGCGTGAGCCCGTGGTCAGGTATGCGTCATAATTGTAAGCGCTGCGGAGAGTTCCCACTCCCTCCACATCTGCGTAATTTGGAGGAAGATACGCGCTGGGAATGGCTACAGCTCCATCAAACAACAGTCTGGGCTTTCTCCTGTGACAAAACCTCACGGCCAGAATGATGATGATGAAGGTCAAGAAGAAAGTGGAAACAGACACGAGCGCGATGATCAGATAAAAAGAGAGTTTAGAGCTGCTCTCGTCTTGAGACATGTCTTTCAATTCTGGAACTTCAGCCAAGTTATCTGAGATAAGTAAATACAATGCGCATGTGGCAGAGAGAGAGGGCTGTCCGTTATCTCTCACAGAGACAATAAGGTTCTGTTTCATGTTGTCAGATTCTGAAAGGTCTCGCTGTGTCCTGATTTCTCCACTGTGGACACCGATAGTGAAAAGTCCCGGATCACTCGCTTTAATAATGTGATAGGAGAGCCACGCGTTCTGTCCAGAATCCGCATCCACTGCGATCACCTTGGACACCAGAGAGCCCGCCTGGGCAGCTTTGGGTACCATCTCAGTCATGAAGGAGTTTCCATCAGGAGAGGGGTATAATATCTGAGGGGTGTTGTCGTTCTCATCCGTTATGAACACACTCACAGTCACGTTACTGCTCAGAGGAGGAGAACCGTTATCTCTGGCTAACACCAGCACTTTAAAACTCTTTAACTGTTCATAATCAAATGACCTTACAGAATGAATGACCCCTGTGTCTCCATTAATGGATAAAAACGAGGAAACTGGTGCTCCATTGACATCAGAAGGTAACAGAGAATAAACTACAGTGCCATTCTGTCTCCAGTCCGGATCTGTAGCTGATACTGAACAAATAGAGGAACCTGGTTTATTATTTTCCTGAACGTGAGCTCTGTAATTCTGCTCTTTAAATACAGGTGAATTATCATTCACATCAGCTACAGTGAAGTGAATATTCTTAGTGGAAGATAAAGGTGGGGATCCCTCATCTGTAGCAGTAATTGTGATATTATAATCAGAAACTAACTCGCGGTCTAATTCACCTGTGCTCACTAGAGAATAGTAATTTTTGATTGAAGGAACGAGTTTAAATGGGACATTTTGCTGAATGGAGCAGCGCACCTGTCCGTTATTCTCAGAGTCTCTGTCCTGAACATTAATGATGCCAATCTCTGTACCTGGTAACGCATTCTCTGGAACTGGACTATTCAGAGATTTTATTATAATTATTGGGGCGTTATCATTAATGTCTGATATTTCAATAACAACAGTTGCATGAGAGACCAGTCCCAGTCCATCAGTTGCTTGAACTGGTAGTTCAAATAACAACTCATCTTCATAGTCAAGAGACCCCGTCAATGTTATCCTCCCACTGCTAGAATCTAGAGAAAATATTGTTAAATCATTTTCTGAAACGTGACCAAATTCATACGTCACCTCTCCATTTTGTCCCTCATCAGCATCAGTAGCACTCACTGTAACCACTACAGTATCTACAGGAGAATTTTCAGGCAGACTGACTTTATAAACAGTCTGACTAAAGACTGGGGCATTGTCATTAGCATCCAGCACAGTGACGTGTATGACTACAGTACCTGATCTCGGTGGAGTCCCACCATCAACCGCAGTAAGAATTAAAGTCACCTCTTTCTGCTGCTCACGATCCAACTCTTTACGAAGGACCAATTCACCATATATTCTCCCTTTTGTTTTTGCGGTAACAGCTAATTCAAAAAAATCATTCTGAATTAAATTGTAATTTTGAACAGAATTACTCCCAATGTCTAAATCGTGAGCTTCCTCCAGTAAAAAACGAGCCCCGCGATCAGCCGATTCGCTTATTTCGAATTTGATAACGTCTTTTTTGAAAAAAGGTGAATTATCATTTATATCCTGAACATTAAGAATAAATCGATGTAGTTCTAAAGGATTCTCCAGCACGAGCTCTTGTTTTATAACACATGAAGCTTTCTTTCCACAAAGCGTCTCTCTGTCGATCCTCTCAGCTACAGTCAGATCTCCAGTATTCAGATTAATTTCACAAAATCGTTTTCTGTTACCTTCAGTGTCAATGCGAGCCTTACGAGATGACAATCTGTTCACATCGAGCCCGAGATCTTTGGCTATATTTCCGATCACAGATCCGCGCTTCATCTCCTCTGGAACAGAATAGCTCACGTCTCCATTAGCAGTGCGCAACATGATCGAAAGAAAGAGAAAAGCCTCAAGCAAAAATAACCCCTTTTCCTTCATGTCAGGTTGATAATGACGAACACACTTGACTTAGTTGTCCTGTTTCACGCAAAATACCACAAAACAGCTCAGAATACAACGCTCAAGACGCAATAGCTGTCGATCATGTTCTTGGTGTGTAGTTTACATTAAACAGTATTGCAAAGGGAGCAGCACTGGTAGGTGGAGAATTTACTATCCATTTATTTTGAAGGTGTAGAGTGACACCATGAGGACGGAAAATGTTATTTTAAAGTAACATATAAAACTTCTTAATTATTTACAAAACCATTTTGAAACTTAATGCCTACTTTACAAAGCCAAATCACCTGATGGTGCCAAAAACATATTTTTATGAAGTGTCACAAGCATATCAAATAGACAAATAACTTATGTGTAGCTATTTACCTCATCACAAGGCTTACTGTACAAAAATATTTGTTTACAATTTATAAAAAGTTCTGAAACGGAGTCACAGTCATCCAGAACCATGGACAGCAACTACAAGTATATCGATTTCATAAATGAATTTATAGTTTGTTTCTTTTGTAAAACAGGCCTCCTCAAAGTCAAATAGGCAACAACTGAAAAACTCGGAGTCACAATGTATTTTTTGGTTGTACCGTAGCTGTTGACTTAAAGAGCCATTCTTAATGGTTGCCAGAGCTAGCACATTGGATAACATGTTGAAACATAAGAACTTCTTTCCAAATAATGTCAATAACGTCAATCTAAATGTCAGTATACTGTACTTTTGCTGGTTGTCAGGGCATAGCCAGATGTTTGACAATCTGTTACATATTAGACACAAGGTTTTTTTTTTTCTAAAAATAACGAGTCATAAAAAACTAATTATTTGCACACTTTTTAGAAGGGTTCTCTTGAATCCACTTAAAAGTTTCTTTATATTACATTGCAGAACTACAAGTCTAAGAGATTTTTTATTCAAATAACACTCTTGAATGTAAAAGTTCTTAAAAACTAGTGACAGCAAAATAATGTATTGCCTTAATGCAAAAAACAATGAATGATCATAAAAGTTATATATAATCAACTCCTCAAAACACAACTGCATGTGACATGCTGCCTCTGTATCCCCATGTCAATCCTCAACTGCCAGTGTAGCAGCATCCGAAAACCTTAATAACATTCAAAGAAGTCAAACATATTAATTCAAAGAATATCAGAGTTCTCCATATATGTACATAAGATACTAGGAGTTAAAAACTTGCCTTATTTGACGTGTAAAATCAAACATTTATAGATTTAAAATGTTTCCAAAACAGTTTACTGTGTTTTATTTATTAAAAAGATTATTACTAAAGTAACTTATATTCTCAAATGAATCGATGGAGTAAATATTTTTATTCTGTTAAACTTGACACCTTTTTTCCAATTTACTCACTGCACTTTTAAAACAATGCCAACTCATCAGATTTTCTTTAGGTACGTAGCTAACCTACTGAACAATCCCTGCAGTACAGAATACATTGAAGAAATCAGCCATTTAAAGAGGGCCTAGCCATTAATAAAATATAACATTTTATTGTCCACAAAATAATAGGTACACACACGCACGCAGGCACACACGCACAGTTAAAACTTAAAGCAATTGGGATTGTTGATAAACTCAAATACGAGATTAAAAAAAATCTACAAAAATCATCAGGATCAGCTCTGCTGTACACTAATATCCGCTGTTCTAAACCATAATTGAAGTCAAATTCATAGGCCTACCTGATTACTTTCATAGACAATAGTATCAGCATCAAGTCCCTTAAGATCATCCACAGAAGACTGATTTTTCTTCAGCGTCATGTCAGCAGTCAGAGTTTCTTCATTATAAGATCTGATGAACTTGAAATCACTCGTGCGTGAGCCGGTGGTCAGGTATGCGTCATAATTGTATGCACTGCGTAGAGTTCCCACTCCCTCCACATCTGCGTAATTTGGAGGAAGATACGCGCTGGGAATAGCTACAGCTCCATCAAACAACAGTCTGGGTTTTCTCCTATGACAAAACCTCACAGCCAAAATAATGATGATGAAGGTCAAGAAGAAAGTGGAAACGGACACGAGCGCGATGATCAGATAAAAAGTGAGTTTGGAGCTGCTCTCGTCATGAGACATGTCTTTCAATTCTGGAACTTCTGCCAAGTTATCTGAGATAAGTAAATACAATGCGCATGTGGCAGAGAGAGAGGGCTGTCCGTTATCTCTCACAGAGACAATAAGGTTCTGTTTCATGTTGTCAGATTCAGAAAGGTCTCGCTGTGTCCTGATTTCTCCACTATGGACACCGATAGTGAAAAGCCCCGGATCACTCGCTTTAATAATGTGATAGGAGAGCCACGCGTTCTGTCCAGAATCCGCGTCCACTGCGATCACCTTGGACACCAGAGAGCCCGCCTGGGCAGCTTTGGGTACCATCTCGGTCATGAAGGAATTTCCATCAGGAGAGGGGTATAATATCTGAGGGGTGTTGTCGTTCTCATCCGTTATGAACACACTCACAGTCATGTTAGTGCTCAGAGGAGGAGAACCGTTATCTCTGGCTAACACCAGCACTTTAAAACTCTTTAACTGTTCATAATCAAATGATCTTACAGAATGAATGACCCCTGTGTCTCCATTAATGGATAAAAACGAGGAAACTGGGGCTCCATTGACATCAGAAGGTAACAGAGAATAAACTACAGTGCCATTCTGTCTCCAGTCCGGATCCGTAGCTGATACTGAACAAACAGAGGAACCTGGTTTATTATTTTCCTGCACGTGAGCTCTGTAATTCTGCTCTTCAAATAGAGGTGGATTGTCATTGACATCAGCTACAGTGAAGTGAATATTCTTAGTGGAAGATAAAGGTGGGGATCCCTCATCTGTAGCAGTAATTGTGATATTATAATCAGAAACTAACTCGCGGTCTAATTCACCTGTGCTCACTAGAGAATAGTAATTTTTGATTGAAGGAACGAGTTTAAATGGGACATTTTGCTGAATGGAGCAGCGCACCTGTCCGTTATTCTCAGAGTCTCTGTCCTGAACATTAATGATGCCAATCTCTGTACCTGGTAACGCATTCTCTGGAACTGGACTATTCAGAGATTTTATTATTATTATAGGAGCGTTATCATTTATATCAAGAATGTTAATTAATACCGATGAATAACTTGCTAACCCTTGACCATCTTTTGCTTGAATGTGTAGTTCGACTGCATTTTCTTCTTCAAAATCAACGAGTCCGCTTACTTTAATCTCACCAGAAACTGCATTCAGGGAAAACATATCCATAAGGGTTTCTGCTAAATGACCAAATTCATAAGTCACCTCTCCATTTTGTCCCTCATCAGCATCAGAAGCACTCACTGTGACCACTACAGTATCTACAGGAGAATTTTCAGGCAGACTAACTTTATAAACAGTCTGACTAAAGACTGGGGCATTGTCATTAGCATCCAGCACAGTGACGTGTATGACTACAGTACCTGATCTCGGTGGAGTCCCACCATCAACCGCAGTAAGAATTAAAGTCACCTCTTTCTGATGCTCACGATCCAACTCTTTATTCAACACGAGCTCCCCATGTTTTCTTTTATTGTCACGAGTTACCACATTTAAAAGAAAGTGATCGTTGTTCTGTAATATATAAGACTGCACTGAATTCACGCCAATATCTGCATCGTGAGCCTCATCTAATAAATACCGAGATCCTTTGTCCGCTGATTCCCGTATTTCGAATTTGATAACACTTTGTTTAAACATTGGGGAATTATCATTTATATCCTGAATATTAAGATTGAATCGATGTAGTTCTAAAGGATTCTCCAGCACGAGCTCTTGTTTTATAACACATGAAGCTTTCTTTCCACAAAGCGTCTCTCTGTCGATCCTCTCAGCTACAGTCAGATCTCCAGTATTCAGATTAATTTCACAAAATCGTTTTCTGTTACCTTCAGTGTCAATGCGAGCCTTACGAGATGACAATCTGTTCACATCGAGCCCGAGATCTTTGGCTATATTTCCGATCACAGATCCGCGCTTCATCTCCTCTGGAACAGAATAGCTCACGTCTCCATTAACAGTGCGCAACATCAGCACAAAACATAAGAAGCAAATCATCTCAACACGAAAGCTTTTTAAATCCTTTTACAACCAAAACGATGTCTCTTTAAAAATTAATCAACATGTAAAAATTCTAAATGCATGAGACAAAAAGCATCTTTCGTCGTCCACAAATTTCTAGGAAATGAACTGCAAGCATCATGCATGACATCATGAGCAGGGTGGAGAGAACTTCCTTTTATATTCAAAAGGATTTTACTGGTCAACAGCGACACTACGAGTTAAATGAACAAACTGCACAAAATTTAATGCTCAAACAAAAGGATTCTGATTGTGGTCATGTTGACCTACAGCACAGCAAACTTCGTTTATATCTCATGTGTATTACATCCAGAACTGGTGATGAATATCTGTGCTTAAGATTACAGGTTGTTAAAATGTGTGTTGTATAACGGACACTATCAAATGCGCAGTGATGAGAGTCTGCAGAACAAAAACTGAGAGAGTCTTCTGGTAAAGAATGAAGTAATTCAATCAGGATCGAACATGTGAGATTTGATTGCCCTAAAACCAACAACAAGCAACACACTAATCTAACGTTGTCCTGACACACCAGACAATGTAAATTTAAGTTGTTCAGATAATCTAAACTCCCAAATAAGAAGCAAAAGAAAAAGAAATTTTCAGGTCAACACCAAGGACAGCGCCGTGGAAAAGACGGAGGAAACAAAACTTATTTATAAATTACAGAGAATTTGTGGAGTTTAACACAAACCCAATCAGATTTCAGATCAGACCAAAACTTCTTACTTTGTGCAAACTTTGTGTTAAAATATAAAACAATGCAAAATGATAAACAATGATAAAACTTCAACACAAATTATTTTCGAGAAGATGGACAACAACGTCAACCTATTTGTACCGGAATAAGTACTCAATGCAGGGGTGAACTACATACAAGTAAATGAAACAAATAGGAAAGAATAACAGGCTTAAAAATATGTTTTACAAAAACTCAAACGAGCGCACAGGTATGCTATTTTACACGCTCTAAACATAATGTAAAACAATTCGCATTCTTGAATTTGTAAGACGCTTTCAGAAAGTGTGATACAAAGACAAGATGTCAGTAATACACAAAACAACATTCAAATTTTTGTTTAAATGACAATGCAGAACGGGATACTTCTTTAAAATAAATATCGAGATCCTTCAGGGCTGATAAAAACTAACAAAAAGCGTCACATTAATTCAGCTTTGTTCGGAGACAGAAAACAAGGTAAAATTCAGTTGTTCACATAGTCTACACTCCGAAATAAGAAGCACAAGAAAAAGAAATGTTCAGCTCAGCACCATGGACAGCGCTGTGGAAAAGACAGAGGAAACAAAACTTATTTATATGTGGCCTCAAAATAATCACACAGGACCAGCAACTATAGGAGGGGTTACTGCTTATTTAAATTTAGTTATGATTTTCTTTTTCTCTTTATAAACCAATAATAAAGTATCAAAATATCTTCTGTCCATAAAGTGTATTTCCGTGGAATACAATAAAGACAATATAAGTCGTAAGTATATGTCTACATCTTTTTTTACAATATTAAAAAAAATCAGAAAATTAAACACTAGTGAGAATAATATTAATAAAACGCTAATAGTACCCTGGAAAGTAAACGCAAAACTTAGCTATGTATCAAACTGCAACAGAAGCAAAATATTTTTTTTTCAAACACTGAAATAACAAAGTAGGGGTATCACTCACTCACTCACCCACTCACTCACTCACTCACTCACTCACTCACTCACTCACTCACTCACTCACCCAATAACTCACTCACTCACTCACTCACTCACCCACTCACTCACTCACTCACTCACTCACTCACTCACTCACTCACTCACTCACTCACTCACTCACTCACTCACTCACTCACTCACTCACCCACTCACTCACTCACTCACTCACTCACTCACTCACTCACTCACCCACTCACTCACTCACTCACTCACCCACTCACTCACTCACTCACCCACTCACTCACTCACTCACCCACCCACTCACCCACTCACTCACCCAATAACTCACTCACTCACTCACTCACTCACCCACTCACTCACTCACTCACTCACTCACTCACTCACTCACTCACTCACTCACTCACTCACCCACCCACTCACCCACTCACTCACCCAATAACTCACTCACTCACTCACTCACTCACTCACTCACTCACTCACTCACCCACTCACTCACTCACTCACTCACTCACTCACCCACTCACTCACTCACTCACTCACCCACTCACTCACTCACTCACTCACTCACTCACTCACTCACTCACCCACTCACCCACTCACTCACTCACTCACTCACTCACTCACCCACCCACTCACCCAATAACTCACTCACTCACTCACTCACTCACTCACTCACTCACTCACTCACTCACTCACTCACTCACTCACTCACTCACTCACTCTTCTCCATGATTCCTATGGTAAACTCAAATTTCTTACTACTATTGTGAAACTCTGTCGTCTAAAGCAGTAAAAAATCTCTGTGACTTCTTCATTTCATATTTGATCACTGCGTGACGTGATGATATCAACCGCTTTCTCTTAAAAGAACCAGAGAGCTATATAGAAATATTTACAAGACATATTTGTATTTACCTTAAACATAATTTTGTAACATATAAATTAAAAAGATTTCAGAGTTTAACACAAACCTAATCTGAGCATAGAGCAGACCAGAACCTCTTATGTGCAAACTTTGTAGCATTATATGAAATATATTGCTTAAAAAATAATACTACAACACAATAATTATTTGGTAAGAGAATGTAGAAAACAATGTACACACATGTGGACAGGGCAAAGAAGTCAATATGGCGTGAACTACATCCAAGTAGATGAAGCAACATAAAGAGAAACACAGAAAAGAAAGTTGTTTTAACTTTTTTTAAATCATTGGCAAATCTTAGACGAATAGGCGAAATAAAAAGTAAAATAATCTATATTCCCACGACAACAAGACAATAATAGACAAAGAACAACTCTAAATGTTGTTTTAAAAGACAATGCTTATCAGGATACCTCTTAAAAACTAGAACTGCCAATAATCAAAGCCGTTTATTGTCTGACCATTTAACCAATACCCAATAAATAATCTCTTTATCAGACCAGTAAAACAAATATAAAAAAAATGCGGATTTGACTTCCATTCATATCAAAAGTAACATAAATTTTTTTTACATTTTTTATCATACCTGAAATGAATCAACAATATCCGCATCAAGTCCTTCAAGATCATCCACAGAAGACTGAGTCTTTTTCATCGTCATGTCAGCAGTCAGTGTTTCTTCATTATAAGATCTGATGAACTTGAAATCACTCGTGCGTGAGCCCGTGGTCAGGTATGCGTCATAATTGTAAGCGCTGCGGAGAGTTCCCACTCCCTCCACATCTGCGTAATTTGGAGGAAGATACGCGCTGGGAATGGCTACAGCTCCATCAAACAACAGTCTGGGTTTTCTCCTGTGACAAAACCTCACGGCCAGAATGATGATGATGAAGGTCAAGAAGAAAGTGGAAACGGACACGAGCGCGATGATCAGATAAAAAGTGAGTTTGGAGCTGCTCTCGTCATGAGACATGTCTTTCAATTCTGGAACTTCTGCCAAGTTATCTGAGATAAGTAAATATAATGCGCATGTGGCAGAGAGAGAAGGCTGTCCGTTATCTCTCACAGAGACAATAAGGTTCTGTTTCATGTTGTCAGATTCTGAAAGGTCACGCTGTGTCCTGATTTCTCCACTGTGGACACCGATAGTGAAAAGTCCCGGATCACTCGCTTTAATAATGTGATAGGAGAGCCACGCGTTCTGTCCAGAATCCGCGTCCACTGCGATCACCTTGGACACCAGAGAGCCCGCCTGGGCAGCTTTGGGTACCATCTCGGTCATGAAGGAGTTTCCATCAGGAGAGGGGTATAATATCTGAGGGGTGTTGTCGTTCTCATCCGTTATGAATACACTCACAGTCACGTTACTGCTCAGAGGAGGAGAACCGTTATCTCTGGCTAACACCAACACTTTAAAACTCTTTAACTGTTCATAGTCAAATGACCTTACAGAATGAATGACCCCTGTGTCTCCATTAATGGATAAAAACGAGGAAACTGGGGCTCCATTGACATCAGAAGGTAACAGAGAATAAACTACAGTGCCATTCTGTCTCCAGTCCGGATCTGTAGCTGATACTGAACAAACAGAGGAACCTGGTTTATTATTTTCTTGAACCTGAGCTCTGTAATTCTGCTCTTCAAATACAGGTGGATTATCATTCACATCAGCTACAGTGAAGTGAATATTCTTAGTGGAAGATAAAGGTGGAGATCCCTCATCTGTAGCAGTAATTGTGATATTATAATCAGACACTAACTCGCGGTCTAATTCACCTGTGCTCACTAGAGAATAGTAATTTTTGATTGAAGGAACGAGTTTAAATGGGACATTTTGCTGAATGGAGCAGCGCACCTGTCCGTTATTCTCAGAGTCTCTGTCCTGAACATTAATGATGCCAATCTCAGTACCTGGTAACGCATTCTCTGGAACTGGACTATTCAGAGATTTTATTATAATAATCGGGGCGTTATCATTAACATCTGTTATTTGTATTATTACTCTTGTGTCCGAAGAAAGTCCAGAACCATCCTTCCCCTCAATAATAAGTTCATACCTTAAAGATTCTTCAAAATCGATCTGGCCTTTGACTCTTATCTCCCCACTCTTTTGATCAAGATCAAATAATTCTTTAGCATTTCTGGAAATACGATTGAACTCGTACGTCACCTCTCCATTTTGTCCCTCATCAGCATCAGTAGCACTCACTGTAACCACTACAGTATCTACAGGAGAATTTTCAGGCAGACTGACTTTATAAACAGTCTGACTAAAGACTGGGGCATTGTCATTAGCATCCAGCACAGTGACGTGTATGACTACAGTACCTGATCTCGGTGGAGTCCCACCATCAACCGCAGTAAGAATTAAAGTCACCTCTTTCTGCTGCTCACGATCCAACTCTTTATTCAACATTAACTCAATATTCTTGCCACCATCTGCCTTATTAGAGACAGACACAATAAAAAAGTCATTTTTTTCTATCAAATAGCTTTGAACCCCGTTCTGTCCTATGTCTGCATCATGAGCCTCATTCACACGAAACCGAGCGCCTTTAACAGCGCTCTCACGTATATCTAGCTTTATTGAGTCTTTTGAAAATGCGGGGGAATTATCATTAATATCTTGAATTTGAATTCCAACATAATGTATTTCTAGTGGATGTTCTAAAACTATCTCGAAATTAAGAGAACAAGATACATCCTCGTTACAAAGCGTCTCTCTGTCGATCCTCTCAGCTACAGTCAGATCTCCAGTATTCAGATTAATTTCACAAAATCGTTTTCTGTTACCTTCAGTGTCAATGCGAGCCTTACGAGCAGACAATCTGTTCACATCGAGCCCGAGATCTTTGGCTATATTTCCGATCACAGATCCGCGCTTCATCTCCTCTGGAACAGAATAGCTCACGTCTCCATTAACAGTGCGCAACAACAGCAGCAAACAGAAGAAGCAAATCATCTCAACACGAAACATTTTTAAATCCTTTTTAAAACAACCCAAACGAGGTCTCTTTAAAAATCCATCCACATTTTAAAATTTTAAATGCATGAGACAAAAAGCATCCCTCGTCGTCCACAAATTTCTAGGAAATGAACCGCAAGCATCATGCATGACATCATGAGCAGGGTGGAGAGAACTTCATTTTATATTCAAAAGGATTTTACTGGTCAACAGCGACACTACGAGTTAAATGAACAAACTGCAAACAATTTAATGCTCAAACAAAAGGATTCTGATCGTGGTCATGTGGACCTACAGCACAGCAAACTTCGTTTATATCTCATGTGTATTACATCCAGAACTGGTGATGAATATCTTTGCTTAAGATCACAGGTTGTTAAAATGTGTGTCTAATAAGGGACACTAACAAATGTACAGTGCTGCAAGTCTGCAGAACAAAAACTGAGAGAGTCCTCTGGTACAGAATGAAGAAATGGAACCAGGATTTAACATTTTACATTTGATTGCCCTAAAACCAAAAATTTGCGAAACATTATTCTAACTTTGTCCTGACACAGAAAACAAGTTCAAATTCAGTTGTTCACATAGTCTACACTCCCAAAGAAAAAGCTAAAAAAAAAAGAAATTGTCAATGCAGCACCATGGACAGCGCCGCAGAAAAGTCGAAAGTTAACAAAACTTATTTATAAATTACAAAGATTTTTTGGAGTTTAAATCATACTTAATCTGATTAAAGAGAAGATCAAAACTTCTTGCTATGTGCAAAACTATGAACCAATGCCAGAATAATAAAACCACAACACATAAATTATTTTGTGAGAAGGTGGACAAAAATTTCCACATATTTGTACGGGTACAAACAGTCAGTGTAGGGTTAAATTACATCAAAGAAAATGAAGCGAAAAAAAGCAAAACAGACTTGAAAAATAAGTTTTAGTTTTATAGAAAGCTTTTCCAAAAACTAAGACGAGCAGACAAAATAAAAAGTATGCTATTTTATATGCGTTAAACATAAAGTCGTGGCCTGGTGGTTCGAATCGTAGACTCGTGATCTGAAGGTTGCTGGTTCGAGACTTGGAACCAGCGGGAGTCTGAGGTGAGTCCCTTGAGTAGGGCATCGTCCCCCCCCACTGCTCCCCGGGCGCAGAAGAATGGCTGCCCACTGCTCCGGGTGTGTGTTCATAGTGTGTGTGTTCACTTACTCGATGGGCAAAATACAGAGCACAAACACTATACTTGATCATACGTCACGTCACTTCACTTCACTACAGTGTGTGCCATGACCTTCACTAATGTAAAACAATTCGCATTCTTGAATTTTGAAGACCCTTTCAGCAAGTGTATAACCGAGACAACATGTCACTAATACAGATAAAACAATTCGAAATTTTGTTTTAAAGATAATTCTGTTCACATAGTCTACACTCCCAAAAGAGAAGCACAACAAAAAGAAATGGTAAGTTCAGCACCATGGACAGCCCTTTGAAAAGACGGAGGAAACAAAACTTATTTATATGTGGCCTCAAAATAATCACACAGGACCAGCAACTATAGGAGGGGTTACTTCTTCCTTTAATGTAGTTAGTAGTTTCTGTTTCACATTAATTGATATTATTAATTATTCCTCATGTTCCTTATGGTACACTCTAATTTCTTAGTACTATTGCGCAACTCTATCTTCTACAGCAGTTGAAAAACTCTGTGACGACTTCATTTCATATTTGATCACTGCGTGACGTGATGATATCAAACGCTTTCTCTTAAAGGAGCCAGAGCTATAAAGAAATTTTTATAAGACATATTTGTATTTACCTTAAACAGCAGTTGGTACATATAAATTAAAGAGATTTCAGAGTTTAACACAAACTTAATCCGAGTTGAGAGCAGACCAGAACCTCTTACTATGTGCAAACTTGGTAGCGATAAATAAAATATATTGATAAACGAATAAAACTACAACACAATAATTATTTGGTGAGAGAAGGTAGACAACAATGTAAACATATGTGGACCAGGGGAAGAAGTCAATATGACGTGAACTACATCCAAGTAAATAAAGCAACATAAAGAGCAAAATAGGGAAAAAAAGGTTGTTTCCATTACAACAAGACAATAGTAGACAAAAACAACTCTAAATGTTGTTTTAAAATACAATGCTTATCAGGATAACTCTTAAAAAGTAGAACTGCCAATAATCAACGCCGTTAATTGTCTGACCATTTTACCAAGACCCAATAAATAAACTCTTTATAAAAAAGTAAAAAAAAATCGAATTTAACTTCCATTCATCACAAAAGTAACATAACAAAAGTTATATTTTTTATCATACCTGAAATGAATCATCAATATCCGCATCAAGTCCCTCAAGATCATCCACAGAAGACTGAGTCTTTTTCATCGTCATGTCAGCAGTCAGTGTTTCTTCATTATAAGATCTGATGAACTTGAAATCACTCGTGCGTGAGCCCGTGGTCAGGTATGCGTCATAATTGTAAGCGCTGCGGAGAGTTCCCACTCCCTCCACATCTGCGTAATTTGGAGGAAGATACGCGCTGGGAATGGCTACAGCTCCATCAAACAACAGTCTGGGCTTTCTCCTGTGACAAAACCTCACGGCCAGAATGATGATGATGAAGGTCAAGAAGAAAGTGGAAACGGACACGAGCGCAATGATCAGATAAAAAGTGAGTTTGGAGCTGCTCTCGTCATGAGACATGTCTTTCAATTCTGGAACTTCTGCCAAGTTATCTGAGATAAGTAAATATAATGCGCATGTGGCAGAGAGAGAAGGCTGTCCGTTATCTCTCACAGAGACAATAAGGTTCTGTTTCATGTTGTCAGATTCTGTAAGGTCTCGCTGTGTCCTGATTTCTCCACTGTGGACACCGATTGTGAAAAGTCCCGGATCACTCGCTTTAATAATGTGATAGGAGAGCCACGTGTTCTGTCCAGAATCCGCGTCCACTGCGATCACCTTGGACACCAGAGAGCCCGCCTGGGCAGCTTTGGGTACCATCTCGGTCATGAAGGAGTTTCCATCAGGAGAGGGGTATAATATCTGAGGGGTGTTGTCGTTCTCATCCGTTATGAACACACTCACTGTCACGTTACTGCCCAGAGGAGGAGAACCGTTATCTCTGGCTAACACCAACACTTTAAAACTCTTTAACTGTTCATAATCAAATGATCTTACAGAATGAATGACCCCTGTGTCTCCATTAATGGATAAAAACGAGGAAACTGGGGCTCCATTGACATCAGAAGGTAACAGAGAATAAACTACAGTGCCATTCTGTCTCCAGTCCGGATCTGTAGCTGATACTGAACAAATAGAGGAACCTGGTTTATTATTTTCCTGAACATGAGCTCTGTAATTCTGCTCTTTAAATGCAGGTGGATTATCATTCACATCAGCTACAGTGAAGTGAACATTCTTAGTGGAAGATAAAGGTGGAGATCCCTCATCCGTAGCAGTAATTGTGATATTATAATCAGACACTAACTCGCGGTCTAATTCACCTGTGCTCACTAGAGAATAGTAATTTTTGATTGAAGGAACGAGTTTAAATGGGACATTTTGCTGAATGGAGCAGCGCACCTGTCCGTTATTCTCAAAGTCTCTGTCCTGAACATTAATGATGCCAATCTCAGTACCTGGTAACGCATTCTCTGGAACTGGACTATTCAGAGATTTTATTATTATCATAGGAGCGTTATCATTAATATCAACAACATCTATTAACACACTGGACCGTCCTGCTAGCCCCTGACCATCTTTAGCCTGAATTGGAAGTTCAAATGAACTCTCTTCCTCATAGTCAATGAGTCCAATTTGTTTGATCTCACCAGTTATTGCATCAAGAAAAAATATTTCCAGAAAACTTTCGGGTAAATGCCCAAATTCATAAGTCACCTCTCCGTTTTGTCCCTCATCAGCATCAGAAGCACTCACTGTGACCACTACAGTATCTACAGGAGAATTTTCAGGCAGACTGACTTTATAAACAGTCTGACTAAAGACTGGGGCATTGTCATTAGCATCCAGCACAGTGACGTGTATGACTACAGTACCTGATCTCGGTGGAGTCCCACCATCAACCGCAGTAAGAATTAAAGTCACCTCTTTCTGCTGCTCACGATCCAACTCTTTATTCAACACGAGCTCTCCATATTTCCCTCCATTTGCTCCCGTTAGTAAACTCAAAAGAAAGTGATCGTTGTTCTGTAATATATAAGACTGTACTGAATTCACGCCAATATCTGCATCGTGAGCCTCATCTAATAAATACCGAGATCCTTTGTCCGCTGATTCCTGTATTTCGAATTTGATAAAACTTTGTTTAAATATTGGTGAATTATCATTTATATCCTGAACATTAAGAATAAATCGATGTAGTTCTAAAGGATTCTCCAGCACGAGCTCTTGTTTTATAACACATGAAGCTTTCTTTCCACAAAGCGTCTCTCTGTCGATCCTCTCAGCTACAGTCAGATCTCCAGTATTCAGATTAATTTCACAAAATCGTTTTCTGTTACCTTCAGTGTCAATGCGAGCCTTACGAGATGACAATCTGTTCACATCGAGCCCGAGATCTTTGGCTATATTTCCGATCACAGATCCGCGCTTCATCTCCTCTGGAACAGAATAGCTCACGTCTCCATTAACAGTGCGCAACATCAGCACAAAACATAAGAAGCAAATCATCTCAACACGAACGCTTTTTACATCCATTTAAAAATCACCCAACCAATATCGCACTAAAAATCAATCAACATGTAATAATTCTAAACGCATAGGACAAAAGCATCCCTCGTCGTCCATGCAGTTCTAGGAAATGAACTGTAAGCATCATGCATGACATCATGAACAGGGTGGAGAGAACGGAATTTTATATTCAAAAGGATTTCACTGGTCAACAGCGACACTACGAGTTAAATGAACAAACTGCACACAATTGAATGCTCAAACAAAGGATTCTGATTGTGGTCCTCTCGACCAAGATCGCATCACACATCTTTTGTATCTCATGTGTATCATATCCAGACCAGGTGATGAATTTCTGTGCTTAAGATCACATGTTGTTTAAATGTGTGTTGTATAAGGGACATTAACAAATGCGCAGCGCTGCGATACTGCAGGACAAAAACTGAGAGAGTCTTCTTGTAAAGAATGAAGTAATGGAACCAGGATTTAACATGTGAAATTTGATTGCCCTAAAACCAATAAAAAGCGTAACATTTATCTAACGTTGTCCTGACACAGAAAACAATTTAAAATTCAGTTCCTCACATAGTCTACACTCCCAAATAAGAATCACAAGAAAAATAAATTGTCAATGAAGCACCATGGACAGCGCAGGAAAAAGACGGTGGAAACAAAACTTATTAATAAATAGAGAGAATTTGTGGAGTTTAACACAAGGCCAATTCAAGTAAAGATCAGACCCAAATTTGCTTACTATGTGCAAACTTGATGTTAAAATAAGAATTCCAAAATAATACAAGCAAAACATAAATTTATTTGGTGAGAAAGTAAACAATGTTTATAAATCTGGTTCGGGACAAGTAGTCAATAATTGGGTGAACTACATCCGAGAAAAAAAACTGAAAAACAAGCTATGATAAATGCATTACCAAAAGTCAGATGAAACGAAAATTAAAATTATGCTATTCTATAGGCGCTCAACTTAATCGAAAACAATTCGCATTTATGCATTTGGTAGACGTTTTAAGCAAGTGTATTCCCACGACAACGCGACATTAATAGACATAAAACCACTCTAAATAATGTTTAAAAAGACAATGGATACAGGATAATGTTGGAAATCCGAATTGAAACGCTTAAAACAAGGTTGTTCATTATTTGAACACCTAACAGAGACCCAAGAAATAATCACTTCATTGGAACAACAACAAAAACGTTTACAACTGCTAATTTAACGTTAAACCACAAATAAGTAACTATAAAAATTAATTTTTATCATACCTGAAAAGAATCAACAATATCCGCATCGAGTCCCTCAAGATCATCCACAGAAGACTGAGTCTTTTTCATCGTCATGTCAGCAGTCAGTGTTTCTTCATTATAAGATCTGATGAACTTGAAATCACTCGTGCGTGAGCCCGTGGTCAAGAATGCGTCATAATTGTAAGCGCTGCGGAGAGTTCCCACTCCCTCCACATCTGCGTAATTTGGAGGAAGATACGCGCTGGGAATGGCTACAGCTCCATCAAACAACAGTCTGGGCTTTCTCCTGTGACAAAACCTCACGGCCAGAATGATGATGATGAAGGTCAAGAAGAAAGTGGAAACAGACACGAGCGCGATGATCAGATAAAAAGTGAGTTTGGAGCTGCTCTCGTCATGAGATATGTCTTTCAATTCTGGAACTTCAGCCAAGTTATCTGAGATAAGTAAATACAATGCGCATGTAGCAGAGAGAGAAGGCTGTCCGTTATCTCTCGCAGAGACAATAAGGTTCTGTTTCATGTTGTCAGATTCTGAAAGGTCACGCTGTGTCCTGATTTCTCCACTGTGGACACCGATAGTGAAAAGTCCCGGATCACTCGCTTTAATAATGTGATAGGAGAGCCACGCGTTCTGTCCAGAATCCGCGTCCACTGCGATCACCTTGGACACCAGAGAGCCCGCCTGGGCAGCTTTGGGTACCATCTCGGTCATGAAGGAGTTTCCATCAGGAGAGGGGTATAATATCTGAGGGGTGTTGTCGTTCTCATCCGTTATGAACACACTCACTGTCACGTTACTGCTCAGAGGAGGGGAACCGTTATCTCTGGCTAACACCAGCACTTTAAAACTCTTTAACTGTTCATAATCAAATGATCTTACAGAATGAATGACCCCTGTGTCTCCATTAATGGATAAAAACGAGGAAACTGGGGCTCCATTGACATCAGAAGGTAACAGAGAATAAACTACAGTGCCATTCTGTCTCCAGTCCGGATCTGTAGCTGATACTGAACAAATAGAGGAACCTGGTTTATTATTTTCCTGAACGTGAGCTCTGTAATTCTGCTCTTTAAATACAGGTGGATTATCATTCACATCAGCTACAGTGAAGTGAATATTCTTAGTGGAAGATAAAGGCGGAGATCCCTCATCTGTAGCAGTAATTGTGATATTATAATCAGAAACTAACTCGCGGTCTAATTCACCTGTGCTCACTAAAGAATAGTAATTTTTGATTGAAGGAACGAGTTTAAATGGGACATTTTGCTGAATGGAGCAGCGCACCTGTCCGTTATTCTCAGAGTCTCTGTCCTGAACATTAATGATGCCAATCTCAGTACCTGGTAACGCATTCTCTGGAACTGGACTATTCAGAGATTTTATTATTATTATAGGAGCGTTATCATTAATATCAAAAACATCTATTAAAACACTGGACCGTCCTGCTAGACCCTGACCATCTTTAGCCTGAATGTGCAATTCAATAGAACTTTCCTCCTCGTAATCAATTTGCCCTTTTAGTTTAATTTCGCCAGATTTAACATCAAGTAAAAATAATTGTGCATAGTTTTCAGACAAATGACCAAACGCATAAGTCACCTCTCCGTTTTGTCCCTCATCAGCATCAGAAGCACTCACTGTAACCACTACAGTATCTACAGGAGAATTTTCAGGCAGACTGACTTTATAAACAGTCTGACTAAAGACTGGGGCATTGTCATTAGCATCCAGCACAGTGACGTGTATGACTACAGTACCTGATCTCGGTGGAGTCCCACCATCAACCGCAGTAAGAATTAAAGTCACCTCTTTCTGATGCTCACGATCCAACTCTTTATTCAACACGAGCTCTCCATATTTGCCACCATTTGCTCCCGTTAGTAAACTCAAAAGAAAGTGATCGTTGTTCTGTAATATATAAGACTGCACTGAATTCACGCCAATATCTGCATCGTGAGCCTCATCTAATAAATACCGAGATCCTTTGTCCGCTGATTCCCTTATTTCGAATTTAATTACAGTTTCTGTGAACTGTGGTGAATTATCATTTATATCCTGAACATTAAGAATAAATCGATGTAGTTCTAAAGGATTCTCCAGCACGAGCTCTTGTTTTATAACACATGAAGATTTCTTTCCACAAAGCGTCTCTCTGTCGATCCTCTCAGCTACAGTCAGATCTCCAGTATTCAGATTAATTTCACAAAATCGTTTTCTGTTACCTTCAGTGTCAATGCGAGCCTTACGAGATGACAATCTGTTCACATCGAGCCCGAGATCTTTGGCTATATTTCCGATCACAGATCCGCGCTTCATCTCCTCTGGAACAGAATAGCTCACGTCTCCATTAGCAGTGCGCAACATCAGCACAAAACATAAGAAGCAAATCATCTCAACACGTAAGGTTTCGAAATCCATTTACAACCAAAACGATGTCTCTTTAAAAATTATTCAACATGTAAAAATTCTAATTTCATGAGACAAAAAGCATCTTTCGTTGTCCACAAATTTCTAGGAAATGAACTGCAAGCATCATGCATGACATCATGAGCAGGGTGGAGAGAACTTCATTTTATATTCAAAAGGATTTCACTGGTCAACAGCGACACTACGAGTTAAATGAACAAACTGCACAAAATTTAATGCTCAAACAAAAGGATTCTGATTGTGGTCATATGGATCTACAGCACAGCGAACTTCGTTTATATCTCATGTGTATTACATCCAGAACTGGTGATGAATATCTGTGCTTAAGATTACAGGTTGTTAAAATGTGTGTTGTATAAGGGACACTAACAAATGCGCAGTGATGAGAGTCTGCAGAACAAAAACTGAGAGAGTCTTCTGGTAAAGAATGAAGTAACTCAACCAGGATCGAACATGTGAGATTTGATTGCCCTAAAACCAACAACAAGCAACACAATAATCTAACGTTTTCCTGACACAGCAGACAATGTAAATTTCAGTTGTTCAGATAGTCTAAACTCCCAAATAAGAAGCAAAAGAAAAAGAAATTTTCAGGTCAACACCAAGGACAGCGCCGCGGAAAAGACGGAGGAAACAAAACTTATTTATAAATTACAGAGAATTCATGGAGTTTAACACAAACCCAATCAGATTTCAGATCAGACCAAAACTTCTTACTTTGTGCAAACTTTGTGTTAAAATATGAAACAATGCAAAATGATAAACAATGATAAAACTTCAACACAAGTTATTTTCGAGAAGATGGACAACAACGTCAACCTATTTGTACCGGAATAAGTACTCAATGCAGGGGTGGACTACATACAAGTAAATGAAACAAATAGGAAAGAATAAGAGGCTTAAAAATAAGTTTTCATTAAAAAAAATGTTTTACAAAAACTCAAACGAGCGCACAGGTATGCTATTTTATACGCGCTAAACATAATGTAAAACAATTCGCATTCTTGAATTTGGAAGACGCTTTCAGAAAGTGTGATACAAAGACAAGATGTCACTAATACACAAAACAACATTCGAATTTTTGTTTAAATGACAATGCAGAACGGGATACTTCTTTAAAATAAATATCGAGATCCTTCAGGGCTGATAAAAACTAACAAAAAGCGTCACATTAATAAAGCTTTGTTCGGAGAAAGAAAACAAGGTAAAATTCAGTTGTTCACAAAGACTACAATCCCAAATCAGAAGCACAAGAAAAAGAAATGTTCAGCTCAGCACCATGGACAGCGCTGTGGAAAAGACAGAGGAAACAAAACTTATTTATATGTGGCCTCAAAATAATCACACAGGACCAGCAACTATAGGAGGGGTTACTGCTTATTTAAATTTAGTTATGAGTTTCTTTTTCTCTTTATAAACCAATAATAAAGTATCAAAATATCTTCTGTCCATAAAGTGTATTTCCGTGGAATACAATAAAGACAATATAAGTCGTAAGTATATGTCTACAGCTTTTTTTACAATATTAAAAAAAATGCAGAAAATTAAACACTAGTGAGAATAATAACAATAAAACGCTAATAGTACCCTGGAAGTAAACGCAAAAATTAGAGATGTATCAAACTGCACCAGAAGCAAAAAATTTTTTTTTCAAACACAGAAATAACAAAGTGGGGATATTACTCACTCACTCACTCACTCACTCACTCACTCACTCACTCACTCACTCACTCACTCACTCACTCACTCACTCACTCTTCTCCATGTTTCCTATGGTAAACTCAAATTTCTTACTATTATTGCGCAACTCTATCTTCTACAGCAGTAGAAAAACTCGGTGACTTCTTCATTTCATATTTGACCACTGCGTAACGTGATGATATCAACCGCTTTCTCTTAAAAGAGCCAGAGCTATATAGAAATATTTATACGACATATTTGTATGTACCTTAAACATAATTTTGTAACATATAAGTAAAAGTGATTTCAGAGTTTAACACAAACCTAATCTGAGTATAGAGCAGACCAGAACCTCTTATGTGTAAACTTGGTAGCATTATATGAAATATATTGCTTGAAAAATAATACTACAACACAATAATTATTTGGTAAGGAATGTAGAAAACAATGTAAACATATGTGGACCGGACAAAGAAGTCAATATGGCGTGAATTACATCCAAGTAGATGAAGCAACATAAAGAGAAACAGAAAAGAAAGTTGTTTTACGTTTTTTTAAATCATTGGCAAATCTCAGACAAATAGACGAAATAAAAAGTAAGATAATCTATATTCCCACAACAACAAGACAATAATAGACAAAGAACAACTCTAAATGTTGTTTTAAAAGACAATGCTTATCAGGATACCTCTTGAAAACTGGAACTGCCAATAATCAAAGCCGTTCATTGTCTGACCATTTAACCAATACCCAATAAATAATCTCTTTATCAGACCAGTAAAACAAAATTAAAAAAAAAAATGCGGATTTGACTTTCATTCATCACAAAAGTAACATAACAAAAGTTAGATTTTTTACCATACCTGAAATGAATCAACAATATCCGCATCAAGTCCTTCAAGATCATCCACAGAAGACTGAGTCTTTTTCATCATCATGTCAGCAGTCAGTGTTTCTTCATTATAAGATCTGATGAACTTGAAATCACTCGTGCGTGAGCCCGTGGTCAGGTATGCGTCATAATTGTAAGCACTGCGTAGAGTTCCCACTCCCTCCACATCTGCGTAATTTGGAGGAAGATACGCGCTGGGAATGGCTACAGCTCCATCAAACAATAGTCTGGGTTTTCTCCTGTGACAAAACCTCACGGCCAGAATAATGATGATGAAGGTCAAGAAGAAAGTGGAAACAGACACGAGCGCGATGATCAGATAAAAAGTGAGTTTAGAGCTGCTCTCGTCATGAGACATGTCTTTCAATTCTGGAACTTCTGCCAAGTTATCTGAGATAAGTAAATACAATGCGCATGTAGCAGAGAGAGAGGGCTGTCCGTTATCTTTCACAGAGACAATAAGGTTCTGTTTCATGTTGTCAGTTTCTGAAAGGTCTCGGTGTGTCCTGATTTCTCCACTGTGGACACCGATAGTGAAAAGTCCCGGATCACTCGCTTTAATAATGTCATAGGAGAGCCACGCATTCTGTCCAGAATCCGCGTCCACTGCGATCACCTTGGACACCAGAGAGCCCGCCTGGGCAGCTTTGGGTACCATCTCGGTCATGAAGGAATTTCCATCAGGAGAGGGGTATAATATCTGAGGGGTGTTGTCGTTCTGATCCGTTATGAACACACTCACTGTCACGTTACTGCTCAGAGGAGGAGAACCGTTATCTCTGGCTAACACCAGCACTTTAAAACTCTTTAACTGTTCATAATCAAATGACCTTACAGAATGAATGACCCCTGTGTCTCCATTAATGGATAAAAACGAGGAAACTGGTGCTCCATTGACATCAGAAGGTAACAGAGAATAAACTACAGTGCCATTCTGTCTCCAGTCCGGATCTGTAGCTGATACTGAACAAATAGAGGAACCTGGTTTATTATTTTCCTGAACTCGAGCTCTGTAGTTCTGCTCTTCAAATACAGGTGGATTATCATTCACATCAGCTACAGTGAAGTGAATATTCTTAGTGGAAGATAAAGGTGGAGATCCCTCATCTGTAGCAGTAATTGTGATATTATAATCAGACACTAACTCGCGGTCTAATTCACCTGTGCTCACTAGAGAATAGTAATTTTTGATTGAAGGAACGAGTTTAAATGGGACATTTTGCTGAATGGAGCAGCGCACCTGTCCGTTATTCTCAGAGTCTCTGTCCTGAACATTAATGATGCCAATCTCAGTACCTGGTAACGCATTCTCTGGAACTGGACTATTCAGAGATTTAATTATTATTATAGGAGTGTTATCATTCTCATCAACAACATCTATAAAGATAGTAGAATGGCTGGCTAATCCTTGGCCGTCTTTTGCTAGAATCGGTAGTTCTATTACAGTCTCCTCCTCATAGTCAATAAACCCTGTTAGTTTAATCTCGCCAGATGCTGGATCTAAGTAAAATAGCTGCAGAAAATGTTCAGGTAAGTGACCAAACGCATAAGTCACCTCTCCATTTTGTCCCTCATCAGCATCAGAAGCACTCACTGTAACCACTACAGTATCTACAGGAGAATTTTCAGGCAGACTGACTTTATAAACAGTCTGACTAAAGACTGGGGCATTGTCATTAGCATCCAGCACAGTGACGTGTATGACTACAGTACCTGATCTCGGTGGAGTCCCACCATCAACCGCAGTAAGAATTAAAGTCACCTCTTTCTGCTGCTCACGATCCAACTCTTTATTCAACACGAGCTCTCCATATTTTCTTCCATTTATTCTCGTAAGCACATTAAGTATAAAATGCTGGTTATTCTGTAATACATAAGACTGTACTGAATTCACGCCAATATCTGCATCGTGAGCCTCGTCTAATAAATACCGAGATCCTTTGACCGCTGATTCCTGTATTTCGAAATTAATTACCGTTTCCTTGAACTGTGGTGAATTATCATTTATATCCTGAACATTAAGAATAAATCGATGTAGTTCTAAAGGATTCTCCAACACGAGCTCTTGTTTTATAACACATGAAGCTTTCTTTCCACAAAGCGTCTCTCTGTCGATCCTCTCAGCTACAGTCAGATCTCCAGTATTCAGATTAATTTCACAAAATCGTTTTCTGTTACCTTCAGTGTCAATACGAGCCTTACGAGCAGACAATCTGTTCACATCGAGCCCGAGATCTTTGGCTATATTTCCGATCACAGATCCGCGCTTCATCTCCTCTGGAACAGAATAGCTCACGTCTCCATTAACAGTGCGCAACATCAGCACAAAACATAAGAAGCAAATCATCTCAACACGAAAGCTTTTTACATCCATTTAAAAACCACCCGAACGATATCTCTTTAGATCAATCGACATATAAAATTTCTAAAGGCAAGAAACAAAAAGCATCCTTCGTCGTCGATAAATTTCTAGGAAATGAACTTCAAGCATCATAGATGACATCATGAACAGGGTGGAGAGAACTTCATTTTATATTCAAAAGGATTTTACTGGTGAACAGCGACACTACGAGTTAAATGAACAAACTGCACAAAATTTAATGCTCAAACAAAAGGATTCTGATCGTGGTCATGTGGACCTACAGTACAGCAAACTTCGTTTATATCTCATGTGTATCACATCCATTCCAGTTGATGAATATCTGTGCTTAAGATCACAAGTTGTTAAAATGTGTGTTGTATAAGGGACACTAACAAATGTGCAGTGCTGCAAGTCTGCAGAACAAAAACTGAGAGAGTCTTCTGGTAAAGAATGAAGTAATGGATCCAGGATTTAACATTTTACATTTGAATGCCCTAAAACAAAAAATGTGCATAACAATAATCTAACTTTGTTCTGACACAGCAAACAATGTAAAATTCAGTTGTTCAGATAGTCTAAACTCCTAAATACGAAGCACATGAAAAAGAAACTGTCAATGCAGCACCATGGACAGCGCCGCCAAAAAGAGACGGAGGTTAACAAAACTTATTTATAAAAAACAGAGAATTTATGGAGTTTACCACAAACCCAATCCGATTTAAGAGCAGACTAAAAAATCTTACAATGTGCCAACTTGGTGTTGAAATATGAAAAATGGCCAAAATAATACAACTACAACACAAAAAAATATTTGGTGAGAAGGTGGAACACAACGTCAAAATATTTGGACACGGACAGGTGGTCAATACAGGGCAAACCACATCGAAGAATATGAAAAAATGAATTTTTTTTAAATTGCATTGCTAAAAAGTCAGATGAAAAGACAAGTAAAAATTACTATAGGCGCTGAACTTAGTCCAAAACAATCCGCATCAATGCATTTGGCAGACGTTTTAAGCAAGTATATTCCCACAACAACACGACACTAGTAGACATAAACCACTCTAAATGTTGTTTAAAAAGACAATGAAAACAGGATAATGTTGGAAATCCGAGTAGAAACGGGAAAACGTTCATTATTTTAAAATTTTACAGAGACCAAATGAATAATCTCTTTATTAGAACAGCAACAATAATATTTTTTTATCATACCTGAAATGAATCAACAATATCCGCATCGAGTCCCTCAAGATCATCCACAGAAGACTGAGTCTTTTTCATCGTCATGTCAGCAGTCAGTGTTTCTTCATTATAAGATCTGATGAACTTGAAATCACTCGTGCGTGAGCCCGTGGTCAGGTATGCGTCATAATTGTAAGCGCTGCGGAGAGTTCCCATTCCTTCCACATCTGCGTAATTTGGAGGAAGATACGCGCTGGGAATGGCTACAGCTCCATCAAACAACAGTCTGGGCTTTCTCCTGTGACAAAACCTCACGGCCAGAATGATGATGATGAAGGTCAAGAAGAAAGTGGAAACTGAGATGAGCGCGATGATCAGATAAAAAGTGAGTTTGGAGCTGCTCTCGTCATGAGACATGTCTTTCAATTCTGGAACTTCTGCCAAGTTATCTGAGATAAGTATATATAATGCGCATGTGGCAGATAGAGAAGGCTGTCCGTTATCTCTCACAGAGACAATAAGGTTCTGTTTCATGTTGTCAGATTCAGAAAGGTCTCGCTGTGTCCTGATTTCTCCACTGTGGACACCGATAGTGAAAAGTCCAGGATCACTCGCTTTAATAATGTGATAGGAGAGCCACGCGTTCTGTCCAGAATCCGCGTCCACTGCGATCACCTTGGACACCAGAGAGCCCGCCTGGGCAGCTTTGGGTACCATCTCGGTCATGAAGGAGTTTCCATCAGGAGAGGGGTATAATATCTGAGGGGTGTTGTCGTTCTCATCCGTTATGAAAACACTCACTGTCACGTTACTGCTCAGAGGAGGAGAACCGTTATCTCTGGCTAACACCAGCACTTTAAAACTCTTTAACTGTTCATAATCAAATGATCTTACAGAATGAATGACCCCTGTGTCTCCATTAATGGATAAAAACGAGGAAACTGGGGCTCCATTGACATCAGAAGGTAACAGAGAATAAACTACAGTGCCATTCTGTCTCCAGTCCGGATCTGTAGCTGATACTGAACAAACAGAGGAACCTGGTTTATTATTTTCCTGAACGTGAGCTCTGTAATTCTGCTCTTTAAATACAGGTGGATTATCATTCACATCAGCTACAGTGAAGTGAATATTCTTAGTGGAAGATAAAGGTGGAGATCCCTCATCTGTAGCAGTAATTGTGATATTATAATCGGACACTAACTCGCGGTCTAATTCACCTGTGCTCACTAAAGAATAGTAATTTTTGATTGAAGGAACGAGTTTAAATGGGACATTTTGCTGAATGGAGCAGCGCACCTGTCCGTTATTCTCAGAGTCTCTGTCCTGAACATTAATGATGCCAATCTCAGTACCTGGTAACGCATTCTCTGGAACTGGACTATTCAGAGATTTTATTATAATAATAGGAGCGTTATCATTAATATCAAAAACATCTATTAAAACACTGGACCGTCCTGCTAGACCCTGACCATCTTTAGCCTGAATGTGCAATTCAATAGAACTTTCCTCCTCGTAATCAATTTGCCCTTTTAGTTTAATTTCGCCAGATTTAACATCAAGTAAAAATAATTGTGCATAGTTTTCAGACAAATGACCAAACGCATAAGTCACCTCTCCGTTTTGTCCCTCATCCGCATCAGAAGCACTCACTGTAACCACTACAGTATCTACAGGAGAATTTTCAGGCAGACTGACTTTATAAACAGTCTGACTAAAGACTGGGGCATTGTCATTAGCATCCAGCACAGTGACGTGTATGACTACAGTACCTGATCTCGGTGGAGTCCCACCATCAACCGCAGTAAGAATTAAAGTCACCTCTTTCTGCTGCTCACGATCCAACTCTTTATTCAACACGAGCTCTCCATATTTGCCACCATTTGCTCCCGTTAGTAAACTCAAAAGAAAGTGATCGTTGTTCTGTAATATATAAGACTGCACTGAATTCACGCCAATATCTGCATCGTGAGCCTCATCTAATAAATACCGAGATCCTTTGTCCGCTGATTCCCTTATTTCGAATTTAATTACAGTTTCTGTGAACTGTGGTGAATTATCATTTATATCCTGAACATTAAGAATAAATCGATGTAGTTCTAAAGGATTCTCCAGCACGAGCTCTTGTTTTATAACACATGAAGATTTCTTTCCACAAAGCGTCTCTCTGTCGATCCTCTCAGCTACAGTCAGATCTCCAGTATTCAGATTAATTTCACAAAATCGTTTTCTGTTACCTTCAGTGTCAATGCGAGCCTTACGAGATGACAATCTGTTCACATCGAGCCCGAGATCTTTGGCTATATTTCCGATCACAGATCCGCGCTTCATCTCCTCTGGAACAGAATAGCTCACGTCTCCATTAGCAGTGCGCAACATCAGCACAAAACATAAGAAGCAAATCATCTCAACACGTAAGGTTTCGAAATCCATTTACAACCAAAACGATGTCTCTTTAAAAATTATTCAACATGTAAAAATTCTAAATTCATGAGACAAAAAGCATCTTTCGTCGTCCACAAATTTCTAGGAAATGAACTGCAAGCATCATGCATGACATCATGAGCAGGGTGGAGAGAACTTCATTTTATATTCAAAAGGATTTTACTGGTCAACAGCGACACTACGAGTTAAATGAACAAACTGCACAAAATTTAATGCTCAAACAAAAGGATTCTGATTGTGGTCATGTTGACCTACAGCACAGCGAACTTCGTTTATATCTCATGTGTATTACATCCAGAACTGGTGATGAATATCTGTGCTTAAGATTACAGGTTGTTAAAATGTGTTGTAAAAGGGACACTAACAAATGTGCAGTGATGAGAGTCTGCAGAACAAAAACTGAGAGAGTCTTCTGGTAAAGAATGAAGTAACTCAACCAGGATCGAACATGTGAGATTTGATTGCCCTAAAACCAACAACAAGCAACACAATAATCTAACGTTTTCCTGACACAGCAGACAATGTAAATTTCAGTTGTTCAGATAGTCTAAACTCCCAAATAAGAAGCAAAAGAAAAATAAATTTTCAGGTCAACACCAAGGACAGCGCCGCGGAAAAGACGGAGGAAACAAAACTTATTTATAAATTACAGAGAATTTGTGGAGTTTAACACAAACCCAATCAGATTTCAGAGCAGACCAAAACTTCTTACTTTGTGTAAACTTTGTGTTAAAATATGAAACAATGCAAAATGATAAACAATGATAAAACTTCAACACAAGTTATTTTCGAGAAGATGGACAACAACGTCAACCTATTTGTACCGGAATAAGTACTCAATGCAGGGGTGAACTACATACAAGTAAATGAAACAAATAGGAAAGAATAACAGGCTTAAAAATAAGTTTTCATTAAAAAAAATGTTTTACAAAAACTCAAACGAGCGCACAGGTATGCTATTTTATACGCGCTAAACATAATGTAAAACAATTCGCATTCTTGAATTTGTAAGACGCTTTCAGAAAGTGTATTACCAAGACAAGATATCACTAATACACAAAACAACATTCGAATTTTTGTTTAAATGACAATGCAGAACGGAATACTTTTTGAAAATAAATATCGAGATCCTTAAGGGCTGATAAAAACTAACAAAAAGCGTCACATTAATTCAGCTTTGTTCGGAGACAGAAAACAAGGTAAAATTCAGTTGTTCACATAGTCTACACTCCGAAATAAGAAGCACAAGAAAAAGAAATGTTCAGTTCAGCACCATGGACAGCGCTGTGGAAAAGACAGAGGAAACAAAACTTATTTATATGTGGCCTCAAAATAATCGCACAGGACCAGCAACTATAGGAGGGGTTACTGCTTATTTAAATTTAGTTATGAGTTTCTTTTTCTCTTTATAAACCAATAATAAAGTATCAAAATATCTTCTGTCATTAAAGTGTATTTCCAATAAAGACAATATAAGTCACAAGTATATGTCACTAGCTTTTTTACAATATTAACCAAAAAATGCAGAAAATTAAACACTAGTGAGAATAATAACAATAAAACGCTAATAGTACCCTGGAAGTAAACGCAAAACTTAGATATGTATCAAACTGCACCAAAAGCAAAATAATTTTTTTTCAAACACAGAAATAACAAAGTGGGGATATTACTCACTCAGTCACTCACCCACTCACTCACTCACTCACTCACTCACCCACCCACTCACTCACTCACTCATTCACTCACTCACTCACTCACTCACTCACTCACTCACTCACCCACCCACTCACCCACTCACTCACCCAATAACTCACTCACTCACTCACTCACTCTTCTCCATGTTTCCTATGGTAAACTCAAATTTCTTACTACTATTGCGCAACTCTATCTTCTATTGCAGTAGAAAAACTCGGTGACTTCTTCATTTCATATTTGATCACTGTGGGACGTGATGATATCAACGGCTTTCTCTTAAAAGAGCCAGAGCTATATAGAAATATTTATAAGACATATTTGTATTTACCCTAAACATAATTTTGTAACATATAAATTAAAAAGATTTCAGAGTTTAACACAAACCTAATCTGAGTATAGAGCAGACCAGAACCTCTTATGTGCAAACTTTGTAGCATTATATGAAATATATTGCTTAAAAAACAATACTACAACACAATAATTATTTGGTAAGAGAAGGTGGAAAACAATGTAAACATATGTGGACAGGGCAAAGAAGTAAATATGGCGTGAACTACATCCAAGTAGATGAAGCAACATAAAGAGAAACAGAAAAGAAAGTTGTTTTACCTTTTTATAAATCATTGGCAAATCTTAGATGAATTGGCTAAATAAAAAGTAAAATATTCTATATTCCCACGACAACAAGACAATAATAGACAAAGAACAACTCTACATGTTGTTTTAAAAGACAATGCTAATCAGGATACCTCTTGAAAACTAGAACTGCCAATAAGCAAAGCCGTTTATTGTCTGACCATTTAACAAATACCCAATAAATAATCTCTTTATCAGACCAGTAACATAAATATAAAAAAATGCGGATTTGACTTCCATTCACCACAAAAGTAACATAACAAAATTTATATTTTTTTATCATACCTGAAATGAATCAACAATATCCGCATCGAGTCCCTCAAGATCATCCACAGAAGACTGAGTCTTTTTCATCGTCATGTCAGCAGTCAGTGTTTCTTCATTATAAGATCTGATGAACTTGAAATCACTCGTGCGTGAGCCCGTGGTCAGGTATGCGTCATAATTGTAAGCGCTGCGGAGAGTTCCCACTCCCTCCACATCTGCGTAATTTGGAGGAAGATACGCGCTGGGAATGGCTACAGCTCCATCAAACAACAGTCTGGGCTTTCTCCTGTGACAAAACCTCACGGCCAGAATGATGATGATGAAGGTCAAGAAGAAAGTGGAAACAGACACGAGCGCGATGATGAGATAAAAAGTGAGTTTGGAGCTGCTCTCGTCATGAGATATGTCTTTCAATTCTGGAACTTCAGCCAAGTTATCTGAGATAAGTAAATACAATGCGCATGTAGCAGAGAGAGAGGGCTGTCCGTTATCTCTCACAGAGACAATAAGGTTCTGTTTCATGTTGTCAGATTCTGAAAGGTCTCGCTGTGTCCTGATTTCTCCACTGTGGACACCGATAGTGAAAAGTCCCGGATCACTCGCTTTAATAATGTGATAGGAGAGCCACGCGTTCTGTCCAGAATCCGCATCCACTGCGATCACCTTGGACACCAGAGAGCCCGCCTGGGCAGCTTTGGGTACCATCTCGGTCATGAAGGAGTTTCCATCAGGAGAGGGGTATAATATCTGAGGGGTGTTGTCGTTCTCATCCGTTATGAACACACTCACAGTCACGTTACTGCTCAGAGGAGGAGAACCGTTATCTCTGGCTAACACCAGCACTTTAAAACTCTTTAACTGTTCAAAGTCAAATGACCTTACAGAATGAATGACCCCTGTGTCTCCATTAATGGATAAAAACGAGGAAACTGGGGCTCCATTGACATCAGAAGGTAACAGAGAATAAACTACAGTGCCATTCTGTCTCCAGTCCGGATCTGTAGCTGATACTGAACAAATAGAGGAACCTGGTTTATTATTTTCTTGAACCTGAGCTCTGTAATTCTGCTCTTTAAATACAGGTGGATTATCATTCACATCAGCTACAGTGAAGTGAATATTCTTAGTGGAAGATAAAGGCGGAGATCCCTCATCTGTAGCAGTAATTGTGATATTATAATCAGAAACTAACTCGCGGTCTAATTCACCTGTGCTCAATAAAGAATAGTAATTTTTGATTGAAGGAACGAGTTTAAATGGGACATTTTGCTGAATGGAGCAGCGCACCTGTCCGTTATTCTCAGAGTCTCTGTCCTGAACATTAATGATGCCAATCTCAGTACCTGGTAACGCATTCTCTGGAACTGGACTATTCAGAGATTTTATTATTATTATAGGAGCGTTATCATTAACATCTGTTATTTGTATTATTACTCTTGTTTCCGAAGAAAGTCCTGAGCCATCCTTCCCCTCAATAAAAAGTTCGTGTTGTACCTCCTCTTCAAAATCAACAGAGCCTGACACTTTTATTTCTCCACTCTTCTGATCAAGATCAAATAATTCTTTAGCATTTCTGGAAATACGACTGAACTCGTACGTCACCTCTCCATTTTGTCCCTCATCAGCATCAGAAGCACTCACTGTAACCACTACAGTATCTACAGGAGAATTTTCAGGCAGACTGACTTTATAAACAGTCTGACTAAAGACTGGGGCATTGTCATTAGCATCCAGCACAGTGACGTGTATGACTACAGTACCTGATCTCGGTGGAGTCCCACCATCAACCGCAGTAAGAATTAAAGTCACCTCTTTCTGCTGCTCACGATCCAACTCTTTATTCAACATTAACTCAATATTCTTGCCACCATCTGCCTTATTAGAGACAGACACAATAAAATTGTCATTCTTTCCTATCAAATAGCTTTGAACCCCGTTCTGTCCTATGTCTGCATCATGAGCCTCATTCACACGAAACCGAGCGCCTTTAACAGAGCTCTCATGTATATCTAGCTTTATTGAGTCTTTTGAAAATGCGGGGGAATTATCATTAATATCTTGAATTTTTATTTCAAAATTATATATTTCCAGTGGATGTTCTAGAACTAATTCAAATGTAAGAACACAGGAAGGTCTCTCTTTACAAAGCGTCTCTCTGTCGATCCTCTCAGCTACAGTCAGATCTCCAGTATTCAGATTAATTTCACAAAATCGTTTTCTGTTACCTTCAGTGTCAATGCGAGCCTTACGAGATGACAATCTATTCACATCGAGCCCGAGATCTTTGGCTATATTTCCGATCACAGATCCGCGCTTCATCTCCTCTGGAACAGAATAGCTCACGTCTCCATCAGCCGTGTGCGCCATGATCACGAAGAACAAAAAGCCAAACATCTGAACAGAAACACTGCTGCTTGTCCAATCCATACAGACAAAAGGAAAATAATATCCTTACGGAATCCTAACCTTAAAATGACTTAATGAGACAGAAATCACTCCGTCACCATCGACAAATTGCTATAAAGAAAGGAGCTGCAAGTATTTTGTGACATCATAAGCAGGGTGGGGAGAACTCACACGTTACTGCAAAAGGTTAAGCTGGTCAACAGCGACACTAAGAGTTAGATTAGAAAACTGTTCACAATTTAATCGTCAAACTGAAGGATTCTTCATTTTATTATGGGAGGAATATTAGCGATGCAAAGTATTTTTTGTTTCTGCATTCTAACAAAGGTTTTGATGTTTCTCGACTTTTAAAATATTATGTTAAAATAAGCGATGTAAAATAAATGACCCTAACAAAACTTGAAGTTCTGTGAGTTTCTTGAACCAGCATTGCTATCAAGGAAAAAAAAGTGGTGGAATCAAGACCGAAGAGTTGTGATTTTAATACAAACAAATAACACTAAATTAAAACTAAACTAACAATATTCTGAGAAGGGAAACAGACACAAACATATTATATATATTTCATATCATATACGTTTCCAAAACGGAACTGGCAGAATGCAGATCAACATCAGGAAAGAACATCAGAGAGAAACTGCGAGTTCAGCACCGTGGACAGCAAAGTAAAAGCCCACATGAAAGAAAGGTTTCTTTATATTTAATTAGTGTGAATCAATGCAATTTTATTAAAAAGATTAAAAGTGACCTAATTCCAGAAGTAACGATCCATTTTAAAATAATGCAATTTTGAAAGGATACGATTTAATCTAAGTTTTGAGAACTATGGAGGAAGCAAACTTTAAAATTTTGAAAGGCATTTGACATTTTTATAAAACAAAGGTTTTATCTAAAAAGTCCAAAAAAGTCAATCTTGAAAAACATAATTGTGTAAAAAAAGTTATTACTAAACCAGCATATCTGCATAACTTAGTTTTGACAAAAAATTTTGAAAAAAATGTATGGTTAACCAAGTGGTTATATGTTTAAATTTGTGATTATAAAATATAAAAATACGAACATTTTAACCATAAAAATAAACACTGAATGGGAAATGTTTAAATCTTAAACATTCACAGTAAGAAAATAAAGAAAATAATGGTTAAAAAATATTGCTAAGCAAGCATGAGTGCTAATGGTTTCGCAATAAAAAACAAACAAATTACAACATCTACATAACCCCCCCCCAAAAAAAACCCTCTTTGCGAAAGGATGGACTCGTTTATAACGAACACTACCCATCAAACTAAAATAACTCTGTTCTGAAACAAAGTTAAAGCAAAAACGAAGTTATTCATATTTCTAATACAATAAAATTCAGAAGACAGTTCAACATTATTTATGAAAACACAACAGGAAAGAAAAATAGACAATGCAGCAATGTTGAAAGTCACGTGATAGAAGGCAGAAAAACCCAACTTTCTGTAAATTGTATTTTAATGAACTGGAGTAGTTTCGTGAAATGATTTTGACATGTGTGCCAATTTGTTTAATATTTAAATTTAAAGAGCACTAAGAGTAACTCAAAATAATCACTAAAAGACACAAATGTTGCTTATTTCCTCACTCAGCTGACAAGGAAGTAATTTACTCTTTATCAAGACATTGACAGTTCTCTTAAAGGGAAAACAAAAAAGTAAATCTAGCTATAAAACCAACAATACTGCTAATAATATTGAATCCTACCTGAAAAGAATCAACAATATCCGCATCAAGTCCCTCAAGATCATCCACAGAAGACTGAGTCTTTTTCATCGTCATGTCAGCAGTCAGTGTTTCTTCATTATAAGATCTGATGAACTTGAAATCACTCGTGCGTGAGCCCGTGGTCAGGTATGCGTCATAATTGTAAGCGCTGCGTAGAGTTCCCACTCCCTCCACATCTGCGTAATTTGGAGGAAGATACGCGCTGGGAATGGCTACAGCTCCATCAAACAACAGTCTGGGCTTTCTCCTGTGACAAAACCTCACGGCCAGAATGATGATGATGAAGGTCAAGAAGAAAGTGGAAACGGACACGAGCGCGATGATCAGATAAAAAGTGAGTTTGGAGCTGCTCTCGTCATGAGACATGTCTTTCAATTCTGGAACTTCTGCCAAGTTATCTGAGATAAGTAAATACAATGCGCATGTGGCAGAGAGAGAAGGCTGTCCGTTATCTCTCACAGAGACAATAAGGTTCTGTTTCATGTTGTCAGATTCTGAAAGGTCTCGCTGTGTCCTGATTTCTCCACTGTGGACACCGATAGTGAAAAGTCCCGGATCACTCGCTTTAATAATGTGATAGGAGAGCCACGCGTTCTGTCCAGAATCCGCGTCCACTGCGATCACCTTGGACACCAGAGAGCCCGCCTGGGCAGCTTTGGGTACCATCTCGGTCATGAAGGAGTTTCCATCAGGAGAGGGGTATAATATCTGAGGGGTGTTGTCGTTCTCATCCGTTATGAACACACTCACTGTCACGTTACTGCTCAGAGGAGGAGAACCGTTATCTCTGGCTAACACCAGCACTTTAAAACTCTTTAACTGTTCATAATCAAATGATCTCACAGAATAAATGACCCCTGTGTCTCCTTTAAGGGATAAAAACGTGGAAACTGGTGCTCCATTGACATCAGAAGGTAACAGAGAATAAACTACAGTGCCATTCTGTCTCCAGTCCGGATCTGTAGCTGATACTGAACAAATAGAGGAACCTGGTTTATTATTTTCCTGCACGTGAGCTCTGTAATTCTGCTCTTCAAATACAGGTGGATTATCATTCACATCAGCTACAGTGAAGTGAATATTCTTAGTGGAAGATAAAGGTGGAGATCCCTCATCCGTAGCAGTAATTGTGATATTATAATCAGAAACTAACTCGCGGTCTAATTCACCTGTGCTCACTAGAGAATAGTAATTTTTGATTGAAGGAACGAGTTTAAATGGGACATTTTGCTGAATGGAGCAGCGCACCTGTCCGTTATTCTCAGAGTCTCTGTCCTGAACATTAATGATGCCAATCTCAGTACCTGGTAACGCATTCTCTGGAACTGGACTATTCAGAGATTTAATTATTATTATGGGAGCGTTATCATTCACATCAACAACATCTATAAAGATAGTGGAATGGCTGGCTAATCCTTGGCCGTCTTTTGCTTGAATCGGTAGTTCTATTACAGTCTCCTCCTCATAGTCAATAAACCCTGTTAGTTTAATCTCGCCAGATGCTGGATCTAAGTAAAATAGCTGCAGAAAATGTTCAGGTAAATGACCAAACGCATAAGTCACCTCTCCATTTTGTCCCTCATCAGCATCAGAAGCACTCACTGTAACCACTACAGTATCTACAGGAGAATTTTCAGGCAGACTGACTTTATAAACAGTCTGACTAAAGACTGGGGCATTGTCATTAGCATCCAGCACAGTGACGTGTATGACTACAGTACCTGATCTCGGTGGAGTCCCACCATCAACCGCAGTAAGAATTAAAGTCACCTCTTTCTGCTGCTCACGATCCAACTCTTTATTCAACACGAGCTCTCCATATTTTCTTCCATTTATTCTCGTAAGCACATTAAGTATAAAATGCTGGTTATTCTGTAATATATAAGACTGTACTGAATTCACGCCAATATCTGCATCGTGAGCCTCGTCTAATAAATACCGAGATCCTTTGACCGCTGATTCCTGTATTTCGAAATTAATTACCGTTTCCTTGAACTGTGGTGAATTGTCATTTATATCCTGAACATTAAGAATAAATCGATGTAGTTCTAAAGGATTCTCCAGCACGAGCTCTTGTTTTATAACACATGAAGCTTTCTTTCCACAAAGCGTCTCTCGGTCGATCCTCTCAGCTACAGTCAGATCTCCAGTATTCAGATTAATTTCACAAAATCGTTTTCTGTTACCTTCAGTGTCAATGCGAGCCTTACGAGCAGACAATCTGTTCACATCGAGCCCGAAATCTTTGGCTATATTTCCGATCACAGATCCGCGCTTCATCTCCTCTGGAACAGAATAGCTCACGTCTCCATTAACAGTGCGCAACATCAGCACAAAACATAAGAAGCAAATCATCTCAACACGAACGCTTTTTACATCCATTTAAAAACCACCCGAACGAGGTCTCTTTAAATCAATCGACATATAAAATTTCTAAAGGCAAGAAACAAAAAGCATCCTTCGTCGTCGATAAATTTCTAGGAAATGAACTTCAAGCATCATAGATGACATCATGAGCAGGGTGGAGAGAACTTCATTTTATATTCAAAAGGATTTTACTGGTCAACAGCGACACTACGAGTTAAATGAACAAACTGCACAAAATTTAATGCTCAAACAAAAGGATTCTGATCGTGGTCATGTGGACCTACAGTACAGCAAACTTCGTTTATATCTCATGTGTATCACATCCATTCCAGTTGATGAATATCTGTGCTTAAGATCACAAGTTGTTAAAATGTGTGTTGTATAAGGGACACTAACAAATGTGCAGTGCTGCAAGTCTGCAGAACAAAAACTGAGAGAGTCTTCTGGTAAAGAATGAAGTAATGGATCCAGGATTTAACATTTTACATTTGAATGCCCTAAAACAAAAAATGTGCATAACAATAATCTAGCTTTGTTCTGACACAGCAAACAATGTAAAATTCAGTTGTTCAGATAGTCTAAACTCCTAAATACGAAGCACATGAAAAAGAAACTGTCAATGCAGCACCATGGACAGCGCCGCCAAAAAAAGACGGAGGTTAACAAAACTTATTTATAAAAAACAGAGAATTTATGGAGTTTACCACAAACCCAATCCGATTTAAGAGCAGACTAAAAAATCTTACTATGTGCCAACTTGGTGTTGAAATATGAAAAATGGCCAAAATAATACAACTACAACACAAAAAAATATTTGGTGAGAAGGTGGAACACAACGTCAAAATATTTGGACACGGACAGGTGGTCAATACAGGGCAAACCACATCGAAGAATATGAAAAAAAATGAATTTTTTTTAAATTGAATTGCTAAAAAGTCAGATGAAAAGACAAGTAAAAATTAATATAGGCGCTGAACTTAGTCCAAAACAATCCGCATCAATGCATTTGGCAGACGTTTTAAGCAAGTATATTCCCACAACAACACGACACTAATAGACATAAACCACTCGAAATGTTGTTAAAAAAAAACAATGAAAACAGGATAATGTTGGAAATCCGAGTAGAAACGGGAAAACGTTCATTATTTTAAAATTTTACAGAGACCAAATAAATAATCTCTTTATTAGAACAGCAACAATAATATTTTTATCATACCTGAAATGAATCAACAATAGTATCAGCATCGAGTCCCTCAAGATCATCCACAGAAGACTGAGTCTTTTTCATCGTCATGTCAGCAGTCAGAGTTTCTTCATTATAAGATCTGATGAACTTGAAATCACTCGTGCGTGAGCCCGTGGTCAGGTATGCGTCATAATTGTAAGCGCTGCGGAGAGTTCCCACTCCCTCCACATCTGCGTAATTTGGAGGAAGATACGCGCTGGGAATGGCTACAGCTCCATCAAACAACAGTCTGGGCTTTCTCCTGTGACAAAACCTCACGGCCAGAATGATGATGATGAAGGTCAAGAAGAAAGTGGAAACTGAGATGAGCGCGATGATCAGATAAAAAGTGAGTTTGGAGCTGCTCTCGTCATGAGACATGTCTTTCAATTCTGGAACTTCTGCCAAGTTATCTGAGATAAGTATATATAATGCGCATGTGGCAGAGAGAGAAGGCTGTCCGTTATCTCTCACAGAGACAATAAGGTTCTGTTTCATGTTGTCAGATTCAGAAAGGTCTCGCTGTGTCCTGATTTCTCCACTGTGGACACCGATAGTGAAAAGTCCCGGATCACTCGCTTTAATAATGTGATAGGAGAGCCACGCGTTCTGTCCAGAATCCGCGTCCACTGCGATCACCTTGGACACCAGAGAGCCCGCCTGGGCAGCTTTGGGTACCATCTCGGTCATGAAGGAGTTTCTATCAGGAGAGGGGTATAATATCTGAGGGGTGTTGTCGTTCTCATCCGTTATCAACACACTCACAGTCACGTTACTGCTCAGAGGAGGAGAACCGTTATCTCTGGCTAACACCAGCACTTTAAAACTCTGTAACTGTTCATAATCAAATGACCTTACAGAATGAATGACCCCTGTGTCTCCATTAATGGATAAAAACGAGGAAACTGGTGCTCCATTGACATCAGAAGGTAACAGAGAATAAACTACAGTGCCATTCTGTCTCCAGTCCGGATCTGTAGCTGATACTGAACAAATAGAAGAACCTGGTTTATTATTTTCCTGCACGTGAGCTCTGTAATTCTGCTCTTCAAATACAGGTGGATTGTCATTCACATCAGCTACAGTGAAGTGAATATTCTTAGTGGAAGATAAAGGTGGGGATCCCTCATCTGTAGCAGTAATTGTGATATTATAATCAGACACTAACTCGCGGTCTAATTCACCTGTGCTCACTAGAGAATAGTAATTTTTGATTGAAGGAACGAGTTTAAATGGGACATTTTGCTGAATGGAGCAGCGCACCTGTCCGTTATTCTCAGAATCTCTGTCCTGAACATTAATGATGCCAATCTCAGTACCTGGTATCGCATTCTCTGGAACTGGATTATTCAGAGATTTTATTATAATAATCGGGGCGTTATCATTAACATCTTTTATTTGTATTATTACTCTTGTGTCCGAAGAAAGTCCGGAATCATCCTTCCCCTCAATAATTAGTTCATACCTTAAAGATTCTTCAAAATCGATCTGGCCTTTGACTCTTATCTCCCCACTCTTTTGATCAAGATCAAATAATTCTTTAGCATTTCTGGAAATACGACTGAACTCGTACGTCACCTCTCCATTTTGTCCCTCATCAGCATCAGTAGCACTCACTGTAACCACTACAGTATCTACAGGAGAATTTTCAGGCAGACTGACTTTATAAACAGTCTGACTAAAGACTGGGGCATTGTCATTAGCATCCAGCACAGTGACGTGTATGACTACAGTACCTGATCTCGGTGGAGTCCCACCATCAACCGCAGTAAGAATTAAAGTCACCTCTTTCTGCTGCTCACGATCCAACTCTTTATTCAACATTAACTCAATATTCTTGCCACCATCTGCCTTATTAGAGACAGACACAATAAAATTGTCATTCTTTCCTATCAAATAGCTTTGAACCCCGTTCTGTCCTATGTCTGCATCATGAGCCTCATTCACACGAAACCGAGCGCCTTTATCAGCGCTCTCATGTATATCTAGCTTTATTGAGTCTTTTGAAAATGCGGGGGAATTATCATTAATATCTTGAATTTGTATTCCAACATAATGTATTTCTAGTGGATGTTCTAAAACTATCTCGAAATTAAGAGAACAAGATACATCCTCGTTACAAAGCGTCTCTCTGTCGATCCTCTCAGCTACAGTCAGATCTCCAGTATTCAGATCAATTTCACAAAATCGTTTTCTGTTACCTTCAGTGTCAATGCGAGCCTTACGAGATGACAATCTGTTCACATCGAGTCCGAGATCTTTGGCTATATTTCCGATCACAGATCCGCGCTTCATCTCCTCTGGAACGGAATAGCTCACGTCTCCATCAGCCGTGTGCGCCATGATCACGAAGAACAAAAAGCCAAACATCTGAACAGAAACACTGCTGCTTGTCCAATCCATACAGACAAAAGGAAAATAATATCCTTACGGAATCCTAACCTTAAAATGACTTAATGAGACAGAAATCACTCCGTCACCATCGACAAATTGCTATAAAGAAAGGAGCTGCAAGTATTTTGTGACATCATAAGCAGGGTGGGGAGAACTCACACGTTACTGCAAAAGGTTAAGCTGGTCAACAGCGACACTAAGAGTTAGATTAGAAAACTGTTCACAATTTAATGGTCAAACTGAAGGATTCTTCATTTTATTATGTGAGGAATATTAGCGATGGAAAGTATTTTTTGTTTCTGCATTCTAACAAAGGTTTTGATGTTTCTCGACTTTTAAAATATTATGTTAAAATAAGCGATGTAAAATAAATGACCCTAACAAAACTTGAAGTTCTGTGAGTTTCTTGAACCAGCAATGCTATCAAGGAAAAAAAGTGGTGGAATCAAGACCGAAGAGGTGTGATTTTAATGCAAACAAATAACACTAAATTAAAACTAAACTAACAATATTCTGAGAAGGGAAACAGACACAAACATATTATATATATTTCATATCATATACGTTTCCAAAACGGAACTGGCAGAATGCAGATCAACATCAGTATAGAACATCAGAGAGAAACTGCGAGTTCAGCACCGTGGACAGCAAAGTAAAAGCCCACATGAAAGAAAGGTTTCTTTTTATTTAATTAGTGTGAATCAATGCAATTTTATTAAAAAGATTAAAAGTGACCTAATTCCAGAAGTAACGATCCATTTTAAAATAATGCAATTTTGAAAGGATACGATTTAATCTAAGTTTTGAGAACTATGGAGGAAGCAAACTTTAAAATTTTGAAAGACATTTGACATTTTTATAAAACAAAGGTTTTATTTAAAAAGTACAAAAAAGTCAATCTTGAAAAACATAATTGTGTAAAAAAAGTTATTACTAAACCAGCATATCTGCATAACTAAGTTTTGACAAAAAGTTTAGAAAAAAATGTATGGTTAACCAAGTGGTTATACGTTTAAATTCGTGATTATAAAATAAAAATACGAAAATTTTAACCATAAAAATAAACACTGAATGGGAAATGTTTAAATCCTAAACATTCACAGTAAGAAAAAAAGAATATAATGGTTAAAAACATATTACCAAGCAAGCATGATTGCTAATGGTTTCGCAATAAAAAAACAAAACAAATTACAACATCTACATAAACCCCCCCCAAAAAACCCTCTTTGCGAAAGGATGGACTCGATTTTAACGAACACTACCCATCAAACTAAAATAACTCTGTTCTGAAACAAAGTTAAAGCAAAAACGAAGTTATTCATATTTCTACTACAATAAAAATCAGAAGCCAGTTCAACATTATTAATGAAAACACAACAGGAAAGAAACATAGACAATGCAGCAATGTTGAAAGTCACGTGATAGAAGGCAGAAAACCCAACTTTCTGTAAATTGTATTTTAATGAACTGGAGTAGTTTCGTGAAATGATTTTGACATGTGTGCCAATTTGTTTAATATTTAAATTTAAAGAGCACTAAGAGTAACTCAAAATAATCACTAAAAGACACAAATGTTGCTTATATCCTCACTCAGCTGACAAGGAAGTAATTTACTCTTTATCAAGACATTGACAGTTCTCTTAAAGGGAAAACAAAAAAGTAAATCTAGCTATAAAACCAACAATACTGCTAATAATATTGAATCATACCTGAAAAGAATCAACAATATCCGCATCAAGTCCCTCAAGATCATCCACAGAAGACTGAGTCTTTTTCATCGTCATGTCAGCAGTCAGTGTTTCTTCATTATAAGATCTGATGAACTTGAAATCACTCGTGCGTGAGCCCGTGGTCAGGTATGCGTCATAATTGTAAGCACTGCGGAGAGTTCCCACTCCCTCCACATCTGCGTAATTTGGAGGAAGATACGCGCTGGGAATGGCTACAGCTCCATCAAACAACAGTCTGGGCTTTCTCCTGTGACAAAACCTCAAGGCCAGAATGATGATGATGAAGGTCAAGAAGAAAGTGGAAACGGACACGAGCGCGATGATCAGATAAAAAGTGAGTTTGGAGCTGCTCTCGTCATGAGACATGTCTTTCAATTCTGGAACTTCTGCCAAGTTATCTGAGATAAGTAAATACAATGCGCATGTAGCAGAGAGAGAGGGCTGTCCGTTATCTCTCACAGAGACAATAAGGTTCTGTTTCATGTTGTCAGATTCTGAAAGGTCTCGCTGTGTCCTGATTTCTCCACTGTGGACACCGATAGTGAAAAGTCCCGGATCACTCGCTTTAATAATGTGATAGGAGAGCCACGCGTTCTGTCCAGAATCCCCGTCCACTGCAATCACTTTGGACACCAGAGAGCCCGCCTGGGCAGCTTTGGGTACCATCTCCGTCATGAAGGAGTTTCCATCAGGAGAGGGGTATAATATCTGAGGGGTGTTGTCGTTCTCATCCGTTATGAACACACTCACTGTCACGTTACTGCTCAGAGGAGGGGAACCGTTATCTCTGGCTAACACCAGCACTATAAAACTCTTTAACTGTTCATAGTCAAATGACCTTACAGAATGAATGACCCCTGTGTCTCCATTAATGGATAAAAAGGAGGAAACTGGGGCTCCATTGACATCAGAAGGTAACAGAGAATAAACTACAGTGCCATTCTGTCTCCAGTCTGGATCTGTAGCTGATACTGAACAAATAGAGGATCCTGGTTTATTATTTTCCTGAACGTGAGCTCTGTAATTCTGCTCTTTAAATACAGGTGGATTGTCATTCACATCAGCTACAGTGAAGTGAATATTCTTAGTTGAAGATAAAGGTGGAGATCCCTCATCCGTAGCAGTAATTGTGATATTATAATCAGACACTAACTCGCGGTCTAATTCACCTGTGCTCACTAGAGAATAGTAATTTTTGATTGAAGGAACGAGTTTAAATGGGACATTTTGCTGAATGGAGCAGCGCACCTGTCCGTTATTCTCAGAGTCTCTGTCCTGAACATTAATGATGCCAATCTCAGTACCTGGTAACGCATTCTCTGGAACTGGACTATTCAGAGATTTAATTATTATTATAGGAGCGTTATCATTCACATCAACAACATCTATAAAGATAGTGGAATGGCTGGCTAATCCTTGGCCGTCTTTTGCTTGAATCGGTAGTTCTATTACAGTCTCCTCCTCATAGTCAATAAACCCTGTTAGTTTAATCTCGCCAGATGCTGGATCTAAGTAAAATAGCTGCAGAAAATGTTCAGGTAAGTGACCAAACGCATAAGTCACCTCTCCATTTTGTCCCTCATCAGCATCAGAAGCACTCACTGTAACCACTACAGTATCTACAGGAGAATTTTCAGGCAGACTGACTTTATAAACAGTCTGACTAAAGACTGGGGCATTGTCATTAGCATCCAGCACAGTGACGTGTATGACTACAGTACCTGATCTCGGTGGAGTCCCACCATCAACCGCAGTAAGAATTAAAGTCACCTCTTTCTGCTGCTCACGATCTAATTCTTTATTCAACACGAGCTCTCCATATTTTCTTTCATTTATTCTCGTAAGCACATTAAGTATAAAATGCTGGTTATTCTGTAATATATAAGACTGCACTGAATTCACGCCAATATCTGCATCATGAGCCTCATCTAATAAATACCGAGATCCTTTGTCCGCTGATTCCCTTATTTCAAAATTAATAACAGTTTCCTTGAACTGTGGTGAATTATCATTTATATCCTGAACATTAAGAATAAATCGATGTAGTTCTAAAGGATTCTCCAGCACGAGCTCTTGTTTTATAACACATGAAGCTTTCTTTCCACAAAGCGTCTCTCTGTCGATCCTCTCAGCTACAGTCAGATCTCCAGTATTCAGATTAATTTCACAAAATCGTTTTCTGTTACCTTCAGTGTCAATTCGAGCCTTACGAGCAGACAATCTGTTCACATCGAGCCCGAGATCTTTGGCTATATTTCCGATCACAGATCCGCGCTTCATCTCCTCTGGAACAGAATAGCTCACGTCTCCATTAACAGTGCGCAACATCAGCACAAAACATAAGAAGCAAATCATCTCAACACGAAAGCTTTTCACATCCATTTAAAAACCACCCGAACGATATCTCTTTAAATCAATCAACAAATAACATTTCTAAAGGCAATAAACAAAAAGCATCCCTCGTCGTCGATACATTTCTAGGAAATGAACTGTAAGCATCATGCATGACTCATGAGCAGGGTGGAGAGAACTTCATTTTATATTCAAAAGGATTTTACTGGTCAACAGCGACACTACGAGTTAAATGAACAAACTGCACAAAATTTAATGCTCAAACAAAAGGATTCTGATCGTGGTCATGTGAACCTACAGTACAGCAAACTTCGTGTATATCTCATGTGTATCACATCCAGTCCTGGTGATGAATATCTGTGCTTAAGATTACAGGTTGTTAAAATGTGTGTTGTATAAGGGACACTAACAAATGTGCAGTGCTGCAAGTCTGCAGAACAAAAACTGAGAGAGTCTTCTGGTAAAGAATGAAGTAATGGATCCAGGATTTAACATTTTACATTTGAATGCCTAAAACAAAAAATGTGCATAACAATAATCTAACTTTGTTCTGACACAGCAAACAATGTAAAATTCAGTTGTTCAGATAGTCTAAACTCCTAAATAAGAAGTACAAGAAAAAGAAACTGTCAATGCAGCACCATGGACAGCGTCGCGAAAAAAAGACGGAGGTTAACAAAACTTATTTATAAAAAACAGAGAATTTATGGAGTTTAACACAAACCCAATTCCGGAAGAGCAGACCAATAATTCTTACTTTGTGCAAACTTGGTGTTGAAATTTGAAAAAATGACAAAATAATACAACTACAACACAAAATATTTGGTGAGAAGGTGGAACACATCGTCAACCTATTTGGACACGGACAGGTGGTCAATACGGGGCAAACCACATCGAAGAATATGAAAAAAAAAATAATTTTTTTTAAATTGCATTGCTAAAAAGTCAGATGAAAAGACAAGTAAAAATTACTATAGGCGCTGAACTTAGTCCAAACCAATCCGCATTAATGCATTTGGTAGACATTTTAGGCAAGTATATTCCCACGACAACACGACACTAATTGACATAAACCACTCTAAATGTTGTTTAAAAAGACAATGGAAACAGGAAATTGTTGGAAATCCGAGTAGAAACGGGAAAACGTTCATTATTTTAAAATTTTACAGAGACCAAATGAATAATCTCTTTATTAGAACAGCAACAATAATATTTTTATCATACCTGAAATGAATCAACAATATCCGCATCGAGTCCCTCAAGATCATCCACAGAAGACTGAGTCTTTCTCAGCGTCATGTCAGCAGTCAGAGTTTCTTCATTATAAGATCTGATGAACTTGAAATCACTCGTGCGTGAGCCCGTGGTCAGGTATGCGTCATAATTGTAAGCACTGCGTAGAGTTCCCACTCCCTCCACATCTGCGTAATTTGGAGGAAGATACGCGCTGGGAATGGCTACAGCTCCATCAAACAACAGTCTGGGTTTTCTCCTGTGACAAAACCTCACGGCCAGAACGATGATGATGAAGGTCAAGAAGAAAGTGGAAACGGACACGAGCGCGATGATCAGATAAAAAGTGAGTTTGGAGCTGCTCTCGTCATGAGACATGTCTTTCAATTCTGGAACTTCAGCCAAGTTATCTGAGATAAGTAAATACAATGCGCATGTAGCAGAGAGAGAAGGCTGTCCGTTATCTCTCACAGAGACAATAAGGTTCTGTTTTATGTTGTCAGATTCTGAAAGGTCTCGCTGTGTCCTGATTTCTCCACTGTGGACACCGATAGTGAAAAGTCCCGAATCACTCGCTTAAATAATGTGATAGGAGAGCCACGCGTTCTGTCCAGAATCCGCGTCCACTGCGATCACCTTGGAAACCAGAGAGCCCGCCTGGGCAGCTTTGGGTACCATCTCGGTCATGAAGGAGTTTCCATCAGGAGAGGGGTATAATATCTGAGGGGTGTTGTCGTTCTCATCCGTTATGAACACACTCACTGTCACGTTACTGCTCAGAGGAGGAGAACCGTTATCTCTGGCTAACACCAGCACTTTAAAACTCTTTAACTGTTCATAGTCAAATGACCTTACAGAATGAATGACCCCTGTGTCTCCATTAATGGATAAAAACGAGGAAACTGGTGCTCCATTGACATCAGAAGGTAACAGAGAATAAACTACAGTGCCATTCTGTCTCCAGTCCGGATCTGTAGCTGATACTGAACAAATAGAGGAACCTGGTTTATTATTTTCCTGCGCGTGAGCTCTGTAATTCTGCTCTTTAAATACAGGTGGATTATCATTCACATCAGCTACAGTGAAGTGAAGGGTTTTATACGAAAAGAGAGGAGGAGCGCCTCCATCTGTGGCAGTCACAGTGATGTTGTACTCTGCCTGTATCTCACGATCCAGCTCGGCTGTAGTAACCAATGAAAAATGATTTTTAACGGATGGGACTAATTGAAAGGGTACATGTTGCTCTATAAAACATTTAATATCACCATTAGACGAAGAATCTTTGTCCTGTACAGAAATTATGCCAACTTCTGAGCCAGAAGGCAGGTTCTCCCAAACAGGCTTGTTCAAAGATTTAACAATAATAACCGGAGCGTTGTCGTTTACATCCACAACGTTAATAAAAACCGTACATGATGTTGCTTGCCCGGCTCCATCTTTAGCTCTGATGCGGAGCTCAAATGAGGACGACTCCTCGAAGTCCATCTCCTCTTCAACTTTTATCTCACCCGTTTTCTGGTCAATAGTAAATAGATTTTCTGAATCTATGGATAGGTAGCTAAACTCATACGTCACTTCCCCACTTGGGCCCTCGTCTGCATCACTGGCACTGACCCTGACTACTACGGTTTCAACAGGGATGTTTTCAGGCAGACTCACCTCATACACCTGCTGCGTGAAAACAGGAACATTGTCGTTTGCATCCAAAACGCGAATGTTTACGAGCACTGTGCCAGTCCGCTGCGGGAAGCCTCCATCATGAGCAGATAAAATCAGAGATAAACTGTCCTGCTTCTCCCTGTCAAGGTCATTTTCTAACACAATTTCTGGGAGTCTACCACGTTTAGCACCAGTTTGAGCAGACATGGTAAAATGTTGATTGTTTGAGAGGGTGTAGCTCTGTACACTGTTAGTCCCCAAATCCGGATCATATGCTTCGTCTAAGGAAAAGCGAGCTCCTTTAACCGTTGACTCTCGGATTTCTAAGTCAATTGCTTCGTTTCTGAATGTTGGAGCATTGTCGTTCATATCCTGTATTTCTAAGGTCACCCGATGTAGTTCTAAAGGGGTTTCCAGGAATAAATCAAAGTGAATTGCGCACGGTTGTTTCTGACCACACAAAGCCTCCCTATCAATCCTATCATTAACAACGAGCTCTCCTGTTTGCATGTTTATGTCGCAGAATCGTTTATTGCCCTCAAAATCCACACGAGATCTACGAGACGACAGGGTCTTCGTGTCCATTCCTAAATCCTTTGCAATTTGTCCGACTGTAGATCCTCGTCGACTCTCTTCAAAGATGGAATAGCGGAGATCTCCATGACAAAGATGAAAACCGAGAATGGTCATGAACACAAAGCTCTTCAGTTTAAATCTTAGTGTTGGGCTATCCATCACAGGCTTCTTAAAATTACACTATTGTTAATTGTAATAATCCGTGAGGTTGTGAACAAACACGAGCTTCCGGTGATCTTGCTGCAGTCAAATATTGAAAGACAAAAACGTAAAGCTGTCATCTGACTCTTACTGCACTTGAAAAAATGGCAAGCGAAGGAGGGTCTACATATATTCCCATTGTTGATAAAGAGCGACACGTCGCGTGGTGTTTTAAAACTGCAACTGCGTCCTCTTCCGTGCTTCAATTGCATGAAAGGCTCATTTAGACTACAAGCATTAAGCAATTCAGTAGAGATTTAACTAAAATAACTTTATTCTTGAATTATAATTTTTGTGTAGAGCTGTAAAACGAATACAAACACAAAAGCAGTTGGTAAATTAGTGGGCCTAGTGGATTTTTTTTACACTAGAGTTTTCAGCACATTGGACAGCGACAGCCTCGAATTACATTTTCAGCACTTGCTTAGATTATTAACTACAAATGTTAAACAAACATTATATTCACATTAAACTGGTTGAATAAGAATGAATGCATGTAAATATATAAAACGGTAAAGCTTCAATGAAAACATTTAAATATAAGTTTTGTATATAGTAAAACATGGTATATGAGATAAATTAACATAAATTATATTATATGGTGAGAAGTCTAATGTTTCAAAGACTCTTCATTGTATTCTATGTGTTAAAATGAATCTGAATTTCTATACAGAATTTGATAAAAATAAACTTATAAAGCTACAACTTTAATCTAGTCAACGGATGGTGATAGATGGAGATAAAGGTCTGGGGCTTTGGGAATCTCATTATAAAACATCAACAAACATTATGAGTCATTATTGCGAATTCAACTTTTTACGTGACATTAAAGCACTTAAGAAATCATGAAAATGTGATGTCTGCTTAAGTGTATTATTTAGCAATAGTAATAACGAGAAATTAGGCTAAGAAGGAAAGTATTTACTGTCTCTCTGTCTCTCTGTCTGTGAGTGTTTCGTGTGAGAGAAAGACATACTAAAAAGTGAGAAAGAAAAGAGATCCAGATATTTTAACAGTTTTTTGGAAAATATTTTTATAATATTGACAACTGAAGTTTTAAAAAGAACCAGGAATACCAAGAGTAGGGCTGTTAATCGAAAACTCATAGGGATTACAATCATGCATTAAATAATTTAATAATTGTCCATAGCCTCAATTTTGGCCGTCCATCTGTGCACATTTCTCTGCGTTTCAGCACTATGTTTGGGTGAATCAGAGATTTTTTTGTTGATGTTTCTTTTGTTGTTCCTTCATATTTTTTTAGAACAAACAAACTCCAATAATTATTATTTGATTGCATTATATAATTAAGTTTAGGATGTTAAGAATTAACCATGAAGCTGCTTTTTCATATATGTATAAGACATTTAAAATATCTATTAATCGACAATATTAATCACAGTAGCAATTATAATGTAAATAATCGACAATCGAGATTTTTGTCATAATAGTGCAGCCCTAAACAAGAGCAACATTTTCACAACTTTGGAACAGATTCTTTTCCCTGCATTAAGCTGAAATAATTTTCAACTGGGGCTTGTGTGGAGTTTGACAGAGACTAAGCATCAGAGAAAAAATCTACTGGACCACTGGATGAGAACTTGAATGAACTGTTGATGCCATTAGATAATTCCTTGAGCTGAGCTGCCTTCAAATACACATACTATCAGAAAGGATACAATGATCTATTGGAAAGAAACTTAAAAAAGTGACATGACATACAGCCAAATCTGGTGACCCACACTCAGAATTTGTGCTCTACATTTAAACCATCCAAAGAGCAGACACACAGCAGTGAAAACACACAAATAGCATTCACACACACAGACAGCAGTGAACACACATACTGCAGTCAACAAACACACAGCAGGGAACACACACACAGCACAGTAGTGGACACACATACCAACCGTGAACACACATACCAACCGTGAACACATATACCAACCGTTAACACAAATACTAACCGTTAACACAAATACCAACTGTGAACTCACACGTTAACCGTGAACAGACACCCGGAGCAGTGTGCAGTTTTTATGCTGCCCGAGAGCAGTTCGGGTTCGGTGCATTGCTCAAGGTATTAGTAGTCAAACCCTCTAACCCCTAGGCCATGACTTCCACACATTTTAATACCCATAATTATTTCCTCTGGTTTATGGTGAACTTCTTGTTTTGCTGTTTATGAATCTAGATAAATACTGACCAATGTCAAAAATATTTTATGATATTTTACAGAGTGACATTTTTTTCAGTTGTTGGTTAACATTCTAAATCAGTACTCAGAAGAGTACTGAGGCTCACATCCCGCCCCTTACTTTTGTGTTCCCGGTCAAAATTGACCAGTCTGTTTTAATACAACTTGTAAAAGACTAATCTTGATGTCGTCTCTTAGAAAATTTCTACAACAAAGGTGAACAGATCCTGATGTTTGAAGATAAAGAAAACATATAGATTCAAGAATTCTACCCCTAGACATGTACCAAAATTGCCCTGTCATGATCCAAGGATCCGAACCTGCCCTCTATACATTCATAGTGAATTTGCAGACATGAAAAAAGTAATCACAACTCAACACTACATCATAAAGATCTTAAAATTAACACATCTCATGTTAAAGATCTCCACTAGACAACAACAACTACAGCCCTAATCCAGTCAACAATGTAACAAAATGAAGTAATATTTTTCACTTCTGGATGTCAAAATGGTGGAACTAAAATGTATCTATTAGTGACTGAATGATGATACAGCACCACTCCAGAAAACACAGTTGAAACAAAATATCTTCTTCTAATTGATTCAAACGTGAAACATGTCAAGGAGGAACTTTCATTTACAAAAGTTAAAGCAAAGATTTATTGTGCCAAAATATAAGACAGGCTCATCAAATCTTAGCTGAAATTTGTTTTTAACAAAACCTGCAAACACATTATAATGCACACAGGAAATAATGACTTAAAAAAAAAAGGAACATGCATGGCTCCTGCACTTACAGAGGTGGTAATCAAAGCTTTTGAACGATTCCTAGAACTAAAAATCACTCTGTCTATATTTCCATGTGTTGTGCCATTTCAGCTGATTCATGAAACAACGTAGAACTCTCCAGAAGCTGGAGCAAGGAGTACAACTCTTCACAAAAGTACTGAAAAGTCCAGCATTTAGCAAGAATGACCACAATAGAAATCTACAGAAAAATAGCAGATCACAGGCAGAAAGAAACCTCCATTCTTCACCAAGGAGCAGAGGGAACTGAACTTCTTGATCTTCATCAAAGCTGAAGAGAGCTCCACTGCAGCATTATATGAGCTACAAAACCCTGATGCAGTTGAACTCAACCAGTTAAGACTCAATCTACTCAACATCATCTGCTCATGAGATAACTAACACAGAGACACTTTATCTTATCTTTGAAATAATTTGCAACAAGCTGTTGAAATATACAAGGTTTCCATTCTTCAACTTTTGAAAACAAGACTTTTAACCAAGATTTGCTTAGCAGTTTAGAAGTTATAGGCATTATAATATTTCACGAGAAATGGTTTAGAAGTATTGAGACTTTACACTGTTCAAGAAGATACATGGAAATCATTTTACTCACTTTCAAATTGTCATTATTTTGGGGGAATAATTATGGCACAAAGCAAACAAACCAGCCAATCAGAATACGATTGAACTATTTAAACTGTCTTGATGTTTATAGAAAAATATTCACAACAAAAAAAGTATTATGAAGTTAGGATAAATTGATAAAACCCTGCACTAAAACAATTTCTTTTTAATATCTGAAATACTTAAGAGTAGTCCCAAAAAACATAATAATCTAAAGTAAATTTTTTTCAATTTCTTCATCAAAAAATGACCAGAGGTTTCAATCATCCACAAACAAAAACATTTAAGAAAACTTTAACAAAGCCTTGTTTGCACATGACAACATAATAGTATGGATGAATGACATAGGTGTTTAAGTTTAAGAAATGTATCAATTCCCACATGAAAGCTGGATGTTTTTGTACAGTTATTCAATAAATAAAGGATTATATAAACAAGTCATGTGCATGTGTGTTCTATGAGTGTGTTCAGATTTCTGTGCAGGATTTACAGGCAGTGGCGCTGTTCAGTCACAAAACAGATGAACGAAAATGTCAATGCTGGCAAACTGCATGTCAATATCTGCGCAGATTCCGATGATCGACTGTGAAACTTGAGGTTAAATCTTTAAGGCCTACCAGGAGAATGAATCCTATTTGAAGCTACCGCCATGAAGAAACGCAATGAATGATGGGAATCGTAGTTTCATGTCGATTTCAATGTTTCTAGATGGGGATACAAATAAAACTTCAAACAACAAGCTGATTTAGGACATATTCAACCCTTTGAATTAAGTTTAAATATAGTTTCTGTTGTTAACTCGGTATTTATCAATTCAAATTAAGAATAACAAGTAAAGCCTACAGAAATAAAAAAAATATATATATATTTTTGATAAAAAAGCAGATTTTTAGCATGATTGAAAAAATAGCTGAACATTGTTTGACTTGGGTGTCTGTTAATTTTATTATACAATTTATAACTTTATAATATCCATGAACGTTATTTAAAAGTGTTTAAAGTTTATTTACACTCAAACAAGTTGAAGTTTAAGTATACAGTCTTATGTATTTAGATATTGTCTAGGTTTTTGTTTATTACATCAAGTGAAAAATGGGAACATGTGATATTTAAGTTATATTTAGTTATTTTATTTAAATGTCTAGTTAGAATTATGCTTGTTGTGCTTGTTGTAGTCCATAATAATAATACTTATACTAACACCACTACTATTACTACTACTACTACTACTACTACTACTACTACTAATAATAATAATAATAATAATAATAATAATAATAATATTAATACTCAGATACTTGTTCACAAAGACTCAAAACTCCCTCGTGGTGTATCTTCTTGTCTTAGTGCTTCAGTATGAATGTTCTACACTGTGGTTTTATTCTGTTCCTGTTGTGGATGGCACTTAATGCAAACCTCTTTTTTGGTACATGGCAACTCTTCATGTAGTCTTCCCTTTATCTTATTTGCAAATAGGAAGTTTGTGCTGAGTCATTCAGGCAAAGAAGCAGGACATAAACGCACTTCATCTCTTCTCAAAGTGATCAGCTAAAGCAGGATTTATTCTCTGGGTAGAAATGTTTTTAGGGATTTTCTGTCTATGTTATTCTCAATTTTAAGTATCTCTCTCTCCCTCCCTCTCTCTCTCTCTCTCTCTCTCTCTCTCTCTCTCTCTCTCTCTCTCTCTCTGTCTAATGCTGAATTGGCTAATGGTCCTTTGGAAGTTGTCTTCCTCTTATTATGTTAATAATTGTTATGTTTGTTTTAGTGACAAGAAACAAAAGGACATTTAAAGGAGGATCTTGGTCAAACTGATCATTACCTTTTAAATAGCAGTGTTGATGGAATGCAGGCCTTATGAGTTTGGAGGAGTCATGAGAAAGTTCATAGACTGTCAATGCTAACGCAACATGCCCTTAAACTACCTTTCACCAGAATGTTAACTTTGAATGTAGAAATTGAATTTTGAATTGAGCTGTTGTCATGGAGAATCGTCCCATCATTATAGTTACCATGGAAACAGCCTCCAAAATGACACAAGTGAGGGAGTTCAAAATAATTATTTTCTATGTAGACAGTACAGCAAGCTGAACTTTTGAACCATCCTCAGCATGAACATGAGCTCCACTTACAATGGTAGAATGTCATTTTATGCCAACGTCTGTATTTTAGAAATTTACTTATGACCTTTTGATAAAATGCTCTTTTAATGTTACTGCAAGAGTATTTTGGATAATTTCGTAAGAATATTCCTTAGGACATTTGAGAAGGGAGGTTGCCTGGAAATTTCTCCCATGCTCAATTCCCTCTGTTGACATCTTGTCAGATTGGTCTCTGGATTAAACACATAAATATAATAATTTCAACAGTCAGTTCATAAAAGAAACAAAGCACAGACACAGAAACAAAGCCAATGTCACATTATTAAGAAAGGAAGGTTTATTTATTTTGTGATTTATAACAAAACACATTACCACTTTTCCATTGTAATGAAAGAAAATCAGGAAGAAGAGAAAATAAGAGAGAAATGGAAATCACTAATTCACCATCACATACTGATGAGCAGGTGTACAAAAAAGAACAGTGTTTTACAACAGATGAGCGCCCTTTGGTTGCACAGCACAGCGTCACCTACTGATCACCACCAGACACTATGAAATTATGACAGCATGAAGGCTCACTAGATACAAGCGTACACTACATATACTGTAATTTACATCAGGATTTCCCCCGTTTTTTATTAAAGAAGTGAAAGAGATAGAGTGCTCATACATAATAATTTAGCTACAATATACAGTGCTAGTTTGATCGGTATGTCAAAGCCAAACACAAAAGTTTTTTTTTTGTCTTTTTTGTTCTCATAACAAAAAACAAAAAAGTAGGATCAATCCAAGAGGTTCAGGGCATGACACTATAGAGCATTTACAAATACTAAAGGTTTAGTAACGGTCACTGTTATCAGTGCAAAGGTGTCGGTATGCAAAGCCTCAGAGACATACACAAATCTCTTGTGTGAATGATTTAAAACAATAAACAAAAATAGTCAAATCATAGCCATCTATATCTATATTCATATATATCTCTATATAGTAAGTGTTTTCTTCTGTATGGTCATGCAGCGGTCACATTTGTAGTCGTGACATCGGTCAGATGTTTACGGGGTTGATGCGACGGGATAAACAGGCAAGTGAAGGAACTGACTGGAGCGGGTTTAAAGGCATGGGGTGGAGTCAACAGTCTGTTCTTCTTAACAATGTTGTCTGTGATATAAGTCCAGGCTAAATCAGGCCAACGCCGTTGTCGATCAATATTATGTCTTAGGTTCTCTACGGCATAGATTATTCATTATGGAGCCCCAAACTCAAAGAATTTAAATACATTTAGTCAATTCTCTAAGCTAAGCTCCACCCCTTGCCTATGCCTCTAAGCCCACTAAATCTGTCCTCTCAGTTCTCTCTTTCTGTTTAGGAACCATTGAGATTAAGAGATAGAGCTCAGATTGACAGGACAACAGCACTTTGTCATGCCGTGGGAGGGGCTTCTGACTCCCGCAGGGGGTGCGACAGGCATTGTCTGCATTACTCCATACTACATGAGTACACCACAATGTCTAGAGCTAGCCTACCCAGCAGAGAGAGTGAGAGACCGATGAAAGTTCTGTACAGAAGCGATAAAGTTCACTTAAAGCTTATAAAAACGGCACACAAGAAAACCCTTGCCCTTCTTTGCCCCAATTTGAAAACCTCTAACTAACATGTTCATTGCTCTTGGGGTGGGTCAGTCCTCCGGAAAGCAAGCGGAACGAATGAGAATCTTAGAGAATGACACCGGACGCTGTCCAGTAATGAGCTGAGAGAACAGGCACAAGTCAGGGTAAAGGAGAAAGGGTTAGGATCAATGGGGGAACTACTGGCATGGGGTCAGTGTGACTCACAGCATAACCCTCATTCCATTTCTATAGAGGATAGGTTATAGGGTTGGAGGTGTTTAAGGTTTGGTGAATCAACAGTAATACTGTTCATAATGCATAAACATTCTCTGCCATAACAGGGCTAACAATCAAGCCCTCGGACAGCTGATTTCTCAATGGCCTCCCATAAAGAGTAAATCTCTCCCCGTCATGGTTAAACATGCCAGATAATATGCCAATGATCTCAACACTTCCGAGCAGGAGAGATCCTCGGAGCCTAAAGAGATGTATTGATTATTGACCCTGTATACTACATGTATGTGTTCATATTTGTGTGTGAGCATCGGTATATATGGTACTGCTCACATATATACTGTTGTACTTTGCCTTGGAGAACATTTGCTGGTAACAAAACAAAAGCAACAAAAAAGTGCATTCCATCATTCGGTTGAGTGAACATCTTTGTCTTTCTTTTTTATGAAACGCAGCTTATCGTGTCCAGAGTGTGTGATTATTTTGAGAAGTGAAAACATGTTTAAATGTCTCTGGTTTCAAGGGTTGTTTTCCAGATTAGGAGAGGTGGACAAGCAAAAGCAACAGTTAAGCGTCTTCACTGTTTTACATACTGCAGTGCTCCACCTGCATATTTACATCGGCATGTTCGGATCCCAGAAACACGAACTCAAAAGTTTCTCCCTCCTTATGTTTTCAACCCATGTGAAGCGACAAACAGCGTACAAACATTTCAAATGCGCTTTTGTCTACCAATCGAAATCAGAAAACAAAATCTAAACGAGCAAGTAACATAGAAATATCAACATCAGTCTGTAGAGATTGTATCCTCGATAATTGTAGCACTGCATTAAAGAAAAAGAGAACACCAGCTGTTTTCCTGGAACTGAAGTGAATGTACCAGGATAACAAAAAGCTTTTGGACAGAAACATGCTAATTTTCTGATTATTTGTGGTCTCATCCAGACTGATGTTGACAACTCTGTTGAATCTTATTCCTCCCTCTCTAATCGTCATCATCCTTCCCTTTCTCCCGTTTGTCCTTCTTTTCCTTCTTCTTTTTCTTCTTCTTCTTGGCGTCATCCTTTTTCCCAAAGGAAATAAAGTCGCTCTTGTCGTCGCCATCTTGTCCTTGTCGGATGGATATAATCGCTGGAGAACCAGGAATAATGAATGCTTCTGGTGGGACTTCACCTGGTTTCAGGTGTGGAGGAGGACCCCCTGGACCCGGACCGTACCGGAAATGCCAACTGTTGCTGTCCACTCCGGCGCCTACAGGAGGGGAGACCTCTCCACCTTCATTATCTGAGAGAGACAAAAAGAGAGAGCAGCCATTACAATCTTTAAAAAGTTTCAACACCGCTAAACAGCGGATGCCATTTTAACTTTGCAATGTTGAAAATTTTAGCAGAATCTATAAATTAGATTTTTAGACAGTCGCTTTATGGGCTTCATCTAGGGATGAGACATTAACAGCTCCTCTGGACATAAAGTACTGCTGATCTCTCACTGCTGAAGGTAATTGTTGCTGATTCTTATTTTTCTTTAAGAACCAGTAATATCAAAGTAATATTCAACCTGACGCCAAAACATACATGCCTGACAAACCAGAAAATAAACAAAACATACAAGACATATCTCATGTGTTTATTTATGTTAAGCATTTCACTCTCTTCAAACATAAACATATATAGATGTTTGACCCCAACTCTAACAGTTAGATTTTTTAGTAGATTTTTTTTAAAGAATTATATCAATGTGACAGTACTGTCTTGATTCATACGTGCATGTTATTTCAAACAAAAAAATCTATTTGCTCTTCAACTTTTCACATTGTCCTCCCCAAACCCTTGTTCTTCATCATCTCATCTTGTTATACATTTAAATTTTACCATTTAAGCCAAACCAGTGACTCCTGCATCTGTTTGTCTTAAAAATTCAGTTTTACTTGAAGCTGCCTGCATACGTCATAACACCAAAAACAGCAGACTGTGGTTGGTTTTCCTCCTCCTGCAAGACATTTTTAATCTTATATGATGTAGGATAACTACAACATCACTTACTTTAATATACTCCTCACCTCTGGCAGTCTCTCTGTGTGCATGTTTATGCATGCCTTTTGTCTAGCACTCATGTTGAGCTGAAGACTATGATGGATTACAACCTCAGAAACATTCTGATTTAGATATCTGCTATTAAGGGCATGTGTATGCAGGTTTTGTGCGTGTGAACAGAGTAGAGGGAGCAAATGGAGACACTTAATAGGCAGCATTCATTATAAGACCGCAGAGAACTGATTACCCTTCCGAAACCCTCAGTAACACAACAATAACAAATTCTTTTATTTCCTTTTGAGACTCTCTCTTTTCCCTTCATTCAATTTCTATTAATTGTTCTACAAAGAATGACAACAAAGAGTCAGTGTTAGTGTGTGACTAACTTAAAGAGCATTGCTACCAAATAATCTCTTTTAGCTTTTTTCCCCACTAAATAACAGTTATAAACTACAGGCATTTTAGCCTTGCCAATAACAAAAAGAAATCATGTATCACAACGAGAACTCTGATTCATCATTCTGAGTCAATTCATTTAGACAATTTCTTCACGAAAAAGAAGAAATAGTGCACTAATATCTATGTACAAACACAGAGACAATCACACACCATTGAGTGAATATGTATTGTCTTGACCTTTTGTGTGATGTTGTGTTTGGACAAAGATCTGTCTGTCTAACAAATCATGGCACAGGTTTAATAAGCTGAATGATTAGGGTATGAACAATATTACCATGAGAAACATTCCACTCCTAAAAGATGATGCTGAGAAAATCAAATGATCTCATAAAAAAAGCAACACAAGCAACAATTTCTGGTTTCTCTCTTTCTGGGCAGTGCGGTGCTGTCTTGTATAATATAGATTATAGAATAGGAAGATGATTTGAGCAAGATCTGAGGAAGATTATAGGAGGAATATAATGCAACAAAGGTGAGGTTAGGAAAAGTAGGGGATGAATATAATGTTATGAAGATGAGGGAAGGAAGCCCAGCTTGAAGATAAAGCTGTGACTCTAAGCTCCTGAAGAAGCAGATTTTTGAGCAGCACTGCAGAGGCAAAGAATAATGGGTTTGCTTTGATGAAACAACATCACTCAGTGCTTTTTAAAGTGTGTGTGTGTGTGTGTGTGTGTGTGTGTGTGTGTGTGTGTGTGTGTGTGTGTGTGTGTGTGTGTGTGTGTGTGTGTGTGTGTGTGTGTGTGTGTGTGTGTGTGTGTGTGTGTGTGTGTGTGTGTGTGTGTGTGTGTGTGTGTGTGTGTGTGTGTGAGTGCGTGAGCGCGTGCGTGTGTCACACCTTGGTAAGTCAGGCTCTAGTAATCTTGATAAAATATGTGCCAGATGGTACATACAGAACTCTTGATGAGCTTGCCAAGACAGCAGAGAGTCAGAGAGTGTGTGTGTGTGCATGTGTGTCTCTGTTCTCTAATGAGAATAGTGCTGGTTGTGAGAACAACGCTGTCAAATTTCAATAGAGAAGACAAGAATTGTTCTTTGGTGCATAAAGATGAATATATATTCCATACGAGCATCAGTACATATTCTGGATAGTATAGACAAGAATGACCAATGTAAAAATAAAATTCTCTTGAACATTATATGTTTCATTGTTGAAGTATTAAATACAATAAACTTATGTGCATTTGAAAAAATAATAAACATGAATTCGTCTTGGAAATATAACCTATACAAGATATATAAAATGTATTGCATCATTGGTAAGTGATTGTGCATTGAAACGTAGGCAAGTGTCTCTGTTTGCCATATGGCATTGCTGCTGAACTGAAAGCCTGTGGGCTGCCCACCTGTAGAGATGATCTTTAAACAGGCAGATAGGTCACACTCATCCCTTTAACTCAGCCAGCAAGCCAACCATACCTCTCTATTTTATATGTTCATCTGCAGTAGAAACGGTTTCTATTCATCCTCATTTTCTCAAGCAGCCGTCTCTAGTTTACTTAAACACGCCCATGTTTACTTTAAAACACAGTCTTTAATAAAATCGTTTTACATTTTCTTCTGTAAACTCTGCTCGGGCCGCACCTCTCCTGTTTTTCTCTCGCCATTTTGCATCTCTCCTTTCTCTCTCACCCTCCCTCTGAATTTTCAGCACCCTGTTCGTGGTATGAATGGTTGCCGTGGCAACTGCCTCCTCCGGTGAAATCAGGCTATGGCACAGACACTGATGAAAACTAATACAGAATACTCTCTCTCTTTCTCCCTTTCTCTCTCCGATGGTCAAATGCTTCACTCCCCTAGCAACAGAGGCAGTCACAACCCCTCCCATCTCTAGGTCTCTCTGTTTTCTGTTTCACTCCCCTCGGTCACCCTATTCTTCTCATTGTCACTTACTTTCCATCTTTCCTTTAGGCGTCTGTCCACCTACCTCCTGCCTCTGAAACAGTGTTTGTGTCTTAAACACTATGACAAACATTTGCCATATTGAAAGACAAAATCAAGGTACAAAATAAAAGGAAGATGTAAGAGGTGCAGTGCTGCATCTCCATGGCATTAAAGTAATTTGGTTGATTTGGGGTCTAAAAGCTTTGCCAATCTGAAGAGAGAGAGAGAGAGAGAGAGAGAGAGAGAGAGAGAGAGAGAGAGAGAGAGAGAGAGAGAGAGAGAGAGAGAGAGAGAGAGGGGCGTTGGCTTCTCCAGTGTTTTGCACAGCAGTGCTAAAGAGAAACCTAATTTAAATGCAGAGCGAAGTCTTAATACAACACAAATCCTTACACCATCCTATAATAAATCAGCATCACTTTTATGCACCATTGATTTAGATATAGAAATTCTGCTAAACATTTGACAATATTAACAGACTTTAGCCTACTTTTTAAACTTTAGTTTTGTGAACATTCAGACAGGTCAATAACGACCAACGTCATTACATTTGTCATTTAAAATAACAGTCAAACTTATACATTAAAAATTCTTTTAAATTACTAAAATTGTCTTTTTTGAATATGCAAAAAACTCCACCACATTCTCTTGAATAACTGATTATGTGTCCTTTAAAGATCTGAAAAGGCAGAGAATGTGTCCGAGAGAGCAAGAGAAACCGAGAATAAGCATCTACAGAGACAGAGATTAAATTCAGTTGAGAGTTTCTAATACTGCAAACATCAACAGACTTAATTAAAACAAATTGCCCTATCATCACACAAGTAATTGTTCCTTTCTTTCTTTCTTTCTTTCTTTCTTTCTTTCTTTCTTTCTTTCTTTCTTTCTTTCTTTCTTTCTTTCTTTCTTTCTTTCTTTCTTTCTTTCTTTCTTTCTTTCTTTCTTTCTTTCTTTCTATCTATCTATCTTTCTTTCTTTCTTTCTTTCTTTCTTTCTTTATTTATTTCTTTATTTCGGTCTCTCTTTCTCTTTGCTTTCATCTTGTCATCATTAAATTAAACTACCTTCATTACTCCCCATTTCACATCATTATTTTGTGCAAGAGGGTCTGACCCCAACATAGACTCCTCTGACCATCACTGTGAGCCAGTCAGATAAATTAAATACGTATTCATTTCTCACAGGTACCAACGTATGACCTTTTGACCCAGGAAGTGATTCTGATAGGGTCATGAGTGACAATTTTAGTCTTCTAGTCATTAAGGTCATAAAAACACCTGATTTAAAGAAGATCGTTGTTATCCCTGTTAGAAAATTCACATCATCAATTGTCTTTGAAAAAAATTCCTCCATTTGTGCAACTAGTACTTTATTTGAACAGCAGAACACTTTACAAGACCAAATGAATATTAAATGATTACACACTCAAGCCTAGAGCTTACCGTACATGACTCCATTTGTTATTCTTCGCCTGTGCATGTTGATTCATCCCTAAACGTATTTTATCTTCATTTTGCCTGCATGTTTGTGTTGACGCAGTGGTGATGTGCTTATACTGTTATCAGAGTGTGCGGACATCTCTGATGAATAGCACAGACTCTGTCCTTCACACAAAGACAGGCAATCCGTCAATTATTTGGAGTGCAAGAAAAGAGAGAGAGAGAGTAAATGGACGCTGTGGAGATGGAATCTAATACTGTGGAATAATCAACATGAATAGCCTTCTCCACTGCGAGACACCGGGTATGTGTCGCCCGACCCTTATAAACATTCAGATGTTAATCGAGTCATCTCTGTGCGCTTTGGCTGTGGGTTGCTCTAAACAGATAACCTTCACTTCCTCTGTCTCTGTGTCATTTCCTCTTTCTGCTGATAAACTGAGTTCAAACTAGATCTGAGGGAATCTGTCACTCTATCCTACAACACACCGCTTAGAAAGGCCATCTGACCTAAACGCATATAATCTAACATCAAAACCAGTTAAATATCATTAGATTGAAAATTATTACCTTAGATTTTGTGAAGAAAGTGCTTAATGTGCACTGTGTTGAATGTTTCGATTGTGTTTGTCCAATAGTACACTGTGTGTACTGATTATATGCATGTGCATATTGCACACTGTCCTATGTTGAAGTCTGTACTATATGTTACATGTTACCTGTAATGCGATGTTTTTGGAGCAAGCTCCCAAGAATTTCACTCACCAGGGCACATGTGCCGTGGTGATGTGACAATAAAAGTGAATTGAATTGAATTTAAAATATTAATATTAGTGTGTTACTTGGTTAAACTTAATCCAAAGTGTTTTGGATTTTGTCTAAGGAGTCAGCAAACAATGTATACAGACCTGATGTGTTTGATGTAGAATCAGAAAGAAGAAGATGGTGATTTACTGCCAAGAGGCTAAAAGAATCTTATTTTTAGCATCGGCTTTCAGCATTCTGTGAGGTACAGAAAAAAGGTTGAGCAGTATAACCTTAAATTTATGTCTACATATGTATTTTAATATTGCTGGTGTCGTTCAATTAAAGAGGAACTTTCAGTGTTTTCCTCACAAAAAGTTTTTCTATGTAGATTTATAAAACATTCTTTTTTAAACGTATTTTGTCATTCTTTTGGATCTCTGTAAAACAATTTTCCTCTTTCAGTAATAAAATATAAATCTAATACATTTATCTTCCAGAAAAACTGTTTTTTTAGAGTTGTTGGTAGTGTTGTGAGGCCATCAGGGTATATTTGCTCCTATCTATGTCGCACATATAGGAGAACCCCGGAATCTTTAATATATTGTGCTGATTTCTGTGTGCTTTACAGAGTTTCTCTCTGGGTTGCTTATGAGGCCTCATGTAGGTCATTTTCATCCATCCCCGCATGACTGCAGTAGATCAGCAAAAGAGGCCAAAGCAGAAGAGACCGCAGGAAAACGAATCAAGCAAGCAAGCGAAAGAATGCTGAAGAGAGTGTGGGACAGGACAAAAAAAGAGTCCAGAGCGAGATTCGAGGGTGAGAATAAAGAGCGATGGTCCTGAGGGAAAATACCAGTGTGGGAGAGCATCAAAGCCATGCCAGAACACACAGTTATTCTTCATCCACTTCTCTGACATAACTAGAATCCTTACAGTTTTATAGTCATCGTTGACAAAAGTTTACTCAAACTATTCAGATGTTTCCCTTAAAATTTATGAAGAAGAATTAAACAACAGATACAAATGAGACAGTCGTTGGCATAAAGAAAGACTACAGGGCTTTAAAATAACACAGACATCAGAACTGAATTTACTCATCTTATAAATTCAAAACCAATGTTCTGATCAAAGAACTCTAAAACCTGTTAGGATATTTCAGATCTTGGAATATGGTTACTCCATTGGTTTTCCGGGAAAAACTGAAAACTAAGGAAGACTTAAGAAATAGTTTCTATCTGCTCTTTATCTCATTCCTGAATCTGTTTTTCAGTTGTACTCAAATCTTACCGGCAGCGCTGGAGACTGTGGGCCAGTTCTGAACCAAAACTCCTTGTGCTCCCTGCATCACGGATGACTCCTCCATGTGGACTGAACTACACAAACAAACAAACAAACAAACAAACACACACACACAACAAAACATTGTTATACTGAGAGATCAAATAAATTTTTTTATCAGTTAATAAACATTTAAACATATAAAACCAATCCAGAGTAATGATGTAGAGAAAAATATAATCCTAATTAACATAGATTTTTGTAACACTGACTATTTACATATGATCAAATACTACTGCTTCAACTAAAGAAAACAATATTTTTTTTGTTAAATGTGATAGTATTTAATGAACAACTGAGGCGGGGAAAATGTAGGTCTGTCTGCAGAAACTGGAATCCAGAAGGCTGAATTGGAGATTACGGATTAAAGTCTGCCCTGCACAGTCACACCACCTCTGAGATTAAAGTTTACATTGCAGTATACTCAACATGGCACTGATACTCACAGTTGAGTTTCAAATCTGTTTTCATTTATTTGTTCTAATGAAAACATATTTAAACATACAATTATGGACCCAATGACTACTACAGTGGAGAATTTGTTCAACCATGGTAGTCAGTGTGTTCCAAGAGCTGTTTGGTTGTAAGAATTCTTCCAAATATCTTCTCTGTGTCAACCAAATAAAGAAATGTGTACTATTTGGAAAAACTAAAGCCAAAGTAACTCAAGACAGAATATTCATTTAGTTTGAACAATCACTATAAATTATGTTACACTGACTAGTTACACGGACTAAAATAGAACACAGTGAATATATGTAACCATATATTCAAAGATCTCATTGATATCAGAAGACAGAACAAAGGGGGTTGGGTTCAAAATCACCATTCAGTAGCATCTTTCTGTCCCTCCATCTTTGATAAATGACTGCAATCCAAGGTCAGGCTGCTAATACATGCTCTGTGTGTATATATACGTGTGTTTGTATTTGTCTGTGTATGTGTGTGCGTGTATGTATGTATGTGCGTGTGTGTGTGTGTGTGTGTGGAAGCCATTTTAAAGAGCTGTGAAGCAGCAGTCAGTAAGAGAAATAAATTGTAAATGAGAAACACTAAAGTAAATACATGATCCTCATCTAATGCTCAAGTCTCTCTCTCTCTCTCTCTCTCTCTCTCTCTCTCTCTCTCTCTCTCTCTCTCTCTCTCTCTCTCTCTCTCTCTCTCTCTCTCTCTCTCTCTCTCTCTCTCTCTTCCCCTGACCTTCTCAATGGTATCATCGTCCTCCATCCATTTCTTCACTCATCATGTCTCTGCTTTATAGCCAAGAGCTCAAATTACCTCCCAGAACTCTATTCTCTTACTAAATTTTGTCCTGCTATAACGTGACATTTTCAGCATTATCCTCATCTGCCTTCAAGAGCAAAATAAGACAGACCATTCAGTGACAGTTTTTAAAATTTCCAGACCATAATAAAATCCTTGGTATAGAAAAAAAGCAAAGTTTAAAGTAAAAATTTATCTCTTGGCTTTTTCAAATGAGCTCCCTATTAAATCCTTAAATATCTTCCGTAAACATCAAATACAAACATATCATTATTGTTAAATTACATTTTCTAAAGTCTCTCCAAGCACATAAATTGTGAGACAGCCGTCTGATTTAATGCATGAGAATGATCTGCTGGGCTACATTAGTTCTCATTAAACTCTGCTGTAATTATGATGGAATCAGTGTAGCGCTAATGAAGATCTCATACACACAAACACGCGCATGCACACAGGTCTGGCATATGTGAATGTTCCGCCTTGTTTGATGACTAAAATGTTTTACCAATTAAAAGACAAAATATTTCAGATTTTAAATTCTAATAGGTGACATATGATCAGAGAAACTCAGCTTGAAGTGTATTTGGCTTATGTATGTAGACAGGTTGGGTTCTAAGCAAACATCTGAATGAGGTATTCTGATAATTACAATATTTGTTAAAAATATTTTATTTCAAGGACTCGTGAAAATTAGATTTTTATTGATATGACTCATTCAAAACGATGTTCCACACAAACCTAAAGATGCAACTGATTTCTTACCTCTGCATTCCTGCTCTAAGTGATGCTGAATATCTCCAATCTGTATTGGGAACTTTAGGCTGCAAAGGAGAAAAAGATGATGTCAGACACTAAGACATAAAAAATGGTGTTCTTAAATCCTTATGCTGGAGGGTCGTCTTCCATTCATGATGCCTGCACACCTGTATTTCTGAAGGAAAGAGTTAACGGTCAGGCATTGCTCTTATTCTGTTACACGCATATCAATCATCTCTTCACTGTCCAAACATTATGGACAGATCAATCATTCAGACAAATACAAAGCCAAATCAGGATCATTTAACCCTAGAAGACAAGAAATGGACGAGATTGATCAAACAAAAAAGAAAATACAAGAAAGAAGATCTGCAGCTAATAGCAAAAAAGCCACATATTGTAGACCCCACATTTTAAAAGGATGCCATGATTTAAGCAGTTACTTTCCATCACAGCATCTTACAGTCATGTCATCTGTGCTCCTAATACCACAGTTTTCTCTCTCCACCTCCTGCTGGAGACATTCATCAATGTGAAAACCAATTCTCAATGCAATCAGCAAAGCCTGCGGTTCCCCTTCATCACACATACACATACAAACACACACACATACTCTATCATTCAAATGTACACACATGCACACAACGCATCCGTCATGCAATATATAAAGCTAACATTAATGGCCAACCCAACATAAATCTTATTACTTAAGCCTTTATACAGAGGCTTGCACCTGAAATTAATATTAAAAGTATTTTAAAAAGCATATACATTGCAACAATTCCTAAACACTCCTATAGTCAAAAAGATTGCATTAAATGTATATAACTATGTGTTCCAGCCCATGCGTTTACAATGTTTCACAAACAAACCCACTTGTCCCATACAATGACTCATTCCGACCCAGAGAAGAGAAAACTGAAAAGATAACAAAAAGAGCAGACACAACAACTGGAACTACAAGAAACGCCGAATGCCTACCATTAAGAGAATCAGATTCTAAAACTGCGAATCCTTGAAGCAACCATTAGCCTTTGAGTAACATATACAGACAAGATGTTAAGAAGAGAACTGATTTGTATTCATCCCACAAGCTTTTGTTTAAGTGTGTGTGTGGAGAGGCTGATAATGAGTTGAGTCTGGTTTTGTCTCACCAGCAGCTCTTACTTTTTTCTTATTTTCTCTGTCTCTCTCTCAGGTCTCTTCTGAGTGGACTCACCTTGCCTAGATACAGCATTCGCACCCTTGCACCAGCCAATCACAACCCTTCATCCTTCCCCTTCCATACTGAAGCACCCAATCCGGCTCCAGGTGCACTCCATCACACAGGAGAACAAACATGACTGACATTTAATAAGAATCGCTTATATTAGCCAGTAATTACTTTACAAACAAACAGCGCTCACACAGAAAGACTATATATGACCGGTAATGCCAAAAACACGATCAACAGTGTACTAGGCCTGTAATGATGATCTTTAGCAAGGCTTACAAGTTGTAGAGAGACAAGCTGACGGACGGTTAATATTGTACTGCAGAGGAAAAGTACAGGGAAAAGTCGGAGGAAAATCACTCCATGCTTTGTATTTTAACATAGACTGAGGCAAAGAATATAACACCATGCTTTTTCAAAGGCTACTTTTTTATAAAGAGAACAAAAAAATCTTCAGGAGTCTTGCCATTTGGCCCCAAATACGGGAATGTCACTATGATCAGAAAATATGATCTTTCCTTAAATTTGACATCACAAGAGAAAGCAATGATTCTAACTTGTATTAAGATATCAGCTAGTCTGATGGTTCTGTCGGATGATGTCCAATAACAAAACAGAGGCCTACAGCCTACAGTCTCTCAAGAGATTAAAGTGTGGGTACAGAAAACTGCAGTGTGCTTGAGATTCACACCTCTAAATATAAACACAGCCAGCTGTCCTGAAGAAGTACACTGCAGAACAGGGTGTAGGGAGAGAGAGAGAGAGAGAGAGAGAGAGAGAGAGAGAGAGAGAGAGAGAGAGTGAGAGAGAGAGAGAGAGAGAGAGAGAGAGAGAGAGACAGAGAGAGAGAGAGACAGAGAGAGAGAGAGAGAGAGACAGAGAGAGAGAGAGAGAGAGAGAGAGAGAGAGAGAGAGAGAGAGAGATAGAGAGAGAGAGAGAGAGAGAGAGACTTGAGTTGATATCAGTTGATATCAGCAGTAAACAAGCAGAAAACATAAACTGCTGGTACCTTAGATCATCAAACACACACACACACACACACACACACACACACAAATTCTCTGCAGCTGACACTAAAAATTCCGCTGTGAATTAATGAGGCAAAGAAAAGTAGTCGAAATTCTCACAGAACAACAGGAGGCTTCTATCACTGAGCCCTAGAACGTGCCATGGCTCTCCAGTGCTGAAACAGGCTTGTACAGTAGCTATGCTGAAACACACCTGTTAGAAGAGTGTGGTCAATGCACACACCTGTATGGCCGTGGCGTCCGGCATGCTCAGTCTGCGTACAAACTGGCCACTCTGTCCCGTGAAGAAACGGTCAGCCCCTGAGCCCCAGGTACCACTCATGGGACGGCCTGTATTGTAGAACATAAATGTATCGCTTCCTGATGTGGCGGTGAGGCAGGTCTTGTAGCAGTAAGTTTTGGTCATAGAACCGTTCCCTCTGACCTCAATGTAGGCAGGTTCCACTTTAAGGTCGTTACGCAACATTGCCTGTTGCTGAACAGTGATTGCTCCGGAGCCACCTCCTCCTCCACCTGTGGCTCCACCCGCAGCCCCACCACCTCCACCATCTTTGGCTGCCTTCTTCATTGTTGTCTTCCTCTTCTTCGTCCCACAGCAGGAACAAGCATCTGGCTGGCTGCAGTAGGCGTGGCAGCGAACGATAGCCAACACAAAGACAGTGAGCAAAAAGACAAAAGTGGTCGCACAAAGAGCAATAATAAGATACAAAGTGACATTGGAGAACATCATTGTGCCGTGAGGCCGGATAATGCGTTTTGGATCTGGGGCCACTTTGGGTGGAAGTTCCATCACGGCAACGTTGATCGTTGTTGAAGCAAAGCGGGGAGGTATGCCGTGGTCTCTTACGTGAACCGTGAGACCAAAAACAGTAGAATTGTCCTCGATCACCCGCCGGGTAGTGCGGATTTCGCCTGTGTGCTCATGCACCTTAAACAGGTCCAGATCTGGAGGGTGATGGAGGCTGTACAGCAGCCAGGCATTTTCTCCAGCATCCAAGTCCCAGGCCTGCACACGTGTCACAAGCACACCTGTCTCCGCATATCGCAAAACAGTCTGCATTGAGTTCGAGCCATTCACTGCTGGGTGAACAAACTGCGGGCTGTGGTCATTGGAATCCATGATGTAAATGTAGACAGTCGCCACCCGGTTCAATGGAGGTACACCATTGTCTTGAGCTTTGACCTGGAAATGAAACTCACGCAGCTTCTCGAAATCAAAAGATCTCAGAGCGTACACCTCACCCGAGGAAGGTTTAACAGAAACATACGATGCCACAGAAATGCCATGATTGTTGTCGTTTAGGACGGTGTATGTGATGCGAGCATTCTCACCAGCATCATTATCTGTTGCCTTGACGACGCAAAGGGCTACGCTGGGTGCGTTGTTCTCCATGACATACACCGTGTACGAGGTCTGTTTGAAACGTGGTGGATTGTCATTTACGTCCGCAACCTCCACACGCACGGTCATGGAGGAAGAGAGAGGTGGACTGCCACCATCGGTGGCTGTAATGGTGACATTGTAAGAAGAAATGGTCTCTCTATCCAGAAACGAAGAAGTAACTATGGTGTAATGATTCCGAAAAGATTTGATTTTAAAGGGAAGGTTTGGGGGAATGATGTCTAAACTGACCTGTTTGTTTTGACCAGAGTCTCTATCATTTATGCTAATTAACGCCACCACAGTGTCTGCCCGAGCATCCTCTCGAACTGGACTGGAAAGAGAAGACAGCACAATTTCGGGTGGGTTATCATTCACATCTAGAACTTCCACCACCACTTTACAGTGCACCACAACCGCCCCATGGCCTCGGTCTGCTGCCTGTATATACATCTCATAGCTTTTGCTTTCCTCATAGTCCACATTGCTCTTCACTCTTATTTCACCACTTTCGGCGTCTACAGAAAACATCTGTTTCACTTTATCCGGCGTATAGGAACTAAATGAGTAGTGAACTTCACCATTGGAGCCCTCATCCCTGTCTGTGGCATTTAATTTAATCACAAGTGCCCCAACAGGTGAGTTTTCCTTCAGCTTCACTTTGTATACAGAGCTGTCGAACACTGGCACATTGTCATTTGTATCCAAAACCCGCACGTTGATTTTTGCAGTGCCCGACCTCGGAGGAGATCCGCCGTCAGACGCTGTGATCAGAAACTGGTGCGATGGCAAGAGTTCACGGTCAAAGGGTTTTTTCAGCACCAGCTCGACATGTTTTCCGTCTGTGGATGGCTTGGTTGAGTCGAGAGCGAGGTGTTCGTTTGAGGTGATGCGATAATGCCGCACGGAATTCGAGGCGTCGTCCGAATCCTGCGCGCCTTCGATAGAGAACCGCGCGCCTGGCTGTGCGCCCTCGGAGATCTCCAACTGGTACTCATCTCGTGGGAACAGCGGGGAGTTGTCATTGGCGTCCAAAACCTCAACGTCAACGTTGTGCTGCTCGTATGGGTTTTCCAACACCACATCGAGGCTTAGAGTGCAGGTTCCGCTGAATTCACAGAGCTTCTCTCGGTCAATTCGGTCGCTTATAACGAGCTTACCAGTTTTATGGTTGATGTTGAAGTATCGCCTGGCGCTGTCGGAGCTGATTCGGATCCGACGCGCCGAGAGCTTCTTCAGGTCCAGTCCAAGATCCCGAGCGAGATCCCCGACGGGTGTACCGCTCTCCATCTCCTCCTGAATCGTGTAGCGAATCTGGGCATTTGTGAAGCCACTTAGTAACACAACAAAGAAACAAAAACACAGAGGAGCGTTCTTTTTTACGCAGCTACATCGCCCTGCAACAGCCATCGCAAGCTGGCAACATCCACAGATGGATTAAAAACCTCGCATCAGCTCCCAAACACGGCATCTAAGACAGGAAAACACACACGAAAAAGCTCAGACTACGTGGAGGACAACCAAAGTCTCCAGTCTTTGTGCGCCTTTACGCAAATGCTTTCTCTCTTCATCCATGTTTGGTTCCAGATCTTTTTGCTCATCTCCGTGGAGCTGACTCCTGTTTCCCCTCACACGGATGCTGCTGGTCTCTCTCTCTCTCTCTCTCTCTCTCTCTCTCTCTCTCTCTCTCTCTCTCTCTCTCACACACACACACACACACACACACACACACACACACAAAGACGGGGGATGGGAACAGCACACACCAGCGCAACTCACTGCATTTCAACACCTTCTAAAGAAAAAACACCGACAAGCCCGCCCGATGCGCCACAAAGGATTAAAAACACACATAGAATGAAGACAATAATTTTGTTTTTTAGTGTGATGTACAGAATCCGCTCTATCTGCCACACAGTCTCATTAATATGGATTGAATACATGGCTGCATTTAATAAAACCGTCCGCGCCACCGCCCTTTTCATTGTCTCCTCTCCAAACCTTCTGGGGTGCCTGGATGAACCTCCTTACCAACAAAACACGTCATCAAATTGATATTTCACACCCTAAGAAGGACCACACTTATTTTTAAGGTGTCTTTGGTATTGGGGAAAGTGAATTTACAAATGCTGATTTGGAATGAACCGAGTGTTTTTTACACTATGAGCCTTAATCCCTCATTCAATGTCACTGACAACTCATCAGGATGAGCTCCTTCCTCTTTCTGTCACTAAAATTGTCTGTCACTGATCTGAGAGCAAATCCTTTCTTGTGTCATAGAAGGTTACATGCATATGTGATATGGTGATATGTGTGATTTAGTCATTTTCCTAAATGGCTAAAATGGCTGTTCGAAAACAATTACATGAAGATATGTGTGCAAAAATAAATGCAATTTTAATTATTCATTGTCAACTTGTTCCAAATCTGTATAGATTTCTTTGTTTGGTTTAACACAGAGAAAGAGTTTTGGAAAGATGTTTGTAACCAAATAGACCTTAGTCCCCGCTGACTACAAAAATTACAATGGTTAGTCTAAAGTAGCCTACCAAAATATCTATATTTGTGTTGAAATGGAAAAAATATAAACTAGCTTTTCTCTACCATGGTCATCAATTTGGTCCAAGGACTGTTTAGTTACAAGCATTAATCCAAATATATTTCTCTGTGTTCATCAGAACCAAAAAAATATATACAGATTTGAAACCACTCAAAGTTGAGAACACGATGACAGATTATTTTCAGGTGAACTCTCCCTTTAATGCAATGCTCCAAGAGAAAAAAAACGATGTCTCACATGAGCCAATAAAACTTTTATTAATCAAGGCCAGGTCAAGAAAGTACATCAGGTGGCCAAATGCAGTGACACTGTATCTATTAATCTCCACTTAGGCTATTAGATATTCATTGGAAGCTATAAACTCCTGGCAGTGTATACGGCTTTCTCTCTCTGCCAAACACAATAGCACACCTGCCGTCACCTGCTCATGCTGTCTCCAGGCAGAAGTGAATAGGCTATGGATTTTGTGTTTTTGCCGAACTGTGATTAATTCAGACTTGTGGCATGGCAAACAGGAGGACCTGAGCTCATGTTGATCTATTAAATACTAATTAAAATAGGGATTCAATTTCATTTTCATGCAACTTCAGACTAATGTGATCAGCGTCAGGAGTGTTCTCTGTGTAAGCACCTTAACACCTGCCTGCAAACACCATGGCACAAAAATCAGTAAATTAAGACAACTCATCAATTTGTGGAACTAAAACGTAAAGTATAACAGACAATTCTATTAAGATTCAATAGCTTTCGAAAGGTTTTGTCATAGATATCTCTGTACTGACAGCAGCGCAATGCTTGGATTGATGTTTTGACCTAGAATAACCCTGGGCACTGAGTCATAGGACCACAGGGACATAAACGCTCCCCCGCAACTCACTTTTCTCCTATGCATCTGGCTTCCACAGCAACACAGCGACGCACTATGGTCAGCATTAAGATTAAAAGAAACAATTATGATTGAAAAAAAAAAGAGAGAGAGAGAGAGAGAGAGAGAAGGGTTGGAAGGAGGGAGGCAGCCACTCAGACCCACTCACTTTATGAACAAACCAATACAAGCTGTACCTTGAAAACAGCTAAAGAAATACATAAAGAAGAGAAAAACTAATTTACAGACCAGAATTCAGACTTCCCTTACTAGTAGTTTCAACTGGATCCAAAAAACACAAAAATATTATCTTAATTAGCAACTCAGTAAAGTGATAAGTTTTAAAGTTCAAACTAGTCATGATGTCAGACAGCAAAACAGACTCATATATCAGGAAGAATTGAATAACAGTACAGAATGAAATTAGACAACAAATATGATTATCTAATAATTAATATTAGAAATTAATATTAAACTGACTATCCTCATAACTGATATAAAATTGAGAGTTTAATTTCCACTTAAATGTGTTTCAGTTATGTTGATTTATTTATAAAAAGTGTATCCACTCACACACACACACACACACACACACACACACACACACACACACACACACACACACACACACACACACACACACACACACACACACACACACACACACACACACACGCACACACACGCGCACACGCACGCGCACACACAATAGATATGTAAACACTGTTTAACAAAAGCACTGAAACACATTTAAGTGGAAAGACATTTTATTTCAGTTATGAGGATAACCAGTTTAATATTAATTCCACATTAGATATTTATATTTGCTTTCTAATTTCATGGTCAGCAATATTAAAAGAAAAAAAGTTCATTTATTTTTTATTTTAACGTGCAGTCGTGTGTAATTTACTTTAGTAATGTGAAGATTCAAGATCTTTATTTTAATGAAATTCTTATTTTGTCTATTACTCTCAAAAAGTTGCAGCAGAAGGGCATAAGAAATAGGGAAAGCTTAATTAACTAGAAATTTGAATCAAGAAAAGTCTGAATTTTATAAACGTTCATAAGTTAAATCTTAACAAATCCCAAATCTGGAGGTCGAACTGGCATTTATTCTTTTTTTTGATCCAGGCTCTAACAATGTGGGCAGTGCCAGACAAAGACCATGAGCGATGCAACTCTGACATTTCGCAGATGCTCCCTGCGGGTTGTGCAGACCTGTTTACCACCATTTGAAAGTCACAAAGGGAAAATAACTCAACAATTGTGCAATCAAGCAAATGCAAACAGCTGACTTTTATATTCAGCAAGCAAACACAACTCCTCATATCATTTCACAATGTATTGTGGAGCATTGGATTAAACAGCAACGTCCCCATGTTTCACTTCTGCAATCTCATCTATCTGCTGTCTTATGCTAATTGTTTTGTCTCTCTTCCTCTCGGGGTTTTAGATTAAGTTATCTGTCTTTCTTTTCCCACACAGATGCATGTCAGACTAACAGGTGTTGCTTTGCTTCTTTTGTTTTGATTAGATGTTTGAAAAAAAAAACCTTTAACAGAAAAAATTTAAAGTTCTTTATATTGCATTAAATCTAGATATCTTTTAGCAAAAAATAAAGTATAGACCTTCAAGATTATTCAAAAGAGTACATAATGCTGATTTGAGTGAGTTGAATAAATTGAAGTTTTAATCTCTCTCTCTCTCTCTCTCTCTCTCTCTCTCTCTCTCTCTCTCTCAGGAAGGTCAGCAATGTTGTGTAAGATCCAATCATCTCTCTGCATTGCGTTCATGAGTCCCTCTAGCTGTGGTGTTCTGCGGTTGGACATTAATTTTCATCTCTCATCAAATGACTGTGAAATATTAAAGCTGGCTCATTACAGCTCAGTTATCGCCCCTTTAAAAGGACATTTATTAAACTACAATAACAGCTCTAATGCCATGTGGAGCTTCATAGGACAGTCTTTACAGACTAGTGTGGGGTAAGGTCTCCACATGCAGGGTCATAACCGGTATGGTAATGTATGAGTGAGCATTGCTTTATGTCACTTCTCTGATTGTACAGCCAAACTTTAACACTATCATTAACCCACTGTAAACGGCAAATATACGCACAGCATCAATAGCTGAGCCAGACGACATCATCAAAAAACATCTTGTATTGGTCTCTAAATTTGTAAAAGATATATAGGATGTTAAAAAGATATGAAAATGACTATGTGCCTGTCAAACTAAATTAAATTAAATTAGAACCAAACAAACATAAAATAAATGAAAAAATCATTTTTTAGCAAAGAATTTGACTAATTTTGTTCGTTCCAATTTTCTGTTCCAAGTCTTATTTTAAGCGGAAGAGAATCAAAAGACAAATTAAGGAAAAAAGCCTGTTTCAGTGTAACTGTGCTGGGCTGCCAAACAAGCCTTGGTGAAGTCAGACCTCTATGGGTGAAAAAAAGGACTGCAACATATACAACAGACACACCCATATGAATATACCCCTCTCATGCAAATGCAAACAGCTGACTTTTATATTCAGTTTTGTCTAGCAAGCAAACACAACCCCTCATATCATTTCACAATGTATTGTGGAGCATTGGATTAAACAGCAAAGTCTATCTGCTGTCTTATGCTAATTGTTTTGTCTCTCTTCCTCTCGGGTTTTAGATTAAGTTATCTGTCTTGCTTTTCCCACACAGATGCATGTCAGACTAACAGGCGTTGCTTTGCTCCTTTTGTTTTGATTAGATGTTTGAAAAAAAAAACACTTTAACAGATAATATTTTAAGTTCTCAATATTGCATTAAATCTAATTGTATAGAAAAACAAAGTATAGACCTGTATATGGAGATGCATATACAGTATTTAACATACACACAGCTGTAAAGGGAACAAATAAACTGGATCAAATTTTCACACTCAAAATAACAGGATGAGCATTTATAATAGTTTTCTTTTATGCGTTTCATATTTTTTAATAGTTTACTGATACTCAGAATAAATAAAACATGCAAAACCTTGTTGTATCCTCAATAGGCCAGCTTAACTCACACAAAGCACTCTCTGCATCTGTAAGCCAACATGAGCCCCAGATTTGTGATCCCAAAGTGTGTGTTATTTCTCCTACATTACACCTCTCCGTAAGAGAACATGCCATGATGTTACTAAACACAAACCAGTCTACCTCTGGGACCTTAATAAACCCGGCCCTGTCAGCAGCATTTGCCCACCTAGAGCCTGAATCTAAAATCGTCGCCTGTGGAGGAGAAACAAAGCTATCAGACACAGCACACATGGCATGGCAGTCTTCAGAAACAAGTGAGCAGACTGTGAAGTCTGAAAATTCTGAACTACTAGTTTATGTTGATTATCTCACCACACATGTTCACATTTTGTTGGAATGTTAGATTGCTGTTAAAGTGAAAGCTTAAAAAGTAAGAATTACATTTTCTCAGAGAAAATATTTTAAATAATGCTGATAATCCAACAATACTGGCTTCCATTGTCTTCCATTGCATAAACAAAACCACTGTGACATTTCTCAAAATATCTTCTTTTGTTCAGCACAGCACAAAAGTCATACAGGATTTTATAACGAGTCAGATGCTATTTTATGTAACCATTTCAGTAAACTTGAATAAAAAAGTTATGGATGTAATAGAAGTGTTATACCAGGACCACAAACTCAAGCAAACGTCTGCTTACTCAAATGATCTTAATATATATTTATTAAATATTAAAATAAATGTTCATTGTAAAACATTTATTAAATATTTCAATAAATATTGTAATATGACATTAATAAAATCTGTGATATATATGATATATATATATATATCATATATATATATATCATATATATATGTATAGAGTACTGGGTTGAAATTTTGTTCAAAATGCTGCATCTTAAATATAAAGCTGAACTATCCCATATTGAACAAGTGCATACAGAAGACAGTAGGAATATTATTAACCTGAAGCTTTTCCTGGGGCTGTCCATTCTGCAATCTATCATCTCTTCACAACTCTCTCTCTCTGTGTCTCAATGAAGACGTAATTCACTGCTGTCGTGTTTTATCAGTGGCTGAATTGTCAGCCGCTCTGATTCTGACTCCTGACTTGAAATTTACTTGTTCAATCTCTTTTTATGATCTCTCCCACAACCTGACTTGTATTTTTGATGCAACTTGCTTCTTGCTTTGACTCAGACATTTTTTATCCTTTTGTTTACCATCTCATCTCACCACACCCTTTTGGCTCACAGACTCAACACACTCTCTCCTCCTCCCCCTCACTTTTTCTCTGAGTAGGTGTGGCAAAATGCAGCACAGGCCAGCTTGGCACAGCCTGGTCGTCATGACAACCTTAAGATGATAGGATAGGGAAAGACACCATGTGCCAAGAGCTTAACATAGCATTAATTCAGTGTGCGTGCGTGCGTGTGTGTGCGTGCGTGTGTGTGTGTGTGCGTGTGTGTGTGTGTGTGAATGCGTCCCTGCGTGCATGTGTGTGTGTGTGTGTGTGTGTGTGTGTGTGTGTGTGTGTGTGTGTGTGTGTGTGTGTGTGTGTGTGTGTGTGTGCGTGTGCGTGTGCGTGTGCGTGTGCGTGTGTGTGTGTGTGTGTGTGTGTTCCTTCAGGCAGGAATTTGAGGAGACAGTAGGACAGAGAACAAAGCCCAATGTGAGAAATTTGTCATTGGCCTGTTTCTGGTCGATGATCTTGCTAGTAGCTCATGACTTCATTGCAAGAATTAAGGACACAGGTTTCAGTTGCCAACCCAGAAAAATAAAGCCTTCAAATAAATCAAGCATGTTTGCTCCAAAATGTTTGATTGTTTACATTAAGATTTAATTATCTATTATAATGTATGCTTATAAACAGCAGTTTTTAGGAAAACTGCATCATATATAAATAATAAAAGTAAATAGATGCCTAGTAGACCCCTGCAAACTACAAATGCATTAAAATATGGTTACTTAAGAAAAGAAAAATTGCATATCACTAATATCAATGTGTGTGTATACTGCCATCACTAGGTAATTGTTTCTTCTTACCCAGTGTTTCCCTCGGATAGAATATTGAAAAGTAAAGTAATTAGCAAGACCACCCTCCCTTCTTCAATAAAATTTTTATGAAATCAATATTTTAATGTACTGTACACTTCTGGAGCCACAGCATGAGAAATTAACACAACCTTCTACTTATGACACTGATAATACTCAACACAAACCTAATGTTCAAGTCGTGCTCATCAAAATCACATAAAAAATGTGGTATTTACAGCAAACATGTGTTGTGGTTACAGTCACATTTGCCCTTGGCAGAACTGGGGGAGAGGGTGTGGCTTTGCTGTGATTGACAATGATGATGTCAGAGGTATGAGCTCAGACTGCAACTGTGAGCTGTTGCAGTGCTGAACGGAAAATTACCAGCCCTTCCCCCACTCCACTTCCTGTCTCTCTCTCTCTCTCTCTCTCTCTCTCTCTCTCTCTCTCTCTCTCTCTCTCTCTCTCTCTCTCTCCCTCCACCTTTTATTGCATCTCCCTTTACTCAGCCCCCATTCCCCTCCTGTTTTTCTATCCCTTACTCCCATCCCCCCCTCTCTCTCCCACACACTCACAACATGCATTAGCTGAGAAGGAAACCATCAGCTGGTGAAGAAGTATCTGAATACTGCTCGGTGCAAATATAAAATGTACAGCATTAGAAAACTGCAGTTTTGCAGTAAACAGTATAAAACCCGTAATCAAAGCACAAACCCATTACATAGGGAGACTATAGTATTCTAAATACAAAAAGATTCATAATGTATTTTCAAAGACTTTATGAAAAATATTAATCCATAATTCTCATAAATAAAAGGTGCACAGGTATGAGATTTTTGCACACTTAAATTCCTGAAAATATTCAATGATTGTGCCTGTGGTCTTCTAATCCTATACAAAATATTTTCAGTTGTCATTGTACTATAATTTGAAAAAGAACATTATTTATAAGGTTAATATATTATTCTTGTTTGTTTAACTATAAAAGGTTCACTGTTTAATAATAACAAATGTATATTGTACATCCATGCCCATTTATATTAAATCATCTCAAAATAAATAACCATATCCTATCCAAAACAGAAAGAAATCAAACTGGCAATACTCGTACATGTACAGTGAAATGACACAGCCCTTTCTCTGAAAAACAGACTGCAAAATTCAGCTATATTGTCTCTTGCCTGCTAAGGGGACCCAGCTGGAGAAACAGAGAGACAAAGAAAGAGGGTCCCTGGACTGCAGATCTCCTTCTAATGACAATCTGCCGAGTAGTGTTTACCCAATGAATTTAAATGAAACATTTATTGGGACATAGCGTATAAATGGACAGAACAAAAGTGGCAATATTACAAGCATAGACTTGCTACAGAAAAAAAATTGCCAGCATCTTTCTTCCTGTTCATATGCAAGGGATTTTCTAAATGGAACACAAAATCCGGGCATGGCCTCTTTAACCAGAATGACACAGACAGCATCAAATCCACCTCACGTGACATCTGTCTGATACTCAGAATTCAACATGATCAGTTCTGATAAAATAAGAAGAAAATACAAGTTAAGTAAAAATACAAATGATGCATACAAATTAAGTGGGCAGCTACATTTTGGTGTAATGTGGAAGGGGGGTTTATGTACACAGTGTACGAAGAGAAATATTGTTTTCACTGTAGCTTAAAACCAAAATCCAATACATACTCCAATTACAGCTCAGTTTTGGTGAAGAGAGACCTCTCCAGTGACATGTGCACTGTTTCAGCACCATGGACAGCTCACACATCACTACAGCAATCCAATCTGATGTTAACACTTATGAGGAACTTAAAATATTCTTTAATCAGTGTAAATGCACAAAAATAATACAAAGTAAACAGTATAAAACACTTTAGAAAATGTTACCTTCTCTTTATTAGGAAGTGTTTGTGTTCTTGTAAAAGTGTCTCCTTCATTAATACTGATCAGTTCTGCATCTGCTGGCGGAAATTGCGCAGGAAAAACCACTACGTCACTCTTGAGTGTATCCGAGCTAAAGCACACGTCATACTGCTGAGTGGATTTGGAGTAAGACCAGCTCCCGTCAGGGTGGGTGGTGATCATTGGGGCGCTGTACCTGCCCAAACTGCTCTCTGTCCTGTGACATTTCACTGCTATCAAACTGATGAGGCTCAGTAAGAAGATGACGGATACACACACAATAGAGATGAGCAAATACAGATTTAAATCCGAGAAACTCTCCTCCTTCATTGGTACACGTCCCAACTGAGTCTTGACGTCACCTGTGTTTTCAACAACCACGACATCAATAGACACAGTCGCTGAAAGTGAGGGCTCTCCGTTATCAGACACCAAAATAACCAAAGGATGAGTTTTTAAATCATTGTCACTCATTCTCCTCTTAGTCCTGATCTCTCCACTGCTGGTTCCGATTCGAAACAGATTGTTTCCTTTGGGTTCAGAGATGTGATAAGACAGCAGTGCATTGTAACCAGAATCCGCATCTACAGCTCTGATCTTGGCCACAAAGTAGCCCGCCTCAGCAGAATAGGGAATGTTCTCGGTGTTAACGGAACCGTGCTCGGAATAGGGCGCGAGAACCCCGGGACTATTGTCATTCTCATCCAGAATAAAAACATTTACAGTCACGTTACTGCTGAGCTGAGGAACACCAGAGTCTGTGGCCTGAACTTTAAACTGAAACGTTTTAATCTCTTCATAGTTAAAAGACTGTAAACTGTGTATATCTCCACTCTCAGAGTTTATGCTAAAAGCAGAATATGCAAATGCTGGTTTCTGAAACGGTTCCAATAATCCGTATGTAATTTTGGAATTTTCATCTAAATCTGGGTCATTCGCAGATAGAGTGTGAATAAATTGTTCCTTGGGACCGTTTTCTTTCACAAACAGATTTATAACATTGTTTGGAAAACGTGGCGCGTTATCATTCACATCAGACACATAAACTGTAAATACACGAGTGGTGGAAAGACGAGGCGTCCCTTCATCAGATGCCACGATCGTCACATTATATCGATCAACACGTTCTCTGTCCAACAGCCCGTCCACAACCAGAGAATAATAATTTTTATAAGATGACTGTAATTTAAATGGAACGTCACCCACCACCCTCCCATGCGCATTTCCATTCTTACCTGAGTCCTTATCAGATATTGTAATCAAAGCAACTGTGGTGTCTTTCTTAGCATCCTCCCTTACCATATTCACCTGCGAGGTCAGTAATATTTCTGGTTCATTGTCGTTTATATCTAAAACCTCGACTAGGATTTTACAGTGCGCGGAGCGAGGAGTTGCGCCTTTGTCTTTCGCCAGAGCATGAATCTCAAAAGCATTATGTTGCTCAAAATCGACAATGCCCTGCACGGAAATCTCGCCTGTGGCTGGGTGCATTTTAAAAAGACTGTTTGTTTTGTCATCACTGTCTTGATGAACTAAAGAGTAAGCAATTTCGCTGTTTATACCCACATCTGCATCCGTCGCATTTAGATGTATGATTGTTGTACCTATTGGCGCATTCTCAAGGAGATGCACTTTGTAAAGAGCTTTGCCAAACACAGGTGCGTTATCATTTACATCTTGAACATTTACAACTATCTGCATTGTTCCTGATCTTGGAGGTTTTCCTCCGTCTATAGCGGTCAATGTGAGCTGGATCACAGCCTGTTTCTCTCGGTCTAAAGCTTTCTGCAGCACTAACTCAGCAGATGTACTCTGTTCTCCTCCACCCTGAACATCCAGAGAGAAATGTTCATTCGGGCTCAGCTTGTAGCTTTTTACAGAATTTTCCCCAACATCAGGATCTGATGCTCGGGGCAACTGAAATCTGTCACCGACAAAGGCATTCTCTGAAATATTAAATGTATCAGACTTAAAACGAAATGAAGGAGCGTTGTCATTAATGTCCATAATTTTAATCTCAATGCGAAATAAATTCAATGGATTATTAACAACGGCTTCTAAATTTACTGAGCATTGCGGAGAGGCTGGACACAATTCCTCCCTGTCTATTCTTTCGTTGACGAACAGAACCCCAGTTTTCAAATTAATTCCAAAATATTTTCCCGCAGATGCTGTGGCGACATGAAACATACGTGATTCCAGTTCTTCAATATTCAAGTTAAGATCCTTTGCTATATTCCCAACGACGGCTCCCTTGTTCACCTCCTCGTATACCGAATACGCGATCTGTGCTGAAACATTGTGAAAAAGCATCAAAACGATACAGATAACAATCCAATGAAGAACGATCATCGCCATTGCGCAGTACGTTTGTAAACTCCAATGCCGGTGCAAGAAATTAAAGTAAGAAGAAAGAGTCTCTATTCTTTTCCAATTTTATCGGGTATGACATTTTTTCATCCATGCAGCCATCAAGACTATAAGAAACAAAGCACAAGAGCGCGCACTTGGGGAGAGGATGAGGAGGAGCTAGTGTGGGCGCGCAAAGAGATAATAAAACACTGTAACACTGACACCAAGTGGCTTTGAAAAATGAGCTAAGTATAAAATAAATTAAAAAGTAAAAATATTTATTATTAGCATCCAGATTTGTAGTTCAACATGTACATTTGCGTGCTTAACTGTTTTACTCTAATGGCTAACAAACCAAAACACTAAAAATAAACCTGCAATGTCTTACCTTCTCTTTATTAGGAAGTGTTTGTGTTCTTGTAAAAGTGTCCCCTTCATTTATACTGATCAGTTCTGCATCTGCTGGCGGAAATTGCGCAGGAAAAACCACTACGTCACTCTTGAGTGTATCCGAGCTAAAGCACACGTCATACTGCTGAGTGGATTTGGAGTAAGACCAGCTCCCGTCAGGGTGGGTGGTGATCATTGGGGCGCTGTACCTGCCCAAACTGCTCTCTGTCCTGTGACATTTCACTGCTATCAAACTGATGAGGCTCAGTAAGAAGATGACGGATACACACACAATAGAGATCAGCAAATACAGATTTAAATCCGAGAAACTCTCCTCCTTCATTGGTAAACGTCCCAACTGAGTCTTGACGTCACCTGTGTTTTCAACAACCACGACATCAATAGACACAGTCGCTGAAAGTGAGGGCTCTCCGTTATCAGACACCAAAATAACCAAAGGATGAGTTTTTAAATCATTGTCACTCATTCTCCTCTTAGTCCTGATCTCTCCACTGCTGGTTCCGATTCGAAACAGATTGTTTCCTTTTGGTTCAGAGATGTGATAAGACAGCAGTGCATTGTAACCAGAATCCGCATCAACAGCTCTGATCTTGGCCACAAAGTAGCCCGCCTCAGCAGAATAGGGAATGTTCTCGGTGTTAACGGAACCGTGCTCGGAATAGGGCGCGAGAACCCCGGGACTATTGTCATTCTCATCCAGAATAAAAACATTTACAGTCACGTTACTACTGAGCTGAGGAACACCAGAGTCTGTGGCCTGAACTTTAAACTGAAACGTTTTAATCTCTTCATAGTTAAAAGATTGTAAACTGTGTATATCTCCACTCTCAGAGTTTATGTTGATCATGGATGTTATCGGGGTGTTTTTAGAGCTCTCTAATAATGAATATGTGATCCGGGCATTATCACCTACATCAGGATCAAAAGCAGATACTGTATGAATAACAGCTCCGATCTGACTGTTCTCTTTCACATAAATATTAATAACAGGATCTGTAAAGCGCGGTGAGTTATCATTCACATCAGAAACGTGTACAGTAATGACACTGATACTAGAGAGAGGAGGAGAACCTTCATCTGTAGCTGTGATTGTGATGTTATACTGAGACGAAATCTCTCTGTCTAAAGGACCGTTAACAACTAAAGTATAATAATTCTTGTAAGAATTCTGCACTTTGAAAGGAACAGAACCCTGAATTTTTAAATGGACTTGTCCGTTTTTACCAGCATCATTATCAGTTACAGTTATCATCCCAACCGTCGTATCTATAGGAGCATCTTCTTTAACTGTATTTAATAAAGACGTTACGGATATCTCAGGTATGTTGTCATTGACGTCAACGATTTCTATCAATACTTTACAATGTGCTGCTTTGGGGTTATGCCCTTTGTCTTTTGCCTGTATTCGAAGTTCTATTGCACTCGTCTCCTCGAAATCTACATCATGTTCCACGTAAATATCGCCAGTTTTGTCATTAACAGAAAATGCATTGTAATTATCGTCATTGTTGGGATTGACAATACTATAAATGATTTCACTGTTTACGCCCTCGTCTAAATCAACAGCTCGAACAGTTATCACGTGAGTACCAGGTTCAGCATTCTCAGTGATGCGAGCTTTATATAAAGATTTGCTGAAGACGGGAATATTATCATTAACATCCAACACCGTAATTATAATTTCTGTTGTTCCTGATCTTGGAGGTTTTCCTCCGTCTATAGCGGTCAATGTGAGCTGGATCACAGCCTGTTTCTCTCGGTCTAAAGCTTTCTGCAGCACTAACTCAGCAGATGTACTCTGTTCTCCTCCACCCTGAACATCCAGAGAGAAATGTTCATTCGGGCTCAGCTTGTAGCTCTTTACAGAATTACTGCCCACATCTGCGTCAAACGCGCTCTGTAACGGAAATCTTTCTCCTGGAATAGCTGATTCGGTAATATTTAAATTTGTAATCGATAATCGAAATGCAGGTGCATTATCATTAATATCCAGAATATTTACTTCGAATCTGTATATGTTTAACGGTGAGCTAATCATAGCTTCCAAAGACATAGAACATTTCATATTCTGCTTGCATATCGCTTCTCTATCAATCCTTTCTCTGACGTGAAGAACGCCGGTTTTCATATTTGTATCGAAATACCTCTTGTTGGGTCCCTGGACAACATGAAACCCCCGTAACTCCAAATCCTGAATATTAAGATTAAAATCCTTTGCCAAATTTCCAACTGTAGTCCCTGGATTTGATTCCTCGGTCACCGAATACACAACCTGCCCTCCCGCGATATTCCAAAGCCGACAGAGTAAAAACACAAAAAATCCAAAACCACATTTATGTTGTCCTTTGGAGGCCATTATCCGTAAATCTTTTTAATAAGGAAAAAACTGGTAAATCTGTTGGCATAGTCAAAAAGTAAACGATCGTAAGAAACCTCATCGGCAGCAGTCTTCTGGCACAATGGCGAATTGTGAACAAAGCCCTGTGCTCGTGAAACCAACTACGAAATAAGGAGGAGCTTCTCTTGGTTATAGATATTTTTGTTATAAAATGGAAGGATACTGACATCGTGCGAGCAACTGTAAACATCACCGTTACACCGATTTAAAAACGATATATTATTAATGATAATAATTCAAATGTATAAAGAGTATTAAATATGTAGAAATTCTTGTTGATGTTAACTATCTAAGCTCAACATAAGCATTGATAGCAAATGCTCAGCAGAGATAATTTTATTGAAAGAAAAAAATAAAATAACCTCATGTCACTTTTGAGAAAACAGATGACTAGACGCCACAGTTAAAGACTGGTTTGCGTTTTCAGAACCATGGACAGAGAATTTAGAACAAACGACTAGCAAGTTACACAACCTAGAGACTTCGTTATATTTTATTAATCTTAAACTATGAGATATTTAAATTTTATTTGAACACAAAAAAACATGATATAATCCCCAATAAAAGCTACATCTAGGTCAAAGAAGAGTATTGAATACTACAGAAAAAAAACCCGTTAACATTTTTTCTTACCTTCTCTTTATTAGGAAGTGTTTGTGTTCTTGTAAAAGTGTCCCCTTCATTAATACTGATCAGTTCTGCATCTGCTGGTGGAAATGATGCAGGAAAAACCACTACGTCACTCTTGAGTGTATCCGAGCTAAAGCACACGTCATACTGCTGAGTGGATTTGGAGTAAGACCAGCTCCCGTCAGGGTGGGTGGTGATCATTGGGGCGCTGTACCTGCCCAAACTGCTCTCTGTCCTGTGACATTTCACTGCTATCAAACTGATGAGGCTCAGTAAAAAGATGACGGATACACACACAATGGAGATCAGCAAATACAGATTTAAATCCGAGAAACTCTCCTCCTTCATTGGTAAACGTCCCAACTGAGTCTTGACGTCACCTGTGTTTTCAACAACCACGACATCAATAGACACAGTCGCTGAAAGTGAGGGCTCTCCGTTATCAGACACCAAAATAACCAAAGGATGAGTTTTTAAATCATTGTCACTCATTCTCCTCTTAGTCCTGATCTCTCCACTGCTGGTTCCGATTCGAAACAGATTGTTTCCTTTGGGTTCAGAGATGTGATAAGACAGCAGTGCATTGTAACCAGAATCCGCATCTACAGCTCTGATCTTGGCCACAAAGTAGCCCGCCTCAGCAGAATAGGGAATGTTCTCGGTGTTAACGGAACCGTGCTCGGAATAGGGCGCGAGAACCCCGGGACTATTGTCATTCTCATCCAGAATAAAAACATTTACAGTCACGTTACTGCTGAGCTGAGGAACACCAGAGTCTGTGGCCTGAACTTTAAACTGAAACGTTTTAATCTCTTCATAGTTAAAAGACTGTAAACTGTGTATATCTCCACTGTCAGAGTTTATGTTGATCATGGATGTTATCGGGGGGTTTTTAGAGCTCTCTAATAATGAATATGTGATCCGGGCATTATCACCTACATCAGGATCAAAAGCAGATACTGAATGAATAACAGCTCCGATCTGACTGTTCTCTTTCACATAAATATTAATAACAGGATCTGTAAAGCGCGGTGAGTTATCATTCACATCAGAAACGTGTACAGTAATGACACTGATACTAGAGAGAGGAGGAGAACCTTCATCTGTAGCTGTGATTGTGATGTTATACTGAGACGAAATCTCTCTGTCTAAAGGACCGTTAACAACTAAAGTATAATAATTCTTGTAAGAATTCTGCACTTTGAAAGGAACAGAACCCTGAATTTTTAAATGGACTTGTCCGTTTTTACCAGCATCATTATCAGTTACAGTTATCATCCCAACCGTCGTATCTATAGGAGCATCTTCTTTAACTGTATTTAATAAAGACGTTACGGATATCTCAGGTATGTTGTCATTGACGTCAACGATTTCTATCAATACTTTACAATGTGCTGCTCTAGGGTTGGACCCTCTGTCCTTCGCTTGTATTCGAAGTTCCATCGCATTCTTTGCCTCATAATCAATCATATTTTGCACAGTAATTTCACCATTTTCAGAATTTATTGATAATGCATTTACAGTTTGGTCATTGTTGGGATTGACAATACTATAAATGATTTCACTGTTCACGCCCTCGTCTAAATCAACAGCTCGAACAGTTATCACGTGAGTACCAGGTTCAGCATTCTCAGTGATGCGAGCTTTATATAAAGATTTGCTGAAGACGGGAATGTTATCATTAACATCCAACACCGTAATTATAATTTCTGTTGTTCCTGATCTTGGAGGTTTTCCTCCGTCTATAGCGGTCAATGTGAGCTGGATCACAGCCTGTTTCTCTCGGTCTAAAGCTTTCTGCAGCACTAACTCAGCAGATGTACTCTGTTCTCCTCCACCCTGAACATCCAGAGAGAAATGTTCATTCGGGCTCAGCTTGTAGCTTTTTACAGAATTACTGCCCACATCTGCGTCAAACGCGCTCTGTAACGGAAATCTTTCTCCAGGAAAAGCTGATTCACTGATATTTAAATATGTTGCAGACATCTGGAATGCAGGTGCATTATCATTAATATCCAGAATATTTACTTCGAATCTGTATATGTTTAACGGTGAGCTAAGCATAGCTTCCAAAGACAGAGAACATTTCATATTCTGCTTGCATATCGCTTCTCTATCAATCCTTTCTCTGACGTGAAGAACGCCGGTTTTCATATTTGCATCGAAATACCTCTTGTTGGGTCCCTGGACAACATGAAACCCCCGTAACTCCAAATCCTGAATATTAAGATTAAAATCCTTTGCCAAATTTCCAACTGTAGTCCCTGGATTTGATTCCTCGGTCACCGAATACACAACCTGCCCTCCCGCGATATTCCAAAGCCGACAGAGTAAAAACACAAAAAATCCAAAACCACATTTACGTTGTCCTTTGGATGCCATTGTCCGTGAATCGATTAAATATTACAAAAACCAAGAGATCTGTTGGCATAGTCGCAGAGTAAATTTGTAAACTGAACCTTGCGGCAGCAGTCTTCTGGCACAATGGCGAATTGTGAACAAAGCCCTCTGCTCGTGAAACCAACTACGAAACAAGGAGGAGCTAAGCTGGGATAAAACATTTTCACATATAATGGAAGGCTGCTGACATCTTGCGGGGTGCTGCAAACATTCCCGTTTAAAAGTTTAAAAGATAATTTTATGAAATAAAACATTTAATTATATAACAATTCTCTAGAATTTTAAATATGTAAAACTAACAATGGATGTTGACTATCTTAGTACAACAGAAGCATGGATAGCAGATGATCATTGAAGTTAAAAACAGAATGAAAGAAAAATGTAAGTAAGACAGCAGATGACTAAGAGCGACCACAGAGTGGAAGAGTGTTTGCGTTTTCAGCACCACGGACAGAGAATTTAGGAAAAAATGACAATTAGATTACAAAACTTAAGTGAACCTTTATAATATTTTTATTTTAAAATCAATTTGATATAAATATTCTAACACACATAACAAACCATTATCTAAGGTTTATCTAAAACTATCTAAAATTATCTAGATACATCTAAGTGACAGTAGAGTTCTAAATATTATTGAAAATTATCTCTTTAACATTTTCTCTTACCTTCTCTTTATTAGGAAGTGTTTGTGTTCTTGTAAAAGTGTCTCCTTCATTAATACTGATCAGTTCTGCATCTGCTGGCGGAAATGACGCAGGAAAAACCACTACGTCACTCTTGAGTGTATCCGAGCTAAAGCACACGTCATACTGCTGAGTGGATTTGGAGTAAGACCAGCTCCCGTCAGGGTGGGTGGTGATCATTGGGGCGCTGTACCTGCCCAAACTGCTCTCTGTCCTGTGACATTTCACTGCTATCAAACTGATGAGGCTCAGTAAAAAGATGACGGATACACACACAATAGAGATGAGCAAATACAGATTTAAATCCGAGAAACTCTCCTCCTTCATTGGTACACGTCCCAACTGAGTCTTGACGTCACCTGTGTTTTCAACAACCACGACATCAATAGACACAGTCGCTGAAAGTGAGGGCTCTCCGTTATCAGATACCAAAATAACCAAAGGATGAGTTTTTAAATCATTGTCACTCATTCTCCTCTTAGTCTTGATCTCTCCACTGCTGGTTCCAATTCGAAACAGATTGTTTCCTTTGGGTTCAGAGATGTGATAAGACAGCAGTGCGTTGTAACCAGAATCCGCATCTACAGCTCTGATCTTGGCCACAAAGTAGCCCGCCTCAGCAGAATAGGGAATGTTCTCGGTGTTAACAGAACCGTGCTCGGAATAGGGCGCGAGAACCCCGGGACTATTGTCATTCTCATCCAGGATAAAAACATTTACAGTCACGTTACTGCTGAGCTGAGGAACACCAGAGTCTGTGGCCTGAACTTTAAACTGAAACGTTTTAATCTCTTCATAGTTAAAAGACTGTAAACTGTGTATATCTCCACTGTCAGAGTTTATGTTGATCATGGATGTTATCGGGGTGTTTTTAGAGCTCTCTAATAATGAATATGTGATCCGGGCATTATCACCTACATCAGGATCAAAAGCAGATACTGTATGAATAACAGCTCCGATCTGACTGTTCTCTTTCACATAAATATTAATAACAGGATCTGCAAAGCGCGGTGAGTTATCATTCACATCAGAAACGTGTACAGTAATGACACTGATGCTAGAGAGAGGAGGAGAACCTTCATCTGTAGCTGTGATGGTGATGTTGTACTGAGACGAAATCTCTCTGTCTAAAGGACCGTTAACAACTAAAGTATAATAATTCTTGTAAGAATTCTGCACTTTAAAAGGAACAGAGCCCTGAATTTTTAAATGGACTTGTCCGTTTTTACCAGCATCATTATCAGTTACAGTTATCATCCCAACCATCGTATCTATAGCAGCATCTTCTTTAACTGTATTTTCCATAGACGTGACAGCGATTTTTGGAATATGATCATTCACGTCAACAATTTCAATTAACACTTTACAAAGAGCCGCTCTCGGTTTATGTCCTTTATCCTTCGCCTGCACTCGGAGTTCTACAGCATTTTTTCTTTCAAAATCTACATCTCCTTTTACTGCAATCTCACCTGTTTCAGGATTGATGGAAAACGAATCGACGTTTTTATCGTTATCGTTATTAAGTAAAGCATATACAATCTGTCCGTTTAACCCCTCATCAGGGTCACTGGCCTCAACTGTGATAATTGAAGTACCGGGTGGCGTGTTTTCATTAACGCGAGCCTTATACAACGTTTTACTGAAAACGGGAACATTATCATTAACATCTTCGACATTTACAACTATCTGCATTGTTCCTGATCTTGGAGGTTTTCCTCCGTCTATAGCGGTCAATGTGAGCTGGATCACAGCCTGTTTCTCTCGGTCTAAAGCTTTCTGCAGCACTAACTCAGCAGATGTACTCTGTTCTCCTCCACCTTGAACATCCAGAGAGAAATGTTCATTCGGGCTCAGCTTGTAGCTTTTTACAGAATTACTGCCCACATCTGCGTCAAACGCGCTTGATAGAGCGAACTGCTCACCTGAAAAAGCCGATTCTGAAATGTTCAATGTTGTATTTGTGCTACGAAATACTGGTGAGTTATCATTAATATCAAGCACGTTTACTTCAAATCTATATATGTTTAAAGGCGAGTTAACGACCACCTCCAAAGGCAACGAGCACTTCACGTTCTGTTCACAAAGCTTCTCTCGGTCCATTCTCTCGCGAACCTGAATAACACCAGTCTTTGAGTTGAAATCGAAATACCTCTTGTTTGCCTCCGACACTACATGAAATCCACGCCTTTCAATGTCTTGCAAATTTATGTTTAAATCCTTCGCTAAATTCCCAACAGTCGTGCCCGGGTTTGCCTCCTCCAGTATGGAATACACAACATGTCCATCGGTAAACATCCAGAACGGAACAAACGTGAAGAAAAATATCCTCAACATAAACGATTGAGCCTCTGTTAAATACATTTTACCAAACCAGACATGAGTGTATAAGATCACAAAAATATGTCCGCATGTCGGAACAGCAGATCTCTCCTGATATGCGCCAGGACTGCATCCGAAGACAATGGCGGTGTCGTAACAAAGACCTAACCAACAGAGAAACATAGGAGGAGCTTTCCCATTTCCAGACAGCAAACACTACGGACACATACTGACATCGCGCGGGCAATTTGTGTAAGACTGAATTCTAGTCAAATGTCCTGCCTCGTATAATTATTAAAAAATGTATCCACAAAAAGCAACAAACGTGGTATATAAGCGAGAACATGATTTGGTCATTTATTAAAGTGCTCAAAACTGCTGAACTGCGAAAAATACATTTGAAGACATGACAATGCCAACACACACATCAGATTTTAAGGACCATGGACAGGGAACAACATGGAAATAACTTTGTACTCAAAATGTCTTACCTTCTCTTTATTAGGAAGTGTTTGTGTTCTTGTAAAAGTGTCTCCTTCATTAATACTGATCAGTTCTGCATCTGCTTGCGGAAATTGCGCAGGAAAAACCACTACGTCACTCTTGAGTGTATCCGAGCTAAAGCACACGTCATACTGCTGAGTGGATTTGGAGTAAGACCAGCTCCCGTCAGGGTGGGTGGTGATCATTGGGGCGCTGTACCTGCCCAAACTGCTCTCTGTCCTGTGACATTTCACTGCTATCAAACTGATGAGGCTCAGTAAGAAGATGACGGATACACACACAATAGAGATCAGCAAATACTGATTTAAATCCGAGAAACTCTCCTCCTTCATTGGTACACGTCCCAACTGAGTCTTGACGTCACCTGTGTTTTCAACAACCACGACATCAATAGACACAGTCGCTGAAAGTGAGGGCTCTCCGTTATCAGACACCAAAATAACCAAAGGATGAGTTTTTAAATCATTGTCACTCATTCTCCTCTTAGTCCTGATCTCTCCACTGCTGGTTCCGATTCGAAACAGATTGTTTCCTTTGGGTTCAGAGATGTGATAAGACAGCAGTGCATTGTAACCAGAATCCGCATCTACAGCTCTGATCTTGGCCACAAAGTAGCCCGCCTCAGCAGAATAGGGAATGTTCTCTGTGTTAACGGAACTGTGCTCGGAATAAGGCGCGAGAACCCCGGGACTATTGTCATTCTCATCCAGAATAAAAACATTTACAGTCACGTTACTGCTGAGCTGAGGAACACCAGAGTCTGTGGCCTGAACTTTAAACTGAAACGTTTTAATCTCTTCATAGTTAAAAGACTGTAAACTGTGTATATCTCCACTGTCAGAGTTTATGTTGATCATGGATGTTATCGGGGTGTTTTTAGAGCTCTCTAATAATGAATATGTGATCCGGGCATTATCGTCTACATCAGGATCAAAAGCAGATACTGTATGAATAACAGCTCCGATCTGACTGTTCTCTTTCACATAAATATTAAGAACAGGATCTGTAAAGCGCGGTGGGTTATCATTCACATCAGAAACGTGTACAGTAATGACACTGATACTAGAGAGAGGAGGAGAACCTTCATCTGTAGCTGTGATGGTGATGTTATACTGAGACGAAATCTCTCTGTCTAAAGGACCGTTAACAACTAAAGTATAATAATTCTTGTATGAGTTTGTAACTTTAAACGGCATCATTCCGTGAATCTTAAGATGAACATTGCCATTTTTTCCGGCATCATTGTCTAATATAGATATCATACTAACTACAGTGCCATTGGGTGCGTCCTCTTTAACAGTATTTACTAAGGATGTGACAGAAATCTCTGGGGTATTGTCGTTGATATCAATTATCTCCACTAAAACTTTACAGTACGCAGCCCGGGGTTTGTGCCCTTTGTCTTTAGCTTGTACTCTAATTTCAACCGCGCCACCTTTTTCATAGTCTATGATGCCTTTTACAGTTAATTGTCCCGTTTCAGAATCTATGGAAAATGCATCTACGCCATTATCGTTGTCCTGGCTCACTAAAGAATATGTGATTTCACCGTTTAGCCCCTCATCTGGGTCACTGGCATGAACTTGGATTACGGAGGTGCCATGCGGTGCGTTCTCTACTACACGAGCTTTATATAGAGACTTACTGAAGACAGGGATGTTATCGTTTATATCTTCAACATTAACGACGATATCTATAGTGCCTGATCTTGGAGGTTTTCCTCCGTCTATTGCGGTCAATGTGAGCTGGATCACAGCCTGTTTCTCTCGGTCTAAAGCTTTCTGCAGCACTAACTCAGCAGATGTACTCTGTTCTCCTCCACCCTGAACATCCAGAGAGAAATGTTCATTCGGGCTCAGCTTGTAGCTTTTTACAGAATTACTGCCCACATCTGCGTCAAAGGCACGCGGTAAAGGAAATCTCTCGCCAGGAAGAGCCACCATCTCCGATATATTTAAATGTTTGGCAGGGGCATGAAATGAAGGGGCGTTATCATTAATATCTAATACGTTTACTTCAAACCGATAAACGTTTAATGGATCGTTAACAATGGCTTCCAAAGGAAGAGAACATTTTAAGCTCCGTCCACAAATACTGTCTCTGTCTATTCTGTCTTGAACATTCAGCACTCCAGTTTTTGCATTAAGATCAAAATACCTTTTGTTTGGTCCAGAAACAAGCTGAAAACCCCGATTAATAAGATCCTGCAAATTTAGGTTTAAATCCTTGGCAAGGTTGCCGACTGCGCTTCCTCTGCTGGCCTCTTCCGACACAGAATACACAATCTGTCCATCTGCTACATCCCCAAAGCAAATGAGCCAATGAAATAGTATCGTAAGGACACAAACATGGTACCATCTAGATGCCATTCTCCGTTTCGAAAGAAAAAGCCCTGTTTTCATCCAGAGAGTATAAACTGCATTGCGAATCTGTTTAGTCCGTCATACACGCGAATGAAATGATGTGGCGTGGCAAACAAAGGCAGCTCTCCCTTCACCCAATGCGAAAATCAAGGCGGAGACACCACATCACGAACATTTACAGGTTACTGGGGACCTCTAGTGGGCAACAGAGCTCTACGAAGAACACCAGCATTTTGTAGTTTGAAATGTATTTATATACAAATTATGTATATATTATAACCTTTGCTAAATTAAATTAATTTTGTGAAAAAGCTACGAGCTTTTCAATGTGACCAAAACATGCACCTTACTATGTGGCTTAGTAAATATCACCAAAAATAAACTGCTATATTGACTCAACAAATCGTTTAAAAACCTTAAATAGATATATTTCAGTGGAAAATGTTAAAAATAATCGATTAAAATCCATAAGTTAATTTCTCTAAAATTTTTAAATATTTTTTTGTTTATGTTGCAGAAAAATTAATCTATTTAGCAAGTGTGTGTTTGCTTATACACCTAATATTTTTTATGAATTCTTAATAATGAGTATAACTAATTTTACACGCATTGGGCAAAATGTGTACTGCATATTTAATTAATTTTAAAGTGTTTTAATTTAAAAATATATTTTTGTGTAAAATATTAACGTAAGAACTCAGTAAAAGAGTACACAGATGTGACAGAATGAGATTTTGTTGGTAAAAAGAATCAAAACAATTTGAGAGATTTATTTTACTTTAGGCGTTTCCTAATACGTTACAAACCTGAAATCATAAATGAAACAGCTAACATATAATTAAGCTCGTTTAAATGTAACCATTTAACCATGTCACAAACCTTAATTTACAAATGCAGATGCTTAAGAGGGATATAACAATATCATTTATGACAAGCGGTTTTTGCGCTTCAGTACCTTGGATAGCGCTGACACAGTTACAGGCTGCTAAAGGTTTTCTTTAACAAAAGACAAAAGTAAAACATCGTCAAGACAGCCAGATGGAGTAATAAATTCATAGCAATAAACAATTATCTTTAATACACAAAGGCCTTATTCTTACCTTTTCTTTATTAGGAAGTGTTTGAGTTCTTGTAAAAGTGTCTCCTTCATTAATACTGATCAGTTCTGCATCTGCTGGCGGAAATTGCGCAGGAAAAACCACTACGTCACTCTTGAGTGTATCCGAGCTAAAGCACACGTCATACTGCTGAGTGGATTTGGAGTAAGACCAGCTCCCGTCAGGGTGGGTGGTGATCATTGGGGCGCTGTACCTGCCCAAACTGCTCTCTGTCCTGTGACATTTCACTGCTATCAAACTGATGAGGCTCAGTAAAAAGATGACGGATACACACACAATAGAGATGAGCAAATACAGATTTAAATCCGAGAAACTCTCCTCCTTCATTGGTACACGTCCCAACTGAGTCTTGACGTCACCTGTGTTTTCAACAACCACGACATCAATAGACACAGTCGCTGAAAGTGAGGGCTCTCCGTTATCAAACACCAAAATAACCAAAGGATGAGTTTTTAAATCATTGTCACTCATTCTCCTCTTAGTCCTGATCTCTCCACTGCTGGTTCCGATTCGAAACAGATTGTTTCCTTTGGGTTCAGAGATGTGATACGACAGCAGTGCATTGTAACCAGAATCCGCATCTACAGCTCTGATCTTGGCCACAAAGTAGCCCGCCTCAGCAGAATAGGGAATGTTCTCGGTGTTAACGGAACCGTGCTCGGAATAGGGCGCGAGAACCCCGGGACTATTGTCATTCTCATCCAGAATAAAAACATTTACAGTCACGTTACTGCTGAGCTGAGGAACACCAGAGTCTGTGGCCTGAACTTTAAACTGAAACGTTTTAATCTCTTCATAGTTAAAAGACTGTAAACTGTGTATATCTCCACTGTCAGAGTTTATGTTGATCATGGATGTTATCGGGGTGTTTTTAGAGCTCTCTAATAATGAATATGTGATCCGGGCATTATCACCTACATCAGGATCAAAAGCAGATACTGTATGAATAACAGCTCCGATCTGACTGTTCTCTTTCACATAAATATTAATAACAGGATCTGTAAAGCGCGGTGAGTTATCATTCACATCAGAAACGTGTACAGTAATGACACTGATACTAGAGAGAGGAGGAGAACCTTCATCTGTAGCTGTGATCGTCACATTGTATATGGATGCAATTTCTCTATCCAGTGGACCATCTACAAGTAAAGAATATTTATTTTTATATGTATTCTGTATTGTAAACGGAAGGGAACTATTGATTATTTTCAATTCTACAGCTCCGTTTTTACCAGAATCATTATCTTTAACTGTTATCAGCCCGACCATTGTTCCTCTTGGTGAACCCTCTTTTACATCATTAACAAGAGATGTTACAAAAATTTCCGGATTGTTGTCGTTAACGTCTGTTACTTCAATCAACACTTTACAATGAGCTACTCTCGGAATTTGACCTCTGTCTCTGGCTTGCACGCGAATTTCGAATGCATTGTTTGACTCCTGGTCTAAAATACCACGAACTGTTATTTCACCAGATACTTCGTTTATTGCGAAAGACTCCAATTTTTTTTCATTTATATGGTTTATAAAGGAATACACTACAGCCCCATTCAACCCCCCGTCCGCATCACTAGCATGTACAGTAATGACTGACATCCCAATTGGAGCATTTTCCGGAATTTTAGCTTTGTAAAGCGATTTGGTGAATAAGGGAATATTGTCATTAACATCAACTACATTAACGATTATATTTATTGTTCCTGATCTTGGAGGTTTTCCTCCGTCTATAGCGGTCAATGTGAGCTGGATCACAGCCTGTTTCTCTCGGTCTAAAGCTTTCTGCAGCACTAACTCAGCAGATGTACTCTGTTCTCCTCCACCCTGAACATCCAGAGAGAAATGTTCATTCGGGCTCAGCTTGTAGCTCTTTACAGAATTACTGCCCACATCTGCGTCAAACGCGCTCGGCAGTGAGTATTTCTCCCCTATAAACGCCGCCTCTGTAATATTTAATTGTAACGAAGACGAGTGAAACATCGGTGAATTGTCGTTCACATCCAATACATTGACTTCAAATCGGTACATGTTTAATGGCGAATCAACAATGGCCTCCAATTCTAAGACACATTTCAAGCTCCGTCCGCATAGCTGCTCTCGGTCAATCTTTTCTTTAATTTTAAGAATACCCGTTTTCATATTTACATCGAAATACCTTTGGTTTGGACCAGAAGCAATCTGAAATCCACGGCGCTCCAGATCCTGTAAATTAAGGTTTAAATCTTTGACTATATTTCCAACGGCAGTACCATGATTCGCCTCTTCCGACACAGAAAACACAATCTGTCCGGACAAGATCCTTAAAAAGCACCCAAATATTGTAACATAAATCCATAACAGGTTCTTCTGTTTTGCTGAGTTTTCCATGATCCATTGGCCACACATGCGCAAAAATATTTGCAGCAAAATCAGCTTTGTGTTTTACAGCACATCCCGATTTCTCTATTGTGACGTGCAGCGAACAAAGCCCAAGTGAAGTCAAACGCCCTGCCCCAAAACAAGGAGGAGTCACAACGAAAAGAGAGAGATTTTAACGTGGGTAGCTGATGACACCTTGTGGATAAAGCTTGTGTTAAACACACACCATATAAGACTAGATATATTTGCATCAAAACTGTCTTAACAAAACCTTACATTTAATATTGGGATGAACACGAAGTGCAGGTGAAAATGAATAGAAGTAAACATGAAGACAAAACTACTGGAATCTGTTTTTCAAAAAATACAGTGGGAAAGTTACCGAAATCCAGATATAATGATAAAACACACAATCGATAAAATAAAAATAAAATGTCCCACTGATAGAAAAAAAGTAAAACGTGTATAGCGACTTAAAAAACTCCACATTGACAGACAAAAATAAACAAAATAACGAATATAATATAATATAATATAATATAATAAGATAAGACGACTTACTTTTAAATAAAAAAATCAAAAAAATTGTAACTGGAGACAAAAACACTATTGTTTTAGGTTACCATACAACTTACTAAATTACAAATATAAAACAAAAAACAACAATCTTAGTAAATACAAATGTACGTGTTCAGCACCACGGACAGCAACAATCTTTTGTTCGTGTAAAATCGATATTCTCAAAACAAGCGGACAAATGAGTACGAACCAGTCCAAGACATCTCACACCTGCTCATTCATGCAATATGTACGTAATTTGCCAAACAACTAAAGAGTGCAAAATGTCTTACCTTCTCTTTATTAGGAAGTGTTTGAGTTCTTGTAAAAGTGTCTCCTTCATTAATACTGATCAGTTCTGCATCTGCTGGCGGAAATTGCGCAGGAAAAACCACTACGTCACTCTTGAGTGTATCCGAGCTAAAGCACACGTCATACTGCTGAGTGGATTTGGAGTAAGACCAGCTCCCGTCAGGGTGGGTGGTGATCATTGGGGCGCTGTACCTGCCCAAACTGCTCTCTGTCCTGTGACATTTCACTGCTATCAAACTGATGAGGCTCAGTAAGAAGATGACGGATACACACACAATAGAGATCAGCAAATACAGATTTAAATCCGAGAAACTCTCCTCCTTCATTGGTACACGTCCCAACTGAGTCTTGACGTCACCTGTGTTTTCAACAACCACGACATCAATAGACACAGTCGCTGAAAGTGAGGGCTCTCCGTTATCAGACACCAAAATAACCAAAGGATGAGTTTTTAAATCATTGTCACTCATTCTCCTCTTAGTCCTGATCTCTCCACTGCTGGTTCCGATTCGAAACAGATTGTTTCCTTTGGGTTCAGAGATGTGATAAGACAGCAGTGCATTGTAACCAGAATCCGCATCTACAGCTCTGATCTTGGCCACAAAGTAGCCCGCCTCAGCAGAATAGGGAATGTTCTCGGTGTTAACGGAACCGTGCTCAGAATAGGGTGCGAGAACTCCGGGACTATTGTCATTCTCATCCAGAATAAAAACATTTAGAGTCACGTTACTGCTGAGCTGAGGAACACCAGAGTCTGTGGCCTGAACTTTAAACTGAAACGTTTTAATCTCTTCATAGTTAAAAGACTGTAAACTTTGTATATCTCCACTGTCAGAGTTTATGTTGATCATGGATGTTATCGGGGTGTTTTTAGAGCTCTCTAATAATGAATATGTGATACGGGCATTATCACCTACATCAGGATCAAAAGCAGATACTGTATGAATAACAGCTCCGATCTGACTGTTCTCTTTCACATAAATATTAATAACAGGATCTGACAGGCGCGGTGAGTTATCATTCACATCAGAAACGTGTACAGTAATGACACTGATACTAGAGAGAGGAGGAGAACCTTCATCTGTAGCTGTGATGGTGATGTTATACTGAGACGCACTCTCTCTGTCTAATTCACCGTCTACAACAAGAGAATATTTGTTTTTATAGGTATTTTGAATACGAAATGGAACAGCATCGCGTATCTTAAGACTAACAGCCCCATTTTTCCCAGCGTCTCCGTCCTTCACAGTTATCAGTCCGACCATTGTACCTGAAGTAGCGTCTTCTCTCACTGTTTCAGCAAGAGATGTCACGGATATTTCTGGTACAATATCATTTATATCCGTTATTTCAATTAAAACTTTACAATGGGCCGCTCTTGGTTTTTGTCCTTTATCTTTTGCCTGGACGCGGATTTCTACGGCATTGTTCGTTTCGTAATCAATCTCTCCTTTAACAAAGATTACCCCAGAAACAAGATCAATAGTAAAAGAATTTGCGACATTGTCATCATCGTGATTTATAAACGAATATATAATTTCTCCGTTTAAACCTTCGTCAGAATCACTGGCCTGGACTGTGACAACAGACGTGCCGGGGGGCGCATTCTCGGTGATTCGAGCTTTGTAAAGAGTCTGGGTGAACACAGGAATATTATCATTAACATCCTCAACATTAATAATAATTTGAGAAGTTCCTGATCTTGGAGGTTTTCCACCGTCTATAGCGGTCAATGTGAGCTGGATCACAGCCTGTTTCTCTCGGTCTAAAGCTTTCTGCAGCACTAACTCAACAGATGTACTCTGTTCTCCTCCACCCTGAACATCCAGAGAGAAATGTTCATTCGGGCTCAGCTTGTAGCTCTTTACTGAATTACTGCCCACATCTGCGTCATTCGCGCTCGGGAGAGTAAATCTCTCACCTGGAAAAGCAGACTCTGCGATATTCAGTTCCGTTTTTGGGGACTTAAAACTAGGCGTATTATCGTTAATGTCTAAAACATTTACTTCCAGTCTATACATGTTTAAAGGGGAGTTCACAATAGCCTCCAATTCCAACGCGCATTTATTCTTCTTTGCGCATAAATGTTCTCGGTCTATTCTCTCCCTTACGACAAGAACGCCAGCTTTTAAATTGACACCGAAATACCTCTTATTCGGTCCTTCAACGATCTGAAACCTTCGAACTTCTAATTCTTGAAGATTCAGGTTTAAATCCTTTGCTATATTTCCCACTGTGGTTCCAGGATCTGCCTCCTCCGACACAGAATAGACAATCTGTCCGATAGCATTATTCCAAACGACGAACGGTAGAATTAAATAAATCCACGACGTAATTCCTTCGTTTACCATTTTCACAATTTCTCAAATAAATCCGTTTGATCCATTCGATTAAACCAGACAACGTCGTGATACCTTGTAGCTCTTATACAAACGGAGAAAGCACTGTGGCTTCTGACGAACAAAAGGCCCACGTGATGAACTGAATCCTCCCTCATCCGAGAAAAAGCCTCAACTTACCCAGATTGTCGGTCTCTGACGACATCGTGCGGACAAATAAAAAGTTATTTCAATATCTTTGAAATTTTTAGACTAATAAATAATATTTTTCAAATAATATTAAGATTGAAAACGTGAAGAGTAAGGCACGAACAAGGTAAATGTAAACTTTGTAATGTTGGTGTGTTTTTTATACAACAGTCAATTATTAAAGTGAATTTAAAATACCCTTTGAGGACCAACTTACACATTTCTTCTCATTTGTAGGCATGTTTTGCATACGCTGAATTCTTTTCAAATAATATTTTTTTAGCAACTAATACGTCATATTCTGTGTAATAATTTGCAAGGATTGTCCAGACATCTATGTGTTCAGCACCACAAACAGTTCCAAAAACTCTACTGAGACCAAGAAGAGATTTTGCCAAAAAGTATTGCGAATACACTTTCAGATGAAATAAAAATATTGTTGTCCCATGAAACCCCTAATAAAATGCTATCATTTAAAACGTTTTATCGATTTAGCATTACATACTGGAAATAAACAAGGTAAATGTATTTATTAAGTACTGCTACCTCGGGTAATAAGAACAAAGTGAATTCATAATGCATAGAAACAAGCAGCAAATATAAGTTTATTTCTTACCTTCTCTTTATTAGGAAGTGTTTGAGTTCTTGTAAAAGTGTCTCCTTCATTAATACTGATCAGTTCTGCATCTGCTGGCGGAAATTGCGCAGGAAAAACCACTACGTCACTCTTGAGTGTATCCGAGCTAAAGCACACGTCATACTGCTGAGTGGATTTGGAGTAAGACCAGCTCCCGTCAGGGTGGGTGGTGATCATTGGGGCGCTGTACCTGCCCAAACTGCTCTCTGTCCTGTGACATTTCACTGCTATCAAACTGATGAGGCTCAGTAAGAAGATGACGGATACACACACAATAGAGATCAGCAAATACAGATTTAAATCCGAGAAACTCTCCTCCTTCATTGGTACACGTCCCAACTGAGTCTTGACGTCACCTGTGTTTTCAACAACCATGACATCAATAGACACAGTCGCTGAAAGTGAGGGCTCTCCGTTATCAGATACCAAAATAACCAAAGGATGAGTTTTTAAATCATTGTCACTCATTCTCCTCTTAGTCCTGATCTCTCCACTGCTGGTTCCGATTCGAAACAGATTGTTTCCTTTGGGTTCAGAGATGTGATAAGACAGCAGTGCATTGTAACCAGAATCCGCATCTACAGCTCTGATCTTGGCCACAAAGTAGCCCGCCTCAGCAGAATAGGGAATGTTCTCGGTGTTAACGGAACCGTGCTCGGAATAGGGCGCGAGAACCCCGGGACTATTGTCATTCTCATCCAGAATAAAAACATTTACAGTCACGTTACTGCTGAGCTGAGGAACACCAGAGTCTGTGGCCTGAACCTTAAACTGAAACGTTTTAATCTCTTCATAGTTAAAAGACTGTAAACTTTGTATATCTCCACTGTCAGAGTTTATGTTGATCATGGATGTTATCGGGGTGCTTTTAGAGCTCTCTAATAATGAATATGTGATACGGGCATTATCACCTACATCAGGATCAAAAGCAGATACTGTATGAATAACAGCTCCGATCTGACTGTTCTCTTTCACATAAATATTAATAACAGGATCTGTAAAGCGCGGTGAGTTATCATTCACATCAGAAACGTGTACAGTAATGACACTGATACTAGAGAGAGGAGGAGAACCTTCATCTGTAGCTGTGATGGTGATGTTGTACTGAGACGCACTCTCTCTGTCTAAAGGACCGTCTACAACAAGAGAATATTTGTTTTTATAGGTATTTTGAATACGAAATGGAACAGCATCGCGTATCTTAAGACTAACAGCCCCATTTTTCCCAGCGTCTCCGTCCTTTACAGTTATCAGTCCGACCATGGTACCTGAAGTAGCGTCTTCTCTCACTGTTTCAGCAAGAGATGTCACGGATATTTCTGGTACAATATCATTCATATCCGTTATTTCAATTAAAACTTTGCAATGGGCCGCTCTTGGATTATAGCCTTTATCTTTTGCCTGGACGCGAATTTCCACGGCATTGCTTTTCTCGTAATCAATGCTTCCTTTAACAGATATCACCCCGCTATCAGAATCAATTGTAAAAGTGTTCACAATATTACTATCATCGTGATTTATAAACGAATATATAATTTCTCCGTTTAAACCTTCGTCAGAATCACTGGCCTGGACTGTGACAACAGACGTACCGGGGGGCGCATTCTCAGTGATTCGAGCTTTGTAAAGAGTGTGGGTGAACACAGGTATATTATCATTTATATCCTTTACATTGATAATAATTTGAGAAGTTCCTGACCTTGGAGGTTTTCCTCCGTCTATAGCGGTCAATGTGAGCTGGATCACAGCCTGTTTCTCTCGGTCTAAAGCTTTCTGCAGCACTAACTCAACAGATGTACTCTGTTCTCCTCCACCCTGAACATCCAGAGAGAAATGTTCATTCGGGCTCAGCTTGTAGCTCTTTACTGAATTACTGCCCACATCTGCGTCATTCGCGCTCGGGAGAGTAAATCTCTCACCTGGAAAAGCAGACTCTGCGATATTCAGTTCCGTTTTTGGGGACTTAAAACTAGGCGTATTATCGTTAATGTCTAAAACATTTACTTCCAGTCTATACATGTTTAAAGGGGAGTTCACAATAGCCTCCAATTCCAACGCGCATTTATTCTTCTTTGCGCATAAATGTTCTCGGTCTATTCTCTCCCTTACGACAAGAACGCCAGCTTTTAAATTGACACCGAAATACCTCTTATTCGGTCCTTCAACGATCTGAAACCTTCGAACTTCTAATTCTTGTAGATTCAGGTTTAAATCCTTTGCTATATTTCCCACTGTGGTTCCAGGATCTGCCTCCTCCGACACAGAATAGACAATCTGTCCGTTAGCATTATTCCAAACAACGAACGGTAGAATTAAATAAATCCACGACGTAATTCCTTCGTTTACCATTTTCACAATTTCTCAAATAAATCCGTTTGATCCATTCGATTAAACCAGACAACGTCGTGATACCTTGCAGCTCTTATACAAACGGAGAAAGCACTATGGCTTCTGACGAACAAAAGGTCCACGTGATGAACTGAATCCTCCCTCATCCGAGAAAAAGCCTCACCTTACCCAGATTGTCGGTCTCTGACGACATCGTGCGGACAAATAAAAGCTATTTAAATACCTTTGAAATTTTAAGACTAATAAATAATATTTTACAAATAATATTAAGATTGAAAACGTGAAGAGTAAGGCACGAACAACGTAAATGTAAACTTTGTAATGTTGGTGTGTTTTTTATACAACAGCCAATTATTAGAGTGAATTTAAAATACCCTTTGAGGACCAACTTACACATTTCTTCTCATTTGTAGTCATGTTTTGAATACACTGAATTCTTTTCAAATAATATTTTTTTAGCAACTAATACGTCATATTCTGTGTAATAATTTGCAAGGATTGTCCAGACATATATGTGTTCAGCACCACAAACAGTTCCAAAAACTCTACTGAGACCAAGAAGAGATTTTGCCAACAAGTATTCCGAATACACTTTCAGATGAAATAAAAGTATCGGTGTCCCATGAAACCCCTAATAAAATGCTATCATTTAAAACGTTTTATCGATTAAGCATTACATACTGGAAATAAACAAGGTAAATGTATTTATTAAGTGCTGCATCCTCGGGTAATAAGAACAAAGTGAATTCATAATGCATAGAAACAAGCAGCAAATATATGTTTATTTCTTACCTTCTCTTTATTAGGAAGTGTTTGTGTTCTTGTAAAAGTGTCTCCTTCATTAATACTGATCAGTTCTGCATCTGCTGGCGGAAATTGCGCAGGAAAAACCACTACGTCACTCTTGAGTGTATCCGAGCTAAAGCACACGTCATACTGCTGAGTGGATTTGGAGTAAGACCAGCTCCCGTCAGGGTGGGTGGTGATCATTGGGGCGCTGTACCTGCCCAAACTGCTCTCTGTCCTGTGACATTTCACTGCTATCAAACTGATGAGGCTCAGTAAGAAGATGGCGGATACACACACAATAGAGATCAGCAAATACAGATTTAAATCCGAGAAACTCTCCTCCTTCATTGGTACACGTCCCAACTGAGTCTTGACGTCACCTGTGTTTTCAACAACCACGACATCAATAGACACAGTCGCTGAAAGTGAGGGCTCTCCGTTATCAGACACCAAAATAACCAAAGGATGAGTTTTTAAATCATTGTCACTCATTCTCCTCTTAGTCCTGATCTCTCCACTGCTGGTTCCGATTCGAAACAGATTGTTTCCTTTGGGTTCAGAGATGTGATAAGACAGCAGTGCATTGTAACCAGAATCCGCATCTACAGCTCTGATCTTGGCCACAAAGTAGCCCGCCTCGGCAGAATAGGGAATGTTCTCGGTGTTAACGGAACCGTGCTCGGAATAGGGCGCGAGAACCCCGGGACTATTGTCATTCTCATCCAGAATAAAAACATTTACAGTCACGTTACTGCTGAGCTGAGGAACACCAGAGTCTGTGGCCTGAACTTTAAACTGAAACGTTTTAATCTCTTCATAGTTAAAAGATTGTAAACTGTGTATATCTCCACTGTCAGAGTTTATGTTGATCATGGATGTTATCGGGGTGTTTTTAGAGCTCTCTAATAATGAATATGTGATCCGGGCATTATCACCTACATCAGGATCAAAAGCAGATACTGAATGAATAACAGCTCCGATCTGACTGTTCTCTTCCACATAAATATTAATAACAGGATCTGTAAAGCGCGGTGAGTTATCATTCACATCAGAAACGTGTACAGTAATGACACTGATACTAGAGAGAGGAGGAGAACCTTCATCTGTAGCTGTGATGGTGATGTTATACTGAGACGCACTCTCTCTGTCTAAAGGACCGTTAACCATCAATGAATATCTGTTTTTATACGTATTCTCTAATCTAAAGAGCTGCAGGTCTTTTAGTTTGAGATGCACGAAACCGTTTTTACCACCGTCACCATCTTTCACTGTGATTAATCCCACCATGGTACCCGGAGGCGAATCCTCCCTGAGTTCATTTGCCAAAGACGTCAAACTAATTTCTGGCACTTCATCATTTACATCTATTATTTCAACTAAGACTTTACAATGTGATGCACGTGGATTTTGCCCTTTATCTTCGGCCTGAACACGAATCTCAACGGCAGCAGTTGTTTCATAGTCTAAAGTACCCTTGACTGTAATTTCGCCAGTATCTGGATTGATAGAAAAAGCATTTACACTGTGGTCATTATCGTGATTTATAAACGAATAAACAACCTCGCCATTAAGACCTTCGTCGGCATCTTTTGCGTTGACTGTAATGACAGAAGCACCAGCAGATGTATTTTCATGTATTCGAGCTTTATATAGTTGTTTATCAAATACGGGAATGTTATCGTTTACATCTATGACATTAACGATTATATTTATTGTTCCTGATCTTGGAGGTTTTCCTCCGTCTATAGCGGTCAATGTGAGCTGGATCACAGCCTGTTTCTCTCGGTCTAAAGCTTTCTGCAGCACTAACTCAGCAGATGTACTCTGTTCTCCTCCACCCTGAACATCCAGAGAGAAATGTTCATTCGAGCTCAGCTTGTAGCTCTTTACAGAATTACTGCCCACATCTGCGTCAAACGCAGTTGGTAATGAAAATTTTTGACCAGAAAACGTCTGTTCTGAAATATTTAAATTAAGCTTTGAAGTGCGAAAAACAGGTGCATTGTCGTTTACATCTAAAATGTTTACTTCAAATCTGTAAATGTTTAATGGCGCATTAACAATGGCTTCAAGCTCCAGAGCGCATTTAGTGCGCCTTCCACACAGCTCCTCTCTGTCTATTCTCTCCCTAACAAAAGCAATTCCGCTTTTTACATTAAGATCAAAATACCTTTTATTGGAACCAGAGACAATCTGAAAATCTCGTCTTTCAAGGTCCTGCACATTCAAATTAAGATCCTTTGCTAAATTTCCTACCGCAGTCCCCGTATTCACCTCCTCGGAAACAGAATACACAATCTGTCCCTGTGCCCAATTCCGGTGATCAAAGATGAATAGAAATAAGATCCATTGAAAAGACCAACATCTTTCTGTCATGTCCATGTTTTCTCCCGATTTTAAAACTGTACTCTAGAAAAGAAAAATATCATTGATTTATTCCATTACAGGTTTGATGTTGACGAAGAGACACCGAGAAACAACTCCGAAGCGAATAGAGCTTTCGAACAAAGACCTATGACGAGGCGTGGGTCCCTTCCCACTGATAGGAGGAGTTACAGACAGACTCAACAGAGGCATCTAAAGGTCTCCAGTGACACCGCGTGGACAGGCATTATTTCAGAAATCTGTCATATTTTCTAGATATTTTAATCCATAACTGAAAATATAAAACCTATCAAACTGTTTAACTTAACTAAGAAACAAAGTAAATTTAAAGATCACAAAACCATTTAATATATTGATTTACCAATAATTTCATTAAATAATATACTTTATTAATATTTGTTTATAATGGAATGCTTTTTGGCAAGGAGTTTCTTCGAATATCGGTATTTGTTGTGTAGAGGGAGATAAATCGAATCTCGGGTATCATAATCTCTGAAAAATGTAAGTGTTTTTACATATGGAATTAACTACTAACCAAAAACGTATAAATACAAAGTTTAATAATCAAATTGATTATCAATCCAACTTATTTTACTCAGGGCATAACGGGTAAACTGCGACATTAAAGATGTTAATATTTAAATGGCTTTTCTATAATCTATAACAGACACGACAAAAATATTGACAAAGATATTTACAAACATAAGAAATTCTGTAGAACTCATTAAATTAAAAAAAACAATAAAAAATAACAGACAAAAGAAGCATAAGCTAATTTAATTTTAAACCAATAAAACCTTTCAGAACCACGGACAGCAACAGGGTTTCAGCTGTACACATGTGGTCCGCACATCACGAACTGTTTATTCAACAAATCAAGTAATAAAACATTAAGAAACGCACAGTTGTTTAATGGTTTAAAGTTCTAAACATGTCGTATTTAAAGCCCATTGATTTTGAGAAATTGTTAATATTAGAGCATTGTTAGATATTTAAAAAAATCACCAAGACCCAAACATCATTTTCAATATTACAAGATAAAACAGAAGAATTATACTAACTTAAACAAACGCTTTTTGTTCAGCACCGCGGACAGCTCCAATCCTTCGCAAAAGTCCATTTGAACACAAAGCTCTATTAAACACGACACTTCATCCAAGCTTACTTTGTTTTAAAACATCTGCGTTATACACTTAAATATAAAAGCGAGTTCCAGCACAAGGCAATACAAAGTTAAAATAAAAAAAGTGCAGAAACAAACCAAAACTCTGAAATAAAGTTAACTCATATCTTACCTTCTCTTTATTAGGAAGTGTTTGTGTTCTTGTAAAAGTGTCTCCTTCATTAATACTGATCAGTTCTGCATCTGCTGGCGGAAATTGCGCAGGAAAAACCACTACGTCACTCTTGAGTGTATCCGAGCTAAAGCACACGTCATACTGCTGAGTGGATTTGGAGTAAGACCAGCTCCCGTCAGGGTGGGTGGTGATCATTGGGGCGCTGTACCTGCCCAAACTGCTCTCTGTCCTGTGACATTTCACTGCTATCAAACTGATGAGGCTCAGTAAGAAGATGACGGATACACACACAATAGAGATCAGCAAATACAGATTTAAATCCGAGAAACTCTCCTCCTTCATTGGTACACGTCCCAACTGAGTCTTGACGTCACCTGTGTTTTCAACAACCACGACATCAATAGACACAGTCGCTGAAAGTGAGGGCTCTCCGTTATCAGACACCAAAATAACCAAAGGATGAATTTTTAAATCATTGTCACTCATTCTCCTCTTAGTCCTGATCTCTCCACTGCTGGTTCCGATTCGAAACAGATTGTTTCCTTTGGGTTCAGAGATGTGATAAGACAGCAGTGCATTGTAACCAGAATCCGCATCTACAGCTCTGATCTTGGCCACAAAGTAGCCCGCCTCAGCAGAATAGGGAATGTTCTCGGTGTTAACGGAACCGTGTTCGGAATAGGGCGCGAGAACCCCGGGACTATTGTCATTCTCATCCAGAATAAAAACATTTACAGTCACGTTACTGCTGAGCTGAGGAACACCAGAGTCTGTGGCCTGAACTTTAAACTGAAACGTTTTAATCTCTTCATAGTTAAAAGACTGTAAACTGTGTATATCTCCACTATCAGAGTTTATGTTGATCATGGATGTTATCGGGGTGTTTTTAGAGCTCTCTAATAATGAATATGTGATCCGGGCATTATCACCCACATCAGGATCAAAAGCAGATACTGAATGAATAACAGCTCCGATCTGACTGTTCTCTTTTACATAAATATTAATAACAGGATCTGTAAAGCGCGGTGGGTTATCATTCACATCAGAAACGTGTACAGTAATGACACTGATACTAGAGAGAGGAGGAGAACCTTCATCTGTAGCTGTGATGGTGATGTTATACACAGAAGCGCTCTCTCTGTCTAGATTTCCATGCAGCACTAAAGAATAATAATTTTTGTAATTCGTTTCAAGTTTAAATGGCACTTTGTTGGACACTGCGCAGTTCACCCTACCGTTTTTGCCCCCATCACCATCAATAACTGACACGAGAGCAACAGCGGTACCAATGCTCGCGTCCTCGTTTACTGGACTGAGAAGTGATGTCACTGTGATCTCGGGTTTATTGTCATTAATATCCAAAACCTCCACAAGCACCTTACAGTGCGCGGACATCGGAGGCTGGCCTTTATCGCTGGCCTGTGCGCGAATCTCAAAAGCATTGTTCTCTTCGAAATCTATGTTGCCTTTCACTGTGATTGCTCCTGAAATCGGATCGATTTCAAAAAGCTGCAATATTTTGCCCTGATCTCTTCTGATAAAAGAATAAATGATTTCACTATTAGGTCCATCATCAATGTCTGTGGCATTTAACACTACAATCGTCGTTCCAATCGCAACATTTTCGACAACTGTTGTCTTATATAATGATTTACTAAAAATAGGAACATTGTCATTAATATCTAAAACTTTAATAATTATAAGAGACGTGCCTGTTTTTGGTGGTGTTCCTCCGTCTATTGCGGTCAATGTGAGCTGGATCACAGCCTGTTTCTCTCGGTCTAAAGCTTTCTGCAGCACTAACTCAGCAGATGTACTCTGTTCTTCTCCTTTGTGCACAGATACAGAAAAATATTCATTCGAATTAAGCTTGTATGTATTTATTGAATTTTTTCCAACATCGGCGTCAGTAGCGAGATGTAAAGGGAATCTAACCCCAGACAGACTGCTCTCCGCAATTTCTATCGTTTGTGATTTCTCACTGAATGAAGGATAATTATCATTAACATCTAAAATATTAATCTCTATTTGATAAAGCTTTAACGGATTGTTGATAACTGCCTCTACATTCTGTGAGCATTTAGGTGATTTGGCACAAAGCTCCTCTCTGTCTATTCTTTCACGTACATACAAAAATCCAGTTTTTAGATTTACCTCGAAATATTTTTTCTTTGTTCCGGTGACAATCTGAAACATGCGTGATTCTAGTTCCTGAACATTAAGGTTTAAATCCTTTGCGATATTTCCCACCGTTGTTCCCGGATTCACCTCCTCTGATACAGAATAGGAGAGCTGTCCTGATACCGCACCAAAAGAGAATTCCAAAAGAACAAGCACAATCCAAATCACAGCAGATATCCTTTGATCTACCAAAGTCATTGTGAAAACGAAGCTCGTACAATCATCCGTTGAAGAAAAGATGATATTCCAAGAAATATTAATTCGGTAAAGTAAATCGGAGAATATATTCGATGTTAAAGATACAAAATGAGGCCTCTGCTCACTGTCGTGTCAAGTCTTTCTGAAACAAAGCCCTGAGAAATCTCCGCCCAAATAAAACCAGGAGGAGCTTTCGTACAAAACAAATCAGTCGAGATTCAACGGAGTGTAGTGACACCACGCGGATATATTTATTAATATCAAGCAAGTAAATTGTAATTCTTAACCATGTCCTCAATTACTTTAAGCACAAAATCTATATTTATATTACTATGCGAAATAAAATCATGATTGTCAGGGAGTCCCAAATACATTTACATTAACATTTATATTTACTCATTTAAAAAAAAATAATAATAATAATAATTTGAATTCATAAGTACAAATGCATAGTAAAAGTGATTTTGAGAAGTTGCCAATACTACAGCATTGTTAGATTTAAAAAAATCACCAAGACCCAAACATCATTTTCATTATTACAAGATTAAACAGAAGAATTTTAATAATTTAAACAAACGCTTTTTGTTCAGCACCGCGGACAGCTCCAATCCTTCGCAAAAGTCCATTTGAACACAAAGCTCTATTAAACACGACAAACCATCAAAGCATACTTTGTTTTAAAATATCTGTGTTATACACTTAAATATAAAAGCAAGTTCCAGCACAAGGCAATACAGAGTTAAAATAAAAAAAGTGCAGAAACAATCCAAAACTCTGAAATAAAGTTAACTCATATCTTACCTTCTCTTTATTAGGAAGTGTTTGTGTTCTTGTAAAAGTGTCTCCTTCATTAATACTGATCAGTTCTGCATCTGCTGGCGGAAATTGCGCAGGAAAAACCACTACGTCACTCTTGAGTGTATCCGAGCTAAAGCACACGTCATACTGCTGAGTGGATTTGGAGTAAGACCAGCTCCCGTCAGGGTGGGTGGTGATCATTGGGGCGCTGTACCTGCCCAAACTGCTCTCTGTCCTGTGACATTTCACTGCGATCAAACTGATGAGGCTCAGTAAGAAGATGACGGATACACACACAATAGAGATCAGCAAATACAGATTTAAATCCGAGAAACTCTCCTCCTTCATTGGTACACGTCCCAACTGAGTCTTGACATCACCTGTGTTTTCAACAACCACGACATCAATAGACACAGTCGCTGAAAGTGAGGGCTCTCCGTTATCAGACACCAAAATAACCAAAGGATGAGTTTTTAAATCATTGTCACTCATTCTCCTCTTAGTCCTGATCTCTCCACTGCTGGTTCCGATTCGAAACAGATTGTTTCCTTTGGGTTCAGAGATGTGATAAGACAGCAGTGCGTTGTAACCAGAATCCGCATCTACAGCTCTGATCTTGGCCACAAAGTAGCCCGCCTCAGCAGAATAGGGAATGTTCTCGGTGTTAACGGAACCGTGCTCGGAATAGGGCGCGAGAACCCCGGGACTATTGTCATTCTCATCCAGAATAAAAACATTTACAGTCACGTTACTGCTGAGCTGAGGAACACCAGAGTCTGTGGCCTGAACTTTAAACTGAAACGTTTTAATCTCTTCATAGTTAAAAGATTGTAAACTGTGTATATCTCCACTGTCAGAGTTTATGTTGATCATGGATGTTATCGGGGTGCTTTTAGAGCTCTCTAATAATGAATATGTGATCCGGGCATTATCACCCACATCAGGATCAAAAGCAGATACTGTATGAATAACAGCTCCGATCTGACTGTTCTCTTTTACATAAATATTAATAACAGGATCTGTAAAGCGCGGTGGGTTATCATTCACATCAGAAACGTGTACAGTAATGACACTGATACTAGAGAGAGGAGGAGAACCTTCATCTGTAGCTGTGATGGTGATGTTATACACAGAAGCGCTCTCTCTGTCTAGATTTCCATCCAGCACTAAAGAATAATAATTTTTGTAATTCGTTTCAAGTTTAAATGGTACTTTGTTGGACACTGCGCAGTTCACCCTACCGTTTTTGCCCCCATCACCATCAATAACTGACACGAGAGCAACAGCAGTACCAATGCTCGCGTCCTCGTTTACTGGACTGAGAAGTGATGTCACTGTGATCTCGGGTTTATTGTCATTAATATCCAAAACCTCCACAAGCACCTTACAGTGCGCGGACATCGGAGGCTGGCCTTTATCGCTGGCCTGTGCGCGAATCTCAAAAGCATTGTTCTCTTCGAAATCTATGTTTCCTTTCACTGTGATTGCTCCTGAAATCGGATCGATTTCAAAAAGCTGCAAAATTTTGCCCTGATCTCTTTTAGGGAAAGAATAAAAAATGTCGCTATTGCTACCTTCATCTATGTCTGTCGCATTTAACACTACAATCGTCGTTCCAATCGCAACATTTTCGAAAACAGTTGTCTTATATAATGATTTACTAAACATTGGAGTATTATCATTAATATCTAAAACTTTAATAATTATAAGAGACGTGCCTGTTTTTGGTGGTGTTCCTCCGTCTATTGCGGTCAATGTGAGCTGGATCACAGCCTGTTTCTCTCGGTCTAAAGCTTTCTGCAGCACTAACTCAGCAGATGTACTCTGTTCTTCTCCTTTGTGCACAGATACAGAAAAATATTCGTTCGAATTAAGCTTGTAAGTATTTATTGAATTTTTTCCAACATCGGCGTCTGTAGCATGATTTAAAGGAAATCTAACCCCCGACAGACTGTTCTCCGCAATTTCTATCGTTTGTGATTTCTCACTGAATGAAGGATAATTATCATTAACATCTAAAATATTAATCTCTATTTGATAAAGCTTTAACGGATTGTTGATAACTGCCTCTACATTCTGTGAACATTTAGGTGATTTGGCACAAAGCTCCTCTCTGTCTATTCTTTCACGTACATACAAAAATCCAGTTTTTAGATTTACCTCGAAATATTTTTTCTTTGATCCGGTGACAATCTGAAACATGCGTGATTCTAGTTCCTGAACATTAAGGTTTAAATCCTTTGCAATATTTCCCACCGTTGTTCCCGGATTCACCTCCTCTGATACAGAATAGGAGAGCTGTCCTGATACCGCACCAAAAGAGAATTCCAAAAGAACAAGCACAATCCAAATCACAGCAGATATCCTTTGATCTACCAAAGTCATTGTGAAAACGAAGCTCGTACAATCATCCGTTGAAGAAAAGATGATATTCCAAGAAATATTAATTCGGTAAAGTAAATCGGAGAATATATTCGATGTTAAAGATACAAAATGAGGCCTCTGCTCACTGTCGTGTCAAGTCTTTCTGAAACAAAGCCCTGAGAAATCTCCGCCCAAATAAAACCAGGAGGAGCTTTCGTACAAAACAATTCATTCGAGATTCAACGGAGTGTAGTGACACCACGCGGATATATTTATTAATATCAAGCTAAAAATGTCAATTGCAGTTATATGTAATTCTAACCATGTCCCCAAATTACTTTAAACACAAAATCTATATTTTATATTACTATGCCAAATAAAATCATGATTGTAAGGGAGTCCCAAATACATTAACATTCACATTTACTCTATTAGCAAAAAAAAAATCATAATATTACTTCATAAGTTTATGTTGCGATGTACATTTAAAGCCAATTGATAATGAGAAATTGCCAATATTACAGCATTGTTAGATATTTAAAAAAAATCACCAAGACCCAAACATCATTTGAAATATTACGAGATAAAACAGAAGAATTTTACTAATTTAAACAAACGCTTTTTGTTCAGCACCGCGGACAGCTCCGATCCTTCACAAAAGTCCATTTGAACACAAAGCTCTATTAAACACGACACTTCAACAAAGCATAATTAAAATATCTGTGTTATACTCTTAAATAAAAAAGAGAGTTCAAACATAAGGCAATTTAAATAAAACATGTGCAGATACAATCCAAAACTCTGAAATAAAGTTAACTCATATCTTACCTTCTCTTTATTAGGAAGTGTTTGAGTTCTTGTAAAAGTGTCTCCTTCATTAATACTGATCAGTTCTGCATCTGCTGGCGGAAATTGCGCAGGAAAAACCACTACGTCACTCTTGAGTGTATCCGAGCTAAAGCACACGTCATACTGCTGAGTGGATTTGGAGTAAGACCAGCTCCCGTCAGGGTGGGTGGTGATCATTGGGGCGCTGTACCTGCCCAAACTGCTCTCTGTCCTGTGACATTTCACTGCTATCAAACTGATGAGGCTCAGTAAAAAGATGACGGATACACACACAATAGAGATCAGCAAATACAGATTTAAATCCGAGAAACTCTCCTCCTTCATTGGTACTCGTCCCAACTGAGTCTTGACGTCACCTGTGTTTTCAACAACCACGACATCAATAGACACAGTCGCTGAAAGTGAGGGCTCTCCGTTATCAGACACCAAAATAACCAAAGGATGAGTTTTTAAATCATTGTCACTCATTCTCCTCTTAGTCTTGATCTCTCCACTGCTGGTTCCGATTCGAAACAGATTGTTTCCTTTGGGTTCAGAGATGTGATAAGACAGCAGTGCGTTGTAACCAGAATCCGCATCTACAGCTCTGATCTTGGCCACAAAGTAGCCCGCCTCAGCAGAATAGGGAATGTTCTCGGTGTTAACGGAACCGTGCTCGGAATAGGGCGCGAGAACCCCGGGACTATTGTCATTCTCATCCAGAATAAAAACATTTACAGTCACGTTACTGCTGAGCTGAGGAACACCAGAGTCTGTGGCCTGAACTTTAAACTGAAACGTTTTAATCTCTTCATAGTTAAAAGACTGTAAACTGTGTATATCTCCACTGTCAGAGTTTATGTTGATCATGGATGTTATCGGGGTGTTTTTAGAGCTCTCTAATAATGAATATGTGATCCGGGCATTATCACCTACATCAGGATCAAAAGCAGATACTGTATGAATAACAGCTCCGATCTGACTGTTCTCTTTCACATAAATATTAAGAACAGGATCTGTAAAGCGCGGTGAGTTATCATTCACATCAGAAACGTGTACAGTAATGACACTGATACTAGAGAGAGGAGGAGAACCTTCATCTGTAGCTGTGATGGTGATGTTATACACAGAAGCGCTCTCTCTGTCTAGATTTCCATGCAGCACTAAAGAATAATAATTTTTGTAATTCGTTTCAAGTTTAAATGGTACTTTGTTGGACACAGCGCAGTTCACCCTACCGTTTTTGCCCCCATCACCATCAATAACTGACACGAGAGCAACAGCGGTACCAATGCTCGCGTCCTCGTTTACTGGACTGAGAAGTGATGTCACTGTGATCTCGGGTTTATTGTCATTAATATCCAAAACCTCCACAAGCACCTTACAGTGCGCGGACATCGGAGGCTGGCCTTTGTCGCTGGCCTGTGCGCGAATCTCAAAAGCATTGTTCTCTTCGAAATCTATGTTGCCTTTCACTGTGATTGCTCCTGAAATCGGATCGATTTCAAAAAGCTGCAAAATTTTGCCCTGATCTCTTTTAGGGAAAGAATAAAAAATGTCGCTATTGCTACCTTCATCTATGTCTGTCGCATTTAACACTACAATCGTCGTTCCAATCGCAACATTTTCGACAACTGTTGTCTTATATAATGATTTACTAAAAATAGGAACATTGTCATTATTGTCTAAAACTTTAACATTTATAAGAGACGTGCCTGTTTTTGGTGGTGTTCCTCCGTCTATTGCGGTCAATGTGAGCTGGATCACAGCCTGTTTCTCTCGGTCTAAAGCTTTCTGCAGCACTAACTCAGCAGATGTACTCTGTTCTTCTCCTTTGTGCACAGATACAGAAAAATATTCGTTCGAATTAAGCTTGTAAGTATTTATTGAATTTTTTCCAACATCTGCGTCTGTAGCATGATTTAAAGGAAATCTAACCCCAGACAGACTGCTCTCCGCAATTTCTATCGTTTGTGATTTCTCACTGAATGAAGGATAATTATCATTAACATCTAAAATATTAATCTCTATTTGATAAAGCTTTAACGGATTGTTGATAACTGCCTCTACATTCTGTGAACATTTAGGTGATTTGGCACAAAGCTCCTCTCTGTCTATTCTTTCACGTACATACAAAAATCCAGTTTTTAGATTTACCTCGAAATATTTTTTCTTTGTTCCGGTGACAATCTGAAACATGCGTGATTCTAGTTCCTGAACATTAAGGTTTAAATCCTTTGCGATATTTCCCACCGTTGTTCCCGGATTCACCTCCTCTGATACAGAATACGAGAGCTGTCCTGATACCGCACCAAAAGAGAATTCCAAAAGAACAAGCACAATCCAAATCACAACAGATATCCTTTGATCTACCAAAGTCATTGTGAAAACGAAGCTCGTACAATCATCCGTTGAAGAAAAGATGATATTCCAAGAAATATTAATTCGGTAAAGTAAATCGGAGAATATATTCGATGTTAAAGATACAAAATGAGGCCTCTGCTCACTGTCGTGTCAAGTCTTTCTGAAACAAAGCCCTGAGAAATCTCCGCCCAAATAAAACCAGGAGGAGCTTTCGTACAAAACAATTCATTCGAGATTCAACGGAGTGTAGTGACACCACGCGGATATATTTATTAATATCAAGCTAAAAATGTCAATTGCAGTTATATGTAATTCTAACCATGTCCCCAAATTACTTTAAACACAAAATCTATATTTTATATTACTATGCCAAATAAAATCATGATTGTAAGGGAGTCCCAAATACATTAACATTCACATTTACTCTATTAGCAAAAAAAATTGCGATGTACATTTAAAGCCAATTGATTATGAGAAATTGCCAATATTACAGCATTGTTAGATATTTAAAAAAATCACCAAGACCCAAACATCATTTTCAATATTACAAGATTAAACAGAAGAATTTAACTAATTTAAACAAACGCTTTTTGTTCAGCACCGCGGACAGCTCCGATCCTTCACAAAAGTCCATTTGAACACAAAGCTCTATTAAACACGACACTTCAACAAAGCATAATTAAAATATCTGTGTTATACTCTTAAATAAAAAAGAGAGTTCAAACATAAGGCAATTTAAATAAAACATGTGCAGAAACAATCCAAAACTCTGAAATAAAGTTAACTCATATCTTACCTTCTCTTTATTAGGAAGTGTTTGTGTTCTTGTAAAAGTGTCTCCTTCATTAATACTGATCAGTTCTGCATCTGCTGGCGGAAATTGCGCAGGAAAAACCACTACGTCACTCTTGAGTGTATCCGAGCTAAAGCACACGTCATACTGCTGAGTGGATTTGGAGTAAGACCAGCTCCCGTCAGGGTGGGTGGTGATCATTGGGGCGCTGTACCTGCCCAAACTGCTCTGTGTCCTGTGACATTTCACTGCTATCAAACTGATGAGGCTCAGTAAGAAGATGGCGGATACACACACAATAGAGATCAGCAAATACAGATTTAAATCCGAGAAACTCTCCTCCTTCATTGGTACACGTCCCAACTGAGTCTTGACGTCACCTGTGTTTTCAACAACCACGACATCAATAGACACAGTCGCTGAAAGTGAGGGCTCTCCGTTATCAGACACCAAAATAACCAAAGGATGAGTTTTTAAATCATTGTCACTCATTCTCCTCTTAGTCCTGATCTCTCCACTGCTGGTTCCGATTCGAAACAGATTGTTTCCTTTGGGTTCAGAGATGTGATAAGACAGCAGTGCATTGTAACCAGAATCCGCATCAACAGCTCTGATCTTGGCCACAAAGTAGCCCGCCTCAGCAGAATAGGGAATGTTCTCGGTGTTAACGGAACCGTGCTCGGAATAGGGCGCGAGAACCCCGGGACTATTGTCATTCTCATCCAGAATAAAAACATTTACAGTCACGTTACTGCTGAGCTGAGGAACACCAGAGTCTGTGGCCTGAACTTTAAACTGAAACGTTTTAGTCTCTTCATAGTTAAAAGACTGCATGCTTGCGATCTCTCCTGTAGATGGGTTTACTTTGATAAATGCTGTAATGGGTTTATTGTGGACGTTACTTTGGAGTAAAGAATATGTTATATGTGCATTCTCTCTGATATCTGCATCAGATGCAGCAAGCGTGCCTATAATAAAATCGACATTGCTGTTTTCGCGCAGATAGGCGTACTCGATAGGATTCGGAAAGCGGGGCGCGTTATCGTTCACGTCGGCGACCTGCACTTGCATTATTTTAGCTCTGGACATGGGCGGCGAACCTTCATCTTCAGCAATGATCGTAATGTTATACTCTGTTACGTTTTCCCGATCCAGTACTCCTTCCAAAACCAATGAGTAGTAGTTCTGAAATGAAGATTGTAACTTAAACGGACTGGACCCTGCAAGTCGAACTTGCACTGCTCCGTTTTTACCCGAGTCTCGATCTGACACCGTCATAAGAGCAATCACTGTTCCCTTCCCTGCGTTTTCCTCTACCGGACTTAGAAGTGAAGTTACAGTTATATCTGGGGGGTTATCGTTAGCATCTTGAACTTGGATTAAAAGTTTAGTGTGCCCTGACATAGTCACCTGGCCTTTATCGGTGGCTTGAACTCTGATCTCAAAAGCATTATTTTCTTCATAATCAATTTCACCTTTAATTCTGACGTCTCCACTTTGCGCATCAATATCAAACTTCGACAGAATATTTTGAGGCGTGCGACTAATAAAAGAGTAAATGATCTCTCCGTTCAAACCCTCGTCCAGATCTTTAGCCTCTAGTCTAGTTATTATGGTGCCAATAGGCGTATGTTCACCCACAGAGACTTTAAATAAAGATTTACTGAAAACTGGAGCATTGTCATTGATATCTAGAACATGAACCTCTATTATCACGGAACCTGTCCTGGCAGGCGATCCACCATCAATAGCAGTCACTGTAAATCCAAGCCGTGGTGTTTTCTCTCTGTCTAAAGTCTTCTGAAGCACTAGTTCAGCAGAAACAGTTTTATCACTGTGAGTTTGTACATCTAGAGAAAAGTAATCGTTTGTTGTGAGCTTATATGTTTTAATTGAATTTACTCCAATGTCTGCGTCATGCGCGCTCTCCAGAGGAAAGCGCACGCCGGGTGCAGTGCTTTCACTTACATTAATTACTACAGAGCTCATAGGAAAAACTGGAGAGTTGTCATTTATGTCGAGGATATTTATTTTAACTCGATAGAGTTGCAGTGGATTGTTCACCACGACCTCCAGATTAACCGCGCAGGACGGTGCGTCTGCGCAAAGCTCCTCCCGATCAATGCGCTCCCGCACCTCCAGAGCTCCTGTCTCTGTATTCACATTAAAATATTGGTTTCTAGAGCCGGACACTATTCGAAAGCCTCGTGAGTGCAGGTCTTTAACCGAAATGTTGATATCTTTAGCTAAATTACCGACTGTGGTTCCTTGTTTAACCTCCTCTGACACACTGTAGGAAATCTGTCCAGTTACTGTTTCTAGCATATGACAGACCAGAGAGAATAAAAGGCAAGATATTAAATGCCCTTGTGAAGATAAAAACATGGTTGCAATTTTTATTCTATTGAATAATCCTAAACATAACTGGGAAAACGCATCAGATACCTCACATTTCCAACGAGAAGAGAATCCGTTTCAGTCGTTGATGAGACACAAAAGATATCAGCCAACATTGACACAAGCACAGCTCAAGTAAATCCACACAACAGGGTGAATAGTAAAAAATCATAAAAGCTTCGAGTCCAAAATCCTCAAGGAGATATTCCACGATGTACAAGATTTTTTTGCCAAAAAGGACAAGGTCTTGTCATGAGGAGGGTGAGTACAATACGTGAAGACGAAATGGCAGAGAGAGAGACAGAGAAAGAAAGAGAGAGCAAGAGAGGGATAGAGAGGGATAGAGAGGGAGGGTGGGGACTGAACATGATGATGAGGAGGAAGGACACATCTTTCTTTGGTACAGCCAGTGGAACATGAGTGACACGCAGTGGTCTTTACATGAACTGCAGGACAACCTGACATTAAAGTGTCAATGTACCTGATTACACTACCGGTCAAAAGAATTGTGACACTTATTCATATATTCATTTATATTTTTCCACATTTTAAAAGAATAGTAATAAGCTGAAGAAAATATTAAAATAAAACAAAGGAAACTATGGAAAATTAAAAATATAAAATTATTTTGAATACAATTTACATAAATGCATTTGTTGTCATTTTATCAAGCAGCTTTTTCGAGATATCAGATGATTTTTAAAGAAATCATGAGCTCTTTTTGGCTGCTCTTTCTTTAATATTTGAATTAATCCAATGAACTATTTTAGAAAATTAAATTTTGTCATGAAAAAAATTTATCTTTGCTAGATTATATTTATGTCTTTATCTAGTTCCAGACATTCAGGTAAACACATACACATATACATTTTTTAAAAATGTGAAAAAATTAACTCAATTATAACACTTATAATTGTTACAATTTCTCATCAACTACTAAAACAAACACATTGATCTCACTTACAATTATACTTATTGTTTTTATTTGAACTGAGACTAAAAAATAAAGCTTGCTTTTTAAACAATGAGAAATCTAATCTAGCACAATTATTCATAATTCAAATAATGCAAAAAATCAACAGCTAGTACAAAAGGCAGAATGTAAAGATTACTGGCAACAGCTGACTTAGACTTAAATATGAACATTATTAATCAGAATCAGAATCCGAATGAGCTTTATTGCCCAGTGTGCTTACACACATGTGGAATTTGTCTTGGTTACAGACGCCTCCAGTATGTAAGGTGACAAGACATATAACATAGGAAACAAAAGGTAAAACATGAAAGAAAATATGCTAATTAAACACACAATGGTGAAAATTTAATTTGACAGAAGAGCTCTGGGTGGAATAGAATATGTAAGGATGTTTTCTAAATATACAAGTTATGGGGTGCTATATGTGAAATATATGTGGTAAAGTAATGCAAACATCTATTGCACAGAAGGGTGTATAATTTGTATATTCAGATGCTATAAAATATCTAAAGGTGTTTTAAATATATCAATTTTAAGGTGCTATATATGAAAGGTCTGATGGAAAGTTATTTATTGCACAGATTTATTATGTGAATGTAAACATTTACCTGTTCATGGCCTGAGGAAAGAAGCGTTTCTTGTGTCTGAACAACCGATAACAATATATCAAATGTTAAGTACAATTAGTTTTAGTTTTTAAAACATTTTAGAGTATAAAGTTTCAGTTTAAGGTTTGTTGACCTGTAGATCTGCATCCTAACATAATGGGACTTCCTACAAAAACCATTATCCTTGTAATGTTTAATAAATTCACATAAAAGTAAGATGTCTGCAGTAATGTATGTATTGACATGAAATACGGTCTGTGGAACTTAAGAATGACTAATAATATAGCAAAGTTAAAAAAATACCTTACAGGTAATGATTAATATTCACTATTGCAGAATAACAAAATCAAGACATTAACATTTTTTAAATCATTTTTGTGACGATATCATCACATTAGCAAAAGAGTCTACTTTTTATTATGAGGAACTTTTAAACTAACTTATGCATTTTATACCAAGTGATGAATCTGAAGTCAATATCTTAGTATTAGATATTTCTAAAAAATGTATATTAATAATAAAGCCACCGAAATTTAAAACGAAAACAAGTGGAATTATGGGAAATATGTCGTAACAAAAAAATAAAACATAAAACGTGTTTTATCAGATCCTTTTAAGTGTAATTAGAAATATTCACAAAAATATTTTCATATCATTTTATCAAGCAGGTTTTTAAAGTCTCACCCTTAATAGCTTTTTGATAAATATTTATAGTAAATATTCTCTTTATTCTGTGCTCTTTATATGGTGAAAGTTTTTTTTTAATAATGATAATGAATAGTTTCCCAAACCTTTTAAATGGTAGTGTAGAACATTTCTTTTCCACAAAAAGAAGAGAAACAAAAAAAAACTAACAAAAAGAAAGTGATCACAACTCTCTAAACTTCCCTCAAAAATGCTTACACACATTGTCCAAAGTACTAGTGAATTGTGTCACACAATTGTGCCATTAAGATTCAGATAATTGCATCTAACTTTCTCAGTGTGCTTGAGGTCTGTTTGTGAGAGAGAGAGAGAGAGAGAGAGAGAGAGAGAGAGAGAGAGAGAGAGAGAGAGAGAGAGAGAGAGAGAGAGAGAGAGAGAGAGAGAGAGAGAGAGAGAGAGAGAGAGAGAGAGAGAGAGAGAGAGAGAGAGAGAGAGAGAGAAATGTGGGTCATGTCCATTTTTTTCTAAGTGGATTTCTTCTCTTGCAGGATGGTTGCTACAATTTTCCCTGCATCTTTCCTCAATATATCAGCAAAAATGTATTAACTAGAAATAAAGAAAAAAAACAGTGGAAATGTTGGACACATTTCGTATAATCCAGGGATTAGGTTTTGCTGGCATCCTTTGTCTTTTGTTCCCTCAAACCAATTTCAAATATTAATAATCATAATCTGTGGTGGTCAACAAAATGAAAGGGAAAATCAAAAAGCCGAAGTGAAACACAAATTGTCTTTTTTATAGGACAAAGTACAAAAATAAAAAGACACAAACATTATTATGAATAAACACTAGTTATGCATATTATGTATACACCACCTCTCTTACTTACTCAAGCATTCATTTTTCCCACATTTATAATAATAATTAACAAAGGGTATATGGGATTATGGGATTTTACTAAAAACATAACATTACAAAATATTCTTCTTAAGGTCTCAACCTAAGAGTTTAAAATCTTTTAAAGGAGTTTTTTCTCAAATATTTATTCACAGTCCACAATTCAACAACATTTCATGAAAAGTTGCTATATCATATTTTTGTGTATTAATCAAATTTCATACATTATGACATACACCTTCTGAACAAAAGTAAAAAAAAATAAAAGAAATAAAAGAAACATTTTACTTAAGTGTCCCTAAACATTTGACAGGTGTGCATGTAAATAGAAAAATTGAATAAAATATCTGCTCACCAACTCAACATAACTTAAACGACACAACGGCAAAAATATATTGCAATGCTGTCTACAATTGCAGGCCACTTCAAGCTTAAGGTGATGTTATTAATATTAAATCCAGTTTATTTTTGGAGTAATATGCCTAAGGTTGCATGAAAGTATTATGGACAGCAGAGGGAGTGATGGGATAGCCTGTGTGATATCATCAAGGGTGGGGCTGTGGATATGACCAAATAAATATAATAATATACTGGATACTCTTAATGATTAAACACAGCCTATACATGCCGTGTGATGCTTTTTGAGAATGCTATATTAAAACAGAATACATGAATTGAATGTGATAGCATTTACGTAAAACTGTAGATTCAATACAAACTTAATATTCTGCCTTAAACCGAATTTGACTGAAAAGTGTTTTTTTGTATGGTTGTATAGGGATGTGTACGTTTATGTTCCTTATTTATATATTGGAGAGAGGGAGAAACGTGTGAGAGGAGAAAGGGGGAGGGTTGGTGTTGTCAGGCAGCAGTAGCACCCACTCTGCAGATCACGCCTGTTGCCATGGAAACAGCATTATAGTAAGAGAGGGCTTTGAGACCCCATTCTGCTTGGAGAAGGACAATTTATTTAAGAAGCAATGAATCAAAACAGCTTATTAATATTAATATTAACAGGGAGCCATAAATATTACTAATTATAATGAGCCTGTGACACACGTGTGATGGAGAGAACAGGTCGACCGGTGCAATGGTCATTACAGCTTAACTCCCATCACCTCCCCCACAGAAACACAACAGATGCTGCCAACACACCCCGCTGCGCACTACACTGTCCTGTAGTATAACCGTGTGTCAAAGTGATATAAAAATAATCAAGACTGGATCAACCTTTAAAACACTCACTTTCTTAAGATACTGAATCTAAGAGGATCTACGGTATCATTCTTAAAACCTGACACGGACACAACAATCTACATGATCTCAAATACAAAGATTCCAATGTTCAATATCACACAAATAATCTATGTTCAGTCCTGGCTTTTATTTCTACATATTTGATTTATTCTTATAGTGACTGGAGCGCAAGATGTTTCAGATTAAACCTTAATCCATTTTGAATAAAAAGGAAACAGATTCAGCCATGTGTTAATATCAAGTGAACAGATGCCACGCACAACTACGACTAATATCTAAAGAAAGATAAATCTGATTTTAGGCCAAATACAGTTTAATAATTAATTTTTTACTCGATTGCTCTGACAGAAATAGGACAGGAATGGGTGGGGTTCTCTTTCAGTCAGAAGGAAAGAAACTACGGCAGACACAATCACACAAATCCAAACTAATTTAATCTATAAACAATGTTTAAGTCATCATAGAAATGTTCAGTTGGCTGTGACTTTAAATGTGACAGCATCCTGCCCATATAACTCCACAAGAAAATGAATGTCTTGAACTGTAGTTTGATTTGGTTTAGATGTGACGTCTGGAAGCTGCATTGAAATTGAATTGTCTCTAATTCATTTTCCTCTTACAATCCCAAAGAAAGCATAAGACCCACCAATCAGAAAATCTCTTTCTCCTCTGTTAAATGAGAGAGCGAGACACAAAAAGGGAGAATGTGGGGCAAGCTAGTCTTAAAATTTAAAACCAGAACACAGACAAAATAACATAATAAATCACAAAAATGTTACTTAACTGTGTCGACTAAAGAAAAGATACATTACAGTATCCACATATTCAATGCACACAACCTTACACAAAAGAAACAGAAAAACACTTAAATAGTTCACCCAAAAATGAAATTTGTCTCATTTACACATCTTAAACCTGTTTTACTTTCTTTCCTATGCAAAACATAAAAAAATATTGTGTAGAATGTTTTTAACCGTATAGTGGTGGCAGCCATTTACTATAAGGACATAAAAAATGCAAAAGAATGGGTGCCAGCAATTTACATTCTTCAAAATATTTTCTTTTGTGTTCGGTGGAAGAAATAAAGTCATACAGATTTGAAAGGTCAAGGTGACTAAATGATAATAGACCTTTTTATTTTGGGGTGAACTAGCACACTTCTGTATCTTATGTACAGGTTTTGGTTTGTCATTGTCACTTGTATTCCTCTGCTAGGTTACAAGAAGACCACAGGCTAAACCAGACATGGACAGCTGTTGATATAAGCCTTTACGAACTGAAATAAAAAATTAAAATAAGTATAAAAGAGAAAGTGTTTTTGTACGGGTGGAGTAGGAAGCAATCACATGCATGAAGAATGAAATCCAGTTCAATCCTATAAATAGGCCTTTTAAGTAATAAGCTTGGAATTAAACAATCTCTGCAAATGCACTGACCGGTCACATAATCCGCAAGCTCTGATTGGCCCCTGACACATATTGCAACTGCTATATTATGACTTGATTGGTTAACATATCCTTGTGAGGTTCTCCCAGCTAATCTGATTGGCCTAGGTGTTGCTGTGCGCAGCCCTTTGATGATGTATTTCTTTCTGAATCTCAGGAGATTATTCATCCAATCAGGTATGAGTATTGATTTACACTTAGACCAGTTTTGTTCTCAGATTTATGAGTCACACCCTCGGACAGACCAGACAGAACCAGAGTGTGCATCAAGAGGACAGATGATGCATAAATCACACACACACACACACACACACACACACACACACACACACACACACACACACACACACACACACACACATACACATACACACGGTTTTAAATGGGTCACCATTTGTACACCAAATCAATTCTAACACACTGAAACGCATTATAATAAAACGATGAAGGGCTCATTGACAAATACTGTCCAAGTGTAAACTGCTGGATGTGTTGAGTGTGAAGAGGTGCATATGCACATCCCCCAAAAAGAAAAAGAATTACAAATATTGGCCAGCAGGTGGAGATTCCATTATAAGAGTTCGGTGTGAAACAAAGAAACCAATGATCAACACACACACACACACACACACACACACACACACACACACACACACACACACACACTTTGTTACAGAGGAAATGAAAATGCAGTTCTTCTACTGTAAGCTCTCAGAAACATCCGACAGATCGGATAACACAGAACAAATCTGTGTATGGCTGCATTCATGTCCTCTGTATATACATTATCAAATGCTAGTAGCTCTAAGAAATATAAAAAAGGTTATAAAAAGGTACATATAATACAGATTTAATAGAGTGACAGAAAATCTAATTTATATTTGAATTTACTTTTGTAGCTTGTTTCAAGCATGTACAAATATTACTGTTGTACAGCTTGTCTGTTATTGTGGTGCTATTTTTGTTTTCTGAAAATAAATGCAAACATGTTTGGATTGGAAATTTGGAAGAAATATTTTTTGTAGAATAAACACATGATTTATTCTGGCAGATAGAAAATTCAGAAATATATTTTTCTCAAATTGTCTTAATTTTGTATGGGCTGTATTTTCCCTGATTCCAAAACAGACATTATACAGTATGTGACCTTGCCTGGGAAACCTGGCCATAGTCGAAAAATCTAATCTCAACAAGAATTACAGTTTAATCTTTGACATGGTCTTACTCAATATATCGACGATATATACGTACAGAATGTTCCTTTACATTATGAAGAGTTAGTTTATGTCTAAACAGGTATATCCTAAAAAAATACTTAAGCTGGGTTTTCACAGGTAGGGTTACATTTCCTTTAACTAGATCCTGTTTAAAGAATGATTCAAAATAAAAAGGTGTGATTACAATCCTTTAAGAGAACTTTTAAGCAAAATATTCTCAATAAAATAAAATATTATGCTCTCTACAATGTGAAACATTATCCCCACAATAATGTATATATGTTCAATTCCCTATGTGTTTATGTCCAAGTACAGAAACACAGTGTAAAAATAATGTGTGTATATTTCTAGAAGAAGGTTAATGCATGTAAAAGTGCATGCATATAAATGTAGATGGACTGGGTATACTGTATGTGGGGTGGGATTACTGCAGGATGACATCAGCAAGAACGCATATGGAACATTTCATGAGGACAGAAACAGATTCCAATGTTCCCAAAAGTTCTATATTCGTCTCTATCTTGCATGCATGCGCGCACAGACACTGAACATCATCTTTCACTCTCCTCATCAAAACTTTATTTTGCTTAGTCTCATAAATGATTAAAACCCCACACTCTTACAACACTATATTTATTTAAATCTACGTCATAAAAATGTCTTACCTTCAGTGTGCTCTGGGGAAACACCAAACACAGCGGGAGCATGCGGAGAGAAAGAGAAAAAGACAGAGAAGGTTAGTGTTTGTCATTGAAGACTGCAATGGTCTTTCTGCAATACTATGCATTGCACAATCCAGCTGCAACAAAACAGATTTTGAAAAATTTTCATTAAACAAAAGATTTCTTCATAATATGAGATTGCTTTATAAAAAAAACATTAAAGCAATATGTGCTATCACAAAACCCACTTTTATACTTTACCATTTAGGCATGAACAAAAGGAAGAAGATATTCATTGGATATTAAAATCATAAAACAACAGAGCACTTGGGTGTCGAGCAAGGAGATGGTATGCTGGAAGAGATGTGTGTCAGGGTTTTAGTGAACACTGCAGTGGATTAAGGCTTACTTCACCTTACTTGAAAACACATTAGATGTTCAAAAGTCTTGTAAAGCCAAAACATCATCTTCATATTTCTTAACCAGCTATATCTCAATTGCTAGTCCTATAAACCCTACTACACATTCCCCACATCTCATGTCAGTGTAAACCCCAACCATCACAGTTATCAAAACATCTTCAACTTAAACCTTTATATAACACAGAAACATCACAGAAAGGGTAAAAAAACAATACAATAAATTCTTCAATGAAAATGAGTTGGAGAAAAACAATATCAGATAATTCGATCAAGGATATAGTAAATCACAACTTAGTGGAAATATCACATTCTTCAATTAAACTCAATTTACGGTTTTCAACATCCAGCTTAAAAGTTACACATTGTAAGTGTCTACTGACTAAATGTTATGAATCAAATTTAGAATATTTAATGTATATAATCCATCAATTCTAAATTCCAGTTTTTCATGAAACTGAATCAGTATCATAACAAAATATCTTTTTAATTATAGATATTTAACAATAGGCTTTAACTGCAAACATCCAGCACAGAAATGTACAAAGGAATGTATTGAGATTAGAGGGGTCATTAGGTTTTTTTTTTTGATTGAATTTGAACGCACAGACATTTTTTAGGGTGAACTAAGACACCAACGAATTGAAAATGAATGCACAGACACCAATAAACTGAAACGAGATAACATCCCTAAATTCAATAATGTTAGAACTTTTAACATTAAGCATTATGTCACACTGTTTACTAATTATTGTTTTTAAGCTGCTTTGATGCAATGTATTTTGTCTAAAGCGCTATATAAATAAAGGTGACATTGACATTGACATTAGAAAGTTAGAATAACTGGGGTAAGGAAATATTTAACATAAAATCAAAATAAATTGACTCTTAATTCTAAAAGGGAACCCAGAGGACATTTAAACTCTTTTAATGTTACCATGACGAAATTTTGACCTCAAGAAAAACAGCTTTTTAATTGTTTTTCTTTATTTAAGCATATGCTTTAATCCAAGCTTAAAATAAGACATCATTTAGAACCTCTTCTATAGGTTCATAAATTCTGCCAGTGACACAGCAATTAAATCTTAACTTTAACAATCTTAACATTTATAACCAAATGCTGTTCAGGGCTAACACAAAACATAACCTACATTCGTGAGTAACCTAATCTATGTGTAAGGAAACTCATTAGGTTAAATCCATTAAGAGGAAATAAGGAAAAATGAGGTCGTCAGAACTAAGATAAGTCGGAAAGGGAAAATATGGAATGTAGAATGAAAACAGCTCAAACAAATAGGTAAGGAATGGAAGAGACTAAGGTCCCAAGAGGAACCCAAAGCAGCACGAAAGTAGGAAGTTAGTGAAGGAGTTAGTGAGAAAAAATAAACATGTATTAAAAAGAGGAGTGGAGGAAAGAGAAAGTGAGTATGGGGTTAATAAAAAGTATTAAGAGAAAAAAGACAGCGAGAGAGTATAGAGAAGAAAAAAGAAGCATGAGCTCAGGCAGTAGTGCATGAACAGACTGAATACATTAGTGTTAATTGTTACAGTTTTTAGACGCTCCCAAAAGACTCCAAGAGAAAGTGTCTGTGTGTGTATGTGTGAGAGAGTTCATATAGCAGGCCCAGTGCATGCTGGGTAAATGTCTCTTCCCCTTTAGGCACATATAAAACGAATGACTTTCCCATGTAATCCCATCAGAAAGCGTGTAGTTGGATTAGTGCCTCTGTGGTTATACGGACAGGTTTAATCCAACACGCGAGAGCACATTAACACCACAGAAACTGAAACCAGATTCATCATATTACACCTAAGCTTTAAAATCCGAGTCAAATTCAATGATAAAACTAAAAAAATTTCATTCAAACATTCTTGCATTTCAACATTAAGAGAAATAAAGACAGACTGAAACATTAGACAAAGTACATGGTCAATGAGCAAAGAATTTAAAGACTCCGATCAAAGACTTTAAGATTTGATTCATTCAAGTCATTTTCAATTACAGAACAATAGAAATGTGTAGTTAACATGACAGTGCAACAGCAACAGAAGTGTATTTAACATCAATTACACATTTGATGTAATTTGTGGTCGACAATGCAAGACATATATAAGTAACTCAAATATGTCCATTAGCATGCATGTCAATTCAATAGCATATTAAATCAATTTTAGCAAAAGTCTACCCAAAATTAAATATACTACCTTCAATTACTTACCTATGAGTTGTTTTAAATCTGTATATATTTCTTTGTTCTGATGAAACAGAGAAAGATGTTTGCAAAAATGCTTATACGTAATCAAACAGTTAGTTTTTTATTATTCCTACTATGGTAGTCAATGGGGTCCAAAAACAAGGATTCATTGCAAGTTTTGGTTACAAGAAATGTACACTGGTTAGGAATATGATATTTCATGACATTATTTTCATCTTTTTATATGAAAAGGGCCAAAATGCAGGCAGGAAGGTTTTAAGCACGCTTTGCTGTTTTACACTAATATTCAGCCAGCTATCATAAACCATGCATCATTTGAAAGTTAGAAGTCTTAAGATTTTTGTTCATAATAATTAATACAATGCCCAAATATGGAATGCTTAAGAGGTAAAAGCTTAAACTCCACCACAAATTACTCCAAATGTGTAACTGATGATAGATACAATTCTGTTGCTGTTACATAAGTAAATGTTTCCCATTGATGGCTCAAGAGTTTCAGCTTACAATGGAAGACCTTCACAAACAATACACTTAATTGACTTATGAGCAGGATGATCAATAACCCTAACTCTAGATCAGGTGCTGCTCTACAACAAAATAAACAGAAACTCAAACCATTCAAAATCACAGCCAGTCATTTCTTTTTCATCCCTTCAATATTAAACAGTCTTCAAAAACAATTTTTTACTGGTTGTTTAAGAGTCTCCGGGATAGAAAGAGTGAAATAATGTTATCTTGTCTTCGGTTCAACTTCAGACACGTGCAACTGAAAAACCTTCAGAAAAGGTCACTGACTCTTCCTCCCATATAATTCAACATCAAAAACCATTATAGGATTATCATCCACATTACTATTAGAATCAATTGATATTTGATCATGGTTCACATACAGTACATCTGCACTTTACAATGAACGGGGATCAAGCAACTAAAACAAATTAATAATCTTTTACTCATTTAAAGGGAGACAAAAAAATTCTCTCATGAATAACACGGTAGTTCTTCCAAGTTTCTATTGATTTCTTTGTTTGGATATACATGGAGAAAGATATTTGGAAGAATGGTTGTATCCAAACAGTTATTGGACCCATTGACTGCCATAGCAAGCAAAACTAAAATTGAAGCGACTTAGAGTATTATTCAGTAGTCAATTATCACTGCAGAGCAAACAGGGGTAAGATGTCTTGCTCAAGAACACTTCAGTCATTTTTTGTTGAAACTGGGATTCGTACCTGCAACCTTTGGCTTACAAATCAAACTCTCTACCACCAGTCAACGACCAAACCCACTGTTCAAAATATCTTATTTTGTCTTCCACTGAATAGAAACATGCATATAATCAATGGTTCTACAATGGTAGCAAATAGGGTCTAAGAACTTTATAGTTGTTAGAATTCTATAACTTTATAGTCTAACAACTATAAAGTTCTTAGAATTCTATAAGAATCAGAAGAAATGCATACATATTTAAAACTCAAAGGTGAGTAAATGATAATAGAATGTTTTTTTTTGGGAAAACTATCCCTTAAAACACTACTGAGAAGAAAGATTTGGCAAGTATTGTAACAAAAGGAACAGCAATGAGATGAGAAAAAGCAAGGACAAAGAACAAAGAGCTAAAGGATGAAATGAAGAAAATCAACCACGTTGAATGTGACACTGATTCAGATGCTAATCTAAATACATCTGACACACACACACACAGTCACACAGACAGACACACAGACAGTCACACAGACAGACACACACACACACACACGCGCCCGCGCACACGCATGCACACACATGCACACAGCACCCTCTTTCAACGGGAACAGCTGCGGAAGGATGTGTTTGGAATCATTTTCAGGTCTAATGAGCAAAACACACATACACATATATGCTAATCCAGTGCACCTGCATGCCATAGACCAACACTCAAAATGAACAACCCTACCAGCAAATTATTGTACATAAAACCTGGTAACATACTGATATAATAAGAAAATTCATTAGATAATAATTTAAACTAACATTACATTTTAAATAAATACATAAGAATCAAACCTATTCATCCTGGTTAAATCCTTTATTTCTGGGTTATAAAAGGGTCCATTCTCTAATCAAAACAACTCACATTTAAATATTACTAAATTAATAAATACCTAAACATGTCAAATAAAGGTTTTTTTTTTTCAAAACAAAGCTAGAGACAGAGAGAGGAAGAGAGTTTCAGCTATTTTTAGCCTTCACCATACAAAATAAATAATTCACATCATGATGTCCTACATCTTTAGGCAAAATGTGTTTTGTGTGTGTTTTTTCTTCACTAACACAGAGAAAAAGAAAGAGAGATATGTCTTTGTGTGTAAGGGATGCAAGAGTGCCACTGGACATGCTCTTAGGTTCACAGCATTGAATCGTCCATGAACTCAACTGTGATGATCCCTGACCCAATAAACATCAACAGACAAGCCAATGAGATTAAGAATCAAATGTCATAGCTGAACACAACCATACTATATATCACATAGTACCCTGTCCTGTACAGTATTACAGTATTGTTAAAATTTGAATGCAATAATACAAAATGTACTGCAAAAGCAAATAAGTACACTGGAGATTTTCGGGAGCAAAGATTGTAATATTATTTTCCATTTGCATTATTTTTAAGTATCATCTCAAACACATCAGACCATATTTACAATAAATACAGAAGGAACAAGAATAGAATCATAACATCTCCGCTAGTCAAATAACACACGTGGGCCTAGGTTAGACATCAAAGAGTGACTCACTCTCTGATTCACACAAGAAACGTAACAAATGGTTGTTTTATGATGAAAACAAATGTTTTGCCAAGAAAACAGTGCAGTCCACCACAGAAATATCTTATAATGGTAAATAGACCTGACACCCCTCACACAACTCTCTCCTTAGGTTTTCGCAAATTTGGTTCAACTGACCTACAGTACGTATATTCTCACAAGGACACAGATCACATGATCCCGTGAATCAGAGATGCTTCTGAACAAAATGGCTGCTGCCTCTTATTCCACATATGAACCTCCTCAAGCACACACACATGCGTGAGTCACGGCTTCCTTCCTCCATAACTTTGTGATATTAGAATAGAGTGAAAACCATATAAAAATAGTATTCTCAGAATTAAATAAAAAATGTTCCCAGTAAAATGTGGCTCACACTGAATTATCACTGAACTAAATATTATCCAAACCCCTGAAGCATGATGATCATAAATGGCATTGGCGTGCAGCATGGTTTAACCAAGATTTAAACATTATATCATTTTTTTTAAAAGTATATATATATATATATATATATATATATATATATGTGTGTGTGTGTGTGTGTTTGTGTGTGTGTGTATATATATATATATATATATATATATATATATATATATATATATATATATATATATATATATATATATATATATAATATAAACATTAAATGTCTTGAATAAAAACCAGAGCATCTATTAATAGTTCTTATCTTTATGACTCCACCCACAGCTTTGCTTTTAGTCACAGAGATTTCTCTCGAGCTTCAGCAAACACAAACAGCTATGAAACTGTGTCAGGAACGAATCAGTCTGTTTGTAGAGACATAATATCATCCTACTAGTACCATTCTGTCAGTATGAAAAAAACCCTAACCTCTTTCACCAGCAGTGCATACATCCAGAACATATACTGTATCCCACAATACAAAATGTCTTTCAACTTCTTGAATTTCTTGAATACTTAAGATATTGTTTAATAAGTTAAGACACAGTTATCTAACACTAACCAGGTGAAATACAACTCCTTCTAGTCAATAAACTATAAGTATTAAAACTCACAATAAAACAGAGATAAAAAACACAAAAACATCAATGTGAATTCCAGGGATAAAAAACTGAGAATAACAATAAAAGAACAAAATGTTTTTAAAACTTTATATATAGATTGGGTACACAAGACAAACAATGCTATAGATCAAATTCTCCAGTAATATTGTTCATAAAACACAATATTACAAACTGGGCTTATTTATGACAACAAATGTATTTGCTTAATGTTGAGATCATGATTATTTAACATGATTACAAATCCAGTGAATAGATAAAGTGTTACTAAATAAATAGATAACAAATTAATAACTTAACAGGAAAAAGTAACTAAATAAATAACTCAAAAACACATATATTTAAAAATTGATAAGATAAGACATGAACGTTGATTTAAAACAATAATATATACATAATCAAATGTTTTTCAAAGTGGAATAAGGCACAATAATGGTTTAAACTTGATTATGATTAATTGCACAGCCCTATCGAACTGCACATAATTCTAAATCCAGTGTCATCACTGTGACCCTGGAATAAAACACTAAAGTTAAAACATTTACAGAGATGAAAAAGAAGAGGATCTGAGGCCAGATATAGAGAGCAGATCTACTTATAACTACAAGAAATACAAAAAGTTCTAATATGACCCACTAAAGTACATAACCACTGAAGACGAACCTGACCTCTCACACACACACACACACACACACACACACACACACACACACACACACACACACACACACACACACACACACACACACACACACACACACACACACACACACACACACACACACACACACACACACAAACATAAACAACAGTCACACAACAAACTCACACAGTTGTGGTTTTTCTGGTTAGTAAATGCCGTTCAAGCACTGAGATAAATGGAAATGCTAACAGACTACTCTCTTCAGATATATTAAACCCTTTTGTTGATGTAGCAGCTTGTCTGTATTGACCTTTGAATTGTTTTCGACTGTTGATGGACTGCACACAAATTCTCAGCCTCACTTTCTTGTATAACAGTACCAGTATAATATATAAAGCCAACGCATTTTGTTCTCTGTAGCACAAGAAACATTTTTGGACTGGTCATTCTGGCGTCCCAGTGAACCACTTTTATCCCAGGGCTGTAACACCACTCATTTCAGAGAAAAGACCTCAGATTTAACTCTCATGTTGACCACAATAACAACATTATCAAAAGCAACGTAAAGATAAAACAAATAGACAACCAACTTCTTACTTTAACCTTATCGAAACCATAAATCAATCTCTAATTCCAGCACAAAACATTTTGCAACTGAAAAAACAGAAATTAATTAACCAAGAATTAGTAATCCACGCTTGCTTAAGACTAAAATATCTCATAGTGGTATTAACTCCAAATATCAATAAAAATCCATATTCTGAAAACATTAGTGTTTGTTGTATAGTCTTTTTGTCACATCATTGATAAAAAACTTTACATGTATCTATTGTAGATGTTAGGGGAAACAGAATAGATTTACACAGCTCAAAGAACCTTATTTTTACCCAAGAATTCACAGATGGAGGACACTGCAGAATTCAAATGAGAGGCTGAGTCGTACAGTCACTCAGGAACCGCATTGGACTGTGTGTGTGTGTGTGCGTGCGTGCCTGCATATAAGTCGAACCAGACCGGAAATTCTGCTGATCTCTGTAATGCGTGATTGGACCTGCGCTAGGACAGTCAGCAAAACACAGAACACCACTATATATTTCAACATAATTATGTCCCAACTCACCCCATGAACTCTTTCTATATCAACCAAAAGAAACAAAAAAAATCTGAGTTTATAGATATGAAAAATCATCTTTTTCCAAATTAGACCTATTGTTGTTATAAAATTATATCAGAAATAAAGGATTTCTAAAGTATATAAAATTATATAGGCAAAAATAATATCCCTCTGTCAATCATTTATAAACCATGTAAACACAAAGTTTGTGATTTCAGTGGTTATGTGTATGTGAGACTCATAGAAAAGAAAACATAAGAAATACATTCTCATAGCATTTGCAGGCCATTGAGTGATAGCTCCCTGTTGGACACTGGAAAAATATAATGATGAATGCATTTATTGTCAGTTATTCCATAATACACTAACTCTTGTTCTTTAGGGTTTGTGTGGGCCTAATTAAATTTGCTACCTCGTGCTGGTAATAAATCCATCAATCAAATTATGTATTTTTATCTTTACTACAGTCCCTTTGAGATATCACAACTAGTTCTGACAGCTAGACACTGAGGTACAGTTCAAAAAATTAAAACATCAAGAAGAGTTTATTCCAAATCCTGTCATCATTTAGTCAGCCTCTTCTCAATTCAAAATTTACAAGACTTTCTTTCTTTCCCAGAACAAAAAATAATATATTGTAAAGACTATTGGTATAACTGGCAGTGGTCCCCATTTACTTACATTGGTTTTCTCCCAATATAAAGTAAGTGTTTGCCACATCTGTTCACTTACCAACTTTCTTCAAAATATCTTCTTGTTTGTTCCACAGAAGTAAGGTCAAACATATTTTAAGAGAGAAAAGAGTGACCAAATGATGACAATTTAATCTAATTGTGACCTATGCGTACATATGAAGTCAAAACCAGCAGAATTAGTTACTGCAAACGAAGTTCTTTTTCAAGGGTACTTCTAATTGATAAATATTCACTAAAGATCGAAATTGGTGTCAAAATTTTCTCACCTTTTCATCATAAAAAGAAGTGGGAAGTAAAAATAGTATTAAATACAATAGTATGAAAGAAATAGAAAAGAGAATTACGATGTAAGAGTAATAGAGTAGGAAAAGATGTGAAAAGAATTGGAGGCAGAGGAGCTGTGTGTGTGTGTGTGTGTGTGTGTGTGTTTGTGTGTGTGTGTGTGTGTGTGTGTGTGTCATTGGAGAATAAGGCCAATCCAGTCTGCATGATGAATTAAAATACGTCTTTGTAACAGCCTTAGGGGCCTCGCACATCACACATCACACATATGTACAAATACACATACACTGACTCACTAAAAGCCATGAAACTAAATCTGCTGTCATTTGAGCTTCATTCAAAAAGCAACCTCATTATTGTGATGTTTATTTACACAAAAAATAGACGAATTAGAAATCCATCCAAACAACACGCGTACACATAACACTGCTCACACAGCTAGAACTGCTCACATCTCTCTCTATGTCATCTTCACAGGGAGCTGAATATGTTGACACCATCTGCTGACTATATTACAGCACAGTCTCCATCTCAATTGATTTAATAAAAAAAACGATTTCTCTTAAATCTAGGCAAATGCAACATAACTCTATGGATCAGTGTTATCAAAACATATTTCCATTTCCTGTATACTTTAAATGAATGTGTTGCTATGGATACCAGATTTGACATGAATGAGATTAGCACAAGCAGGTAAGGAGGCACCTCTGTGTTCAAGAATTAAACAGCCATCGGATTGTAAAAGCAAGATTTAGACAACAAGAAAAATCATTACACCCAACCAAGGGATTATTTTGATACTAAAAAAGGTATTTTACCTCCCCAGAATCTCTCCTCCTGCGATCTGGTATCACTAGAGTATTCCTATTACTGCCAGCTGCTATAGTAGAGCCGATACTCATTCTGGGTCCAACTAGCATGTACCGTTTGTCTCCAGATCTGTACTGAATGCTGTGACACAGAGTCCCGTCGTAATTCGTATCTTGTAAATACTTGGACGAATAGTCTGTAGATTTCGAGCACTGCATTACAATCAACACGATGATACTGATGATGAAAAGTACTGACACAGAGCCCAATGTGATGATCAAATAAAATGTCACGTTGTTTTCTTCCTCGTCTTTTACTGCGTTTTTAACATCAGAAGCTGCAAAAGCCTCTTTGGGCTCCACAACTTTAACAATCACAGTCGCTGTTGCTGACAGAGAAATGTTTCCATTGTCTTTCACCAGTATGACCAGTTTATGCTGGGCCTCGTCTGTTTCTGTGAACGATCGAAGGGTTCTTATCTGTCCTGTATATCGATCCAAACCAAAGAGACTGTGATCACTAACTTCCTGGAGTGAAAATAATAACCAGCCGTTGTATCCTATATCTGCGTCATAGGCTCTGACTTTAGTCACCAAATGACCTGCGTTCACATTGCGAGGAATCTCCTCCACACCTTCAGCAGAACCGTTAGAGCTGACTGGATATAAGATCACTGGAACATTGTCATTCTGATCCAGAATAAACACGTTCACTGTCACGTTACTGCTCAGAGATGGAGATCCAGAGTCTGTAGCCATAACTTGGAAATTGAACATTTTAACAGTTTCAAAGTCAAAACTCTTTAATGCATGAATCTCTCCGTTTTCAGAGTTAATATTTATGAATGATGTATATTTATTTCCATCTCCAGAGTCTCTCCAGATGTTATAATTTATAACAGCGTTTCCATCTAAGTCAAGATCTGCAGCTGACACTGAAAACAAGGAATTCCCCGGGACATTATTTTCCGTCACATAAAAAGCGTAAGGAGAAGAGCTGAACACTGGACTGTTGTCATTTACATCTGACACGTAAACTGTTATGGTTTTTAAAGAAGAAAGAGGTGGCTTTCCAGCATCCTTGGCTACTAATGTAATGTCATACCGAGGTACAGTTTCTCTATCAAGAGAGGAGGCCGTAACTAGTGAGTAAATGTTATCTTGGGTTGATGGTGTTAATCTGAAAGGTAAATCCTCAGTTATGTAGCACAACACTTTCCCATTTACACCAGAGTCAAAATCACTGATGCTGATCAAAGCCACTGTGGTTCCTACTTTAGAACCTTCAGACACAGCACTGGAAAACGATGTCACCTCAATTTCAGGAGCATTGTCATTTATATCAAGTATCTTAATGGTTATACTCTTGTCTGAGGTAAGAGGGGCAGGTCCTTTGTCTGATGCCTGGATGTCTATTTCATAATTGTTCATCTCTTCATAATCTATTGAGCCAATTACACTTATTTCCCCAGTATTAGAATTCAAATCAAAGAGTTGTAAAACCTTACTATCTACATCACTTCCAAATGTATAAAATATTTCTCCATTTGAACCATCATCCATATCAGTAGCGTTAACCTGTATGACAATTGTGCCCACGGGGACGTTTTCTTCAAGCATTACAGAATAAACATCTTGTGTAAATACAGGCATATTGTCATTGACATCCAAGACGTCCACAATGATCTCCATGGTGCCGGTTTTGGGTGGTCGCCCTCCATCGAGCGCAGTAAGGAGAAGCTTGTGCCTGCTGGTTGTCTCTCTATCTAACGCTTTTTGAAGAACAAGAAATGGCATTTTTCGATCCTCTCCTCGATCTTTAATCTCAATCCTGAAATGATCATTATGACTCAGTTTGTATTGTTGAACAGAGTTCGTGGCGCTATCGGGATCCCGGGCCGCCTGTAACTGATAGCGCGCTCCAGGTAAAGCGGACTCCGAGATTTCCAATCGTTTCTCTTTCTCTGGAAATGTCGGGACATGGTCGTTCACGTCCACGATCTCCACTGAGACGTAATGAATCTCCAAAGGGCTTTCAAGGGCAATCTTTAGATTGATGATGCAGGCGCTGGTTCGCTCGCACACAGCCTCTCTGTCTATTTTTCCGTTTACATATAACATCCCATCATTCTGATTTACCATGAACAGCAAGTCTCCGCTGGTGGTGACGATCCTGAATCCCCTGTCCTTTAAGGATCTTAAGTCTAGACCTAAATCCTTGGCGAGGTTTCCGACTACAGCTCCGTCTTGCTGCTCCTCGGAAAGGGAATACCGTATTTGCGCACAGACGCATCTCCAAAATAATATAATAAGTGCCATGGATACAAGCCCGATGCGCCATGACGCACGCCTTCTTTGTTCCATTTTTTAGGAGCTATACCTTCGTTTACTGAGCTAGTAAATGTCCTCCACTCACATTAGGCTTGGGTCCATACCAATGAAGAATGCGATATGACACTGGACGCTCTTGGATGCTGGGGAGATACGATCAAAGATCAACTGATGGAGCGCGCAAACGAAAATGTAACGAGATGATGACGCAAGAGGCTTGATTTTTTGGTGTGCACTGACACCGTGCGAGTTTAGAGTTTACTGCAGACGGACGCAATGGAGAACTTGCTTAAAGTTTGGTGAAAGCACAAAAATGTAATGTTAGACAGAACATGCAATAGCAGGCAAACTATAAACTTAAAATAAAAAGTATGTTTCTCAAGATCTTTCCTTTAAAACTCTCTTTTCAAAAAACACAGACATGGGTTACTGAACCACATTTGGGAAGAATAAGCAGCTATTAACATTGACAAACTTAAAAAAAAGGGGAGATGGGTGGGGGCGCGTCCTGTAGCTGCACACAATGACAACATAACGTCTAATTTTCAAATATATTTTAATATGAGAACAGTTTTTAAATTAACCATACACTATTAACTGTCTTAAGCATGTCGTTTTCAAGAAAGTCATGAAATTAATAATTGACAAACAGCTTTGACTCCCAGTGGTTGATTACATTTTCCAGAATATCTGAACAGTAGAAATTCAACAGAATTATTCATCAGAAGAAAGATAATCAAACTGCGTTTATGGGTTACGCAATGACAATAACATAAATGTTTGGGTGAATGGTTACTTTAACATTAACTATATCCTAATATTTTCGACAGTGGTATATAGTTGTGAGTTTGTTGCTCAGGCCCGACACAATTAATCAAGAGCAATGCTGAAAGACTTGGAAGCTCTATGGGCTTGACGTTGCTACAAGTATTCATCCCGTTCACACTCTGCTTTCGAAACAACCAGTTTGTTATCGTGTGCAAAGGGGGTTTAAACTCTTTGGGAGGTAAGCATTTCCCTGCGTCCTTTCATTATCAATGTATTCTCTCATGCAATGTAAACTCTCTGAAATTCCATACTGTTGTGATGCTGGAAATGGGTGCAGAGTTTCCGTACATCATTCTCAGCAAGAAGGATATCACACTGTTCTGGCTGGACGGAGGGATCCAGTTCTTAGATGTTGTTCAGAAAAGTCTCATACAGTTCTTTGCTCTGATAACCAGACAAACAATCCATTCTCCTCCAAAAATGACTAAAACTGGTTCACCGCAGCAACCTCTTTAACAGCATCTCCAACACTCAGGTCTGGGCAGTGGTTAATACAGTGCCAAATAAGAACATCGGGAAACAGTAAAACAATCTCTGATGCAACACCTGATTTACTAACAAGCATATCAAAGGTTTCAATCATAGTTCTGGATGGCTTATTGTATTGAAAATCTTTACCTTCAAAGTCATCATAAAAGTAAAAGAGACATATTCGGTATTTTAATGGAGTATTTCAATGTTGATTAAAGTTATATTCTTATTTGTTTTATCCTTGTTATTTTCATGTGCTCTCATAACTCACATTGTGACAATCTTTCTAAACACACTTTAGATCTAAAGTGCCAAATTTGAATAATAACAAGTAAACTATCACCCAACACTGATATAGGAAGAATCAGGAAGATTATTTAATAATCAGATTAAATCTGCAATTTTAACAATTGAGGTCTCTGAAGTTCTGCACATCAACTTTAAGAATGATCACATAAACTTCCCCTATGCTTGCTTCATCTTGTCCAATTTTCTCCTCACCATTATTTTCATCTTGAGGGTATCAAAAATAGAATAAAATTTACATTTACATTAAAGATAAAATAAATATAAACACTATCAGCAAAAAACTGAACTGTTGCAGTAATCTCATGAATCCAGCAGGTGGACAGCTCATGGCGTTTTTTGGAGGAATTGCCAGAATGTGTAACCTAGACAAGAGATAGAGACTTGGAAAAACAACTTCAAATTATTTTTGTTTCAACACCATACTTTTATTTGTAGTATTAACCAATATATTACGAATACACAATTATTCTAAAATGTGAGAATAAATGATGAAAGTGAGTAAGTGCCAGGAGACCACCCAAAAGGCTGATGTTTGCACAAACAATAAAATGTTTACTAAGGAATGGAGTAAGGAAACAAGTAAGTAAATATGTATCTTAAGAATATTTAAAAGTAAACACATTCAAAAATAACCCATTTCGAATTCATCAAAATCTAAGATTTTAGAAATAACCCTCGGTCCATAATGAAGAGGATAAACCTAGTTACCAATATTTATTTACAAAACTCTAATGAAAAGACTACACTTTGTAGTCTCTTACCTCTCCAGAACCTCTCCTCCTGCGATCTGGTATCACCAGAGTATTCCTATTACTGCCAGCTGCTATAGTAGAGCCGATACTCATTCTGGGTCCAACTAGCATGTACCGTTTGTCTCCAGATCTGTACTGAATGCTGTGACACAGAGTCCCGTCGTAATTCGTATCTTGTAAATACTTGGATGAATAGTCTGTAGATTTCGAGCACTGCATTACAATCAACACAATGATACTGATGATAAAAAGTACTGACACAGAGCCCAATGTGATGATCAGATAAAATGTCACGTTGTTTTCTTCCTCGTCTTTTACTGCGTTTTTAACATCAGAAGCTGCAAAAGCCTCTTTGGGCTCCACAACTTTAACAATCACAGTCGCTGTTGCTGACAGAGAAACGTTTCCATTGTCTTTCACCAGTATGACCAGTTTATGCTGGGCCTCGTCTGTTTCTGTGAACGATCGAAGGGTTCTTATCTGTCCTGTATATCGATCCAAACCAAAGAGACTGTGATCACTAACTTCCTGCAGTGAAAATAATAACCAGCCGTTGTATCCTATATCTGCGTCATAGGCTCTGACTTTAGTCACCAAATGACCTGCGTTCACATTGCGAGGAATCTCCTCCACACCTTCAGCAGAACCGTTAGAGCTGACTGGATATAAGATCACTGGAACATTGTCATTCTGATCCAAAATAAACACGTTCACTGTCACATTACTGCTCAGAGATGGAGATCCAGAGTCTGTGGCAAGAACTTGGAAGTTAAATGTTTTTAATGTTTCAAAGTCAAAACTTTTTAATGAATAAATCTCTCCATTTTCTGGATTAATATTAATAAAAGATGTATACTGGTTTTCAACAGCACTGTCCCTCCATATCTGATAGCTGATGATGCTGCTTTCAGTGGCATCTTTATCAGAAGCAGACACAGTAAATAAAGATTTGCCTGGGACATTATTTTCCATAATGTAAAACGCATAGGGAGAGAAACTGAATTCTGGACTGTTGTCATTAACATCTGACACCAGAACAGTTATAGTTTTAACAGAAGAGAGAGATGGCTGTCCAGTGTCTTTGGCTACTAACATGACTTCATAATGAGATATTGTCTCTCGGTCTAGAGCTGATGTAGTAACTAAAGAATATGTATTATCTTGTGATGAAGGCATTAATTTGAAAGGTATGTCCTCAGGAATTGAACATGAAACTCTGCCATTTCTTTCCGAATCTAAATCAGATACACTTATCAAAGCCACTGTTGTGCCGGGTTTGGAGTCTTCAGGAACAGATTTTGAAAAGGATGTCACTTCTATCTGAGGGGCATTGTCATTAACATCAGCTATTTTTATAGTTACACTTTTATCTGTTGTTAAAGGAACAATCCCTCTGTCGGAGGCCTGAATGTCTATCTGATATTTATCTTTAATCTCAAAATCCAAAATACCTGTGAGAATGATTTCTCCTGTGGTTGGATTAACATCAAAAAGTTTGCGTAATTTATAATTGACGTTATGTCCTAATGTATAAATAACTTCTCCGTTCTGACCTTCGTCTGAATCGGTTGCGTTCACTCTTAATATTGTTGTGCCTACTGGCGTGTTTTCATTCAGAATTACACTGTAAGTTTCTTTAGTGAAAACAGGTGCATTATCATTTATATCTAAAACATCAATCGTTATCTTCATACCTCCAGACTTGGGCGGTCTGCCTCCATCTAAAGCAGTTAATTGCAATTCTATAGTTTTTGTGACCTCTCGATCTAGGGGCTTTTGCAATATCAATAAGGGCACTTTTCCATCTTCATCGTGATCTATAATTTCAATTCGAAAATATTCGGTGTGGCTCAGTTTATAAATCTGAACTGAATTGCTGCCACTATCTGGATCGCGCGCTGCCTGAAGCTGAAAACGCGCACCAGGAAGAACCGATTCGCCAATTTCTAAACGCTTTTCCAGCTCTGGGAATCTCGGTGCATGATCATTCACATCAATTATATCAACAGTCACATAATGAATCTCGAGTGGATTTTCCAAAGCGATTTTCAGATTGATCAAACACGGGGTTATTCTCTCACACACTGCCTCTCTGTCTATTTTACCGTTCACATACAACAGTCCGTCATTCTGATTCACGCCAAACAATGACTCGCCTGAGGTCGACACGATGCGAAATCCTCGTTCCTTTAAGGTTCTGTGATCAATCCCCAAATCCTTTGCAATATTTCCAACAACAGTTCCGGTCTTCTGTTCCTCGGAGATCGAATAGCGCACTTGTGCCAAAACCATTCTCCCAAAAAAAAGCGAAAGCGCAATGAAGAAGATTGTCAAATGCCTCTCCAGCGGTTTGATACATCTCCATTGTCCCATCTTGCTACGGATTCCTTACGAAACAATAGACCAACAGCTCTGCAAATACTAATCGAATAGCCACATGAGAAACACGTAATTAATCTATATTCCACATGGATAATACAAAGAAAGTCGATTTAGAAATGAACCCAGAAGGACGAACGACTGCGAAAATGAAGCAATGTTCGAGTGTAAATGACGAAGAGATAGGAAGTGGGCGTATTTTGGAGTTATTAGTCACAGGTTTACACTGACACCTTGCGATCTTTCACTTTCATTGCAAATGTGTTCAAAGTGAAATCACTGACCCTCTATATTAAACTCTCTCCTTATAGATCATGCACAAACAAAAAATCTAGTTATAGTACTTCGTCTATTCGAAAAACAATGCAAAATAAAAACATCAGCACCACACAAGCATTGTGTTGATGTTGTGTAATTCAAATATATATTTTATGTTAATCCTGAATGGACTTGGTCTATTGAGCTCAGCAAGCACATCTGACAAAAAATATTAAATACACAATATTATCATACACACATGTACTAGTTTGGTCTTTTGGTTATTTTGGATATAGGAAAAAAAATTAAATAATGAAATAACCATGACGAACATACAAAAAACCACTTCTCTCAATTTCTTACCTCTCCAGAATCTCTCCTCCTGCGATCTGGTATCACTAGAGTATTCCTATTACTGCCAGCTGCTATAGTAGAGCCGATACTCATTCTGGGTCCAACTAGCATGTACCGTTTGTCTCCAGATCTGTACTGAATGCTGTGACACAGAGTCCCGTCGTAATTCGTATCTTGTAAATACTTGGACGAATAGTCTGTAGATTTCGAGCACTGCATTACAATCAACACGATGATACTGATGATAAAAAGTACTGACACAGAGCCCAATGTGATGATCAGATAAAATGTCACGTTGTTTTCTTCCTCGTCTTTTACTGCGTTTTTAACATCAGAAGCTGCAAAAGCCTCTTTGGGCTCCACAACTTTAACAATCACAGTCGCTGTTGCTGACAGAGAAACGTTTCCATTGTCCTTCACCAGTATGACCAGTTTATGCTGGGCCTCGTCTGTTTCTGTGAATGATCGAAGGGTTCTTATCTGTCCTGTATATCGATCCAAACCAAAGAGACTGTGATCACTAACTTCCTGCAGTGAAAATAATAACCAGCCGTTGTATCCTATATCTGCGTCATAGGCTCTGACTTTAGTCACCAAATGACCTGCGTTCACATTGCGAGGAATCTCCTCCACACCTTCAGCAGAACCGTTAGAGCTGACTGGATATAAGATCACTGGAACATTGTCATTCTGATCCAAAATAAACACGTTCACTGTCACGTTACTGCTCAGAGATGGAGATCCAGAGTCTGTGGCAAGAACTTGGAAGTTAAATGTTTTTAAGGTTTCAAAGTCAAAACTTTTAAGTCCATAAATCTCTCCATTTTCTGGATTAATATTAATAAAAGATGTATACTGGTTTTCTACAGCACTGTCCCTCCATATCTGATAGCTGATGATGCCGCTTTCAGTGGCATCTTTATCAGAAGCATACACAGTAAATAAAGATTTGCCCGGGACATTATTTTCTATAATGTAAAACGCATAAGGAGAGAAACTGAATTCTGGACTGTTGTCATTAACATCTGACACCAGAACAGTTATAGTTTTAACAGAAGAGAGAGGTGGCTGTCCAGCGTCCTTGGCTACTAACATGACTTCATAATGAGATATTGTCTCTCGGTCTAGAGCTGATGTAGTTACTAAAGAATATGTATTATCTTGTGATGAAGGCATTAATTTGAAAGGTATGTCCTCAGGAATTGAACATGAAACTCTGCCATTTCTTTCCGAATCTAAATCAGATACACTTATCAAAGCCACTGTTGTGCCGGGTTTGGAGTCTTCAGGAACCGATTTTGAAAAGGATGTCACTTCTATCTGAGGGGCATTGTCATTAACATCAGCTATTTTTATAGTTACACTTTTATCTGTTGTTAAAGGAACAATCCCTCTGTCGGAAGCCTGAATGTCTATCTCATATACATGTTTCAATTCAAAGTCCACAAGACCTTTCACAAAAATATCTCCAGTAATGGCGTTAACATCAAACACATTGACGTTATTTCCTAATGTATAAATAACTTCTCCGTTCTGACCTTCGTCTGAATCGGTTGCGTTCACTCTTAATATTGTTGTGCCTACAGGCGTGTTTTCATTCAGAATTACACTGTAAGTATCTTTAGTGAAAACAGGTGCATTATCATTTATATCTAAAACATCAATCGTTATCTTCATACCTCCAGACTTTGGTGGTCTGCCTCCATCTAAAGCAGTTAATTGTAATTCTATACGTTTGGTAATCTCTCTGTCAAGTGGTTTTTGTAATATCAATAAGGGCACTTTTCCGTCTTCATCACGATCTTTAATTTCAATTCGAAAATATTCGGTGTGGCTCAGTTTATAAATCTGAACTGAATTGCTGCCACTATCTGGATCGCGCGCTGCCTGAAGCTGAAAACGCGCACCAGGAAGAACCGATTCGCCAATTTCTAAACGCTTTTCCAGCTCTGGGAATCTCGGTGCATGATCATTCACATCAATTATATCAACGGTCACATAATGAATCTCGAGTGGATTTTCCAAAGCGATTTTCAGATTGATCAAACACGGGGTTATTCTCTCACACACTGCCTCTCTGTCTATTTTACCGTTCACATACAACAGTCCGTCATTCTGATTCACGCCAAACAATGACTCGCCTGAGGTCGACACGATGCGAAATCCTCGTTCCTTTAAGGTTCTGTGATCAATCCCCAAATCCTTTGCAATATTTCCAACAACAGTTCCGGTCTTCTGTTCCTCGGAGATCGAATAGCGCACTTGTGCCAAAACCATTCTCCCCCAAAAAAGCAAAAGGGCAACGAAGAACATTTTCACATGACGCATCAGACATTGTTGAGGTCTTCTTTGTTCCATTTTTACAAAGCACTCATTCCAAACACATTTACAAGACGTCCACAAATATTAGATCAAAATCCATTTGACAGATATTACCTAAACCCCGTGAGCTATAACGAATAAAAGAGAACAAAGGCCGCGCGCAAGCCGCACCACTGCTGAAAACAGATCATGTACGATTTTAAGTGACGAAGGAAAGGGGAGGTATTCTCAGATGTTCAATCATACTGTTAGTTTACACTGACACCTCGTGAGCTATCACATTCATTGCATCATACTTTCCAATTCTGGAAATACAAAAACACCTTCTGTATTCGTTAAGAATACGATATAATCGCAGTGCTTAAAGCACGTAAGAAATAAAGCAAATACTCTTGTATCAAGCACGACACAAACCTTCATGATGCGTTCAGGACCAAAGACAGCGACTGTGCCGAGTTAGTGCAAGTTATTATACTTTTGACGTTTCTCGTTCTCGTTAAAGAAAAAGATATTAGAAATGCTTAGAATTAACAAGTTAGGTCGAATTATTGGCATTCAATAACAGGTATACACTTGTGGTTAGTTAAACAATTTACAATAAATTTACCATATGCGGAGCTGGATCTTGGAAAAAACAGCTACAAGTGCTACAAGTATTTTACAACACAAACTCATAGAGAAAGGTTCAGTTTGAAAATTAAATATGAAACATATTACAAAAGATGATTAAAATCGTCTGACTGGGAATATACATATATTAGCATAAGAACTTCCTTACCTCCACAGAATCTCTCCTCCTGCGATCTGGTATCACTAGAGTATTCCTATTACTGCCAGCTGCTATAGTAGAGCCGATACTCATTCTGGGTCCAACTAGCATGTACCGTTTGTCTCCAGATCTGTACTGAATGCTGTGACACAGAGTCCCGTCGTAATTCGTATCTTGTAAATACTTGGATGAATAGTCTGTAGATTTCGAGCACTGCATTACAATCAACACGATGATACTGATGATGAAAAGTACTGACACAGAGCCCAATGTGATGATCAGATAAAATGTCACGTTGTTTTCTTCCTCGTCTTTTACTGCGTTTTTAACATCAGAAGCTGCAAAAGCCTCTTTGGGCTCCACAACTTTAACAATCACAGTCGCTGTTGCTGACAGAGAAACGTTTCCATTGTCTTTCACCAGTATGACCAGTTTATGCTGGGCCTCGTCTGTTTCTGTGAATGATCGAAGGGTTCTTATCTGTCCTGTATATCGATCCAAACCAAAGAGACTGTGATCACTAACTTCCTGCAGTGAAAATAATAACCAGCCGTTGTATCCTATATCTGCGTCATAGGCTCTGACTTTAGTCACCAAATGACCTGCGTTCACATTGCGAGGAATCTCCTCCACACCTTCAGCAGAACCGTTAGAGCTGACTGGATATAAGATCACTGGAACATTGTCATTCTGATCCAAAATAAACACGTTCACTGTCACGTTACTGCTCAGAGATGGAGATCCAGAGTCTGTAGCAAGAACTTGAAAGTGGAATGTTTTTAAGGTTTCAAAGTCAAAACTTTTAAGTCCATAAATCTCTCCATTTTCTGGATTAATATTAATAAAAGACGTATACTGGTTTTCTACAGCACTGTCCCTCCATATCTGATAGCTGATAATGCCGCTTTCAGTGGCATCTTTATCAGAAGCAGACACAGTAAATAAAGATTTGCCCGGGACATTATTTTCCATAATGTAAAACGCATAGGGAGAGAAACTGAATTCTGGACTGTTGTCATTAACATCTGACACCAGAACAGTTATAGTTTTAACAGAAGAGAGAGGTGGCTGTCCAGCGTCTTTGGCTACTAACATGACTTCATAATGAGATATTGTCTCTCGGTCTAGAGCTGATGTAGTAACTAAAGAATATGTATTATCTTGTGATGAAGGCATTAATTTGAAAGGTATGTCCTCAGGAATTGAACATGAAACTCTGCCATTTCTTTCCGAATCTAAATCAGATACACTTATTAAAGCCACTGTTGTGCCGGGTTTGGAGTCTTCAGGAACAGATTTTGAAAAGGATGTCACTTCTATCTGAGGGGCATTGTCATTAACATCAGCTATTTTTATAGTTACACTTTTATCTGTTGTTAAAGGAACAATCCCTCTATCAGAGGCCTGAATATCTATCTCATATACATCTGTTAATTCAAAATCCAAAAGACCTTTCACAATAATATCTCCAGTAATTGGATTCACATCGAAGAGTTCATCATTGACGTTATGTCCTAATGTATAAATAACTTCTCCGTTCTGACCTTCGTCTGAATCGGTTGCGTTCACTCTTAATATTGTTGTGCCTACAGGCGTGTTTTCATTCAGAATTACACTGTAAGTTTCTTTAGTGAAAACAGGTGCATTATCATTTATATCTAAAACATCAATCGTTATCTTCATACCTCCAGACTTTGGTGGTCTGCCTCCATCTAAAGCAGTTAATTGTACTTCTATACGTTTGGTAATCTCTCTGTCAAGTGGTTTTTGCAAAATTAAAACAGGAACTTTGCCGTCTCGATCACGATCTTTAATTTCAATTCGAAAATATTCGGTGTGGCTCAGTTTATAAATCTGAACTGAATTGCTGCCACTATCTGGATCGCGCGCTGCCTGAAGCTGAAAACGCGCACCAGGAAGAACCGATTCGCCAATTTCTAAACGCTTTTCCAGCTCTGGGAATCTCGGTGCATGATCATTCACATCAATTATATCAACAGTCACATAATGAATCTCGAGTGGATTTTCCAAAGCGATTTTCAGATTGATCAAACACGGGGTGATTCTCTCACACACTGCCTCTCTGTCTATTTTACCGTTCACATACAACACACCGTCATTCTGATTCACGCCAAACAATGACTCGCCTGAGGTCGACACGATGCGAAATCCTCGTTCCTTTAAGGTTCTGTGATCAATCCCCAAATCCTTTGCAATATTTCCAACAACAGTTCCGGTCTTCTGTTCCTCGGAGATCGAATAGCGCACTTGTGCCAAAACCATTCTCCCCCAAAAAAGCAAAAGGGCAACGAAGAACATTTTCACATGACGCATCATACATTGTTGAGGTCTTCTTTGTTCCATTTTTACAAAGCACTCATTCCAAACACATTTACAAGACGTCCACAAATATTAGATCAAAATCCATTTGACAGATATTACCTAAACCCCGTGAGCTATAACGAATAAAAGAGAACAAAGGCCGCGCGCAAGCCGCACCACTGCTGAAAACAGATCATGTACGATTTTAAGTGACGAAGGAAAGGGGAGGTATTCTCAGATGGTCAATCATACTGTTAGTTTACACTGACACCTCGTGAGCTATCACATTCATTGCATCATACTTTCCAATTCTAGAAATACAAAAACACCTTCTGTATTCGTTAAGAATACGATATAATCGCAGTGCTTAAAGCACGTAAGAAATAAAGCAAATACTCTTGTGTCAAGCACGACTCAAACCTTCATGATGCGTTCAGGACCAGAGACAGCGACTGTGCCGAGTTAGTGCAAGTTATAATACTTTTGACGTTTCTCGTTCTCGTTAAAGAAAAAGATATTAGAAATGCTTAGAATTAACAAGTTAGGTCGAATTATTGGCCGTCAATAACAGGTATACACTTGTGGTTGGTTAAAACGATTTACAATAAATTTACCATATGCGGAGCTGGATCTTGGAAAAAAACAGCTACAAGTGCTACAAGTATTTTACAACACAAACTCATAGAGAAAGGTTCAGTTTGAAAATTAAATATGAAACATACTACAAAAGATGATTAAAATCGTCTGACTTGGAATATACATATATTAGCATAAGACCTTCCTTACCTCCACAGAATCTCTCCTCCTGCGATCTGGTATCACAAGAGTATTCCTATTACTGCCAGCTGCTATAGTAGAGCCGATACTCATTCTGGGTCCAACTAGCATGTACCGTTTGTCTCCAGATCTGTACTGAATGCTGTGACACAGAGTCCCGTCGTAATTCGTATCTTGTAAATACTTGGATGAATAGTCTGTAGATTTCGAGCACTGCATTACAATCAACACGATGATACTGATGATGAAAAGTACTGACACAGAGCCCAATGTGATGATCAAATAAAATGTCACGTTGTTTTCTTCCTCGTCTTTTACTGCGTTTCTAACATCAGAAGCTGCAAAAGCCTCTTTGGGCTCCACAACTTTAACAATCACAGTCGCTGTTGCTGACAGAGAAACGTTTCCATTGTCTTTCACCAGTATGACCAGTTTATGCTGGGCCTCGTCTGTTTCTGTGAATGATCGAAGGGTTCTTATCTGTCCTGTATATCGATCCAAACCAAAGAGACTGTGATCACTAACTTCCTGCAGTGAAAATAATAACCAGCCGTTGTATCCTATATCTGCGTCATAGGCTCTGACTTTAGTCACCAAATGACCTGCGTTCACATTGCGAGGAATCTCCTCCACACCTTCAGCAGAACCGTTAGAGCTGACAGGATGTAAGATCACTGGAACATTGTCATTCTGATCCAAAATAAACACGTTCACTGTCACGTTACTGCTCAGAGATGGAGATCCAGAGTCTGTAGCAAGAACTTGAAAGTGGAATGTTTTTAAGGTTTCAAAGTCAAAACTTTTAAGTCCATAAATCTCTCCATTTTCTGGATTAATATTAATAAAAGACGTATACTGGTTTTCTACAGCACTGTCCCTCCATATCTGATAGCTGATAATGCCGCTTTCAGTGGCATCTTTATCAGAAGCAGACACAGTAAATAAAGATTTGCCCGGGACATTATTTTCCATAATGTAAAACGCATAAGGAGAGAAACTGAATTCTGGACTGTTGTCATTAACATCTGACACCAGAACAGTTATAGTTTTAACAGAAGAGAGAGGTGGCTGTCCAGCGTCTTTGGCTACTAACATGACTTCATAATGAGATATTGTCTCTCGGTCTAGAGCTGATGTAGTAACTAAAGAATATGTATTATCTTGTGATGAAGGCATTAATTTGAAAGGTATGTCCTCAGGAATTGAACATGAAACTCTGCCATTTCTTTCCGAATCTAAATCAGATACACTTATTAAAGCCACTGTTGTGCCGGGTTTGGAGTCTTCAGGAACAGATTTTGAAAAGGATGTCACTTCTATCTGAGGGGCATTGTCATTAACATCAGCTATTTTTATAGTTACACTTTTATCTGTTGTTAAAGGAACAATCCCTCTATCAGAGGCCTGAATATCTATCTCATATACATCTGTTAATTCAAAATCCAAAAGACCTTTCACAATAATATCTCCAGTAATTGGATTCACATCGAAGAGTTCATCATTGACGTTATGTCCTAATGTATAAATAACTTCTCCGTTCTGACCTTCGTCTGAATCGGTTGCGTTCACTCTTAATATTGTTGTGCCTACAGGCGTGTTTTCATTCAGAATTACACTGTAAGTTTCTTTAGTGAAAACAGGTGCATTATCATTTATATCTAAAACATCAATCGTTATCTTCATACCTCCAGACTTTGGTGGTCTGCCTCCATCTAAAGCAGTTAATTGTACTTCTATACGTTTGGTAATCTCTCTGTCAAGTGGTTTTTGCAAAATTAAAACAGGAACTTTGCCGTCTCGATCACGATCTTTAATTTCAATTCGAAAATATTCGGTGTGGCTCAGTTTATAAATCTGAACTGAATTGCTGCCACTATCTGGATCGCGCGCTGCCTGAAGCTGAAAACGCGCACCAGGAAGAACCGTTTCACTGATTTCTAAACGCTTTTCCAGCTCTGGGAATCTCGGTGCATGATCATTCACATCAATTATATCAACGGTCACATAATGAATCTCGAGTGGATTTTCCAAAGCGATTTTCAGATTGATCAAACACGGGGTTATTCTCTCACACACTGCCTCTCTGTCTATTTTACCGTTCACATACAACAGTCCGTCATTCTGATTCACGCCAAACAATGACTCGCCTGAGGTCGACACGATGCGAAATCCTCGTTCCTTTAAGGTTCTGTGATCAATCCCCAAATCCTTTGCAATATTTCCAACAACAGTTCCGGTCTTCTGTTCCTCGGAGATCGAATAGCGCACTTGTGCCAAAACCATTCTCCCCCAAAAAAGCAAAAGGGCAACGAAGAACATTTTCACATGACGCATCAGACATTGTTGAGGTCTTCTTTGTTCCATTTTTACAAAGCACTGATTCCAAACACATTTACAAGACGTCCACAAATATTACATCAAAATCCATTTGACAGATATTACCTAAACCCCGTGAGCTATAACGAATAAAAGAGAACAAAGGCCGCGCGCAAGCCGCACCACTGCTGAAAACAGATCATGTACGATTTTAAGTGACGAAGGAAAGGGGAGGTATTCTCAGATGTTCAATCATACTGTTAGTTTACACTGACACCTCGTGAGCTATCACATTCATTGCATCATACTTTCCAATTCTGGAAATACAAAAACACCTTCTGTATTCGTTAAGAATACGATATAATCGCAGTGCTTAAAGCACGTAAGAAATAAAGCAAATACTCTTGTATCAAGCACGACACAAACCTTCATGATGCGTTCAGGACCACAGACAGCGACTGTGCCGAGTTAGTGCAAGTTATTATACTTTTGACGTTTCTCGTTCTCGTTAAAGAAAAAGATATTAGAAATACTTAGAATTAACAAGTTAGGTCGAATTATTGGCCGTCAATAACAGGTATACACTTGTGGTTGGTTAAACAAATTACAATAAATTCACCTAATACGGAGCTGAAGCTTAAAAAAAACACAGCAACAAGTCCTACAAGTATTTTACAACACAAAATCAGAGAAAGGTTTAAATTTAAAATAAATGCGAATCATACTACAAAAGATATTAAAAAATGGTCCGTCGAATATACATATATTAGCATAAGACCTTCCTTACCTCCACAGAATCTCTCCCCCTGCGATCTGGTATCACTAGAGTATTCCTATTACTGCCAGCTGCTATAGTAGAGCCGATACTCATTCTGGGTCCAACTAGCATGTACCGTTTGTCTCCAGATCTGTACTGAATGCTGTGACACAGAGTCCCGTCGTAATTCGTATCTTGTAAATACTTGGATGAATAGACTGTAGATTTCGAGCACTGCATTACAATCAACACGATGATACTGATGATGAAAAGTACTGACACAGAGCCCAATGTGATGATCAGATAAAATGTCACGTTGTTTTCTTCCTCGTCTTTGACTGCGTTTTTAACATCAGAAGCTGCAAAAGCCTCTTTGGGCTCCACAACTTTAACAATCACAGTCGCTGTTGCTGACAGAGAAACGTTTCCATTGTCCTTCACCAGTATGACCAGTTTATGCTGGGCCTCGTCTGTTTCTGTGAATGATCGAAGGGTTCTTATCTGTCCTGTATATCGATCCAAACCAAAGAGACTGTGATCACTAACTTCCTGCAGTGAAAATAATAACCAGCCGTTGTATCCTATATCTGCGTCATAGGCTCTGACTTTAGTCACCAAATGACCTGCGTTCACATTGCGAGAAATCTCCTCCACACCTTCAGCAGAACCGTTAGAGCTGACTGGATATAAGATCACTGGAACATTGTCATTCTGATCCAAAATAAACACGTTCACTGTCACGTTACTGCTCAGAGATGGAGATCCAGAGTCTGAAGCCAGAACTTGAAAATTGAACATTTTAAGAGTTTCAAAGTCAAAACTTTTAAGTGAATGAATTTCTCCAGTTTCATGGTTAATATTAATGAATGATGTATATTTGTTTTCCTCACTACTGTCTCTCCATAGCTGATAGCTGATCACCGCATTTTCGTTCGAATCTTTGTCAAAAGCAGACACAGAAAATAAAGATTTACCTGGGATATTATTTTCCATAACATAAAATGCATAAGGTGATAACGAAAATTCTGGACTGTTATCATTGACATCTGAAATCATGAGGGTTATAGTTTTAATGGAGGACAATGACGGCTGACCCGCGTCTCTAGCAACTAATGTAATGTCATACTGAAATGTTACCTCCCTGTCAAGTGACATTGATGTAACTAATGAGTAAATATTATCCTGTGTCGACGACATCAGCTTGAAAGGTATACCATCAGAAAGTAAACAGGAGATTTTTCCATTGACACCGGAATCCAAATCAGAAACGCTTATCAAAGCCACAGTCGTTCCAGGTTTGGAGTCTTCTGGAATTGCGTTTGAAAACGATGTCACCTCTATTTCTGGGGCGTTATCATTTACATCCGCTATTTTTATAAATATACTTTTGTCCGTTGTTAAAGGAACAATGCCTTTGTCAGATGCTTCTATATCGATCTCATATTTATCTTTAACTTCAAAATCCAAAAGACCTTTCACAACAATTTCACCAGTGACTGAATTAACTTCAAAAAGTTTGCGTAAATTAAGATTAACGTTACTTCCGAAAGCATAAACGACCTCTCCGTTTTGACCCTCGTCGGAATCACTTGCGTTAACCTGCAGAATTGTCGTTCCCACAGGTGCGTTTTCGTTCAACGTAACTGTGTATGTCTCTTTCGTAAAAACCGGTGCATTGTCATTTATATCCAGCACATCAATCAGTATTGCTATTGAGCCAGATTTAGGAGGTCTTCCCCCATCCAAAGCAGTCAATTCTAACCTCATGTTTTTTGTCACTTCCCGGTCAAGCGCCTTGTGTAAAACCAGAATCGGAATTTTACCATCTTCTCTGTCTTTCATTTCCAGACGAAAGTGGTCGTTTTGGCTAAGTTTATAAGTCTGAACCGAATTGATTCCAGTGTCAGGATCACGGGCCGCCTGTAGAGGAAAGCGCGCTCCTGGCATGGCAGATTCCCAAATTTCCAGTTGCTTTTCATTCTCCGGAAACAATGGATGATGATCGTTTATGTCTAATATCTCTACAGTGACGTAATGTATTTCTAGTGGATTTTCCAAAGCGATTTTCAGATTGATCAAACACGGGGTGATTCTCTCACACACTGCCTCTCTGTCTATTTTACCGTTCACATACAACAGTCCGTCATTCTGATTCACGCCAAACAATGACTCCCCTGACGCAGAGACGATGCGAAATCCTCGTTCCTTTAAGGTTCTGTGATCAATTCCCAAATCCTTTGCAATATTTCCCACGACAGAACCTTCTCTTTGTTCCTCAGACACGGAATATCGCACCTGTCCAAAAACTGCTCCGCAAAGCAAAAGCGACACAGCGATGAAAGCGAACCTTGCAGGAAGATGCAGTCGACATGTCCGTCCTCTTTGTTCCATTACTAATAAATCATAAAACCTTCACATGCAACTTAACTACCGTTCTACAAACAATAATTGTATAATCTCAAAATTGCGATTAATGAAAAATAAGACAGAAAATGGAAAAAACGTTGTGATGAAAGCAGACAAGCCAAACAGCACCAGTGATGGATAAGAGAAAACACGACTAAGCCAAAAGGGTGGAGGAAGAGGAGCTAAAAACTGACGTCATGAATCTTTCTAGGTGTACACTGACATCTAGCGACCTCAATATTTTTCACTGCGAAGTACATTTATATCTTATATTTGGCAAAAATACGCCTTATTTTATTTTTGCAAACTGAGAATCTTTAACTGTTTGATTAATATTAGTATATTACATTTTTTTAAATCGATTAATAGTAAATATTCTGAGAAAGAACGCTTTAAGACAGAACTTCAAGTTCAAGTTCAAGTCTGCTTTATTGTCAATTCTTTCACATGTACAGTACATACATACAGTGAATCGAAATTGCGTTACTCTATTATTATAAATAATAAATATTTTAATACTTAACATTAGTCATTAGTCCTTTGTTTTGAGCTAAACAAACACATACTTTAAAAGTTTGAAAAACGAGAAGAAATTCTTTAATTCGACACACCTCCTTGCCATAAAAGCACAAACAGAAACTGTTGGAAATGTTTGTCTATATGTGCTTTTTGAATTATGCATCAAAACAGGGGGTCTCTTACCTCTCCAGAATCTCTCCTCCTGCGATCTGGTATCACTAGAGTATTCCTATTACTGCCAGCTGCTATAGTAGAGCCGATACTCATTCTGGGTCCAACTAGCATGTACCGTTTGTCTCCAGATCTGTACTGAATGCTGTGACACAGAGTCCCGTCGTAATTCGTATCTTGTAAATACTTGGATGAATAGTCTGTAGATTTCGAGCACTGCATTACAATCAACACGATGATACTGATGATGAAAAGTACTGACACAGAGCCCAATGTGATGATCAGATAAAATGTCACGTTGTTTTCTTCCTCGTCTTTTACTGCGTTTTTAACATCAGACGCTGCAAAAGCCTCTTTGGGCTCCACAACTTTAACAATCACAGTCGCTGTTGCTGACAGAGAAACGTTTCCATTGTCTTTCACCAGTATGACCAGTTTATGCTGGGCCTCGTCTGTTTCTGTGAATGAGCGAAGGGTTCTTATCTGTCCTGTATATCGATCCAAACCAAAGAGACTGTGATCACTAACTTCCTGCAGTGAAAATAATAACCAGCCGTTGTATCCTATATCTGCGTCATAGGCTCTGACTTTAGTCACCAAATGACCTGCGTTCACATTGCGAGGAATCTCCTCCACACCTTCAGCAGAACCGTTAGAGCTGACTGGATATAAGATCACTGGAACATTGTCATTCTGATCCAAAATAAACACGTTCACTGTCACGTTACTGCTCAGGGAAGGAGATCCAGAGTCTGAAGCCAGAACTTGAAAATTGAACATTTTAACAGTTTCGAAATCAAAACTTTTTAATGCCTGAATATGTCCACTTTCAGGGTCAATCTGGAAGAAAGATGCCATATTGTTTCGAGTCCTATCGCCACGAATAATAGAATAAGCAATTATTGCGTTTTCATTTATGTCTTTATCAGAAGCACTTACAGAAAATATGGAATTACTCTGGGCATTATTTTCTCGCAAATAAAGTTCTAAAGGATTCTGTGAGAACTCTGGAGCATTATCATTCACATCTGCTAGCTGGATCCTGAGAGTTTTATAGCTGGATAAAGGGGGATATCCTAAGTCGGTTGCTGTTATATTTACATCATAATATGAGACCAGTTCACGATCCAAATGGTCTTTTGTTACTAAAGAGTACATATTTTCTTGAATTGACCTTTTCAATTCGAAGGGCACGCTATCTGACAGATGACAAATAACTTTTCCGTTAATTCCAGAATCTTTATCAATGACACTAATAAAGGATATGACTGTGCCTGGTTTGGAGTCCTCAGAAACCACGTTGGACAAGGAAGTGACATCTATTTGTGGTTGATTATCATTGAGGTCTATTATTTTTATGACAACTCTACAGTCAACAGTGCGCTGAGGCTGACCTTTATCCGTGGCTTGAACATTTAATCTGTACACGTCATTCTCCTCATAATCGACATTTCCTGTAACAGTTATTTTTCCACTTACACTGTCCAATCGAAAAATGTTATCTGCAGTATTTTTTGAGGATTTCATCAAAGAGTATTCAATCTCTCCGTTTACTCCACTGTCAGAATCGCTTGCGTTAACGAAAACAACAACTGTTCCTATAGGCATGTTTTCATTAAGTGTTACTGTATATGTTTCCATGCCAAATATAGGACTGTTATCATTTATATCTTGGACAGCAACTGTGATATTTAAAGAACCAGATTTTGGAGGACTCCCACCATCTAAAGCAGTCAGAACTAAAACGTGTTTGGCATGCAGTTCTCTGTCTAATGGCTTTTGAATGACAAGAAATATTATTTTGTCATCATCTTCCCCGTCTTTTAATTGCAACTGAAAATGATCATTTTGCTGTAGTTTATAAAGACGAACTGTGTTCGTTGCAGCATCCAGGTCACGCGCAACCGGCAATGCAAACCGCGCACCAGTATGCGTATTTTCCGGTATTTCCAAATATAAATTATTTTCTGGAAAGGTAGGATAGTGATCATTTACATCAGTTACCTCGACAACAATATAATGTATTTCAAGTGGATTCTCCACAACGAGTTTAAGGTTGATCAAGCATGCGTTATTGCCTTCGCATATCTCCTCTCTGTCGATTTTTTTCTGCACATTCAGCAGGCCATTGTTCTGATCTACCTGGAAAAGAGCGTCATGAGACCCAGACACAATACGGAGTCGCCTCTCCGACAGCGCACTGATATCAAGACCCAAGTCTTTAGCAATATTTCCCACAACGAATCCTTCCTTTACTTCCTCTGGAATAGAATATTTAATCTGCGCTGAAACCTGCAGTAAGAACAGCAAACCGAAAAAAACAGCGGTCCACAAGCACTCCCGTCTGCGTCTTTGTCCTTCGGCTCCCATCGCAATCCAACAATATGGTAGTCTATAACGTTCTATTCCAAATTCGTAAACAGTAAATGATGTTAAATGTGCACGTTGAATGTGTAAGAGGAGCAGACGAAAGAACTATCCCCCTTTAGGTCCCGAACAAATCAGATGGGCGAACTCCCTTAGAATTGTTAGTGAAAAAGAACGGAAATAACGTCATAACAGTGGGATGGCTATAAAGTCAAAGCATTTTGCTGTGCAACACTGACACCATGTGATGGTCACGACCCATACTTCCTAATACTTTGCTTAATTCTGCATTTAAACCGAACACAAACTTGCAAATGTTTTGTAGTATTTGAGCCTTTATCTCTGCATATTTGTATCAATGAAAAGAAAAACAAGGATAAAGAGAACAACTATAATTTCTAAATTAAACCAGAAGTGTAGAGTACACAAGAACGACACGCAAACTTACCTCTCCAGAATCTCTCCTCCTGCGATCTGGTATCACCAGAGTATTCCTATTACTGCCAGCTGCTATAGTAGAGCCGATACTCATTCTGGGTCCAACTAGCATGTACCGTTTGTCTCCAGATCTGTACTGAATGCTGTGACACAGAGTCCCGTCGTAATTCGTATCTTGTAAATACTTGGATGAATAGTCTGTAGATTTCGAGCACTGCATTACAATCAACACGATGATACTGATGATGAAAAGTACTGACACAGAGCCCAATGTGATGATCAAATAAAATGTCACGTTGTTTTCTTCCTCGTCTTTTACTGCGTTTTTAACATCAGAAGCTGCAAAAGCCTCTTTGGGCTCCACAACTTTAACAATCACAGTCGCTGTTGCTGACAGAGAAACGTTTCCATTGTCTTTCACCAGTATGACCAGTTTATGCTGGGCCTCGTCTGTTTCTGTGAATGATCGAAAGGTTCTTATCTGTCCTGTATATCGATCCAAACCAAAGAGACTGTGATCACTAACTTCCTGCAGTGAAAATAATAACCAGCCGTTGTATCCTATATCTGCGTCATAGGCTCTGACTTTAGTCACCAAATGACCTGCGTTCACATTGCGAGGAATCTCCTCCACACCTTCAGAAGAACCGTTAGAGCTGACAGGATATAAGATCACAGGAACATTGTCATTCTGATCCAAAATAAACACGTTCACTGTCACGTTACTGCTCAGAGATGGAGATCCAGAGTCTGTGGCAAGAACTTGAAAATTGAACATTTTAACAGTTTCAAAGTCAAAACTCTTCAACCCAATTATCTCTCCATTTTCAGAGTTAATATTAATGAACGATGTATATTTATTTCCGCCATTACTGTCCCTGCATATCTGATAGCTGATAATAGCATTTTTGTCCGAATCCTGGTCAAAAGCCGACACTGAAAATAAAAGTTTCCCAGGGACATTATTTTCAACAACATAAAACGCATAGGGTGATACTAAAAATTCTGGGCTGTTGTCATTTATATCAGAAATCAGAACAGTTATAGTTTTAACAGACGACAATGATGGTTTACCCTTATCTGTGGCCACTAATATGATGTCATACTGAAATTTCGTTTCCCTGTCTAAAGACGACGTGGAAACTAAAGAATATGTATTATCTTGTGATGAAGGCATTAATTTAAAAGGCATGTCATCACCTACAGAACAAGAGACTTGGCCATTAAGGCCAGAATCCATATCAGAAACGCTTATTAAAGCTACCGTAGTACCTGGTCTAGAGTCCTCGGGAATTGTGTTTGAAAACGATGTAATCTCTATTTCGGGTGCATTGTCATTTATGTCCACGACTTTTATGGTAACACTTTTATCTGTAGACAAAGGAATCCCGCCCTTATCAGAAGCCTGTATATCGATCTCATAGCTGTCTTTGGCCTCATAATCTAAAATTCCTTTTACTGTTATGTCACCGTTGATTGAGTCGATATCAAAAAGCTTTCGCACATTACTATAAACATTTTTGGCAAATGAATACACGATCTCACCATTTGTGCCCTCGTCAAAATCAGTAGCGCTTACTTGTATTACAGTAGTACCTACAGGTGCATTTTCATTTAGCATTACAGAATAAACATCTTTCGAGAAAATGGGATAATTGTCATTTATATCTAACACATTAATCGTTATATCCATTGTTCCTGATTTGGCAGGTTTTCCTCCATCAACGGCAGTTAACTGTAAATTAATGATTCGCGTCGTTTCTCTGTCTAAAGGCTTTTGTAAAATCAGAACAGGAATTTTACCATCTTCTCCACGGTCCTTCACTTCTAGGCGAAAATTATCACTATGGCTGAGTTTATAATGGTTGACAGAATTACTACCACTGTCATAATCGCGCGCAGCCTGCAGCTGAAATCGCGCACCGGGCAGTGCAGATTCTCCAATCTCTAAATGCATTTCTCTCTCGGGAAATATCGGAGCGTGATCGTTGATGTCTAAAATCTCAATGGTGACATAATGAATCTCAAGAGGATTTTCTAATGCTATTTTCAGATTGATCAAACACGGGGTTATTCTCTCACACACTGCCTCTCTGTCTATTTTACCGTTCACATACAACACACCGTCATTTTGGTTAACGCTGAACAATGCCTCTCCTGACGTCGAGACGATGCGAAATCCTCGTTCCTTTAAGGTTGTTTTATCTTTCCCCAAATCCTTTGCGATATTTCCTACAGCTGCCCCGTCCTGTTGTTCCTCGGAGATAGAGTACTGAATTTGAGCCCGAGCAACGACATGAAACACAAACAATACAGCGATAAGAGTGAATCTCGTCCGATCCTTCAGCCATTGCGCGTAACTCCTTTGTTGCATTTTGCAGATAATAAAGAGCAGCTTCACACAAATTACGCGACGATACTATATACGTCGACAAATTACATGTGGCACTGAGCCTCTAAAGAAAGACAATTGAAAAAAAAAACAGCACAGGACAACCAGAACCCTTTAGCACCACGACCAAACGAGTAGAATGAGAAAGCAAATGCGTTCAACGACGCTATGAGCCAAACACTTGGCTAACACTGACATCTGGCGATCACACAGTTTTGTTACAAAACATCAAATTGGTAAAAAGAGTTCATAGATAAACAACTAAATTCTAACACACAGTTAATATGCCAACTTATTTCAATATTTGAAGTCGTGAAAATAAACGCTATTGACAGCATCCGTTATATCTCAAAAGCAAAATACATCTGCAAACAAATGTACGTTGTTAAGATTGTATTTAATCTTGAAAAGCATCTGCACAGTATGTCTCCAACCAAAAGGTTACAAAAGCCATTAAAGTACTTCAGCACTACTGTAGTGGACAGCTCCCTCAAAATCCACAAGTAAAAAGTCAAATCACCATGTAGGCAAATAATGCCACCTTAAGCAATGCAATAGAAATATAATTCAAACCACTCATCACAATCTTAAATAAATATTTATGGCGTTTTATAAACGTTTAAAATAATGGCAAAGTACGGCTGACAATGCATATATTGTAAATGACATACAAACAAATTATTGGAGGGAAATTGATTATTTGTCAATCTTACCTCTCCAGAATCTCTCCTCCTGCGATCTGGTATCACTAGAGTATTCCTATTACTGCCAGCTGCTATAGTAGAGCCGATACTCATTCTGGGTCCAACTAGCATGTACCGTTTGTCTCCAGATCTGTACTGAATGCTGTGACACAGAGTCCCGTCGTAATTCGTATCTTGTAAATACTTGGATGAATAGTCTGTAGATTTCGAGCACTGCATTACAATCAACACGATGATACTGATGATGAAAAGTACTGACACAGAGCCCAATGTGATGATCAGATAAAATGTCACGTTGTTTTCTTCCTCGTCATTTACTGCGTTTTTAACATCAGAAGCTGCAAAAGCCTCTTTGGGCTCCACAACTTTAACAATCACAGTCGCTGTTGCTGACAGAGAAACGTTTCCATTGTCTTTCACCAGTATGACCAGTTTATGCTGGGCCTCGTCTGTTTCTGTGAATGATCGAAGGGTTCTTATCTGTCCTGTATATCGATCCAAACCAAAGAGACTGTGATCACTAACTTCCTGCAGTGAAAATAATAACCAGCCGTTGTATCCTATATCTGCGTCATAGGCTCTGACTTTAGTCACCAAATGACCTGCGTTCACATTGCGAGGAATCTCCTCCACACCTTCAGCAGAACCGTTAGAGCTGACTGGATATAAGATCACTGGAACATTGTCATTCTGATCCAAAATAAACACGTTCACTGTCACGTTACTGCTCAGAGATGGGGATCCAGAGTCTGTAGCGAGCACGTAAAATTGAAAGGATTTGGAGGCTTCAAAATCAAAACTTGTAAGGGAGTGAATAATACCAGTTTCAGGATTTATATTTAAGAATGATGTTATGTCGTTTTGTGCCCTCCCACTTCTAATTATCTGATAAGATATCACCGCGTTTTCATTAACGTCTTGATCATGTGCTCTTACAGAAAATATCGAAGCTCCAGGAACATTATTTTCAAACAAATAAAGCTCAAGAAAACTGCTAGAGAACTCTGGTTTGTTATCATTCACATCTGCTACTTGGATGCTAAACGTTTTAAAGGATGACAACGGGGGTCGGCCCAGATCTGTGGCTGTAATTGTGACGTCAAAACTGGGATGAAGTTCACGATCTAAATGCCCCTTCGTTACTAACGAGTACATATTTTCCTGAAAAGAGTGTTTTAATTCAAAGGAAACGCTTTCAGAGAGAGCACACACAACCTTGCCATTGACACCAGAATCTTTATCTGAGACACTTATCAAAGCAACTACAGTGCCGGGTTTAGCATCCTCAAAAACAACATTTGATAACGAAGTCAGCTCCATTTCAGGACTATTATCATTGATATCTTGTATCCTTATTATAACCCGACCTTCTGAAGATAAGGGAGGCTGACCTTTATCTGATGCCCGAACATCTAGTTTGTAAACATCTGTATCCTCATAGTCTACTTCACCTTTAACTATAATTTCACCCGTTACGCGGTTCAGTTCAAATATATCATAAACTTTACGTTTCAGAGTTTGACCCAAGAAATATTCAACCTCACTGTTCGACCCCTCATCGGCATCGGTTGCCTTTATTTTAATGACTGTTGTTCCAATAGGGACGTTTTCTTGTAATGTCACGGAATACGCGTCTTGGCTAAAAACAGGGCGATTGTCATTACTGTCTAACACACTAACAGTGATGTTAAGGTTTCCTGATTTTGAAGGGCTTCCACCATCGACAGCTGTCACAACGAGCAGATGTTCTTGTTTTTGTTCACGATCAAGAGGTTTCCTTAAGACCAAAAATGGGATTTTGTCTTCATCGCTGGTTTTAATGTCTATCTCGAAATTTTCATCCTGACTTAATTTATATAAGCGAATCGAATTTGCTGCTGAATCTTGGTCGCGCGCTGCGTGTAACTGAAAACTGGTTCCTATAGGGGTGTGCTCTGCAATCTCTAAATGCTGATTCTGCTCAGAAAAACTGGGATGGTTGTCGTTTATGTCTGCTATTTCTATGGCGACATAGTGAATTTCTAAAGGGTTCTCCACTGCAGTTTTCAGATTTATTAAGCATGCACCATTGTCCTCGCAGATCGCCTCTCGATCGATCTTTTTATGAATATATAGTTCGCCATTATTTTGATTTACCTGGAACAAAGCGTCTTTAGAGCCAGAAACTATACGAAACCGCCTGTCTATCAAAGTACTCACGTGAAGTCCCAAATCCTTAGCTATATTTCCCACAACGGATCCTTCTTTCATCTCTTCGGGAATGGTGTATTTTATCTGAGCAGAAATATACCCAGGGCACGTCAACAAAGAAATCCACAATGCAATCCAGCAATACTCGCATCCGCGCTTTTGTCCTCCCATCCTTTGGGGTACCTTCTGATCCGTCTAAAACGAGTCACGGTTGTCTTGACCAAAAATTGTATACTCCATACGGACACAAAATGTTCTTAAGAACACAGAAACGTTCGATATCAGGCTCTCGTGATGTGTCAGCTGCTATTGCAGTTTAACAAAACGAAGCAGCCATGCGCAGATATAGGTGGGCAGGACCAAAGCATTACTGCAAATGCTTATGTAACACTGACACCCCATGGTACAATTCAGAAGTAAAATAATGAAATTTCACATGGGACATTATGCTGTTGTTTCTTAAGGTTGCACAGTGCAAAAAGTAATAAAATAACACACTAGTGCAATACAATGTAACCAAATGTCGCAAACCTCATGATTAAATAGACACGATCAATCAATGATTTTGTAAGAGACAAAAATTCATAGTTTTTTAAATGTGCTTACCTCTCCAGAATCTCTCCTCCTGCGATCTGGTATCACCAGAGTATTCCTATTACTGCCCGCTGCTATAGTAGAGCCGATACTCATTCTGGGTCCAACTAGCATGTACCGTTTGTCTCCAGATCTGTACTGAATGCTGTGACACAGAGTCCCGTCGTAATTCATATCTTGTAAATACTTGGATGAATAGTCTGTAGATTTCGAGCACTGCATTACAATCAACACGATGATACTGATGATAAAAAGTACTGACACAGAGCCCAATGTGATGATCAGATAAAATGTCACGTTGTTTTCTTCCTCGTCTTTTACTGCGTTTTTAACATCAGAAGCTGCAAAAGCCTCTTTGGGCTCCACAACTTTAACAATCACAGTCGCTGTTGCTGACAGAGAAACGTTTCCATTGTCTTTCACCAGTATGACCAGTTTATGCTGGGCCTCGTCTGTTTCTGTGAATGATCGAAGGGTTCTTATCTGTCCTGTATATCGATCCAAGCCAAAGAGACTGTGATCACTAACTTCCTGCAGTGAAAATAATAACCAGCCGTTGTATCCTATATCTGCGTCATAGGCTCTGACTTTAGTCACCAAATGACCTGCGTTCACATTGCGAGGAATCTCCTCCACACCTTCAGCAGAACCGTTAGAGCTGACTGGATATAAGATCACTGGAACATTGTCATTCTGATCCAAAATAAACACGTTCACTGTCACGTTACTGCTCAGAGATGGAGATCCAGAGTCTGTAGCGAGTACGTTAAACTTAAACTTTTTTACAGTTTCAAAGTCAAAACTTTTAAGCGCACTAATAACACCTGTTTCGGAATTTATATTGAGGAATGACGTCATGTCACCTTGTGTCTGATCGCCTCTTATAATATCATATGCAATCATTGCATTTTCATCAAGATCTTTATCTGACGCGCTAACAGAGAATACAGATGCACCCGGTGTGTTATTTTCCACTAAATAGAGCATGAGGGGATTTTTCATGAATTCTGGTTTATTGTCATTCACGTCAGACACTTGAACAGTTATGGTTTTCCAGGAAGAAAGAGGCGGTTGACCCAGATCAGTGGCTTTAATTATGATTTTATAATCTGAGACCAGTTCCCGGTCCAAGTGCTCTTTAGTAATCAAAGAATACATATTTTCCTGAACTGATGCTTTTATCTCAAAGGGAACATTGTCTGAAACACTACACACAACTTTACCATTAAGACCAGAGTCTTTATCCGAAACACTGATAAGAGATATTACAGTTCCCGGTTTGGTATCCTCAGGAATTATATTGGAAAGTGACGTCACATCTATCTCAGGATTATTATCATTCTCGTCTGTGATCTTTATGATGACTCTGCAATCAGTTGTCATCGGTGGTTGACCCTTATCTGTGGCTTGGATTGTCAGTCTATGTATCTCGTTCTCTTCGAAATCAATTGGCTCTTTGATTTGAATTTCACCTGTGACACTATCTAGGCTAAAGGTTTCGTGCACCTTTTGTCTGCTGGTTTTACCAAAAGTGTAAATAACTTCGCCATTTAAGCCTTGATCAGAATCTGTGGCGTTAACTTGTGCTATAACAGATCCTATGTGTGTATTTTCTGGAACAGTTACAGTATAAATATCTTTACTGCAAACAGGACGGTTATCGTTAATATCAAGAACACTAATAGTGATATATAAAATGCCGGATTTTGGGGGACTGCCTCCATCCACAGCAGTTAACACAAGTCTATGCTCTGAGTTTTGCTCTCTGTCTAACGGTTTAAGCAAGACTAAGATTGGATTTTTTTCATCCTCGTCACCGTCTCTCATTTCTAATTCGAAATGATTACTCTTCTCCAGTTTGTATAAGCGAATAGAATTAATTCCAATATCAGGATCTCTTGCAGTTTGAAGTTCGAAACGTGCACCTGTCACAGTATTTTCAGCCATTTCAAAATGCTGTTCTTTCTCGGGGAAACGCGGACTGTGGTCATTAACGTCTATGATTTCTACTCCGACATAATGTATTTCAAGTGGATTTTCCACAGCGATTTTCAAATTAATCAGACATACGCTGTTTGCGTCACACGTCTCCTCTCTGTCGATTTTTTTAGAGACATACAACTCGCCATTATTTGGATTTACCTGAAAAAACGCATCTTTAGTTCCAGAAACGATTCGGAACCGTCTGTCCGTCAAGGTATTCGCATCAAGACCCAAATCCTTAGCAACATTTCCCACAACAAACCCCTCGTTTACCTCCTCCTGTATGGAGTATCTTATTTGGGTTGAAGCCTGATGACCGAAGCTCACCAGGGATGACAAACACAAAGCAATCCACAAATACTCCCATCTGCGTCTTTGTCCCTTTGCTTCCATCGTTGAGGATATTTTTAAAACGATTGATAAAAAAATGACTAGTAACTCATTAGTTCATAGCAGCGTGTTTCCATAGTAATCCAATGTTAACTAATACATGAGAAATGTATCAGTTATTTTCCCGGAATCATTATCCTGATTGCCGTTATTTAAGCTACTGCCTCTATGCTGGTGCAAATGAACAGAATAACCATGCGCAGAACCTTTTAAGGGGAAGGGTAAAACCTTAAATATCACAATGCAATACTGACATCTTATGGCACAACTACGAATATGTGAAATATTTTATAAACGAAACGTGTCATTTTCAGGAAAGCAACGGCATGTTATCCACACGAAACCCGCAAAAATAATATTTTATTTCAGCACCATGGACAAGGGAGGATTTAGTTACAACTTAACGATAAGCTCCAATAAATGATTGGCAAACAACGTTTAAAGCAAAAAATATATCCAGTGTGTATTATCACACTGCAAAATAATGGACGTTATGTAAAATACCATTTTTTGTGAATGAAATATTATTTAATCTTACCTCTCCAGAATCTCTCCTCCTGTGATCTGGTATCACCAGAGTATTCCTATTACTGCCAGCTGCTATAGTAGAGCCGATACTCATTCTGGGTCCAACTAGCATGTACCGTTTGTCTCCAGATCTGTACTGAATGCTGTGACACAGAGTCCCGTCGTAATTCGTATCTTGTAAATACTTGGATGAATAGTCTGTAGATTTCGAGCACTGCATTACAATCAACACGATGATACTGATGATAAAAAGTACTGACACAGAGCCCAATGTGATGATCAGATAAAATGTCACGTTGTTTTCTTCCTCGTCTTTGACTGCGTTTTTAACATCAGAAGCTGCAAAAGCCTCTTTGGGCTCCACAACTTTAACAATCACAGTCGCCGTTGCTGACAGAGAAACGTTTCCATTGTCCTTCACCAGTATGACCAGTTTATGCTGGGCCTCGTCTGTTTCTGTGAATGATCGAAGGGTTCTTATCTGTCCTGTATATCGATCCAAACCAAAGAGACTGTGATCACTAACTTCCTGCAGTGAAAATAATAACCAGCCGTTGTATCCTATATCTGCGTCATAGGCTCTGACTTTAGTCACCAAATGACCTGCGTTCACATTGCGAGGAATCTCCTCCACACCTTCAGCAGAACCGTTAGAGCTGACAGGATATAAGATCACTGGAACATTGTCATTCTGATCCAAAATAAACACGTTCACTGTCACGTTACTGCTCAGAGATGGAGATCCAGAGTCTGTAGCAAGCACGTGAAACTGAAACTTTTTTATAGTTTCAAAGTCAAAACTTTTGAGTGCACTAATTACTCCAGTCTCAGAATTAATGTTCAAGAATGAAGTTATATCACTCTGTGTTCCGTCATTTCTAATTATATGATATGAAATTAAAGCATTATCGTTCAAGTCGTTGTCAAATGAGGTCACTGAGAATATAGAGGTACCTGGAACGTTGTTTTCCAGTATATAAAGTTCAAGGGGATTATAAAGAAAATCCGGTCTATTGTCATTAACATCCGAAACTTGTACAGTTAGCGTCTTAAAAGAGGTTAAGGAAGGTTGACCAAGGTCTGTCGCAATTATTGTGATCTCATATTGAGATGTTGCTTCCCTGTCCAAGAGCGTTTTGGAAACTAGAGAATACATATTTTCTTGAACAGAAGGTTTTAGTTCAAAAGGCACATGAGCCGATAAAATGCATACGACTTTGCCGTTTCCAGCAGAATCTTTATCTGACACGCTTATAAGTGATATGGCGGTTCCGGGCTTCGAATTTTCAGGGATAACATTAGACAGTGACGTGATTTCAATTTCAGGGGCGTTATCATTAACGTCCAATATTTTTATAATAACTCTACAATCAACTGTCATTGGCGGAGTACCTTTATCAGAAGCGAAGATGTCTAATTTATAAACCTCGGCCTCCTCAAAGTCAATGTTATCCTTTACTCGAATTTCCCCAGAGATGCTGTCCAACACAAAAATGTCATTAATTTTGCCATTTAGATTCCCATCTATTGTATATCGCACTTCACCATTTAAGCCCTCGTCAATGTCAGTAGCATTCACTTTAACCACAACCGTATTAACTGGCACATTTTCTTGCAAATTAACAATGTAAACCTCTTGGCTAAATACAGGGCGATTATCATTGTTATCCAGAACTTTGACGGTTATATTTAATGTCCCTGACCTTTGAGGACTTCCACCGTCAAAAGCAGTTAATATTAATTTATGTTCAGCTTTAGTTTCCCTGTCAAGCGGCTTTTTTAAAAGTAGGAATGGATTTTTTTCGTCTCCCCTGTCCCTAATTTCCAAATCAAAATGTTCGTTTGGGCTCAATTTATATGAACGCACAGAATTAACACCGACGTCGGGATCACGCGCAGCTTGTAGCTGGAAGCGCGCTCCTGGCTGGGTGCTCTCAGCAATTTCGATTTTCTGTTTTTTCTCTGGAAATCTAGGTGAATGATCGTTTATATCAATAACATCAACAGTTACATAATGAACCTCCAAAGGATCTTCGATGACCGTTTTAATGTTCACAGTACAGGCCGTATTTCCATCACAACGCTCTTCCCTGTCGATTCTTTGATGGACATACAAAACTCCATTGTTCGGGTTTACCTGGAACAGCGTATCCTCCGATCCAGAAACGATTCTAAAACGTCTGTCTACTAACGCACTGACATCAAGTCCTAAATCCTTAGCTATATTTCCCACAACAGATCCCTCTTTTGCTTCCTCTGCAATCGTATATCGAATCTGAGCTGAAACCTGAAGTCCAAAGCACAACAGCAAAGACGAATACAGAGCAATCCACCAAAACTGCCGTCCGCGCCTTTGTTCTTCAGACGACATTTTAAACGATTCCATAACGTTGTTCCGCTATAACAGAATGTCAGGGTTGACTTCAGGCTAATCTTCCATCTCTATAAATATTGTTTTTTATAAACAATACAAATTATGCGAATATAACACGAGAGCAGTAATGCAAGGCTCTTTCCGGTTCACCCTCTGCATAGGAACAAACACACATGATCATCGGGTGTAGATGGGCAGGACAAAATCTCCCTGACGCAATGTTACACTGACATCGTCTGGTACAAAATGAAATTGAAATGTTCTTAAAATATGTTCACGTCAACCAAAATTAACCCTGAAACAAAAAATAATTATTTATTTTTTTAATCTGAAAGTAAGATTTCGTCTAGAGTGCAAGAACAAAGTTAACTGTTAGTTATTACTTAATAGGATAAAAGAGAGCATTATGCATTAAAACGCGTGTACAAGCATATTGAGTTGCTTTTTCACCGATTTTCTTGCATACAACAAAATGAAAAGTTTATTGAACGTGTACGAGAAAGATTTCAGCACCACGGACAACGGCAAAAAGAAAACAACATTTATAAACCAAGTGCCCCAAAAGCAAGTTTAAAATAACCCTTTCGGTGGTTTCATCAATCAGTCCAAACAACAAAATTTTTTCCAACCAGCACATAAACAAATTATACATTTCATTCAAATAAGCACTTTTGATTCCAAACCCAAACGATCACGAGGTGATTTACAAACGTGGTTTACTGCTAAAGTTCAAAAATAAAAAGGTACACTCCAACTAAACTAACATATCAGACACTGAACGAATACCAACAATTTAAGTAAATCTATATATTTAAAATATTTTGGTATTTTAATGTACTTACTTTTAAGGTGCTTATAAGGATATTTTAATGTGCTTACCTCTCCAGAATCTCTCCTCCTGCGATCTGGAATCACTAGAGTATTCCTATTACTGCCAGCTGCTATAGTAGAGCCGATACTCATTCTGGGTCCAACTAGCATGTACCGTTTGTCTCCAGATCTGTACTGAATGCTGTGACACAGAGTCCCGTCGTAATTCGTATCTTGTAAATACTTGGATGAATAGTCTGTAGATTTCGAGCACTGCATTACAATCAACACGATGATACTGATGATGAAAAGTACTGACACAGAGCCCAATGTGATGATCAGATAAAATGTCACGTTGTTTTCTTCCTCGTCTTTGACTGCGTTTTTAACATCAGAAGCTGCAAAAGCCTCTTTGGGCTCCACAACTTTAACAATCACAGTCGCTGTTGCTGACAGAGAAACGTTTCCATTGTCTTTCACCAGTATGACCAGTTTATGCTGGGCCTCGTCTGTTTCTGTGAATGATCGAAGGGTTCTTATCTGTCCTGTATATCGATCCAAACCAAAGAGACTGTGATCACTAACTTCCTGCAGTGAAAATAATAACCAGCCGTTGTATCCTATATCTGCGTCATAGGCTCTGACTTTAGTCACCAAATGACCTGCGTTCACATTGCGAGGAATCTCCTCCACACCTTCAGCAGAACCGTTAGAGCTGACTGGATATAAGATCACTGGAACATTGTCATTCTGATCCAGAATAAAAACGTTCACTGTCACGTTACTGCTCAGAGATGGAGATCCGGAATCTTTAGCGACAACTTGAAAATGGAATGTTTTTAAAGTTTCAAAGTCAAAACTTCTTTGTGAATAAATAACACCAGTTTCTGAATTTATGTTTAAGAAAGATGATATATCATTCGGTGTTCTTTCTCTGACTAGGTTATATGATATCACGGCATTTTCACCCGTGTCTCCATCAGACGCGCTCACAGAAATTATGGACCTACCGGCAGCATTATTTTCTATTAAATACAGCTCTAACGGGTTACTTAAAAATTGCGGAGCGTTATCGTTCACATCAGAAATTTGAACAATTAGTGTTGTCGATGCAGTCAAAGACGGCTGTCCTAAATCAGAGGAAGTTATCGTAATATCATATTGTGAATTCGTTTCTCTGTCTAATCGATCTTTTGTTACAAGAGAGTACATATTGTCTTTAAAAGAAGGTTTCAGCTCAAAAGGAACATTTTTGTTTAAATGACAAATGACTTTCCCGTTAATTCCGGCATCTTTATCAGTCACACTGATAAGAGAAATAACTGTTCCTAGCTTTGAATCTTCAGGAATGTTTTTGGAAAGTGATGTTATTTCAATTTCTGGCCTGTTGTCATTTATATCAATTATCTTTATAATAACTCTGCAGTTTGCGGACATTGGTGGATGTCCTTTATCTGAGGCCCGGATATCAAGCTTATAAACCTCCGCATTTTCAAAATCTACGTTCCCTTTTACACGTATTTCACCTGTGATATGATCGAGTTCAAACACCTCATGTGCTTTGCCATTTAATGTTGCAAAGCTGTATTCAATTTCACTATTTGGACCCTCGTCGATATCCGTTGCATTTACTTTCATCACTACAGTGCCAACGACGGAATTCTCGGGCAATTCGACAGAATATGCCTCTCGGCTGAAAACAGGGCGATTATCATTTATATCCAAAACTGTAACTGTTACGTTCAGAGCCCCAGATCTGGGGGGTGTCCCTCCGTCGACTGCTGTTAAAACCAGCTTGTATGTCGTTGTAATCTCCCGGTCAACGGCTTTCTTTAGCACCAAAAAAGGCAATTTATCCTCATCACTCTCTCTAACTTTAATTTCAAAATGATCATTAGGACTTAATTTGTAAAATCGAATCGAATTCGTAGCAGAATCTGGATCTCTGGCAGCATGTAGCTGATAATCAGCACCAGGAAGAGTATTCTCATAAATGCTCAGCCGTTGCTCTTTTTCTGAAAAAACGGGAAAATTGTCATTTATATCTGATACTTCTATCTCTACATAATGTATTTCCAACGGATTTTCCACGACAGTTTTTAGAGTGACAATGCAGACAGCACTGCTGACACACAAAGACTCTCTGTCGATTTTCTTCTGCACGTACAGCACGCCATTTTCCTGATTTATCCGAAAGAGCTCCTCTTTAGCTCCAGACACGATTCGAAACTGTCGGTCAACTAAACCACTTACTTCAAGACCAAAATCCTTGGCAATATTTCCAACAGCAAAACCTTCGTTCACTTCTTCAGGAATAGAATATCTTATCTGTGCAGAAGTCTGTTGTGCGAAGACCAGAAGCAAAGCAAAACACAGAGAAATCCAGCAGTACTCCCATCGGTTCCTTTGTCCAGTGGCTTCCATTGCGAGCTACTACCATACGAATTCCAGACAAGGAACATAAAAAACATCGGTATTGAGATGCTATAATATTACCAATTTAGGTCCATCATACATCAGAAAATTAACGTGGATTGTTACCAGAAGGTCAGGGTATTTGGGATCGTTCATGAGCTCGCGTTTCCCTGTGAATAAGGGGAACAATACAGCCCCTATCCACGTCATCATGAGGGGATGGTGTTTTTTGTACTCTAAAAATCATAAAGCAACACTGACACCTAGCTGTTTCCAAAACATACATACATTTCGTGAGTATGAAACTAATTGTGGCATTTCAATTTTAAGTGGCAGAAATTTCAACAGCAGGTACATGTATATTCTGCTCAGAATTTCCGGGACGCTTGATTTAAAAGTTTCATTTTAGTATTTGCAAATTTTAGTCAAAAATAAAAAATATAAGTTGATCGAACACTAAATAAAATGTTTAAATAAATATATTTTTAATTATAAAACTCCAATGGTTCCAATTTTTATATAAATATACACAAAGCGATACTACAAAAATCTATAGTTTAATGTACTATTTATTTATTGCTCATCAATGTTGAATATTATAGCACAGCATAGCACGAGTGAAGATGGAAATATTGCAACTTATGAACAAACCAATCGGACAACCCAAGAATAAAACATGTATCAATCTTACCTCTCCAGAATCTCTCCTCCTGCGATCTGGTATCACTAGAGTATTCCTATTACTGCCAGCTGCTATAGTAGAGCCGATACTCATTCTGGGTCCAACTAGCATGTACCGTTTGTCTCCAGATCTGTACTGAATGCTGTGACACAGAGTCCCGTCGTAATTCGTATCTTGTAAATACTTGGATGAATAGTCTGTAGATTTCGAGCACTGCATTACAATCAACACGATGATACTGATGATGAAAAGTACTGACACAGAGCCCAATGTGATGATCAAATAAAATGTCACGTTGTTTTCTTCCTCGTCTTTTACTGAGTTTTTAACATCAGAAGCTGCAAAAGCCTCTTTGGGCTCCACAACTTTAACAATCACAGTCGCTGTTGCTGACAGAGAAACGTTTCCATTGTCTTTCACCAGTATGACCAGTTTATGCTGGGCCTCGTCTGTTTCTGTGAATGATCGAAGGGTTCTTATCTGTCCTGTATATCGATCCAAACCAAAGAGACTGTGATCACTAACTTCCTGCAGTGAAAATAATAACCAGCCGTTGTATCCTATATCTGCGTCATAGGCTCTGACTTTAGTCACCAAATGACCTGCGTTCACATTGCGAGGAATCTCCTCCACACCTTCAGCAGAACCGTTAGAGCTGACTGGATATAAGATTACTGGAACATTGTCATTCTGATCCAAAATAAACACGTTCACTGTCACGTTACTGCTCAGAGATGGAGATCCGGAGTCTTTAGCAAGCACGTTGAACTTAAACTTTTTTACAGTTTCAAAGTCAAAACTTTTAAGGGCACTAATAACACCTGTTTCGGAATTTATATTGAGGAATGAAGTCATATCATGTTGAGCCTGGTCCCCTCTAATAATTTGATAAGAAATAATGGCATTTTCATTAACGTCTTGGTCGGTAGCGCTCACAGAGAACACAGACGTGCCAGCCACATTATTTTCGAAAAGGTAAATTTCAACAGGACTGTACGTAAATTGCGGTGTGTTATCATTAACATCAGACACGTCAATGCCAAGAGTTTTTGACGCTGAAAGTGCGGGATTACCTAAATCACTTGCTGTTATTGTGATGTCAAAATGAGACGCGACCTCTCGGTCCAAACTCTCTTTTGTAACTAGAGAATACATGTTCTGCTGAACATACGGTTTTAATTCAAACGGCAGATCCCCTAAAAGGCTACAAACTACCTTACTGTTTAATCCCGAATCTTTGTCAGTAATACTTATAAGAGAAATGACTGACCCAGGCTTCGCATCTTCAGATACAACATTAGAAAGTGAGGTTATTTCAATCTCAGGTTCATTATCATTGACATCTATAACCTTAATGATAACTCTACAGTCAGTATTAAGTGGAGGCCGACCCTTATCAGACGCTTTTATATTTATACTATACATTTCGTTCTCTTCGAAGTCAATTTTGCCTTTGACACGTATTTCACCTGTAACCTTGTCTAATTCAAATAAATCGTGTACTTTGCGCAGAATATTTCTTCCGAATGTATATTCAACTTCTCCATTAATACCCTCGTCCGGGTCAGTTGCATTAACATACGCAACCACGGAGCCAGGATGTGAGTTCTCTGTTAACAGAACAGTGTGTGTTTCTTTGCTACACACCGGACGATTGTCGTTAACATCAAGAACTATAACAGTTATATTAAGAGTGCCAGATTTTGGTGGGTTTCCTCCATCTATAGCAGTCAATGTTAACACATGTTTCTCCTGACTCTCTCTATCTAACGTTTTCTGTAATATAAGAACAGGGCTTTTATCCCCGTACTCGTTGTCTCTTACCTCTATATCAAAGAATTCATTTTGATTTAGTTTATACAATCGAATTGCATTTATTCCAACATCCAAATCTCGCGCAGTTGGCAAATCAAAGCGGGTTCCCTTTACCGTGTTTTCTGCCATTTCAATGTGCAAGTCTTTTTCGGGAAAGGAGGGAGAATGGTCGTTTACATCTGTTATTTCAACCTCTACATAATGAACTTCCAGCGGATTTTCAACGGCAATTTTTAGGTTTAGTAAACAGGAGCCAATGCCGTCACATATCTCTTCTCGGTCGATTTTCTCATGAACATACAAGGCGCCATTGTTCTGATTTACCTGGAAAAGGGTGTCCATAAATCCAGAAACAATACGAAACCTTCTTTGCTTTAATAAACCGACATCAAGACCGAGATCTTTGGCGAAATTCCCCACTACAAATCCTTCTTTAACCTCCTCTGGTATGGAGTATCTTATCTGAGCTGAAACCTGCGGTTCAAAGCACAGTAGCAAGGAGAAACACAGAGCAGTCCAACAATATTCCCATCTGCGCCTTTGTCCGCCGTCTTCCATCGTAAGCGAGTAACGCGGAGTATTTCAGAACCAAAAGTATATTGAAAGCAATCAGATTTTAGAGTTATCACTGTGGCCAATCTGAATTGCGTAAAATACTACAAATCATGTCCTCTATCGTGCAGTCAATGCTCCATACGCCTTGCAATATTCTAATAGTCTGCACTCGGATGTAAGGAACAATACAGCACTGCGCATGCCAGCATCAAGGGCAGAGCTAAATCTGTCCTAAATAGCATAGATCAATACTGACACCGAGTGGTTTTCTAGGTATTTTTCTTACAATGATGGTAAACACTTCAGCTTAGATGTTAGAGTTAAGGTGCATCTTATCTTTTAAAAAATTACTACTTATTACAAACTATATCATTAGACCCATTCATAGAAAAATTTAAAAATAGAATTCTATATGCACAACACTGAAATGCATATAAGTTTTTTTTAAAAAACATTTACTTATCAAAATATGAATGTTTGGATAATTGATTATAGGGAATAAACAGGGAATGAACACCATGGATTAATTTTTTAAGTGATTTCTTACCTCTCCAGAATCTCTCCTCCTGCGATCTGGTATCACTAGAGTATTCCTATTACTGCCAGCTGCTATAGTAGAGCCGATACTCATTCTGGGTCCAACTAGCATGTACCGTTTGTCTCCAGATCTGTACTGAATGCTGTGACACAGAGTCCCGTCGTAATTCGTATCTTGTAAATACTTGGATGAATAGTCTGTAGATTTCGAGCACTGCATTACAATCAACACGATGATACTGATGATAAAAAGTACTGACACAGAGCCCAATGTGATGATCAGATAAAATGTCACGTTGTTTTCTTCCTCGTCTTTTACTGCGTTTTTAACATCAGAAGCTGCAAAAGCCTCTTTGGGCTCCACAACTTTAACAATCACAGTCGCCGTTGCTGACAGAGAAACGTTTCCATTGTCCTTCACCAGTATGACCAGTTTATGCTGGGCCTCGTCTGTTTCTGTGAATGATCGAAGGGTTCTTATCTGTCCTGTATATCGATCCAAACCAAAGAGACTGTGATCACTAACTTCCTGCAGTGAAAATAATAACCAGCCGTTGTATCCTATATCTGCGTCATAGGCTCTGACTTTAGTCACCAAATGACCTGCGTTCACATTGCGAGGAATCTCCTCCACACCTTCAGCAGAACCGTTAGAGCTGACTGGATATAAGATCACTGGAACATTGTCATTCTGATCCAAAATAAACACGTTCACTGTCACGTTACTGCTCAGAGATGGGGATCCAGAGTCTTTAGCAAGTACGTAAAATGTAAACTTTTTTAGAGTTTCAAAGTCAAACATCTTCAGTGCGTAAATGACGCCAGTCTCAGAGTTTATGTTTAGGGCAAATGCCATATCATTTTGCGTTTCTCCACCTCGAATGATCTGATAATTTATTGCAGCATTTTCATTAATATCTTTGTCGATGGCACTGACAAAAAATACAGACGAGCCTGGAGCATTGTTTTCATGCAAGTAAAGCTCTAGAGGATTTGCAAAAAATTCTGGCATGTTGTCATTGACATCTGACACTTGTACAAGTATCATTTCAAAGGCTGAAAGAGGAGGGTTACCTAAATCTGTTGCCATTATTTTTACATCATATTCTGACACTCGCTCTCGATCTAGTCTTTCTTTCGTTACAAGAGAATACATGTTATCTTGAACGGACTGTTTCAACTCAAACGGTACGTTTTCAGAGAGGCTACACACTACTTTTCCATTAGTTCCAGAGTCTTTATCATGTACGCTTATGAGAGAAATTACAGTTCCGATTTTTGCGTCTTCCGAAATGACATTAGAAAGAGATGTTACTTGTATTTCTGGTTTGTTGTCATTCACATCTTCCACTTTAATAATAAGCTGACAGTCTGTGTTAAGAGGAGGAATGCCTTTATCTGAGGCTCTTATCGTAAGACTATAGATATCATTTTCTTCAAAGTCAATCAAGCCTTTAACAAGTATTTCTCCAGTCGATGGATCTAACTGAAATATCTCACGTATTTTTTGTTTCATGTTTCTGCCGTATGTATATCCCACTTCACCATTTAAACCACTATCCGCATCGCTTGCATTTATTATGGTTACTACGGTGTCAATAAATGCATTTTCCCTAAGGGTTATGGTTAAAATGTCACTATTGCATATCGGACGGTTGTCGTTCACATCTAAAACAAACACAGTGATATTTAGAACGCCTGATTTGGGAGGATTTCCTCCGTCTACTGCGGTCAATAGTAACCTGTGTATTTCAGTGGTCTCCCTGTCTAATGATTTCTGTAGTAGCAAAAATGGATTTTTATCTCCGTAAACGCTATCCTTAATTTCTAAATCAAAATGCGCGTTTTTACTCAGCTGGTAAAGCCGGACGGAATTAACTCTTGCGTCTAAATCTCTTGCAGTCTGAAGTTCAAATCGTGTTCCAGTGGCAGTGTTTTCAGAAACCTCCAGGTAAAAATCCTTTTCTTGGAAAGACGGGGAGTGATCATTCACATCCAGTATTTCAATTTCCACATAATGGACCTCGAGAGGGTTTTCGATTACGGTTTTAAGATTTATTAAGCAGGCGCTATTTCCCTCACATAAACTCTCTCTGTCGATATGCTTATCTACATATAACATGCCGTTATGTTGGTTTACCTGAAAGAATGCGTCATTTAATCCAGTAACAATACGAAAACGTCTGTCCATCAAAGCACTGACGTCAAGACCTAAATCCTTAGCAATATTTCCCACAAAAGATCCCTCTTTCACCTCTTCTGGAACAGAATATCGTATCTGAGCCGAGACATGATATTCGACGCAAAGAACCATAAAAAAACACAGAGCTGTCCACCAGTACTCCCATCTACGGCTTTGTCTCCGAGGTTCCATTGAGGCCGATTTCTTCACCCAAAAATGCAAAGATCAATCCTTGGCGGGTTTCATATACTGCTATATTATTTCATTTAAAACACATCATGCAAATATTAAACCCACAGGCTCTATTGTAAGCAAAGACTACCGTCTGTTATATGAATCTTTCACAATGAATGTGGGGAACAATGCAGACATCGCGTCATCAAAGGGAGGACTTAAACACAACAACAAATCCTAGGGCTACAGTGACATCAGGCGGTTCAGAATACGCACAAAACCATCACCTTTAGATTACATGCTAAACAACCTATATTGGGCAAGACACACTGTAATTAAAATATTGAACATATAAGGAAATCCTAATTTTGTCATATAAAAAGCTGCAAAGGAACTGATGATGAAGAGACAGAAGGCCGCAAGCCAGTTCAGCACCATGGACAGCGAAGTTTCCTAAAGTAGTCTAAGCACATCAGTGCAATAATTACCCATATTTAAGCATTTGAAACCATTTTCGCTATAAATTTATACTTTGCTGACTCTGTTTGAAATTATGACATGCCAAAAACATAATAAAAACAACTAATAAAATTAAGGAAATTATAAGCAGTTCTTACCTCTCCAGAATCTCTCCTCCTTCGATCTGGTATCACTAGAGTATTCCTATTACTGCCAGCTGCTATAGTAGAGCCGATACTCATTCTGGGTCCAACTAGCATGTACCGTTTGTCTCCAGATCTGTACTGAATGCTGTGACACAGAGTCCCGTCGTAATTCGCATCTTGTAAATACTTGGATGAATAGTCTGTAGATTTCGAGCACTGCATTACAATCAACACGATGATACTGATGATGAAAAGTACTGACACAGAGCCCAATGTGATGATCAGATAAAATGTCACGTTGTTTTCTTCCTCGTCTTTTACTGCGTTTTTAACATCAGAAGCTGCAAAAGCCTCTTTGGGCTCCACAACTTTAACAACCACAGTCGCTGTTGCTGACAGAGAAACGTTTCCATTGTCTTTCACCAGTATGACCAGTTTATGCTGGGCCTCGTCTGTTTCTGTGAATGATCGAAGGGTTCTTATCTGTCCTGTATATCGATCCAAACCAAAGAGACTGTGATCACTAACTTCCTGCAGTGAAAATAATAACCAGCCGTTGTATCCTATATCTGCGTCATAGGCTCTGACTTTAGTCACCAAATGACCTGCGTTCACATTGCGAGGAATCTCCTCCACACCTTCAGCAGAACCGTTAGAGCTGACTGGATATAAGATCACTGGAACATTGTCATTCTGATCCAAAATAAACACGTTCACTGTCACGTTACTGCTCAGAGATGGGGATCCCGAATCCTTTGCAAGAACTTGGAACTGAAACCTTCGCGTTACTTCAAAGTCAAAACGATTTAACGCGTAAATGGTGCCCGTTTCAGAATTAATGTTCAAGGATGACGACATGTCATTTTGCGCACCGTCTCCTCTTATTATATTATAGGTAATCATTGCGTTTTCATTTAAATCTTTGTCGATCGCAACGACTGAAAATATGGAGGCACCAGGTACATTGTTTTCAAACATATATAATTTGATGGGATCTTGAGAAAATACAGGATTGTTGTCATTCACATCAGATACCTGCACGCTAAGCGATCTAAAAGCGGATAAAGGAGGTTGTCCTAAATCGGTGACTGTAATTGTAATGTCGTAATGAGACTGAAGTTCACGATCTAATCTTCCCTTTGTGACCAGGGAATAAACATTCTCTTGAAAGGACGGTTTCAGTTCAAAAGGTACATTATCAGAAATAGCTGGTACTACTTTTCCATTTATGCCCGAATCTTTATCGCTTATGCTGACTAGTGAGATAACAGTTCCAGGCTTGGAATCCTCGGATATTACATTGGACAGAGACGTAAGATCTATTTCAGGAGTGTTGTCATTAACATCAATTATCTTAATAATAACGACGGATTCCGCTGCCAGTGGAGGCTGGCCTTTATCAGATGCCTGCACGTCTAACTTGTACACTTCTGTTTCCTCAAAGTCCAGTAAACCTTTTATTTGTAGTTCCCCGGTTTCACTATCGAGATTAAAAAGACTTTGCACTTTACGTTTAACATTTCTTCCAAATGCGTATTCAACAACGCAGTTTGAACCCTCGTCTAAATCGGTTGCGTTAAGCCTTAGTAGTACGGTTCCTTCCGCTGCATTTTCTCTTACAGTTACAGAATAAGTGTCTTCGCTGAACAAGGGGCGATTGTCATTAATATCAAGAACTTTTAGAATAATATTAATTGTTCCAGACCGTGGTGGATTTCCACCATCAATTGCAGTTAGTGTTAATCTATGTTCTGCACTTTTTTCACGGTCTAGTGCTTTCTTTAATACCAAAAAGGGTATTTTTTCCTCATCTCTGTCCTTTGTCTCAACTTCAAAATGCTCGTTTTGACTGAGTTTGTAGAAACGTACATTATTCGTTTTCGTATCTGCATCTCGTGCTGCCTGTATCTGGAAACGTGTCCCTGTGGGTGTGTGTTCCGCAATTTCAAAATGCTGCTCGTCCTCCGAAAAGGTTGGGGGGTTGTCATTAACATCAGTTATCTCTACCCCTACATAATGTATTTCTAAGGGCTCTTCCACGACCATTTTTAGATTAATCAAACATGCGCCATTTCCATCACACAATTCCTCTCTGTCGACAGTCCCGTGCACATATAAGACGCCGTTGTTCTGATTTACCTGGAAAAGGGCGTCGTTAGCTCCGGACACAATCCGAAACCTTCTGTTTCCTAAGGTACTCACATCAAGACCCAAATCCTTGGCAACATGCCCGACAACGGATCCTTCCTTTAATTCCTCTGGAATAGTATATTTTATCTGAGCGCAAACCTGCGTCCCTAAGCTCAGCAGCAAAGAGAAACACAATGCAATCCAACGGTCCTCCCATCTGCGTCTTTGTCTTGGCTCCATGATGAGCGATTACAGTCTCTTAAATGAAATAATTGTATCCTCGAAGATCACAAACAACAATAAACTTGGTGAAATTTATGCATGATGCAAAAGATTGAGAAAATATCCGAACTGCCTTTGTCGTACAACGTGCACACATATCCCGATGTAAGAACGATTCAGCACGGCGTCTGATAATGTGAAAAGGCAGGGCTAAATCTATCCAACAAACCATGGAGTAATACTGACACCGAGTGGTATTTTAAAGGAGCTGACCACTAAATGGTTTCACATTCAAAATAAAATTGTTCTCAAACGGTTTTAAAGAGTGATTTTCAGGATAAAAACCCTTGGTTTTAAACTGTTAAAAAGTCAACCCCAGAAAATATTAGTCCATACAAACAACAATAAAGAACCTTTAAAATCAAAATTTGTAAAAGTATTCACATGGACAAAAATAATGGAATGGATGTGCTAGAAGATGACACTGTTCAACAACATGAAATAAAATATACAAGCGCTCCCTCCACAGTACCAAATACATTTTAACATGAATTGGCAAAAACACCACAACCAAAGCTGGATTTTAAAATTAATCTTACCTCTCCAGAATCTCTCCTCCTGCGATCTGGTATCACTAGAGTATTCCTATTACTGCCAGCTGCTATAGTAGAGCCGATACTCATTCTGGGTCCAACTAGCATGTACCGTTTGTCTCCAGATCTGTACTGAATGCTGTGACACAGAGTCCCGTCGTAATTCGTATCTTGTAAATACTTGGATGAATAGTCTGTAGATTTCGAGCACTGCATTACAATCAACACGATGATACTGATGATGAAAAGTACTGACACAGAGCCCAATGTGATGATCAGATAAAATGTCACGTTGTTTTCTTCCTCGTCTTTTACTGCGTTTTTAACATCAGAAGCTGCAAAAGCCTCTTTGGGCTCCACAACTTTAACAATCACAGTCGCTGTTGCTGACAGAGAAACGTTTCCATTGTCTTTCACCAGTATGACCAGTTTATGCTGGGCCTCGTCTGTTTCTGTGAATGATCGAAGGGTTCTTATCTGTCCTGTATATCGATCCAAACCAAAGAGACTGTGATCACTAACTTCCTGCAGTGAAAATAATAACCAGCCGTTGTATCCTATATCTGCGTCATAGGCTCTGACTTTAGTCACCAAATGACCTGCGTTCACATTGCGAGGAATCTCCTCCACACCTTCAGAAGAACCGTTAGAGCTGACTGGATATAAGATCACTGGAACATTGTCATTCTGATCTAAAATAAACATTTTTACTGTTACATTGTTACTTAGAGGGGGGTTTCCAGAGTCTGAGGCAACAATTTGAAATTGGAACGTTTTGGCAACTTCAAAATCAAAACTTTTCAGTGCATATATAACTCCCGTTTCTAAATTAATGTTTAAAAAAGACGTGACATCACCTAGATTTAGGTTGTACACTATTGCTGCGTTCTCGTTTAAATCTTGGTCATGTGCAGTGACAGAGAATATAGAAGCACCAGGGACATTATTTTCCGGTAAATATATCTCAAAAACATTCTGGCTGAACTTTGGGAAGTTATCATTTACATCAGAAACTTGTATATTTAATGTTTTAGATGCTGAAAGAGCTGGTTTTCCTAAATCAGTGGCTGTTACAGTGATTTCGTACATTGACGTGTCCTCTCTATCCAAACGCCCCTTTGTCACTAGAGAATACATGTTCTCTTTAAAAGATGATTTCAACTCAAATGGAACATTTTCAGGCAATGTGCAAATAACTCTGCCGTTGACACCAGAGTCTTTGTCAGAAACACTTATTAAAGCTACAGCTGTTCCAGGATTTGCATTTTCAGATACGACACTGGAAAGTGATGTTATATCAATTTCAGGACAGTTATCATTAACATCTATAACTTTAATGCTTAGTTCTGCTTCGGCTACAAGCGGAGGCTGGCCTTTATCCGATGCTTGGACATCTAATTTAAATACATTTGTTTCCTCAAAGTCTATGGTCCCTCTAACCTCTAACTCACCTGTGACCTTGTTAAGCATAAAAAGATTGTGAACTTTTCCATCCACATTTTGGCCCAAAGAGTATTCGATATCGCCATTCAACCCATCGTCTAAATCAGTTGCATTAATTGTTATAACAATAGTGCCTAAGGGCGCATTTTCTTGAAGTGTTGCGGAATATGAGTCTCTGCTAAATGTTGGTCGGTTATCGTTTATATCCAAGACAATAACCGTTATGTTAAGGGTCCCTGATTTGGGTGGATGCCCTCCGTCTGTAGCTATCAGAGTGAGTCTATGTTCGCTCTTCCTCTCTCTGTCTAGCGCTTTCTTTAATACTAAAAACGGTATTTTAGATTCATGCCTTTCTCTAACATCAATATCAAATAATTCATTTTGACTTAATTTATAATTTCGTACAGCATTCGTTCCCAGATCGGGATCCCGCGCTGTCTGCACTTGGAATCGCGTGCCCAAAGGCGTATGCTCAGCTATTTCAAATTGCTGTCCAGATCTCGGGAAAAGAGGAGGATTGTCATTCACATCGGATATTTCCACTTCTATGTAATGCACCTCTAATGGATTTTCAACCACGCATTTTAAACTTATCGAACAAATGGTGTTTCCTTCACAGAGTTGCTCACGGTCGATTCTCTTATTGACATACAGTTCGCCATTGTTCTGATTTATCTGGAAAAGAGCGTCATCAGAGCCAGAAACAATACGAAACCGTCGGTTCCCCAAATTACTTATATCAAGGTTTAAATCCTTTGCAATATTTCCAACAACATATCCTTCTTTTACTTCCTCTGGAACGCCGTATTTAATTTGCGCGGTGATCAGCTTTCCGAAGCATGAAAGCAAACAGAGAGTAATCCGCCAACAAAGCCGCCTCTGCCATTGTCCTTCGGCCTCCATTGCAAAAACGAAATTTATATTGTAAGGAAAAAATACCACGAATCACCAGCTCTTCCTAATCTCTGACATCAGGTACATTATGGAGTATTGGTTCAGAAAAGATGGAACGATACAGCCATGCCGCTCCAAACGCAAGGTAAACTGTTCTCTGTATCTGGACAAAGCAGCATTTCTTATTGAAACTGATTAAGGAGGGTCTGCATCATACTATTCTGGAGTAACACTGACACCATGTGGAGTGCACTCGTACGAGCAAAATGCTTTGAAATCAGAAAGACAGATTCAAAATCTAAACGTCCAAAAATTATTTATCAATTGTTAAAAAAAAGAAATGCAAAACTATACAGAAGTTGTATAATCTAATGTGATGGAATCTATGTTTACAATTATATATTAAAAAGAATATTCAGACAGTCTTAAATCTATTCCATTGCAAAAATAAAATATTTCAGCACTGAAGCAGCGGACAGCTCCTTTACAACTCCGCAAATGTTTAAACTCGAACATTTTACACATAGCAATCCAGTGAACCCAAAAGACACAATCAGTACATATTTAATATTTGATGTAATAAAGGAGGTTGAATATAAAAAAAATATTATAAACACGATAATTAAGGTCAATCTTACCTCTCCAGAATCTCTCCTCCTGCGATCTGGTATCACTAGAGTATTCCTATTACTGCCAGCTGCTATAGTAGAGCCGATACTCATTCTGGGTCCAACTAGCATGTACCGTTTGTCTCCAGATCTGTACTGAATGCTGTGACACAGAGTCCCGTCGTAATTCGGATCTTGTAAATACTTGGATGAATAGTCTGTAGATTTCGAGCACTGCATTACAATCAACACGATGATACTGATGATGAAAAGTACTGACACGGAGCCCAATGTGATGATCAGATAAAATGTCACGTTGTTTTCTTCCTCGTCTTTTACTGCGTTTTTAACATCAGAAGCTGCAAAAGCCTCTTTGGGCTCCACAACTTTAACAATCACAGTCGCTGTTGCTGACAGAGAAACGTTTCCATTGTCCTTCACCAGTATGACCAGTTTATGCTGGGCCTCGTCTGTTTCTGTGAATGATCGAAGGGTTCTTATCTGTCCTATATATCGATCCAAACCAAAGAGACTGTGATCACTAACTTCCTGCAGTGAAAATAATAACCAGCCGTTGTATCCTATATCTGCGTCATAGGCTCTGACTTTAGTCACCAAATGACCTGCGTTCACATTGCGAGGAATCTCCTCCACACCTTCAGCAGAACCGTTAGAGCTGACTGGATATAAGATCACTGGAACATTGTCATTCTGATCCAAAATAAACACGTTCACTGTCACGTTACTGCTCAGAGATGGAGATCCAGAGTCTGTGGCAAGCACGTGAAACTGAAACTTTTTGGCCGATTCGAAATCAATACTTTTTAGCGCATAAATGACCCCAGTCTCAGAATTAATATTTAGGAAAGACGTCATGTCACTTTGTGTCCCATTACCTTTTATTATCCGATATGAAATCATGGCGTTTTCAATTAAGTCTTTGTCTAAAGCATTGAGTGTAAGAATAGGCGCGCCTGCCACATTGTTTTCATTTATATATATTTCGATGGGATTTTGAGAAAATTCAGGTGGATTATCATTAACATCTGATACCTGTACGTTAAAAGTTTTAAAAGAAGAGAGTGGAGGTTGACCCAAGTCTTTCGCAGTTATTGTAATCTCGTAATGTGATATGGTTTCACGGTCCAGCTGTCCTTTAGTCACCAATGAGTACATGTTTTCCTGAACGGAAGGTTTTAATTCGAACGGAATGTTTTCAGATAGAGAACACACAACTTTACCATTAACACCAGTATCTCTGTCAGTAACACTGATCAATGAGATAACAGTACCAGGTTTGGAATTTTCACTCACAATATTTAATAGTGACATCACCTCAATGCTTGGCTTATTATCATTGATGTCAAGAATCTTTATAATAACTCTACAGTCAGTGGTCAAAGGGGGTTGTCCATTATCGGAAGCCTGTATATCCAACTTATAAACGCTATTTTTTTCAAAGTCTACCTCTCCGATAACATGAATTTCCCCAGTTACGCTATCCAGTTTAAAAATGTTAAACATATTTTGCCTATTTTTCCCTCCAAAGACATAAGATACTTCACCATTCGGACCGCAATCAGAATCACTTGCCATAATTTTCATGACTGAAGTTCCAATTTGAACGTTTTCAAGTAGTGTTGAAGAATAAACATCTTGACTAAACACAGGGCGGTTGTCATTTACGTCAAGAACGATAACTGTGATGTTTAATGAACCAGATCTTTGCGGATTTCCTCCATCAATTGCTGATAAAGTTAAATGGTGTTCTGCTTTGTGCTCACGGTCAAGAGGTTTTTGCAAAACTAAAAAGGGCAATTTATCTTCTCCCCTGTCCCTTATTTCAAGATCAAAATGTTCATTTTGACTCAATTTATATAAGCGTACAGAATTAGCCCCTATATCAGGGTCGTAAGCGGTTTGCAGTTGAAAACGCGTTCCTTGAAGAGTGGATTCAGCTATTTCTAATCTCTTTTCTTTTTCTGTAAATGTAGGATAATGGTCATTCACGTCAGTTATCTCAACGCCAACATAATGTACCTCGAGAGGATTTTCCACCACGATTTTAAGGTTAATCAAACACGGGCCGTTACTTTCACAAATCTTTTCTCTGTCGATTTGCTTCTGAACATACAAGACGCCATTGTTTTGATTTACCATGAAAAGTGTTTCATCTGAGCCAGACACGATACGGAACCGTCTGTCCAATAAAGTACTGACATCAAGTCCCAAATCCTTAGCAATATTTCCAACAACAGATCCCTCTTTTACTTCTTCTGGAACAGAGTATCTTGTCTGGGCTGAAACCCGGTGCTCGATTCTCAGCAGGAAAGATAAGCAGATAGCCAGCCACCAGAACTCCCATCCGCGCCTTTGTCCTCCAGCCTCCATAGCGAACAAAATGCTTCCAATATCCAACAACAATCCAACAGAAACCCGATCTGTTTGCACACAAATACTAATAAAATACTGCAATCCAAATGTAAGTGAGGTTTTTTTAAATAGCAACTACGACCGTTCGTCAGTTCACTGCATCATCTTCGAAAACGAAAATTTTACTCGCCTTGGCGCAGTACTATTCACCAGGTTTATGAGACAATGGGGGCAGGGTACAAAGATGCTTTCCCTGTACAACACTGACACCATGAGGGTTTTTGGAACGTCAGAAAAATATAAAACATCACCTAAGCCTCTGTGGTTACGTATCCTTTCCATTCTACTAAGCTTAAATATAAAATTCTTGCATTTCCAGATTTTTTATGAACTTTATACTTTTTAAAACAAACAACAGCATCAATAACTACTAGAAGAATAGAATAAATATTCTATTATGGCGCTGTGCAATAGAAATATTTCAGAACTGTTCAGGTGGACAGCGCCACGCTGATGCAAAAAAAAAACCGTAATAAAAGATAAAACCTTTATAACGTACAAAAACATCTGGTGCTTAAAAGACAACTGATAAACTGAAACTTTTGATAAGGCTTGCACATCAAGAGAATAAAATAGACATAAACAGTCGAAAATAATCAATTTAAGAAGTGGTGCTTACCTCTCCAGAATCTCTCCTCCTGCGATCTGGTATCACTAGAGTATTCCTATTACTGCCAGCTGCTATAGTAGAGCCGATACTCATTCTGGGTCCAACTAGCATGTACCGTTTGTCTCCAGATCTGTACTGAATGCTGTGACACAGAGTCCCGTCGTAATTCATATCTTGTAAATACTTGGATGAATAGTCTGTAGATTTCGAGCACTGCATTACAATCAACACGATGATACTGATGATGAAAAGTACTGACACAGAGCCCAATGTGATGATCAGATAAAATGTCACGTTGTTTTCTTCCTCGTCTTTTACTGCGTTTTTAACATCAGAAGCTGCAAAAGCCTCTTTGGGCTCCACAACTTTAACAATCACAGTCGCCGTTGCTGACAGAGAAACGTTTCCATTGTCTTTCACCAGTATGACCAGTTTATGCTGGGCCTCGTCTGTTTCTGTGAATGATCGAAGGGTTCTTATCTGTCCTGTATATCGATCCAAACCAAAGAGACTGTGATCACTAACTTCCTGCAGTGAAAATAATAACCAGCCGTTGTATCCTATATCTGCGTCATAGGCTCTGACTTTAGTCACCAAATGACCTGCGTTCACATTGCGAGGAATCTCCTCCACACCTTCAGCAGAACCGTTAGAGCTGACTGGATATAAGATCACTGGAACATTGTCATTCTGATCCAAAATAAACACGTTCACTGTAACGTTACTGCTCAGAGATGGAGATCCAGAGTCTGTGGCAAGAACTTGAAATTGGAATGTTTTTAAAGTTTCAAAGTCAAAACTTTTGAGAGCATATATTTGTCCATTATCTGAATTTACATTTATGAAAGAAGTCATGTGATTTTTCGTCCCTTCTTCTCTTATAATATGATATGTTATCGCAGCATTTTCACTTTGATCGTTGTCAAAGGCGCTTACAGAGTATATAGGTGCGCCTGGGGGATTATTTTCCATTAGATATAGTTGAAGAGGATTTTGAGAGAATTCTGGCACATTATCGTTCACGTCTGATATATGCACTTTAAGTGTTTTTAATGAGGAAAGAGGAGGCTGACCGAGATCTGTAGCTGTTATTGTGACATCATATTGTGACACGAGCTCTCGGTCTAACTTTGCATTCGTCACAAGAGAGTACATATTTTCCTTAAAGGACGGCTTTAATTCAAAAGGCACATTATCAGACAACCTACAAACAACTTTTGCATTAACGTCCGAATCTTTATCTGTAATGCTAATAAGCGAAACGACCGTCCCTGGTTTAGAGTCTTCAGGGACTACATCAGTCAAAGAGGTAACTTCTATTTCAGGATTGTTGTCATTTTTGTCGATTATTTTGATCACTATTCTGCATGTACTAGTCTTTGGTGGCTGTCCTTTATCGGATGCCATCACTGCAAATCTGTAAGCATCATTTTTCTCAAAATCCAAATTGCTCTTCACCTTTATTAAGCCAGCACTGTCCAATTCAAAGGTTTCATAAACCAGTTTTTCTATATTTTTTCCAAAGGAATAAACTACTTCGCCATTCTGACCTTCATCTAAATCCGTGGCATTCACCTTAATGACAATCTTACCGACTGGGGCGTTTTCTTCTAACGCTACAGAATAAAGCTCTTGACTGAATTTTGGTCTGTTGTCATTGTCATCCAGCACCGTGACATTAATGATGATACTCCCTGATCGCTGTGGATTTCCACCGTCTATAGCAGTCATTACAAGACTGTGACTGATCTGTCGCTCTCTGTCAAGTAATTTACGTAATTTTAATATAGGGACTTTTTTCTCTTCCCCATTCTCGCGAAGCTCAAGTTCAAAAAACTCGGTTTGGCTCAATTTATAGAATCGAACCGAATTCGTGCCATAATCCGGGTCTTGTGCTTGCTGCAACTGAAAGTCTTCACCAGGAAGGGTTGATTCTGCTATTTCTAACACCAATTCTTTATCAGTAAATGTAGGTGCATGGTCATTCACGTCCGTAATATCAACTTCTACATAATGGATTTCAAGTGGATTTTCGACGACAGTTTTTAAACTGATCAAACAGGCGACGTGTTCATCACACAGCTCCTCTCTGTCAATATGCTTATCCACATAAAGCACGCCATTGTTCTGGTTTACCTTAAAAAGAGCGTCATTTGTACCAGGAACTATGCGAAATCGTCGGTCTACCAAAGTACTCACATCAAGACCCAAATCCTTCGCAACATTTCCAACAACGGATGCCTTTTTTACCTCCTCTTGAATCGTGTATCTTATCTGTGCAGAAACCTGAAGTCCGAGGCACAGCAGAAGAAAGATATAAAGAGAAATCCACCAGTACTCCCATGCGCGCTTTTGTCTTCCAGCATCCATTACGAAAACCTTCTACTGAGGACCGAGAATACAATGAATTGCATCTAGACAAAATTTAACAGCATCCACGGCTAGAATTCACGATACAAATTGCTTTTCTTCAGTGTGCATACTATGAACCCTGTATTGTTCTGGGTGAAAGCAGCCTGACGCAAACGGGGAGGTCCAAAACCAAAACATTTTCCTTGTGTTACACTGACACCAGGAGGTCCACTTCAGCATATGAAAACCACGAGTTACTTCTTAAAATGTTGAAAAAGGGAGTTTTAATGAATAAAAATATACATATCGAAAAATAAGTGAAGGTCAAGGCACACACTGTAGTGAAGTGAAGTGACGTGACGAATTACCAAGTACGGTGTTCCATACTTGGAATTTGTGCTCTGCATTTAACCCATCCAGTAAGTGAACACACACACACACTGTGAACACACACCCGGAGCATGTAATAATTTTATAAAATAAAAATGTTATTTAAATAATAAATATATTCATTCTTTCCGGATAAAGCAGAATGTATTGACATTAAATATTCGTACTGTCTAAAAGACGAAACGCAAAAACAAATTTCAGCACCAAAGACGTGGACAGCTCCTCGAATTGAAGGACAGTGAAACCAACTATGGCGGAACTCTTGAGGGATTAAGGCCCACGTTCCTTACCATCATGTGGAAACTAAATAAAGCTTTAAAGTTTCAACTAAAAAATACTTTCATTTTTATGTCGTGTTCACCTCCCGCCCCTTCCTTTACTGTTCCAGGTCAAAATGAACCGGTCTGTTTAAACTGCTCTAAAATTGTCACAAAAACATTTTCACCAACAAATTTGTATTCAAAATTCTTTGGATGTGAACATTGCTTCAAAGTGGTGTTCAACGTTAATCTATAGAATTGGACACAAAACAACTGCAGTGTAACTACAAATAGGCACTTAAACCTATTACAAAATTAAAATGTAATGTAAAAAATCAAGTCATGTGTGTGCGTGTGCGTGCGTGCGTGTGTGTGTGTGTGTGTGTCTGTTTATGTGCATGTGCATGTGAATCCATGCACATGAGTTGCATGTGAAACTCAGGTCAGAGTTGGCCTTGCAAACATAGGTTCCACATTTGCAGCATCTCAGGATTTTTGTTGTCTGAGGGGGCAAATAGCCCCCATTTAGCCATGTCCTTGTTGGGGGAGAGCAGCCAGGGCAGAGGCTGGTGTGCAAGGAATGTGCTGGCCCTATTGAATAACAGTCATCACAGCTTTCACTAGCTCTGATGGGAAAGATGTCATCTTGACATTCTTTCCCAGATTATAGGTTGGGTCTATGGCTGTCCACATTGCATATACGTTGAAGGCAGACACATCAAGGTTTTTGTGGAACAGTGCCATAGGCCAGTGGGCTGTCATTCACTAGCAGGTGTATGTACCAGTACCTGATGGCAGCCAGTTGGTCATTTCGGTCTCTTATCAAATTGAATAATTCATGGACATGAAACTGTTGTAAAGACAAAGTTGCCTGTAATAAAGGACTTTGAGGGGAAGTCATGGCCTAGTGGTTATAGAGTTTTAATTTTTACCTTAGGGTTGCGGGTCCAAATCTCGGGCTGGAAATATCTTGACTAAGGTACGCTTGAGCAAGGCACCCAACCACCAACTGCTGAGTGAGTGAGTGAGTGAGTGAGTGAGTGAGTGAGTGAGTGAGTGAGTGAGTGAGTGAGTGAGTGAGTGAGTGAGTGAGTGAGTGAGGATGGTTTGAATGGGTATGTTTTCTGTCTGATGGATAAATATAGTCTGAATACCCATTCATTTCCTTTGGCGGTCACTTTTGACCTGGAACACCACAACTGGAACAAGGGTTGATTAAATAATTAACAATCAGATGTAAAACACAATATTAAACCAATTTACAACTTAAAACAGGAGGGTCAAACATTTTGCAATGTGATGTAACTTGGTAGAAAATGGCAGCTGCCTCAACAACAAATGCTATTTTCATTTTTGTCTTCACATGTTTTCATCAGTGATAGGGCAGCTACTTGGAAAATGTAGTGAAAAAAGCTAAAAGTTACTCAACATTAAATTAAGCTTAACTATACTAAATCTATCACCGGAGAAATATAGCTAAGTTACTCTTAATGTAGCAAACGTTGAACACTTCATCAAATATACTTTTCTTCATTTTTTATTATTAACCAACTAGCAATTCTAAAAGTTATCTCAGTGAAAAATAAAACTGTTGGTAAAAGAGAAAATAAAGGATTAAGTATATTTTGGAACTGGTTTCCAGAGGGAGGCCTATAGTGACATAGAGAGGGTAAATAATTATCAACATCAACAAAAACTTCTGTAGTATGCAATAAGTATGCAATCATAAATATAAATCAACAGGAACTCATTACAGAGGACTTTAAGATAAAAAACAAATCTTAAGTTATGTAGTTTAACATACGTGGCTTTTGAGAAAGATTCCCCAGCCCTTGATCACTGAAAGAGCTTAGCTACTAGAACACTCTTTAGTTCAGAAAAGATTAGAATCAAGACGCACAGAAGCACAACACCACTACGGATATCATATCTAATATTAAAGCTAATGACAACTCCAAAGCTCAACAACAATGTAAAAACTGACATTCAACATTTTCCAGTGGTCTCCATATCAATCACCAGGGAAAAGTCTGTTTATAATTAAGAGAAGTTTAACCAAGCAAAACATTTTGATGACAATAAAATAAGACACATAACTGGTAAGACTTTGGAAAGCAACATATCAACACACCCACACAAACAAACATAGAACATCCATGTCAAGATTGTTGTTCATTATCCAAAATGTAAATACTGCATTTATATTGTTTGAATGTTGACATGTATAGACTAATAGGCATATCATTCTGAATGGCAGCAAGAACATTTGAATATAAATAATGCTGCACAATCTAACACTTGAATATGGCATCACACATCAAATGTCATCATCAACAGGTTATAAAGTCATTGCCAACCTGAAAGTGAAGATAACATATAATGCCAGTCTTAAAAAAGTAATAATCCATATAATCCTTTACCAAGTGCTTTTTCATTTCAACATAAAAGGCAAGGATAGTAGAGTAGGTGAAAAATCCCTCTAGACGAATGTGATAAACTAATTAACAGTTTTGTTTGGAATAATTCGAGACACAGTTTTCTTTAAGAACTTCCATGAAGGCGTGTTGGGTAGTGACGCCAACTTCAATGTCACATGATCTATGGGAGTCAAGATGATTCATAAAATAATATTTATTATTGTCGTTCTGCTTTAACAAATGATTGCCTTTTAGAGGAAAGTCAAGGTGCATTACAATAAAAAATAAAAAATTAAAAGAAGAAGTGAACTTGCAAAAAATCTTAATATTTATATATGAGATATATTTTTTTTTAAATTTTATTTGGCAAATGCAAAGATGTAAATAACTAAATAAACCTCACTTCAGAAATGGTTTAAATGTGTATTTCAACTTGTTTCTCCTGTTTTATACAGAAAAGCAGAACAAAATGAGGATGATTATTTTGCTTTTTGATTTGTACTTTGACACTTTACATTGAATCAACACCGTTAAATATATAAAATATATCAATGTTTTACAGTTAAAAATATCATTTGCTGATCCTTAATGGTCCTATTTTATCAAACGAATAAATATTTTCCAGTGTCAGACAACATGGTGAGCAGTGACTCCTTGTGGTTTAGTTACACTAATCACGTGACACCCTCAGCCCCGCCCGCCCTCCCCTCCTGGTTTCTCTTCCCCCTCCCATCTCAACCTTCTTTGTGTGAGAATTCCCAGATTTGTCCTGCTCTAAATCCTGAAATGAACATGACACCAGGGGGCAGAGTCAAGTGTCCCAATAATCTCCTTTAAAGCATATTTTGTTATAAATTAAAGATCTAAAGTTAACTGAACAACATATGGGGTATATAGGTCATCTATAAAATACATCTTTAATATACCTAAGTAATGTTATTGATAATTTAATAAACATTAGGATGTATGGACGTTGTAATTTGTAATATTATTATAAATATCTTGTGTATTGCTGTGCAGTGGAACACAAAAACCTGATACATTTGAGCCTCTGAGTTTCTTGTCTCTGCATCATATTTCAGCCTGCATCCTGCATCCCCTCCCTGCCTGCAGCCCGCTGCCATGGCAACAGACCTTCAGAGAGGTGGGTCTCTGTCTCTAGAGAAAAGAGGGGGTCAACCTAATATGCCAATGACAAAAGAAACCTCTGTAACAGCAGTATATGATTTATTCAAACATCCCATAATTCTTGTTTTTTATTGTTTCACACAATTTTTTTCAGCACAACCTCTTTTGTCATTCATTTGGTAGCTGAAGGAGACCAGCTCTGGTTGCCTAGAAACCAGCATTCAGACTAGTTCCATGTGGCTCAGCTTGTCATCTGCATTTTAGAAAGGCAAATTTCTTTGTGATGTTCATGATGCTGCCATTTATGAGAGATTGGCTAAATTCAGAGAGATCGGCCTTCATGTGTGAGGACCTTGATTGTAAAATGCTGACCGTGTTTAGCTGAAAGGCAGTGCATGTGTGAGTGTGTGTGAGTGCCGCAGCAGCTTAGATCAGTGCTGCAGAATCTGCTGTGGGAAGAGGAATCTGGGTCAAGTAGCAAAAAAGCCTCCCTGTATTCAAATTTACATTATTTTCACAGAAGCAAAAACAAGCAAGAACAGTACGTAATGTTTTATTTTTTCTGAATGTACAGAAGACAGATTCATGAATTTGTCTGGGACTAATGTGGTTGAATATTTTTAGTTTAAAAGATAATCAGGAATGACACGGATCAATCCTAACAGGAATCTGATTGAATTTACTGCTTCAAATCATGTGACCTGATATAGAGGTGACCTCATCCTTACCCCTCACCCACTCAAACAGAATCACTCTCACTCACATACAGCTGAAATCATGCAAAGTAATGTTTTTTGTTTCAGGTATGATCTCAGCATGATCTTTCCATAACTAGTTGCACAAATAATTATTTTAATGTTTACTCCACTAAATCCGAGTTCGATTCACAGACTGATTGTTATTTAAAAGCTAATATATAAAATATCCGTTTGCATGGGAAATGTGAAATTCCACACTTAAGGCTCTGTTAACAATATAGTAAAATATATCAGCAGATAATACTGAGTACAGAGGGTGTCACCCAGGCAGATCAGATGTGTTCAGCTGTGGGAATGCAGTCTGTCTGCTTGAGAGCCCAACATTATACAGAGAGTTATACTGAATTCAGTGCATTGGATAAAGGCAAAATCATAGTAGTTATGAGTAGTCATTCTAAAAACTTCACTGGCCAAAAGGGAATAAACCATATGACAGGTCATTCTTTGCTTTATGAACTCTCACTGTACATAGATTGCCCATTCTGTTATAAAAATAGGTTTTTGGCTAAACCAAACCTATCACCTACTTTTAAAAGGCAGCAGTCTGCCCTTCATCATCCTCTATTTTATGCAGTTACCAAAAACCTCTCAAATCTCTCTCAAATTTCGCTGTTAACATCTGTTAACATTAACCAATGCTCTTAATATAGGTCATGTTAGGTCACATGCTAACTTCAACACTTAAATATGACTAGCGGGTCAAGATTTGTACTGTTAAACAACTTTCTTGGCAAACATATAGGCCAGTCTCTGTAATGATTCCATGACCTCTTGACCTGCTGATCTCTACTGCCTGGGGAAGCTGTCAAACCACAGAAAGATGTGATGGTTATTATTATATTTCGTTAAAAAATATTTCAGAAATGTTATAAAATAATATCATAGGTTCATTGAAAGAAAACATATATATCCATTTATTGCACCACTGTAATGGCCCAAAACAAACGTCATCAAAAGCAGCATTTTGAGTTAAAATCAATACTATTGTTAACACCAGACAAAGAAAAAAAACTATTTTCACTGCAAAAAACATGAACTTTTTATATTTGTTGATATGCTGTATAATTTTTACATTGGTAAAACAGTACCAAGTGCATAAAACTAACACATTCCATAATATCAGATGTAAGCAATTTAAACTAATGAATATATGACTTAACTTCCGGCTGAAGGAAAATCACCCAACACCATAAACCGTTCTCAAAACTACACTACACACATTGGAATTAAATTTGACTTTCAGTAAAGTCTTTCAGGTGGATTTTCTGTAGATGAATAAAACTTAATAAATCTAAATAAATAAAAATACTAAATAATTTCAGGCTTTTTCAGAGACACTGAACCAGGAAGGCTGAAATATTACTTTGCCTTTAGTGATTAGTTTGCCTTTCATTTTAAATAAAAAAAAAATCTTTTGTCACAAAGTTAGAGATGAGAAGCACACAAATGAGTATACAAAAAAGAAACACTTATTTATCTCAGTGGCTCTGTATGTGACATCACCAAGTTGTACTCCTTGTCAGCTGAAAGCTTTTCCAGCCTTATCAAAACTCTACATGTGATGAAGACAAATCATATAACAAGAGTGCATAACAGTTCTCCATGTAAGTGCATCATTCTTATAAAAATAATAGAAAAGAATGGATAATACTGACACAAACAGCACCAGAGACATTACAACACTAGAAACAAGAGCAGATAAATTTTACAGCACCACAACCTGATTGCTGTGATCTATAATAGTAGAGTAATACTTGATCCAAGCTTACAGACATAAAAACTGCTTTAAACTGTACATCCCTTGCATGTTTTAACAGTCCAAATTTTCTTCAAACATTGTCACTTTGTGCTTGTGTAATTTCACAAAACCCCAGTTCCACTTTCAATTCTCTCTTATTGTCATAAATGTAAGATTAATCTGAAGTTGAGCAGAATCATGCAAACACAAACCATCTGATTTCACAGAAAAGTTTCCTTTATAAAGAATAAAGCTGTTCTGTTTGCATTTGTGCGACATATATGCATTATGATAGCAAACACTTCACTTTTAGGGTTAGAGTTAGTAGTAATTAGAATTCGCTTTATAGAAATCTGTCCAAATGTCTCCCATTCAACCCGTTTGTGTGTTTGCTTACAGGCCCAATCCAAGTCCAATTCTGGCCGGTCTGGTATCGAATATTTATTTGTATCCACAGGCAGAAAAAGGTTTTTTCCTCCAGTCTTGGGCTTATTGGGAAAGGGGGTTTAAAGTGAGGGCAATACCGCTAAACTTTCCAAACACTAGGATGAAGAGGCAGGTCGCCGGGGTAATTTTCGTCTTTTGTTGATGGTGCAGGTGAGCAGGCAGACAGGTCGATAGGGGTCCTCAGGTGGAACTGCTACTGGTTGTAGTGGATGCCTGTTAATGAGATAGAAAAGATAATAATTAGAGGCAGGAATTTGTGAAATTATTTTCTTTGTGATTAGCCAGAATCTGAACACGTCTCATGCAACCTGTCACTCAAATAAAAGGCTTCAGGCAAGACAAAGGTGGGACATTGGTTTGATTGACAGGTGGCGGGAGGTGGGTTGATCAATGGGAACCATGCTCAGATATTTGGTGGGGTTGATGAAGTTATGCAAGAGCAATGAATAGGTGGCTGTTGTAATTTATTTTCCATCACTCTTAAAAGGGAACTGAAACTGATCTGGAAACCCAGAAGTCAATTTAGCAACCATTCCAACACACAAGCTCAAACGAGTTAACACACCATCCAACAAACAGACATTCAGTACATATTCCTCATCAGAACCCACATCATGCACTAGAGCCATTATTGCTGAAATGTGTTTCAATCATCGGAATAGGTCACCAAGTTACTTCCCTTAAGTTGTTGTAAACTATAGGTATATAGGGATCTTTTAGGTTGACATCATGAGTCAACATGTATTTTAAGTGTATGACAAAAAATCAATGATTTTTGTGATTTACAGCAGGTTTTGAAATGACACAAGGACAGTAAGTGATGACAAATTTTGAGAACTGATTCAGTAATTCATCTGGGCACTTTAAAATGAACCATCCCCCAGCTGCTATCAATCAAACCACAGACATTTTTATTGTCTTGTTTCTGTTGGTCACAGGTGTATGTGATGGTTTGTGAGGCTGCAGACCATAAGTAATTATAGTTAACAAAAACACATCCATTTTAAGGATTTGAAACTAACAGCTGAAACTGCAAACTTTAAATCGGCCTCTGCTGCCATGTTGCTTAATCATATGAATCAGTATGCCTATGGGGTTAAAAAAGACTGATTTGTTTAAATAAGGTCCTTGGCTCCTCCTACAACAGGACAAGTCAAACTTCACTGACAGAAAACACAGACTACACAGAGAAACACATAATCACACATATTTCAGTAAAGGTGAAAGGGCGCTTGGATCAGGCGCTCCAGAAATCGAGAGAGTGGTGAAGTCAAGTCTGCATACCTCCAACGTGAGAAGGGACCTCGTTCATTTTGAGTACTTTAGAACGGAAACAAAAACAGAAGACATTCAGTTTAATGTTTGGGTTAGACATCATCAATTTCATAAACTGAACCATGACATTTGACTTCATAAAAAAATGAATTAAAAATTAAAATCACTGTTAATCTCATCTCTAAACCACACCAATCAAGTGCTGGTCAGTGTTTGAGTGAAGGTGGAAATAAATTGACAAACTATATTTAATGTTATTTTCCTCCAACATACTCCACCAGGAACCTGTGAAACAAAAGAATAAAGCAAAAATATAACATTAAAACATCTTAGCAAATACAAGTGGGTTTCAACCCTTCGGACTCGAACCCCAATTCAAGAGTTTTAACATCCTTAAATGACAGACCTCAGCATCATGGGACATGTTGACCATGAACAACACAGAACATTTTTTGAATAACCAAAAAAGATCTATTATTCTAGTTTTTTTTTAAAACACTTGACTGAACGCAGAAGACAAAGTAAAAGCAAGTGTTTTTTTTACTCTTAAAAAACAAAGTTTGTCACTTTTGTCAATGGTCAGTTTTCTTATCAGACAGTTAATATAATATTCAGACATCAACTGGACAATTGACAATTTTACAAAACAAAAAGATATTTGGCACAAGCTTATAATAAAAAAAACTTGTGAACAGCACAACTAAATCATTTAAGAAGGTCAATCTAAACCACGAAAGAGAAGCACAGAGGAGGGTAACATGTCACCTGTCTGCAAAATTTTACACACACACACACACACACACACACACACACACACACACACACACACCTGATGAAAACTGAGAGTATGAAAAAAGTTAAACAGAGTACATGAAAGTTTAGTAATATTCATGCTGTATAAAGTAACCTAAAACCTTGACTGCATAGAAAAGTGTACAATGTTCCAAAGAGAAGAAAATTGCAGAGTCAGACAAAACATATGACTACTGAATCAAAGTACAGAACTGAGCTCAACATGCCGAAAGTCTTGAAAGTTTAAAAATAAGAACGGTGTGAAGGTGCATAATCTGAGGAGAACAAGAACTTACCGTCACATCAGTAAGATTTGATTTCTTCTTCAGGTGAACAACCTGTTACAGCCTCAACCTACCTGTAGAGTAGATGCAGCAGAGTCACTGGTCTCAGTCAGTCCGGTGCTCCTGGGGATACTGGACACGATGTATCTCGAGCCCTTTGGCACAGGCTGTCTCACCACCAGCTTTCCTTTCCTGGTCTCTGCTAGAAATAAACTGTACCAGTACGCATCGTTGGAGACCAGAGTGGAATCTGCGATGGTCGAGTTTCTCTCACTGATAACACTGTTCCTGCTGGGAGGAGCTGCTTTGCTTGGTTTTGGTTTCTGACACTTGAGAACGATGGTGACCAATATGGTGATGAGTAACAGAAATGATACAGAGCCCAGTCCGATCACCAGGTACAGATTTAAATCTGAGAAGATGTCATATTCCAGAGGGACCTCAGTCATGTCAGCATAGGTTTTAAGGGCGGTCTCCACAGTGGACAGTTTGATGGTGACTGTAGCAGAGAGCGCGGGCTCTCCGTTATCTTTGGCGATCACCACCAGCCGCTGGTGACGCGAGTCTCTGTAACTGAACATTCTCATGGTCCGAATCTCTCCGTTGTACTGATCCAAGCTGAATAATGTAGCATCTGTGTTCTGGAGAAACTGGTATGTAATTCGTGAGTTGTGCACCGAATCAGAGTCTATCGCAATGACTTTGGCTATCAGAGTTCCTTTATCAGTGGATCTCGGGATCTTCTCCTCAACCACAGATCCATGCGCGCGCCATGGAGACACTATAACTGGTGTGTTGTCGTTCTGATCCATGATAATAATGTGAACGGTCACGTTACTGCTGAGAGGAGGAACACCAGAGTCTCGGGCCTCGATGTGAAAAAGAAACTCTTTCTCTATCTCATAATCAAACGTCTTCAGTGCGTAAAGGTTACCGTTCTCTGGGTTAATGGAGAACAGCATGGACATGGAGGTGTTCACTATTTCCTTCTCTATTATAAAATAAACTAAATACTGATTCTCATGCAGATCTGGGTCTATAGCAGTTAAAGAGCTCAGTAAAGCTCCAGGAGGATTATTCTCCATAACAGGTATTGTGTAGAATGTCTGAGGGAATTGAGGAACATTGTCGTTCACGTCCAGTAGCTCTACAGTTATAGTTTCATTATCAGATAACGGTGGGTTGCCCCTGTCAGTCACAGTAATAGTGATGTCATATTCTGGCATTTTTTCACGATCCAATGCCTCTGAAACTATTAACTCATAATAATTATCAGATGATTCTTTAAGAACAAAAGGTAAATGATCAGAAATATGAATATCTACCTGACCATTTTCTCCTGAATCTTTATCACTTACACTAACAACTGCAATGACAGTATTTACAGGTATACCCTCTTTCACTGGACTAGACAATGATTTGATAGAGATTTCTGGATGATTGTCATTCATATCTGTGACTAAAATCTTTACTTTACACTTTCCAGACAGACTGTTGACTGCTTTGTCTGTTGCTATAATTTCCATATCATAAATCCTGAAATCCTCATAATTTATCATTTCTTTCACTCTGATCTCTCCATTGTCAGGATTCAGACTGAATGTCTGCTGGGTTTTCTCTGATGTATAGAGACTATATGAATAAATAACATCTGAATTTGAGCCCTCGTCTTTATCTGTTGCGTTTAATTTTAACACAAGACTTCCTAAAGGCGCGTTTTCGGTAAAATGTATAGTGTAATTGTCTTTATCAAATTGAGGGGCGTTGTCATTCGTGTCCAGAACGCGCACAATAATGCTGGCAGTGCCAGAGCGCGCAGGTACTCCTCCATCCACAGCAGTGAGAATCAGATTATGTAAAGCTTGTTCTTCCCGATCTAAGGGTCTTTTCAGTATTAAGTCGGCAAATTTAGACCCGTCTCTCCCTGTCTGTACTTCAATGTCAAAATTTGCGCTCTCACTCAAGTGGTAACTTTTTATTGAATTTGATCCAATATCAGGATCGACTGCATTACTTAAAGAGAACCTCTCACCAACAGATGTAGATTCAGAAACGTCCAGATTTATCGTATCCCTACGAAAGTAGGGCGCATTGTCATTAAAATCCATTATTTCCAATTCAATGTTAAATATTCGCACCGGGCTCTCTAGTATGACTTCCATTTTTAAATAGCAAACAGTTTTAGAAGTGCAGAGATATTCTCTGTCAATTCTCTCTAAAATAAACAACTCGCCAGTTTCTTTGTTTACATCTAGATATTTCTTATTTGCGATAATATCTAACCTCATTTTGCGCCTTCCCAGCGTTTGCACATCGATTCCTAAATCAGCAGCAACATTAGCAACCACAGATCCGACCTCCATTTCCTCTGGAATAGAATAATGGGTGACAGAGGATGCAGTGTAAACGACAGCTGATATCAGAACAAACGTCGCAAAGTACTTCATTCCGGGCTGTTCCGCCATTCTACCGGTTATGCGTTTATTCGATACAAGTCCAATTCGAAATTAGGAAGAAACAAAGATATGAAAGTTAAAGGAGAACAACGGATGATGTCACAGTCTCAGCTGAGTTTCAGAGATGAATCAGATCATTATCAATGATAGAAGTAAACAGTAGAAACGTTCTCCCAGCCATGCGTAATGACCGCCGGTAAGCTGAACTGATATGGCGACTTGAAAGAATTAAGAGAAATGAAGCAAAGACCTGTTTTATTGGTGCACAGCGACGCAGTGCGCATTTTGTGAAAACTGTCTAACAGGAAAAATAATAAATTTCCTGAAATGTAATTAATTCTTACCCTTAATTTAAAAATGGGTCACCTGGAGAAAACGTACTGAGAAAAAAAGCAGAACCTCGTACGGTTCCAATTCTAAAAACAGACATGGCAATACGTTTCAACCCTTTCAAGTTACCTGTAGAGTAGATGCAGCAGAGTCACTTGTCTCAGTCAGTCCGGTGCTCCTCGGGATACTGGACACGATGTATCTCGAGCCCTTTGGCACAGGCTGTCTCACCACCAGCTTTCCTTTCCTCGTCTCTGCTAGAAATAAACTGTACCAGTACGCATCGTTGGAGACCAGAGTGGAATCTGCGATGGTCGAGTTTCTCTCACTGATAACACTGTTCCTGCTGGGAGGAGCTGCTTTGCTTGGTTTTGGTTTCTGACACTTGAGAACGATGGTGACCAATATGGTGATGAGTAACAGAAATGATACAGAGCCCAGTCCGATCACCAGATACAGATTTAAATCTGAGAAGATGTCATATTCCAGAGGGACCTCAGTCATGTCAGCATAGGTTTTAAGGGCGGTCTCCACAGTGGACAGTTTGATGGTGACTGTAGCAGAGAGCGCGGGCTCTCCGTTATCTTTGGCGATCACCACCAGCCGCTGGTGACGCGAGTCTCTGTAACTGAACATTCTCATGGTCCGAATCTCTCCGTTGTACTGATCCAAGCTGAATAATGTAGCATCTGTGTTCTGGAGAAACTGGTATGTAATTCGTGAGTTGTGCACTGAATCAGAGTCTATCGCAATGACTTTGGCTATCAGAGTTCCTTTATCAGTGGATCTCGGGATCTTCTCCTCAACCACAGATCCATGCGCGCGCCATGGAGACACTATAACTGGTGTGTTGTCGTTCTGATCCATGATAATAATGTGAACGGTCACGTTACTGCTGAGAGGAGGAACACCAGAGTCTCGGGCCTCGATGTGAAAAAGAAACTCTTTCTCTATCTCATAATCAAACGTCTTCAGTGCGTAAAGGTTACCGTTCTCTGGGTTAATGGAGAACAGCATGGACATGGAGGTGTTCACTATTTCCTTCTCTATTATAAAATAAACTAAATACTGATTCTCATGCAGATCTGGGTCTATAGCAGTTAAAGAGCTCAGTAAAGCTCCAGGAGGATTATTCTCCATAACAGGTATTGTGTAGAATGTCTGAGGGAATTGAGGAACATTGTCGTTCACGTCCAGTAGCTCTACAGTTATAGTTTCATTATCAGATAACGGTGGGTTGCCCCTGTCAGTCACAGTAATAGTGATGTCATATTCTGGCATTTTTTCACGATCTAATGCCTCTGAAACTATTAACTCATAATAATTATCAGACGATTCTTTAAGAGCAAAAGGTAAATGATCAGAAATATGAATATCTACCTGACCATTTTCTCCTGAATCTTTATCACTTACACTAACAACTGCAATGACTGTATTTACAGGTATATCCTCTTTCACTGGACTAGACAATGATTTGATAGAGATTTCTGGATGATTGTCATTCATATCTGTGACTAAAATCTTTACTTTACACTTTCCAGAGAGACTATTTACTGCTTTATCTGTTGCTATAATTTCCATATCATAAATCCTGAAATCCTCATAATTTATCATTTCTTTCACTCTGATCTCTCCATTGTCAGGATTCAGACTGAATGTCTGCTGGGTTTTCTCTGATGTATAGAGACTATATGAATAAATAACATCTGAATTTGAGCCCTCGTCTTTATCTGATGCATTTAATTTTAACACAAGACTTCCTATAGGTGCGTTTTCGGTCAAATTTATAGTGTAATTGTCTTTATCAAATTGAGGGGCGTTGTCATTCGTGTCCAGAACGCGCACAATAATGCTGGCAGTGCCAGAGCGCGCAGGTACTCCTCCATCCACAGCAGTGAGAATCAGATTATGTAAAGCTTGTTTTTCTCTGTCTAAAGCTTTTTTAAGTATCAAGTCAGCAAATTTTGATCCATCTCTCCCGGTTTGTATCTCAATATCAAAATGTTCACTCTCACTTAAGTAATAGGTTTTAATAGAATTCGAGCCGATGTCAGGGTCTACAGCATTACTAAGTGAAAATCTCTCTCCGGCCGCTGTAGATTCTGAAATATCTAGATGGATGATATCTCTTCGAAACTGTGGTGAATTATCATTTATATCCACAATTTCGATTTCTATGTTGAATATGCGCACAGGATTCTCGAGTATAACTTCCATTTTGATAAAACATGATGTTCCGGTTTTAGTTGTACATAAATATTCTCTGTCTATCTTTTCTACAATATATAGCTCCCCCGTCTCTTTGTTGATATCAAGATATTTCTTATTTGATATGACATCCAGCCGCATTTTTCGCCAGCTCAGTGTTTTCACCTCCAGTCCCAAATCTGACGCTAAATTCGCCACAACAGATCCTTCCTCCATTTCTTCTGGGATGGAATAATGTGTAACAGCCCACGAGGTTTCCAAAGGAGCAGATAAAATAAATATCCATACATACCTCCATGTCTGAGATAATCTGTATGTCCTCATTCTGCTACGATTAAGAATGCTGCTTCACTCTTAATCCTTAAACATAAAGCGAATGAATAAACGCGTCGAAAAAGCTCCCACTCGAGCGCGCGCCTTTGTGAAATACCTTCCCATGTACGTCTGTCATGAAGTCACTGATGAATAACCAAAATCATTTTGTTAGAGAACAGCGACACTCTGTGAATTTAGTGTGAACATAAATAACGTAAAAGGAAATCTCTTATTTTCTGAATTTATCTAGTGAATGATTGATGAATCTAAGTTTTCGGTTTTATCTATTTGCGCCGTCAAGATTAAGCAGTCATTACAATGTAAAATAGAAAAGTTTATTTTTAAATATAGAGGATGGAACAAACAAAACCATATTTGAGAATTCTAATGTTAATTTGTGAGCTTAACGCTTGTTTTATTTGGACAAAATTGCATTTTACGCAAAGGATATGGCCACAAAAAGATGTTTGAATTGTAATTTTAAATACTATCAAGACTCAGTTCATATGTGGACATGGTTTTATTACCTGTAGAGTAGATGCAGCAGAGTCACTGGTCTCAGTCAGTCCGGTGCTCCTCGGGATACTGGACACGATGTATCTCGAGCCCTTTGGCACAGGCTGTCTCACCACAAGCTTTCCTTTCCTCGTCTCTGCTAGAAATAAACTGTACCAGTACGCATCGTTGGAGACCAGAGTGGAATCTGCGATGGTCGAGTTTCTCTCACTGATAACACTGTTCCTGCTGGGAGGAGCTGCTTTGCTTGGTTTTGGTTTCTGACACTTGAGAACGATGGTGACCAATATGGTGATGAGTAACAGAAATGATACAGAGCCCAATCCGATCACCAGGTACAGATTTAAATCTGAGAAGATGTCATATTCCAGAGGGACCTCAGTCATGTCAGCATAGGTTTTAAGGGCGGTCTCCACAGTGGACAGTTTGATGGTGACTGTAGCAGAGAGCGCGGGCTCTCCGTTATCTTTGGCGATCACCACCAGCCGCTGGTGACGCGAGTCTCTGTAACTGAACATTCTCATGGTCCGAATCTCTCCGTTGTACTGATCCAAGCTGAATAATGTAGCGTCTGTGTTCTGGAGAAACTGGTATGTAATTCGTGAGTTGTGCACCGAATCAGAGTCTATCGCAATGACTTTGGCTATCAGAGTTCCTTTATCAGTGGATCTCGGGATCTTCTCCTCAACCACAGATCCATGCGCGCGCCATGGAGACACTATAACTGGTGTGTTGTCGTTCTGATCCATGATTATAATGTGAACGGTCACGTTACTGCTGAGAGGAGGAACACCAGAGTCTCGGGCCTCGATGTGAAAAAGAAACTCTTTTTCTATCTCATAATCAAACGTCTTTAGTGCGTAAAGGTTACCGTTCTCTGGGTTAATGGAGAACAGCATGGACATGGAGGTGTTCACTATTTCCTTCTCTATTATAAAATAAACTAAATACTGATTCTCATGCAGATCTGGGTCTATAGCAGTTAAAGAGCTCAGTAAAGCTCCAGGAGGATTATTCTCCATAACAGGTATTGTGTAGAATGTCTGAGGGAATTGAGGAACATTGTCGTTCACGTCCAGTAGCTCTACAGTTATAGTTTCATTATCAGATAACGGTGGGTTGCCCCTGTCAGTCACAGTAATGGTGATGTCATATTCTGGCATTTTTTCACGATCTAATGCCTCTGAAACTATTAACTCATAATAATAATCAGAGGATTCTTGAAGAACAAAAGGTAAATTATCAGAAATATGAATATCTACCTGACCATTTTCTTCTGAATCTTTATCACTTACACTAACAACTGCAATGACTGTATTTACAGGTATATCCTCTTTCACTGGACTAGACAATGATTTGATAGAGATTTCTGGATGATTGTCATTCGTATCTGTGACTAAAATCTTTACTTTACACTTTCCAGAGAGACTATTTACTGCTTTGTCTGTTGCTATAATTTCCATGTCATAAATCCTGAAATCCTCATAATTTATCATTTCTTTCACTCTGATCTCTCCATTGTCAGGATTCAAACTGAATGTCTGCTGGGTTTTCTCTGATGTATAGAGACTATATGAATAAGTAATTTGAGAATTTGAGCCCTCGTCTTTATCTGTTGCATTTAATTTTAACACAAGATTTCCTAAAGGCGCGTTTTCGGTTAAATTTATAGTGTAATTGTCTTTATCAAATTGAGGGGCGTTGTCATTCGTGTCCAGAACGCGCACAATAATGCTGGCAGTGCCAGAGCGCGCAGGTACTCCTCCATCCACAGCAGTGAGAATCAGATTATGTAAAGCTTCTTTCTCTCTGTCTAAAGCTTTTTTAAGTATCAAGTCAGCAAACTTAGATCCGTCGCGTCCCGTTTGAATCTCAATGTTAAAATGGTCGCTCTCACTAAGATAATACGTCTTCACGGAGTTTAAACCTGTGTCAGGATCCACAGCGTTAGTAAGAGAAAATCTCTCCCCTACAGCAGTTGCTTCTGATATGTCTAGGTGCATCGAATTTCGTCGGAAACGTGGCGCGTTATCATTTATATCTATTATTTCCAGTTCAATATTAAACATTCGAATGGGATTCTCCAAAGTAGCATCCACTTTTAGTACACATGTTGTAACAGATTTTGAGGTACATAAGCTTTCTCTATCTATCCTTTCCAAAATGTATAGCTCCCCTGTCTCTTTATTAACGTCAAGATATTTTTTATTCGCAACGACATCCAGACGCATTTTACGCATTTTAAGACTTTTCAAATCCAGTCCTAAATCAGAGACCAAATTTGCAACCACGGATCCTTCATCCATTTCTTCAGGAATAGAATAGTGCGTGACAGCAAATGCCTTCTGAAAGAAAGCCGAAGCAAATATGAAGATGGAGACGTACCTTAGACAAAGCAGATCTTTTTGCTCCATAGCTTTGAATACCTTGCAAATGCTGACACAAATCAAGTCCAAAAATGTTTCGAGAACTATTAATACAGCATTACGTAAAAATGGAAAAGAAATGGACACATATGTGAAAGGTAGGACAGCCCTTCACGAAAGAGAGATTGCAATGTCAGATCCGTAAACTGCTATGGCAACAATGAACGTTTTGCTGGATATCTGAAGGTGCGCTTTCTTGGTGGACAGCGACTCTTTGCGCACGGGACTGAGGAGTGCAGAAACAGTGGATGTCAAATAAAAATCGTGGTATTAAAAGACTAAGAAGCTGGAAAATGTAGAATTATAAAATGTCTGAACGTATCAAAAGAATATCATATTTTTATTAAAGTATATGATCTCTGACATTTTAAAACAGAGGCACCTACAACGAAATACAACGCTTTAAGACGTATAAAAATCCTGAATTTAAAGGAGACCTCAGTGCATGGATGTTGTTCAGTAATGCAGAAATTTTGCATTTTAAAACTATTTTGAAAAATAAAGTGTTACAATTATAAAACCATCGACGTAGTGTAATCGAACAAGTTGAGCATATTTAAGTTCTCCCAAGATTCATCTAAAAACGTTTTATTTTTGGCTTGAAATACAAAATCTATATAAAGTTCAATTTTCTTTTGTGCCAGGTCCTACCTGTAGAGTAGATGCAGCAGAGTCACTGGTTTCAGTCAGTCCGGTGCTCCTCGGGATACTGGACACGATGTATCTCGAGCCCTTTGGCACAGGCTGTCTCACCACCAGCTTTCCTTTCCTCGTCTCTGCTAGAAATAAACTGTACCAGTACGCATCGTTGGAGACCAGAGTGGAATCTGCGATGGTCGAGTTTCTCTCACTGATAACACTGTTCCTGCTGGGAGGAGCTGCTTTGCTTGGTTTTGGTTTCTGACACTTGAGAACGATGGTGACCAATATGGTGATGAGTAACAGAAATGATACAGAGCCCAGTCCGATCACCAGGTACAGATTTAAATCTGAGAAGATGTCATATTCCAGAGGGACCTCAGTCATGTCAGCATAGGTTTTAAGGGCGGTCTCCACAGTGGACAGTTTGATGGTGACTGTAGCAGAGAGCGCGGGCTCTCCGTTATCTTTGGCGATCACCACCAGCCGCTGGTGACGCGAGTCTCTGTAACTGAACATTCTCATGGTCCGAATCTCTCCGTTGTACTGATCCAAGCTGAATAATGTAGCGTCTGTGTTCTGGAGAAACTGGTATGTAATTCGTGAGTTGTGCACCGAATCAGAGTCTATCGCAATGACTTTGGCTATCAGAGTTCCTTTATCAGTGGATCTCGGGATCTTCTCCTCAACCACAGATCCATGCGCGCGCCATGGAGACACTATAACTGGTGTGTTGTCGTTCTGATCCATGATAATAATGTGAACGGTCACGTTACTGCTGAGAGGAGGAACACCAGAGTCTCGGGCCTCGATGTGAAAAAGAAACTCTTTCTCTATCTCATAATCAAACGTTTTCAGTGCGTAAAGGTTACCGTTCTCTGGGTTAATGGAGAACAGCATGGACATGGAGGTGTTCACTATTTCCTTCTCTATTATAAAATAAACTAAATACTGATTCTCATGCAGATCTGGGTCTATAGCAGTTAAAGAGCTCAGTAAAGCTCCAGGAGGATTATTCTCCATAACAGGTATTGTGTAGAATGTCTGAGGGAATTGAGGAACATTGTCGTTCACGTCCAGTAGCTCTACAGTTATAGTTTCATTATCAGATAACGGTGGGTTGCCCCTGTCAGTCACAGTAATAGTGATGTCATATTCTGGCATTTTTTCACGATCCAATGCCTCTGAAACTATTAACTCATAATAATTATCAGACGATTCTTTAAGAACAAAAGGTAAATGATCAGAAATATGAATATCTACCTGACCATTTTCTCCTGAATCTTTATCACTTACACTAACAACTGCAATGACTGTATTTACAGGTATATCCTCTTTCACTGGACTAGACAATGATTTGATAGAGATTTCTGGATGATTGTCATTCATGTCAGTGATTATAATAGATAATTTACACTGACCAGATAATGGATTGGCGCCTTTATCTGTTGCTATAACTTCCATATCATAAATTCGAAAATCTTCATAATTAACTGTCTCTTTTACTCTAATTTCGCCATTGCCCGAATTTAAGCCAAATGCCTTTTGAGTTTTCTCTGACGTATACAGACTATAAGAATACACAAGGTCGGAATTAGATCCCTCGTCTGAATCAGACGCATTTAATTTCACGACCAGACTTCCTATTGGAGAGTTTTCCCTTAAATTAATGGTGTAGCTCTCTTGGTCAAATTTCGGGGCGTTGTCGTTTGCATCAAGAACGCGCACAATAATACTGGCTGTACCTGAACGCTGAGGGACTCCGCCATCCACTGCGGTCAGTAAAAGATTGTGAACTGCTTGTTTTTCACGATCCAAAGCCTTTTTTAAAATAAGATCAGCAAATTTAGAACCGTCCCTCCCAGACTGAATTTCAATATCAAAGTGGTCGTTTTTGCTTAGAAAATAAGTCTTCACTGAGTTAGAGCCAACATCAGAATCAACTGCATTACTGACAGAAAATCTTTCACCCACGGATGTGGACTCGATGATGTCCAAATTCACGGTGTCTCGTCTAAATTGGGGATTGTTGTCATTTATGTCCGTGATTTCAAGCTCTATATAAAAAATTCGCACAGGATTTTCCACGGTAACTTCCAGTTTTAAAAAACAAGTTGTTGTTGTTTTTAAGGGACAAAGATGTTCACGATCAATCTTTTCTAGTATGTAGAGATCACCCCTGTCTTTATTTATGGCGAGATATTTTTTGTTAGCAATAACGTCCAATCGGGCATTTCTCTGAGTAAATGTCTGTACGTCCAGCCCTAAATCTGTAGCCAAATTTGCCACGACAGATCCCACTTCCATCTCCTCTGGAATAGAATAATGTGTAACGGCCAGCACTGAATGAGAAACCGCAGACAAGAGAAGAAAGAGCCAGACATACCTTCTCCATAACAAAGAGTTACTATTACACTCCATGGCGTTTTGATGAAGGACGACGCAGATCAGTTTTAAAGCCTTAAATTGAATCCAAAACGAGACCCAAACGAGCTGATATCGAAGAATTAAGACAGACGAACAACCAGAGAAACGGAGGCAGACAAACGAGGGTTAACCTCACAAAGACCAACTGATGTGGTCACGTGGAAATTGCACCAGGAGAGACAATTTGTGGGACTACAGCGACACTTCGTGTAGACAAATTGAGGTACCTCAAAATGCTCGAGGTATATATGAATATAATGGAATAGCACTAATTGACAACGCCAAAATGTTAAGAATTGTTAAAAGAAAATGTCAAATAATACAATGTGGAAGTAAATCGTTCATATGTCATGATACTAAAAACGCACTTTGCAACTAAAAACTGTTTCAGAATCTGATCCTACCTGTAGAGTAGATGCAGCAGAGTCACTGGTCTCAGTCAGTCCGGTGCTCCTCGGGATACTGGACACGATGTATCTCGAGCCCTTTGGCACAGGCTGTCTCACCACCAGCTTTCCTTTCCTGGTCTCTGCTAGAAATAAACTGTACCAGTACGCATCGTTGGAGACCAGAGTGGAATCTGCGATGGTCGAGTTTCTCTCACTGATAACACTGTTCCTGCTGGGAGGAGCTGCTTTGCTTGGTTTTGGTTTCTGACACTTGAGAACGATGGTGACCAATATGGTGATGAGTAACAGAAATGATACAGAGCCCAGTCCGATCACCAGATACAGATTTAAATCTGAGAAGATGTCATATTCCAGAGGGACCTCAGTCATGTCAGCATAGGTTTTAAGGGCGGTCTCCACAGTGGACAGTTTGATGGTGACTGTAGCAGAGAGCGCGGGCTCTCCGTTATCTTTGGCGATCACCACCAGCCGCTGGTGACGCGAGTCTCTGTAACTGAACATTCTCATGGTCCGAATCTCTCCGTTGTACTGATCCAAGCTGAATAATGTAGCATCTGTGTTCTGGAGAAACTGGTATGTAATTCGTGAGTTGTGCACTGAATCAGAGTCTATCGCAATGACTTTGGCTATCAGAGTTCCTTTATCAGTGGATCTCGGGATCTTTTCCTCAACCACAGATCCATGCGCTCGCCATGGAGACACTATAACTGGTGTGTTGTCGTTCTGATCCATGATAATAATGTGAACGGTCACGTTACTGCTGAGAGGAGGAACACCAGAGTCTCGGGCCTCGATGTGAAAAAGAAACTCTTTCTCTATCTCATAATCAAACGTCTTTAGTGCGTAAAGGTTACCGTTCTCTGGGTTAATGGAGAACAGCATGGACATGGAGGTGTTCACTATTTCCTTCTCTATTATAAAATAAACTAAATACTGATTCTCATGCAGATCTGGGTCTATAGCAGTTAAAGAGCTCAGTAAAGCTCCAGGAGGATTATTCTCCATAACAGGTATTGTGTAGAATGTCTGAGGGAATTGAGGAACATTGTCGTTCACGTCCAGTAGCTCTACAGTTATAGTTTCATTATCAGATAACGGTGGGTTGCCCCTGTCAGTCACAGTAATGGTGATGTCATATTCTGGCATTTTTTCACGATCTAATGCCTCTGAAACTATTAACTCATAATAATTATCAGAGGATTCTTGAAGAACAAAAGGTAAATGATCAGAAATATGAATATCTACCTGACCATTTTCTCCTGAATCTTTATCACTTACACTAACAACTGCAATGACTGTATTTACAGGTATATCCTCTTTCACTGGACTAGACAATGATTTGATAGAGATTTCTGGATGATTGTCATTCATATCTGTGACTAAAATCTTTACTTTACACTTTCCAGAGAGACTATTGACTGCTTTGTCTGTTGCTATAATTTCCATGTCATAAATCCTGAAATCCTCATAATTTATCATTTCTTTCACTCTGATCTCTCCATTGTCAGGATTCAAACTGAATGTCTGCTGGGTTTTCTCTGATGTATAGAGACTATATGAATAAATAACATCTGAATTTGAGCCCTCGTCTTTATCTGATGCATTTAATTTTAACACAAGACTTCCTAAAGGCGCGTTTTCGGTCAAATTTATAGTGTAATTGTCTTTATCAAATTGAGGGGCGTTGTCATTCGTGTCCAGAACGCGCACAATAATGCTGGCAGTGCCAGAGCGCGCAGGTACTCCTCCATCCACAGCAGTGAGAATCAGATTATGTAAAGCTTCTTTCTCTCTGTCTAAAGACTTTTTCAAAACCAAATCCGTGAATTTTGATCCATCTCGTCCTATCTGAATTTCAACAGAAAAATAATCGCTTTCACTCAGATAGTATGTTTTAATTGAATTAACACCGATGTCAGGATCAATTGCATTGTTTAAGGAGAATCGTTCACCCACAGGCGTTGACTCCGATATGTCCAAATGCATTGTATCTCTTCTAAAATGTGGGGCATTGTCGTTGATATCAAGAATTTCCAACTCAATATTAAACATTCTTACTGGGTTTTCAATCGTGGCATCCAGCTTAAGTACACACGTTGTTCCTGACTTGGTGGTGCAAATGTGCTCACGGTCAATTCTCTCCACAATGAATATTTCCCCGGTGTCTTTGTTGATATCCAAATATTTCTTATTTGCGAGTGTGTCGAGACGAATCTTGCGTTTACTCAGAGTTCCAACATCTATTCCTAGATCCGTTGCCAAATTAGCGACAACGGAGCCCTCGTCCATCTCTTCGGGCATTGAATAGTGAGTAACAGAAGATGCTGTGTTTAAAGCGGAGATGAAAACAATAAAGGACACGTACCTTTTTAACGCATGGCTTTTTACTCGCGTATCCATTGTCTGATTTGAATAAAGAGGATCATGGAATGGAAAAGAAATTACATTCGAGAATTTCGTTTGCAAGTATAAGCTTTTTCGATATGCGAGGAGGCATGAAATGCGAATTTTCCAACTGCAGCAAGGAAGAGAGAAGACAGCTTTGAGCCAACAAAAGCATCTACGTCACCAGGAATAGCCTGAATGAGTGATGAAAAGAAGAGGATCTTTATCGTGGATAACAGCGACGCTGTGTGCACTGCTCTGAATATCACAAACGAAGAAGGAATAGCACTGCAAACTGTAGTAAACACAGGCAAATAAAACATACAAATACGTTTAATTAAAGGTTTAATGACTAACGTTTTGTTTCACGTCACACATCACGAAGGTATTTTGCCAGGCACGAATAAATTACATTTTATTAAACCCTTCTTCATTTTTAACCAGAACCAACAAATGCAAGAGCTGTTCTCATTTCCCAAAATTCAGCCATCTGAGAGTGTACGGTACATTTATTGTGTCTGATTAATGTGATCTATAGAAAATATTGGGCCGAATTTGCAAAATAACTTTTTTATTACCTGTAGAGTAGATGCAGCAGAGTCACTGGTCTCAGTCAGTCCGGTGCTCCTGGGGATACTGGACACGATGTATCTCGAGCCCTTTGGCACAGGCTGTCTCACCACCAGCTTTCCTTTCCTCGTCTCTGCTAGAAATAAACTGTACCAGTACGCATCGTTGGAGACCAGAGTGGAATCTGCGATGGTCGAGTTTCTCTCACTGATAACACTGTTCCTGCTGGGAGGAGCTGCTTTGCTTGGTTTTGGTTTCTGACACTTGAGAACGATGGTGACCAATATGGTGATGAGTAACAGAAATGATACAGAGCCCAGTCCGATCACCAGGTACAGATTTAAATCTGAGAAGATGTCATATTCCAGAGGGACCTCAGTCATGTCAGCATAGGTTTTAAGGGCGGTCTCCACAGTGGACAGTTTGATGGTGACTGTAGCAGAGAGCGCGGGCTCTCCGTTATCTTTGGCGATCACCACCAGCCGCTGGTGACGCGAGTCTCTGTAACTGAACATTCTCATGGTCCGAATCTCTCCGTTGTACTGATCCAAGCTGAATAATGTAGCGTCTGTGTTCTGGAGAAACTGGTATGTAATTCGTGAGTTGTGCACTGAATCAGAGTCTATCGCAATGACTTTGGCTATCAGAGTTCCTTTATCAGTGGATCTCGGGATCTTTTCCTCAACCACAGATCCATGCGCGCGCCATGGAGACACTATAAGGGGAGTGTTGTCGTTCTGATCCATGATAATAATGTGAACGGTCACGTTACTGCTGAGAGGAGGAACACCAGAGTCTCGGGCCTCGATGTGAAAAAGAAACTCTTTCTCTATCTCATAATCAAACGTCTTCAGTGCGTAAAGGTTACCGTTCTCTGGGTTAATGGAGAACAGCATGGACATGGAGGTGTTCACTATTTCCTTCTCTATTATAAAATAAACTAGATACTGATTCTCATGTAGATCTGGGTCTATAGCAGTTAAAGAGCTCAGTAAAGCTCCAGGAGGATTATTCTCCATAACAGGTATTGTGTAGAATGTCTGAGGGAATTGAGGAACATTGTCGTTCACGTCCAGTAGCTCTACAGTTATAGTTTCATTATCAGATAACGGTGGGTTGCCCCTGTCAGTCACAGTAATAGTGATGTCATATTCTGGCATTTTTTCACGATCCAATGCCTCTGAAACTATTAACTCATAATAATTATCAGATGATTCTTTAAGCGCAAAAGGTAAATGATCAGAAATATTAATATCTACCTGACCATTTTCTCCTGAATCTTTATCACTTACACTAACAACTGCAATGACTGTATTTACAGGTATATCCTCTTTCACTGGACTAGACAATGATTTGATAGAGATTTCTGGATGATTGTCATTCATATCTGTGACTAAAATCTTTACTTTACACTTTCCAGAGAGACTATTGACTGCTTTATCTGTTGCTATAATTTCCATGTCATAAATCCTGAAATCCTCATAATTTATCATTTCTTTCACTCTGATCTCTCCATTGTCAGGATTCAAACTGAATGTCTGCTGGGTTTTCTCTGATGTATAGAGACTATATGAATAAATAACATCAGAATTTGAGCCCTCGTCTTTATCTGTTGCATTTAATTTTAACACAAGACTTCCTATAGGTGCGTTTTCGGTTAAATTTATAGTGTAATTGTCTTTATCAAATTGAGGGGCGTTGTCATTCGTGTCCAGAACGCGCACAATAATGCTGGCAGTGCCAGAGCGCGCAGGTACTCCTCCATCCACAGCAGTGAGAATCAGATTAGACACGTTTTGCTCCTCCCGATCCAATGCTTTCATCAGAATTAAATCAGCAAATTTAGATCCATCCCTGCCAGTTTGTATTTCGAGACTAAAGAACGAATTATCACTCAAGTAATAAGAATGGATTGAATTGCTTCCGAAGTCTGGATCGAAGGCGTTGTTTAAAGAAAATCTCTCCCCCACTGGTGTAGACTCAGATATGTCCAAATGCATTGTGTCTCTTCTAAAATGCGGCGCATTGTCATTTATATCAATTATCTCTATTTCAATGTTAAACATTCGTATTGGATCTTCTATTGTTGCATCCAGCTTCAGAAAACAAGTTAATTTGGAATTGCAGAGATGTTCTCTGTCTATCTTTTGGACAACATAGAGCTCCCCGGACTCTTTGTTAATATCCAGATATTTTTGGGAAGCAATTGTATCCAAACGCATCTTCCGTCTATTTAATGTTTTAACATCAAGCCCGAGATCCACTGCCAAATTTGCAACCACAGATCCTTCCTCCATCTCCTCGGGAATAGAATAGTGAGTTACTGTATTTACGGTTTTGAGGGTTCCGAAGAGAAGAAACATCCAAACGTACCTTGAAATCTGGCAATGGGCTTTCACATTACACTCCATAGTTCGAGATCAGCGTGTTCTAAGCGTTTGAACCACCGATGTTTAAAGATAAATGCAGATAAAGTAGATTCCGTGGAATCAGATGAATATGAAAAATTAAACCATTCACGCTCACACGAACGGACGTGCGGTGCAGCAAATGATGGCAGCAGCTTTGTTTGGTTAATGCACTCTCATGACGTTGACTGTTGTATGGTTACATACGTTTTATTGGTGAACAGCGACTCTCTGCGCATAGAGAAGAGGAGTGCACTTTGATGCGCACAACATCAACACAAAACAACAAATCAAGAATTCGCATTGTCTTGAGATATTATTTTAACATAAAATACATTTCAAAAACTGAAAACACTTCAAAATACTCAGATTTAAAGAATGTTTGCCATAAAACTCAATCACAATTTAATTTCTTTGTGCATAATTGTGATTATATACCATCTGAGTTGCAAAAGATCCCAACAAAATACATGACATATTTGGTACGAAAAATATCTGATCTTACCTGTAGAGTAGATGCAGCAGAGTCACTGGTCTCAGTCAGTCCGGTGCTCCTCGGGATACTGGACACGATGTATCTCGAGCCCTTTGGCACAGGCTGTCTCACCACCAGCTTTCCTTTCCTCGTCTCTGCTAGAAATAAACTGTACCAGTACGCATCGTTGGAGACCAGAGTGGAATCTGCGATGGTCGAGTTTCTCTCACTGATAACACTGTTCCTGCTGGGAGGAGCTGCTTTGCTTGGTTTTGGCTTCTGACACTTGAGAACGATGGTGACCAATATGGTGATGAGTAACAGAAATGATACAGAGCCCAGTCCGATCACCAGGTACAGATTTAAATCTGAGAAGATGTCATATTCCAGAGGGACCTCAGTCATGTCAGCATAGGTTTTAAGGGCGGTCTCCACAGTGGACAGTTTGATGGTGACTGTAGCAGAGAGCGCGGGCTCTCCGTTATCTTTGGCGATCACCACCAGCCGCTGGTGACGCGAGTCTCTGTAACTGAACATTCTCATGGTCCGAATCTCTCCGTTGTACTGATCCAAGCTGAATAATGTAGCGTCTGTGTTCTGGAGAAACTGGTATGTAATTCGTGAGTTGTGCACCGAATCAGAGTCTATCGCAATGACTTTGGCTATCAGAGTTCCTTTATCAGTGGATCTCGGGATTTTTTCCTCAACCACAGATCCATGCGCGCGCCATGGAGACACTATAACGGGAGTGTTGTCGTTCTGATCCATGATAATAATGTGAACGGTCACGTTACTGCTGAGAGGAGGAACACCAGAGTCTCGGGCCTCGATGTGAAAAAGAAACTCTTTCTCTATCTCATAATCAAACGTCTTCAGTGCGTAAAGGTTACCGTTCTCTGGGTTAATGGAGAACAGCATGGACATGGAGGTGTTCACTATTTCCTTCTCTATTATAAAATAAACTAAATACTGATTCTCATGCAGATCTGGGTCTATAGCAGTTAAAGAGCTCAGTAAAGCTCCAGGAGGATTATTCTCCATAACAGGTATTGTGTAGAATGTCTGAGGGAATAGTGGCGCGTTATCATTGATATCAAGTAAATGCACAGTTATTGTTTCATTTTCAGATAAGGGAGGATTTCCTCTATCTGTCACAATCAACGTGATCTCGTAGTCGGCGACCTTTTCACGGTCCAAAGGTTTGGACACCAATAACTCGTAGAGAAAATCCGATGATTTATTTAAAGCAAACGGTAATGGCGTGTTCATTGTAAGGTTCACCTTACCGTTATCCCCCGTGTCTCTGTCACTTACAGCCACCAGGGCTATAACAGAGCCGACAGGGATATTTTCTTCCACGGTGCCCTTGAGTGATTTTATTGCTATTTCAGGATAGTTATCATTCATATCATTGACATGCACAGTTACTCTGCATTGTCCTGCAAGCGGAACGGGGCCGTTGTCTTTAGCCTCAACAAACATCTCAAATATTTTCATATCTTCATAATCCATTGTGCCCTTAACTACTAAATCGCCAGTCTTTGCATTCAAAGAGAACATCTCCTGCGTTTTCTCGGAGGTATAAAGGGTAAATGAATATGTCAGTTCTGCGTTCGAGCCCTCATCAGCATCCGTGGCGTTTAATTTAATAACTAGAGTGCCAGCTGGAGAATTTTCACTTATGTTCAGAGAATAAACTGCTTGTTCGAATTGAGGTGCGTTGTCATTTGTGTCCTGAACGCGCACAATGATACTAGCTGTGCCAGAGCGCGCTGGCACTCCTCCATCAATGGCAGTGAGTATGAGGTTATGAACAGCTTTCTCCTCCCTGTCTAGTGCCTTCATGAGGAGCAAATCGACATATTTTGTTCCATCACTTCCAGAATGAATATCTATGTTAAAGTGCTCACTATCACTTAGTTTGTAGGCTTTGACTGTGTTAGCACCAACATCAGGGTCAAAGGCGTTGGGCAAAGAGAATCTCTCCCCCGGTGACGCAGACTCTGATACATCCAGTTCAACCCTATCCATTCTGAAGCGCGGTGCATTGTCATTGATGTCTGTGATCTCTAGCTCGATGTTAAATATTCGTAGAGGGCTTTTAATAATGACATCCAGTTTGACAAAACACGTACTTGTTTTACTTGGACATAACAGTTCTCTGTCTACATTTTCGACAATAAATAGCTCTCCCGTCTTCTTATTGATATCAAGATATTTGTTGTTATGAAAAATGTCCAGTTTTACCTCTCTTTGAGCTAGTCCATTAACATCCAGGCCCAAGTCGGCGGCCAGATTTGCCACCACTGATCCGCGTTCCATCTCCTCCGGTATGGAATAACGCGTCACACACGAAGCCATGTTCCAAAGTACAAAGAAAAACCACTGAATGACCGCCTTCATCGTTGATATTTTAAAAATCTCAAAAAAACAATCAAATATATCTGATTCTTATGTTTCCCAAAAGTCTGTCCAGATTGCTTTTCAAAAGGAATCCAATAATCATTTATACACACGACTGCAGAAAGGATGCTGCTCGTAGTAACGCTCTGTATTGTGGCTTGTGATAAAGACTCAGTGAATGGACTCTGTATCATTTAATGGCCAACAGCGACATGCTGAGGGAAACAACAGCATGATCCGTGAGGGAGATCTTTTTAAAAAAAAAAATCATTCCACAAAAAAAAATTATACAGTGACTTTATATGAGACAGAAAAATAAGAGGGAAACAATTTCAGCACCACATTACTGGACAGCGACAGCTGAACTATCTCCTCCAAATCGCTGTCCAAGACTGGGGTGCTGAAGACACACATCTCTCACTCTGTCACTCTACCTCATCTCTAGGTTGTCAACTGGAGGGTTCTGCATGGAGAATCTGATGAGTTCCATGGATAAACACAGGGCTGAATAACAGTCTGCCACAAAGTAAAAGTTGTCCCTAGAACTATAGTACACTATAGAATATACAAGAACAAACTACGTCCACTCTGCTGCACCTCAGCATATTTCTATGCACACCTTTGTTTACATTATGCAGAACGTGCACACTCTGTGTTTAGTGTTTAATGTCTAGTGTTTTATGTATGTATGTACACACTGTGTTGAATGTTTCGCCTGTGTTTGTCCAATAGTACACTGTGTGTACTGATTACATGTATATGCATATTGCACACTGTCCTGTGTTAAAGTCTGTACTATATGTTACATGTTACCTGTACTGCGATTGTTTTTGGAGCAAGCTCCTAAGATTTTCACTCACCACGGCACATGATGTGACTATAAAAGTGAATTGAATTGTAAATGAAATATAATTATATTTCAAATAAAAGTACGTCAAACAGAATCATTAATGTGTAACATGCTTTAGATATAACTGTCTGTTAGATTTATTCATCTTGTCAACAAAAATGATGAATACACATTACCACATTCCAGAAATATGGTTTTGGTTGAGCCCACTAAATAATTACTTTGCTCAGATTGACTTTTAATAGATTGCAACATAAAAATATATAAATGCAATTATAATAAGGATATGTAATAAGAGTTATAAATAAATATTAAAGATAATTGTTATATATTAAACAAACAATTACTATAATATAATTATATTGAAATAGTAGCATAAAATCTTTAAAATTATGATATTAAATAATATTTATTTATTTATTATTTACTCGTTTTATAAGTATATATATATAATATATATAATATAATCATTAAACAAATATTATTATTATTTTTATTTACAATTATTTTAATCATATTTTACAATGTGTTTTAGTGACATATCCTTTTAATTTGTTTCTAATAATCTTCTTAATAATTATATGCATAATTTATTGATAACAAAATTGTCACAATGGCCAACAAAAGCCAAAATCATTATCCAATTGCATTTTAATTTTATAGTGTTGTTTGTAGAAATCTTTTATTGGATTTAAGTGCTGGCATATTTAACAATTATACACTAAGATAAATAATTATTTCAGCACTTAAAACTATGTGAGCATGTTGATGTGGTTTAGGCGACCTCTAGTGGCGTTTTATGATCTTATTTTCTACTGTAATGCAGAATTTACAAACAGAAAAATTATAATAATGGATAAAACCGCTAAAAAAATGCAAAAGAAAGGGCCTCATGATACCACAAAAAAAATATCACAAAATAAAAAAAAAGATTTCTCTGCAATTCAACACTGGACACATCACACCATTATCACTAGACAAACTACAATGTACTCACAAAACCCAGATCCCATGATTTGAAATAAGCAAGATTCTAAACACAAAAATGCAGATTAAATGTCCCTATTTTCAGGAAATGGCAAGCTTTAGGGTCCCTATCCCACAATGAATATTCATAAACAAAGTTTGCCATTGTGTCCCTTCAAAGGCTGATGACATCATAGATGTGTCACTTAGCTGAACTCCTGTGATGTCTGATTGAATTGCTCATCTCCTCACCTCTGGTTCATGGGCCCTCCGAGAGATGAACTCCGAATTAGAGAAGTGTGTTAGCGCCACTGAGACCATATCTTCATTAACGTTTGTAATCTGAAAGGACACGAGGCAAACCTAATTACCCCCCCTCAACCGGGCGATTCTCATCTATTGACATTCTCAACTCATTTCCCAGGAAATGAAAACGGAAAGGGCACAAGAGAGATTGGGTCCAGGTGTGGCATTTTCAGTAAGAGCCCTGTTCCCCAGCTCTTTAATTAAAGTGATATTTAGAGGCCTGAGTTCTGTGTTTGTTTAGGTAATGAAGCACGTCTACTCCCCGTGGAAATGTCTGAAAGCTCATTTACATTTGTGTACTCTGTGGATGAGGGAATGTTCTGGGTCTTGTGTTGTTCATTTGAGTATTTTCACACCACTGTGAGCCATTTAACAAACGACAATACAATGTAGTCCTACATTCCATTGATATAATCCTCACCATTGAAAAGTCATTCAACTTTCTTACCTGAGCACGGATTCATGAGTGCAATAAACTCAATTTACTTGTTTTTACTTTCTGTGTAAGGAGGGCAGGTGAACGGATGGGAACTTTCGAAAAATGTAATGCTGCCCTAAATTTGTGAGTATATTCAAACTGATCTGACTTGTGGTTCATGTTAAAAATGCTTAAATAGATACAAGAAAAACTTGTTTTTGTTCACATATTAAATTGTACTCGACAGGAACGTTAAAGGGTTAATAGTGTTTCTTAAGAATTGAGTTGGGCCTCACTGACCAACCTTGTCACCCGTGTTACCATCCTGCCAAAGCATTAATAGTTATTTTTGATTGTTTGAAAAATAAAGTTAAACACTTACATGCAATTGATTTTGCAAGGGAGTATACGGCTTTAATCAATATTTAACAGTATAAATAAAATAGAACATTCACCAATTTGTTTCAGAAAGAACAACAACGCTTTAACTCAGAAAAAATATTTAATTCTCATATTTTATGTACACATTAAAAATGAACACACATCCTTATCGTGAACTCTCTCATGAGGCAGTGATGTGTCTACAAGCTGATTCACACATATCTTCATCAGTAAATCATGTACGAATCAATGAGTGATTTCATTATTGTTTTCCTTCAACCACTCCTGACCTTTCTGTTTGTTCATAAGCTCACATTGTGCGCAAAGGGTGTGTAATAATCACATTGTGGCTGAAATGATTGTCAAAGTAACAGAGTATGAAAATCTAATAAAATAATCATCATCGTGTTTATATTATGTAATATCTTTTCTACTGCCACTGTAGTGGTAAACTTGACATTTTACCCCCAGGCCTGGTGTGACTGAAACATCCAACAACAATCCATTACAAAAGCAATAACAATGAATAACAGATGAAGCTTCATTGTATCCCTGAAATTAAAGAATGGCCTTTATTTAACTATTCTTGCTGTTGAATACGGTGCAGTAGCTTAGATGTGGCGCTTATCCATGCCTGCAAATGAATGACAAATGCACAAAAAAATGAAAAGTGCATTGAATAAATGTGAGCACATAGGTCAACCTTTGACTTCAACAACATGTGATCCAATTGCAACATGTTGATAGGTCATACAATAATAACTTACATTTAAACACGACTGGTCTCTGCAAAACAAAAGGTTGACAAAATGTGACTTTCATAGCAAAAACAAAGCGCAACACATTGTTCTGCTCATGGATTTCTAATTTTCTTGCTCTTATGAGTCTCATAATATAAGCTTTATAGAGACTTAAAGCCACATACCCCTTTCCAACGCTGTTTTGTGGCAAACTTGCGCTGCAACCAAACTATTTGTTCGGAAATTGTCATTTTCACAAGTGCTGTTTTGTGTGCAAAATATGTCAAAGTTAGTAAGCGGCAGTGGCATGATGAGCGCTAGGCTTTGGTCAAAACAAGAAGTCACTCTTCTTTCTCCATCATTTCACTATAACATGTCTCTCATCCATTCCATGATCTTCTACTCGTTATACAAGTCATTGTTGATGACCTCTGCCCCTGTGTCGTTACCTGGGTCAAAGCTGCTGGGGGAGATGAACCTGCGTTTCTTTCCAAAAGTGGAAAATGAATTATGGACGTCAAGTTCGCTGCGGTAACTTGGGCGCAGTGTACAGAAACCAGATGGAGTGCCGGGGATATAGACATTGTGTTGGTAGTCTGGTGGAGGGTGTGGAGGGACCTGCGGTGTGGGCTGCTGCTGCTGCTTCTGCAGATGATGGGATGGGTTGTGTGGTGGTGTGTAATGAGGGGTCCACACCCTCTGAGAGACTCCACGTGCTGGGGAATGCATCCGGTACTCTGTAGGTGGAGAGAAAGTGAAATGAAGCTTTTCCTGCTGAGTTTGCTGAATATTTAAAACAGAGCTATATCAGGACTTTCATGACTCAGTACTGCTGGAGATTCAGTACACAATGCTGCTAATGTTGATTCTTGGCTTAATTTATCGTCTCAATCAGTGTAAGAGATATATCTCCAGTAATCTCGGCACACACACATGGGAGCATACATTTAGATAGTTTAACAATGAAAAGTCTTATTAAAAAGTTGTTTTCCTGTGTTCCATTACTTTTGATATATGTAAATATGGATAGAATAGCTGTACCTCTCGAGCGGTTTCCCCACGTCCAGTACTGTCCTGTTGCCATTTGGCTATAATTTTCTGGTTCTGCCTGCATGGCCTTACGCATCACAGTGCCGTCCATGTTTATAGAGTTACAGCTACAAAACAGATAAAGGGACAGCAACATTGGTTTAATACCTTGTGTCATGCACACATCATAAGTAAAAGATTATAACTATTATTTTATATTATTATTACTTTTTTATATATTATAATCATTACTAATTATAAGTCTGATATTGAATTGAATGCAAAATAAGCCAAGGAACTAGGTTTGAAATTAAAGAAAAGTTTCCTTGATACATTGTTTCTCATTAAGGTTACAAGATTACATTGATAAGATTGTGTTCTACCTTTTAATGGAAGAGGTTTGGTTCTTTATGAGGGTCCAGTCTGTGTTTGCCTGCTTCAGCTGTAATACAGAGCATTAACATAAATAGAATTTGAGAATTGAATAAATGAGTATAACAAACATCTTAGATGTTAAGACAGCCTCAAGACTTTTTCTTATGTTTTAGGACTGTCAATTACTGCAAGATCTGACCAGCAGGGAGTTTTAAGGATAATATTCATCACACATTACAAGAGTCCTCGATGCCTCGCTGTGGGCAAGAGTGTGAATTACACGTGAATTCTCTTGTAGCTGATGAGCCCTGAGCAATGACTCTAGTGTCACGGTCTTCTCTTTCATCCTCTGAGACACGGCGGGGGTGGAGGAGGAGTATAATGGGGGTGTTATTAATTCAGAGAGAGAGAGAGAGAGAGAGAGAGAGAGAGAGAGAGAGAGAGAGAGAGAGAGAGAACGAGAGAGAAGAGAGAGAGAGAGAGAGAGAGAGAGAGAGAGAGAGAGAGAGAGAGATATTCCACGCTCTATTAATTCGCTTAGAGACTTTCAGAAGCAGCGCGCATGTAAGCTTATTATTAGAACCGTTCTTCAAAATACCTTCCGTAGATAATTAGAACACCGACACGATTTTAATCTTCAAAGGAATCCACAGCGGGCAGGAAATTAATTTGAAAAACGCATTTAACTGGCCACCGAATTCAATTTAATTTAATTTCTTGTTTTATTTTAGAAACCACCGTGCGTTTGCATTTTCCACGTCGGCTCGGGTGAATTTATGCAGAAGTTTTGAGCTATAATATTTGCCCTTAAGATATCCAGAGCAAGATTTTCTCAATAGCTTTTTCTCTATAAAGAAAGTGGCTAAGAGCTCTGCATCTCTTTGAGCTGAACGCAAACCCTCAAGGGCAGAATTGGTGTCCCTGCGCCCTTTTAAAATATGCTGGCCAGTGACCTGCAGGAGACAAAATCTGTGATACAAAGAAGCTTTCATGAATATTCTATTTGCGACTTGAAGGCCACGGAGTCTAGGGACATCGCGAGTTTATTCAGATTTTATTCTTCACGATAAGAAGTTTGTGAAGTGCACTGACCCGAGGCAAGGTGACACTTCTCTCTCCGGAGGGTCACCCTGACTATTGAACAATAACTGAACCCCGCACGTTTACATTACAGACGGACGTTTCCACCTAGTGGATATTAACAGAATCTCATTTTCTCTAGCACGCACGCACACACACACACACACACACACACACACACACACACACACACACACACACACACACACACACACACACACACACACACACACACACACAGACTCTTCCTCTCTATGGTTCTCATTCTGCGAGGGCAACGTGTCCAAATCTACAGGCACGACACGTCTCCATCGGGCCCAGCTCTCTCCCTAATGCTTCCATTTCCCAGCACCATTATGGATGAAACCAGTCTGTGTCTCATTGTGTACTGGATAATTAGCTTGTAGTGTGTGTGTGTGTGTGTGTGTGTGTGTGTGTGTGTGTGTGTGTGTGTGTGTGTGTGTGTGTGTGTGTGTGTGCGTGTGCGTGTGCGTGTGCGTGTGCGTGTGCGTGTGCGTGTGCGTGTGCGTGTGCGTGTGCGTGTGCGTGTGCGTGCGCGTCCTTGATACAAAGACACAAAGTTGACAAAGGTTGTCTGGGCCTGCATGCAAAAGAAAAGAACAACACAACCGATGCACACAGCTTGCTTCTACGGTGCAGAATGTTTTGATATTTTATATTGAAATAACCTTTTAACAAATATGTCAAATACTGGATTGGAAAGAGAACAGACACGCATTGCCCTGGAACCTCTGGAAGATGTTTCATCTCTACGCGCACAAACAAGGTCATTGTTTGACTTGAGGGTATCAAGGATCTTCTGTGACACAATAAACAGTGCCCTCCATCAATATCTGAAATATTCAATATCTGTGGATATCTACACATTTATTTATTGATTACCAATATAATGCCCTTCCAAAAGTGACTGATATCAACCAACAAGCTCAGATAACAAGTTCACTCAGGGATGGGGACATCTGAGCATGACAATGAATGGGAAATGTAGTTTTACCTCGTTCGGTGTAGTCGCACCGTTGTTCACGGACGAGCAGCGGCTCTGCGAGCTCATCGCCAGGTTATCCGCGCCTTTCGTCGCGTTATTTCTCGGCGTACCGGGACTGCAAGGCTTAAGAAACATAAAGTCGCTCTTTGCAGATTCGGGCGTCAAACACACTTTGTAGCAGTAAGCTTGAGAGAGATTTCCAGCATTGCTGTTTACCTCCACGCAGTTCGTGGGTACCTTCGTGCCGGCGGAGATCTGCATGTTGATGTTGGACTTTTTGAAAACCTCGGCGGGCGGCTCCGGTTCGAAACTGCAGCAGGCTGCACTGAGCGTGGAGAGCGCGTAACCGCCGAGGGACTCTCGGTCCTTGTAGCATTTCACAGCCGCCAGAACGATGATGGCCACGAGGAAGATGAGACTGACCGTGCTCAGTGACACGATTAAATAGAGGGCTAGGTTAGACGAGGGCTGGGGGCTGAGGGAGAGGTCACCGAATTCGGACAGCGACTCTGGCACGGTGTCCACCACCGACAAGATGATGGACACGGTGGCCGAGAGCGGAGGCTGGCCGTTGTCCTTGACAACTATCACAAGTCTTTGCCTGATGGCATCTTTGTCCACCAGGCGCCGGATCGTCCTTATCTCCCCGGTGTATAACGCAACGCTGAAGAGTCCCGGATCGGTCGCCTGGAGCACCTGATATGACAGGCGAGAGTTCTGACCCGCGTCCGCGTCCAGTGCCGTGATTTTGAGCACAAGATACCCCGCGTCCACAGACCTGGGCACCACCTCATTAGCCGCACTCCCGTTTTTCGGGAGTGGGGATAGGATGACGGGTGCATTGTCATTTTGATCTAAAACAAACACGTTGACGGTCACGTTGGTGCTGAGCGGAGGGAATCCAGCATCTTGCGCCTGGACGCGGATCTGGAAGTTCCGGAGCTGCTCGTAGTCGAAAGAGCGCAGCGCGTAGATGTTCCCGTTATCCGAATTGATCGAGACGTAAGTGGACACGGGCATGCCCTGGATCGGACCCTCCAGTATGGAGTAGGACAGATACCCGTTTTGCTTTGAGTCCGGATCGACCGCGGTCACCGAGCATATGGATGCGCCCGGTGCGTTATTCTCGGTCACGTATACAGTATAGGACGGCTGCACGAAGCGCGGCGGGTTATCGTTAATGTCAGACACCTGAACCAGGATGGTTTTCCGGGTGGAAAGCGACGGCGAGCCCAGATCTCGAGCGGTCAGGGTTATGTTGTATTCGCTGACAGATTCCCGGTCCAAAGGCTCGCTGGTTACGAGCGTGTAATAGTTCTTAAAAGAGGAGTGTAGCTGAAAAGGCACATTACCGGGGACCTGGCAATCGACAGCTCCGTTCTCTCCGGAGTCACGGTCCATTACACTTATCACGGCTATCACCGTGCCCGGCGGCGCGTCCTCCTGAACAGGTGTTGACACAGAGGTCAATATGACCTCGGGCGCATTGTCGTTCACGTCCACGATGTCGACCAGCACCTTGCAGTGCACAGCCAAAGCTGATGGACCTTTGTCTTTCGCCTGCACGTAGAGCTCATACACACTCGCCTTTTCGTAGTCCACTATTCCCTTCACCCGAATCTCACCCGAATGAGGGTCCACGCTGAACAGCTCCCGGACCTTCAGAGGTGCGTGCCCGCTAAACGAATAGGTTATCTCCCCGTTGGCTCCTTCGTCAAGGTCCGTGGCGTTGAGTTTGAGCAATAGCGTGCCTCTCGGCGCATTCTCCACCAAGCTGACCCGGTACACGGACCGGTCGAACACCGGCACGTTATCGTTGGCATCCAGCACGGTGACCGTTATCCGAGCCGTGCCGGAGCGCAACGGAGATCCACCGTCCACGGCTGTGAGCACCATCTCATGCGTCTTCTGTTTCTCTCGGTCCAACGGGGCTTGCAGAATGAGTTCGGCGAATTTGCTGGCGTCGTTGCGATTCTGAACATCAAGCACAAAGTGTTGGTTGGACCTCAGCAAGTACGAGCGAAGAGAGTTCGAGCCCACATCCAGATCCTGCGCGCTCTCCAAAGGGAACCGGGATCCAAGCGCAGCGGACTCCGTGATCTCCAGATTGAAGTCGCTCCACGGGAAACTGGGAGCGTTGTCGTTAACATCTAAGATCTCAACTTCTGCTCGGTACAGTTCCAACGGGCTCTCGATGACGACCTGCAAGTGTAGGAAACAAACTGGACTTTGTTCGCAGAGCTCCTCGCGGTCGATCTTCTCATTCACAAACAAAACCCCGTTCTCCAAATTCACCTCCAAATATTGCTTTCTTGCCCCGGACACGATCCGAAACCTCCTCGAAGACAAATTGGCCACGTCCAAGCCCAAGTCTTCAGCGATATTCCCAATAAAAGCCCCGTGCTCTAACTCCTCGGGAATGGAATACCGGATCTGCGCCAAAACCCGGTCCAGTGCGCACGCACAGAGGAGCAGACACACAGCCTGCCGGGTCAACGTCCATCGCTTCCTCGTGAGCCACCGGTCCATGTTCTCCAAAGCAGAAACTCTT